>CM030794.1:41121197-42321197 GCA_018127125.1 Rhododendron griersonianum
TCGATTTTTTAACTTGAACATTATAAGTCTTTTTTCATATAGGACAAGCAATTTGTACTCAAATATTGTATTTGTCGTTCGTGTTACAGTTATTAATATGAAACACAAAGTTTCGTCCCCTAGAATATTTAGCCTCTCGTGGGCTAATAACAATTAGTAAAGCATTTTTTTTCTTCTCTTTTTCCAGCCGCCGGCCGTGGTCTAAAAGATGTGATCCCAGCCGACCTCTCTTCTCTTTTTATATGCTACCAAGGCAAGGAAACTTCAAGTGTCCACCAAGACCTGGCCTCCCAAAAACACTGACCGATCGAGTATTTCCTTCCAAAAGGAGATTTCCTCTTCTAATAAAATTCCCAATTCTAAAATGTACTCCCTCTGTCCCAATTTAAGTGTTCACTAAGGTTTTACGTGTCATTTTCAATTACTTATATCTCTCAATGTATATTGCTAAAAATATATATGCAATATGGATCTTATTTGATAGATCTCAATTATTTCAATGGTTTTAAAATCATAAAACATTAATATATGTTGAGAAACACTCCGTATAAGCTATTGAAAATGGTGTGCAGAACAAACACTTAAATTGGGACGGAAGGATAGTATCATTGGGAAAAATCAATACCCACGTCCAGATCCTTAGGGGTAATCAGTAGGGAAATTTCCATATTAACTTGAATTTTGGGCTGACTTCAAATCAACAAATCCCGCACGGCTGAGATGGGTGCAAAATATCATCTTTCCTGCGTAATTAGATAATAATTTCATGTAAATGATCAAAAATATAATACGAGTAATAACTATATCTAATTATGCACAATAAAAGAATAATACTATACGGTATTGGAGGTTTTTATATGTCCATATTAGTGCTCATAAAGGACCGTGCTGAAAGGAATGATTCTATTCTACCCCGTGTGTATATGCTTCTGCACCGGGACCTTCCTGCTGCCGCATGATCCCATGTTTTTGGTTTCGGCCGGCGATGATCCTTATCGATACAAGTTTACTACCCGAAAGGGTACTGATTTTTATGTGAAGCCAAGGTGTTTTGAGCAGGCTTACCGGCCCTCCAGATAGGCGCCAGAGGGTGAAGCTTGAAGCGCAAGTGGAAAGAGAATGCGTTTCCCACTTGTGCTTATTTTTGTGAGATTGAGGTGCGAGCTAGCTTTTCGGGAGGGACGCATGTGAAAATCGCCGCCATTGCAACTTGCTGGAGCGATACGCAGCGGTGGCTTGTTGAATGACGACTTCATTTGGAAATCTAAATTGGCTTCATATAAGTTTTAAGTTTTAGTACATGTCTTCGTTTCAATTAGTTTTAGCTCGGTTGCTGCTCGCCTTATCAAAATACAAATGGGAATATATAAATTGTCGGCTACCAAAATTAAGGCTCTGTTTGGAACTTAAGGAAAAGAAAGGAAAATTTAAAAAATTTCCCTTCTATTGTTTAATTGGAAGAGAAAAAATAATAATTCAAGTTTAGTGAATAGTAAATTTCCCTCCTATTTTTCGTTCATTTTCTTTTCCTTTCTAGCTTGTTTGGCCTAATAAGCCAAATGGCTTTTTTTTTTTTGCTTTTATTCAATTTTTTTTTGTATTTGTTAGTTTTCCATCATTTTTTTTATGGATTATTATTTTATCATGACGAGAAAAATCTAAAAAGTACACAATTATGATCAACCCATTTTTTTTAATAAAGACAGAAAAATTGGCTTATTGGCTTAGGTTTTGATCGTAACATTTTACTTTTTAGATTCCTCTTGTCATGAAGAAGCAATAGTTTACAAAAACTTGACGAAAAACTAATAAATGCGATTTTTTAAATAAATACAAAAAATGCCTTGTTTGGTTTCGTTTTGGAAAATTGTTTTATGAGAGTAGTAGAGGTAATAAGAGCATCCGCAATGTAATAATCAAAAGTGAATAATCAAAACTTGCCACGTCAGTTTTTGATTATTCATTTAGAGGGTTGCTAAAGTTAGTAATGTGAAGTCAGAGCATCCGCAATGTAATAATCAAAATCAAAAGATTGCTAAAGTTAGCAATGTGTGCTTAAAAAAATGCTCACATTATAATAATCAAAGTTAGCAACCTCCTAACCAATAATCAAATTTGGGCATTTGAATAATCAAAAGTAACAATGTGAGACTTCACATTACTAACTTTAGCAACCCTCTAAATGAATAATCAAAAGTTGACGTAGCAAGTTTTGATTATTCACTTTTGATTATTATATTGCGGATGCTCTCATACATTGTTACTTTTGATTATTCAAATGCCCAAATTTGATTATTGGTTAAGAGGTTGCTAACTTTGATTATTACAATGTGAGCATTTTTTTAATCACACATTGTTAACTTTAACAATTTTTTGATTTTGATTATTACGTTGTGGATACTCTAAGTGGAGAAAGATATAGAGAGAAATGATTGAAAGTAGAAAAAATCTTTTAAAAAGAGGGAAGTCCACTTTCACCCCCTGTGGTTATCGCCATGTGCGGATACCCCCCTTATAGTTCAAAACTGACTACATGACCTACCTGTGGTTTTGAAATTGTGCGGATAGACCCCATACCGTCATGTTTTCCATCCATATTAACGGAAGTGTATCTCACACGCCTCTAGAATGTAATATGAGTTGTTCATAATGTATTAAATAAATAATCGAGTATCTCTGTAAAAAATCATCTCGATCAGGCATCAATAACCCAGTGATCTTATTTTTAGTAAATTCAAATTTGAAATTTTAATTTCATAACAAAATCGATTCGACCATGAGCTTTTCATTTTTTGATTGACTTGAACTTTGGCATAGATGTAGTACTCGTCAAAATTTACAATATCAATGGTTTGGATTCAATTTTTGGTATAGGAGATGGTGTGGTTGGATTTTAAAAAGAAGAAGAATCAAGAGACATGATGAGGGTATATCGGTCTTTTAATGTTGTGTCCGTTAATATGAATGGAAAATATGACGGCAGAGGGTCTATCCGCACATTTTCAAAACCACAGGTAGGTTATGTGGTTAGTTTTGAACTATGAAAGAAATATCCGCACATGGCATCACAGGGGTGAAAGTGGATTTTCCTCTTTTAAAAAATACTTTCCAAAAAGTAGTAAAATAAACTAAGGCATGCCGTTTAACTTATTAGGCCACACGGCTTTCTCTTTCTCCCAAGAGAATGCCTCTCTTTCACTCCACTCCACTCCAACCCCGGAAACAGATACAGATGAGTTCACACCAGAAGAATAGAAAATACAATAATTGTTTGAAAGGAACAAATTAACAGTCCCCGGCGGGTCCCCCCCCCCGCCCTCCAAAAGCCATCCAATTTTGCGCACGTGATCCACCACCCTCCAATTAGAAGTTTCAAAGAAACTGGTCAGAGCTCTGAAAAAACAGCAAAACTACCAGAAATTTCAACATGTTTTTAACCAAGTTCATGAATCCAATCTCCCAACCCCATCAACCCCCTATATAAATCTCCACTTCCCTTTAGCCCAAAACGGCAAAACGTCTCTCTCTCTCTCTCTCTCTCTCTCTCTTTCTCTCAATACTATATACATACATACATACATACAGCTGCATGTCTGCATTTGATTGGGATATGATGGCTTACACAGAATGCGATTTCGACGCCGACTTTGCTCTGCTCGAATCAATTACCCGTCACTTGCTCTCTGAGTCTGAAACTCCGGCGACGTACACGGGCAGTATTCCGGCATCCTATTCCCAGATTAACAACACTTCATCATTACCCTCCTTTACTCACCGGTGGGGAGAGCTTCCGCTCGATGGAACCGACTCCGACGATATGCTAGCGTACCGTATCCTCGACGAGGCGTCGGGCGTCGGGTGGCGGCCGCCGTACGCGGAGGCGGAAACCGCCGCCGCCGAGGAGATGAAGGAAACGGAGATTTTGCAGGAGGCGGCGGTGCCGGCGAGGGGGAAGCACTTCAGGGGAGTGAGGCGGCGGCCGTGGGGGAAGTTCGCGGCGGAGATCAGGGACCCGGCGAAGAATGGGGCCCGGGTTTGGCTAGGGACGTTTGAGACGGCGGAGGACGCGGCTTTGGCCTACGACAGGGCCGCGTTCCGCATGCGCGGGTCGCGTGCCCTGCTCAATTTCCCGCTTCGGATTAATTCGGGTGAGCCTGAGCCTGTTCGGGTGAGGTCGAAAAGATCGTCACCCGAGCGATCTTCGTCATCCTCGGAGAATGGGGAGCCAAAGAGGAGGAAGAAGGTGGTGGCGACGGCGGAGCCAACGGTGGTGGTGGTTCAGCCTAAGATGGAAATGGAGGGGAGTGAATTGGAGGGTGCGCAGAGTTAGAAAGGCAGCCGAACTGAACCCATGTTTGTTTCATTGTTTGATTTTGGTACATTCTTTTCTTTGATCTGTTGGTCTATAAATCTTATGGTATTACAACCAATCTTTTCCATTCTAGTCTTCCTTGTATTTCACAAGTGAGAAACTTATTCATGGAGGCTTTGTGAACAGATTGTTTACGGATTGACGCAATCATACTTGTTCATTCGCGCAATCGCTAGTTGAGATTTGTTTTTAATTTTGAACAGTGAAATTATTTTTTACCGGTCAAAATTGATTTCCAATCTGGACCGTCAAAAACACTTTGGACGCGCGCGCAATTGGGCTCAATAACTCTCACTTCACGGAGCCCTCCGTAAAAAGGATTTTCTCATTTCATAATTTCCATTCCCAATGGCTAAGTGGGTTTTGTTTTTTTATTTCTAGGAGATGTTACAAAGTTCTTGATCGACAAAAAAAGAAATTATGTTCCTACCACATTAATTTTGAGTTAATGAATTAAAATTTTCAAAAGTAAGCACCAATACACATTTTCATGTATTTAAAATTATTTAAAACTTTTGACACATTAATCCTCTTCGGTGTTACAGTTATCACGACAACTATAATCTTATTCAGACTATTACTTTGGTATATTTTTTTGGTATTATTGTTCTGGTATTTTCCCGTATTCTTTGATTTTCATAATTTTTGGGATTAATCATTCGTCTCAGTTAGAAAAATACAAAAATATGAACCGAAGTTGAAAAAAATATAGATAGGACGACACTAAAAATAAAAGATAGTTGTGTAGGCGCGGTCAAAATTATTGACATGTCATCAGGGAAGACCTTTTGACCAACCAATGGACCATGGACACGTAGCCGCCAGGTCCACGCGGAAAGTCAACCTTAGCCAAAACACCTTTTGAAGAAGACGTTTGACTGCCCAATGGGAAGGAAACACATAGCACATTAGGATGGATGCCCGCGGAACTGACCCGCGGAAGAGAAGACCCCGCGGGACCCCCCCCGCGGGCCCCGCCAGGGAGAACTGAAAGATGTACCGGAATTGGTACGGGAGTTACAAGAAGACCCCGGGATCCTATTCGGGCCTAAAAGGCAGGCCCAGAAGGGATCCCGCGGAAGGCAAACGATCGCCGCGGGTTGCGACCTCGCTCTTGCGGGAATTGGGGAAGCTCTTGTGGCTTGGTGGCTTGGGATGGAGGTAGCGTCGCGGAAGTGCGGGTCCCCCCCCGCGGAAGTCCTCCGCGGGAGGACGAGTCTTCCGCGACCTGGAGGTACGGGAGAGACACGTGTTGGGGTCTTATAGGAGCGCCGTCCTGGGCCTGACCTAGGCCCATGTGCCCTATAAATACCCCTGACATTCCCAATGATTGAGAGGCTGACTTTTCTGGAAAAGGAGATAGAGAGAGAGAGCACTGATTCTGAGGAAGGAGAACATTCTTCCCCGGAGAGAAGGTGACCTCACTCATCTGATTCCAGAAAGGCCAGACGTCATTCACCCCCGCGGAGAACAAAGGAGACACGTTGCCTTTGTATTTTCCGTACCTTTCGCTCCAGCCCTCACCCCACGAGATTATTCCTCTTTTCCCCTTGGTACTGATTATCGGCCAATCGCACCTCTCCAGCTCACTTTTATACACGTAAGCGACCTCACAGAACCCGCTTTCACCCACAAGTTGTTTCAGCCTTTTTTTGTCATTAGTGTACTAATTTTTTGCTTTTTGTTAAAAAATAATTTTAGACTCCTCTCGTAGAGGTGAATAACTAATTGAAAAAAAAAAAATCTAAATGTATCAAAAATTTAGAGAAGACAAGAAAAACCCGGAAATTATAATTTAGGAAGAACAGAAGCTAGTCTCTAAAACTAAACGAAAATGCTAGGAACATATCCAATTTTACATCATTTTCTTACATCATTTTTCTCAAGTGATGGTGGACCCTCTAAATAATGTTAGGGGTACCACAGCGTAGGCCAAGTTGTACAAATGTGTGGATGGATTTATTAGGGAAATAGCTTGATTGTAGGGTCAATAGCTTGATTATAGGACATACTGGTGACCCATCTCTTTAAATATGTACTTGTACAAATTATTGAATTATGATGGATATGTTATAAAACTAGCGTAATAAATAAGATTGCTGAAACTAAATTGAACACTGGACACAAATATATAGAAATGATAGTTTCTCCAGGAACTATCGAGAGCAAAGTAGGTCTTCAGGACCTATTATATTATATCAGTATTTTCTCTCGTTTTCTGCCTTTTCTTTCTGACTTACACACACCATGTACAATGGCTAAACTATCAATTTATAGCCGGAGCAAGGAACAACCTAATAAATAGGTTAGATGAAATAGTAGCCTTTGTCTTGCAAGTTGATCATTCACAATAATTCACAACACTCCCCCTTGAATGACCACATACTAAGAATATGCCTCGTTAAAACCTTTGCTAAGGAAAACCCAGTGGGATAAAACCTTAGACTAAGGAAAAAGAGTGCAATCATTTTCAAGTTATTAACTCCCCCTCAATGCTGCAAGATAAATCTTTGAGTCGACGCATTCCAATACTGTTTACTAACTTCTTGAATGTTGTGGCTGGTAATGCCTTAGTGAATAAGTCTGCCAGATTGTCACTAGACCGTATCTGCTGAACATCAATATCACCATTTTTCTGAAGGTCATGAGTGTAGAAGAATTTTGGTGATATGTGTTTAGTTCTGTCTCCTTTGATATAACCTCCCTTGATCTGTGTGATACATGCAGCGTTATCTTCATACAGTAATGTCGGATGATCTTTGATTGATGACAATCCACATTTTTCCCGAATGTGTTGAATCATAGACCTCAACCAAATACATTCACGACTTGTTTCATGAATTGCAATAATCTCAGAGTGATTAGAAGAAGTAGCAGTCAACGTTTGCTTTATAGAACGCCACGAAATAGCAGTACCACCGCAAGTGAACACATATCCTGTTTGTGATCGGGCTTTATGTGGATCTGATAAATAACCAGCATCTGCATATCCGATTAATTGTGATGTTGATCCATTTGAATAGAATAAGCCCAGGTCAGTCGTTCCTTGGAGATAACGTAATATGTGTTTAACTCCTTTCCAATGCCTCTGAGTTGGAGCAGAACTGTATCGAGCCAACAAATTGACCGAAAATGCAATATCCGGTCTTGTACAATTTGCCAGGTACATAAGTGCACCGATTGCACTCATATATGGTACTTCGGGACCAAGTATATCTTATCCCTTTTCTAGAGGTCGAAACGGATCTTTGTTCACATCGAGTGATCTAACAATCATTGGCGTACTTAAAGGATGTGCCTTATCCATGTAAAATTGCTTCAAGACTTTTTCCGTGTATGTCGACTGATCTACTAGAATCCCATTTGGCAAATGCTCAATCTGCAGGCCGAGACAATACTTTGTTTTGCCAAGATCTTTCATTTCAAACTCTTTCTTTAAATATTCTGCGGTTTTTATAAGCTCTTCCGGAGTTCCAACGAGATTTAAATCATCGACATAAACCACAATAATCGCAAATCCAGAATTTGATTTATTAGTAAAAATACATGGACAAATAGGATCATTTTCATATCCTTCTTTTAGCAAATAATCACTAAGCCGTTTATACCACATACGACCAGATTGTTTCAATCCATATAAAGATTTTTGTAGCTTAAGAGAACAAACACTTCGAGGTTTTGATTTATATGCTTCAGGCATAGTATATCCTTCAGGGACCTTCATGTATATGTCAGCATCTAGTGATCCATATAGGTATGCAGTTACTACGTCCATCAGACGCATATCTAGACATTCCATGACTACTAAGCTGATCAAAAATCTAAATGTGATTGCATCCATTACGGGAGAGTATGTCTCCTCATAATCAATTCCAGGTCTCTGTGAGAAACCTTGTGCAACAAGTCGTGCTTTATAGCGCACAACTTCATTCTTCTCATTGCGCTTTCGCACAAATACCCACTTGTATCCTACAGGCTGTATCCCTTCAGGGGTTTGGACTACAGGTCCAAATACTTCCCTTTTTGCAAGAGAATGTAGTTCTGCTTGAATTGCTCCTTTCCACATTTGCCAATCATTTCTATGTCGACATTCCTCGACAGTTTGTGGTTCGCTTTCTTCATTACTTCCAGTAATGTTCCCATTACTTCTGGTAATGTCAAGAGCAACTTTAAACGAAAATACGTTGTCGACAACGGTTTTGTTTCTATCCAATATTTCACCTGTATTAATATAATGTATTGAGATCTCATTACTTTCAGGTACCTGTTCCTCTTCAGGAAATAACTCTTCGGGAGACTTCTCTTCAGGAGGTTCATACTTACGGGAAAATATTGATAGATTCATTCTTTCATTTGCCTGTTTTATGGGTTTAGCCTCTCCAGGAGCGCTTGAATTTGTTAGCTTGGTCTCTTCGAGAGTACCAGCTACTTCAGCCTCTTTGCCTTGGTTTTTCCTCTTCCGGGGAAATTTATCTCTTGCACCGACAGGTCTCCCACGCTTCTGGCGTGCCTTAGACTCATCACCTGCTATGCCAGTGGTTTGTTCTGCAGGAACTTCAATGCGTGCTGGAATGTTAGCAGCTGGTATATGAGACTTAGTTACCTTCTTTGTGTCGGTGAATGCATCCGGTAGTTGATTTGCAATACCTTGCAAATGAATAATCCTTTGAACTTCTAGGTCACATTGATTAGTACGCGGATCAAGATGAGATAATGTCGAAGCATTCCAAGTAATTTCACCTCGAGCTTCTGGCTGCGATTTATCTCCCCCTAAAGGTGGGAATACTGATTCATCAAAATGGCAATCCTCAAAACGTGCCTTAAAAACATCACCTGTTAAGGGTTCAAGGTATCTAATGATAGATGGAGAGTCAAAATCTATATAGATACCAAGTCTACGTTGAGGACCCATTTTAGTGCGTTGGGGAGGTGCAATAGGTACATACACTGCACAACCAAAAACTCTTAAGTGAGAGATATTCGGTTGTTGACCAAATACAAGTTGTGAAGGTGAGTATTTGTGATATGCAGTTGGCCTAACACGAATTAGAGAAGCAGCATGTAAAATAGCATGACCCCAAGCAGAAACTGGTAATTTTGTTTTCATGAGCAACGGACGAGCAATCAGTTGGAGTCTTTTAATAAAAGACTCAGCTAAACCATTCTGGGTATGTGTGTGTGCAATAGGATGTTCAACATCAATACCTATTGACATACAATAAACATTAAATGCCTGAGATGTGAATTCTCCAGCATTGTCCAGACGAATTGTCTTGATTGGGTAATCCGGAAATTGTGCTCGTAATCTGATTATCTGGGCAAGAAATCTAGCAAATGCAACATTTCGTGTAGATAATAAACAAGTATGTGACCATCTGGTTGAGGCATCAACTAGAATCATGAAATAGCGAAATGGTCCACAAGATGGGTGTACTGGACCACATATATCCCCTTGAACTCTTTGTAAAAAGGATGGAGACTCAATAACGACTTTGGAGAGAGATGGTCTAGTTATTAGTTTCCCTTGTGAACAAGCATTACAGGGGTAATTGCTGGGCAAAAGAATCTTCTGGTTCTTTAACGGATGCCCATGTGAATTTTCAACAATACGACGCATCATTATTGAACTTGGATGCCCAAGGCGATCATGCCATAGCATGAAAAGTTTTGGATTAGAGCACTTCTGGTGCATAACAGCATATGATTCAATTGTTCTAATAGTCGTATAATATAGTTCAGAAGAGAATGCAGAAAGTTTTTCTAATACTAGCTTCTGGCTACATTAGAAGTGATATATAAATACTCTTCTTGACCTTTGCTGATGGTTTCAATATGGTAACCATTACGACGTATATCTTTGAAACTTAGAAGATTTCTTTTGGATCTGGTAGAATACAATGCATTGTCAATACTTAAATTTGTCCCATTTGATAACACAATATTCGCTCTTCCAGAGCCCTCAATTAGGTTTGCGGAACCTGATATTGTATTGACATTTGCTTGTATCTTTGTCAATTGTTTAAAATATTTGTTATCCCGAAGAATGGTATGTGTTGTACCACTGTCTACCAAACAAATATCTTCACCAGTTATCTTTGTTTTTGACAACGCACTGTTAGTATCCATGCCCCTATTATATGCAAAATATAAGTTCAGAGATAGATAACTGAAACACTCCTTGACATTTTATTACAAAGATACAACATGACATATTTCTTACAACATGATTAAAACATAAACACACCTTAAAGTTTATTACATGCAATATGAGTAGGAAATGATAATTTAGTCTAACTGCTGAGACCATTCGGGGTAGTCGTTTTCATCGTAGGGGTCAATTTTCGTTCCACTTGGTTCACCGATATACTCAGAAATATCAAAAGACGAGATATCAAAAGGTTCAAAAGGATCAGGTTGATTATTCATTTGATCAGTGAAGTTTGTTTCAATTTCCTTTTCCTTTCCTTTGATAGACGCCTGGTAAAGGTCTGCCAAATGCCTCGGCGTACGACAGGTACGCGACCAATGTCCTTTCACTCCACATCTGTAGCAGGAGTCCTCAGAATTCCTGGGAGGCTTATTTTCCAAATTCTTTTCCTTTCCTGCAGACACTTCTGGTCTAGTCCACTTATTCCACTTCTGGGGAATATTTGGTTTCTTGCCTGATTTCTGAACATATCCTCCATGGACTTGGTGGTTATGGCTACCACGTCCACGACCACGGCCACGGCCACGGCCACGTCCTCGTCCTCGTCCCTGATTGAGAAAAGAGACTCTATTCGCTTCTGGGAATGGTATAGAGCCAACTGGACGAGACTCGTGATTCCTCATTAACAACTCGTTATTCTGTTCAGCAACCAGGAGACAGGAAATTAAATCTGAGTATTTCTCAAACCTACGCTCTCTATATTGCTGCTGCAGGAGCAAATTGTTGGCGTGAAAAGTGGTAAAAGTTTTTTCCAACATATCTTTTTCAGTGATAGTTTCACCACATAATTTCAAGATTGAAACTATCTTGAACAGAGCGGAGTTATACTCGCTAACAGATTTATAATCTTGCACCCTTAAGTTTAACCAGTGATAACGAGCTCTTGGCAGTATCACTGCTTTTTGGTGCTCGTACCTTTCCTTCAGATTATTCCATAAGGTTAATGGGTCCTTAACCGTAAGGTACTCAGACTTCAGGTCTTCGTGGAGGTGGTGACGAATAAATATCATTGCTTTGGCGCGATCCTTCAAGGACGCGTCATTATCGATTTTAATCGTTTCTCCTATTTCCATGGCATCGAGGTGAATCTCAATGTCAAGAATCCATGATAAATAATTTCTTCCTGAAATATCGAGTGCTGCAAATTCCAATTTTGTGTAGTTCGACATTGTCTATAAAAATAAGAGATTTCAATTTAGATAAATATTTAAATAAGGAATAGTTGAATGAGCGACTCATATGTAATGAACTACAATAATAAATCTAAGGAAACATTATGTAATAATCACAAATATGTGAATCAAGCGATGTTTGCTTAAACCTGCAAGGTTAGACTGTAAATAAAATGGAAACATGTGGAGTAAATTGTAATTTCTTTAAACTCTAGGAAAAACATAGTAATAAACCAAAAAGAAACTTACTGATGCTGTAAGCAATTATAATACAGTCATACAAGTAATTTACGTACGGATGCCATAAGTTATTAGGAGACTTTCAAGTCCAACTGTATTATTTATTGTTCATGACATAACAACTTAATGTTATCCCTTTATTTTTCAAGTCAATCAATGATGGAGTATAAATGATTTGCATACAACTGGGAGTTCTGAACGTGAAATTACTGCTGACAAATGATTTTATTCTTATTTGTATTTTGATAAAATTCTAGAGAAGATATAATAGATATAAAGTTATGAGAATATTTTCTCAACCACTGGGGTTAGCTCAGTGGCCAAACTCGTGATTTTCTCTTAAGGAGGTCACGGGTTCGAAGCGGTGTGGCGGATTCAATGTTGAAGACCCACCCACTTTGTTGCAAAAAATACTTCGGGTATTCTCATTTTTTTTTCATGCCATGTAAAATACTTCAGGTATTCTCCCTTTTTTTTTCTTCATATATATAAGTATTTACTAGTAGAATACTTCAGGTATTCCTTCTCTTTTATTGTAAATAGAATTCTTCAGGATTCATAACTGGTAAGTACTTCATGTACCCCTTTTTTTTAACATATATTACTTACGTATATTATGCAGGAGAAAAAGATATAGTAAGCAGAGCATATATGAACAAGTGAGTTATAGGAAATGTAAACCATTTACCTTTCTCAGTAGGGTAGAGACTCGTGCTGATAACGTGTTATAAAACTAGCGTAATAAATAAGATTGCTGAAACTAAATTGAACACTGGACACAAATATATAGAAATGATAGTTTCTCCAGGAACTATCGAGAGCAAAATAGGTCTTCAGGACCTATTATATTATATCAGTATTTTCTCTCGTTTTCTGCCTTTTCTTTCTGACTTACACACACCATGTACAATGGCTAAACTATCAATTTATAGCCGGAGCAAGGAACAACCTAATAACTAGGTTAGATGAAATAGTAGCCTTTGTCTTGCAAGTTGATCATTCACAATAATTCACAACAGGATAAAAATATTTTTCGCAATGTCTGATTTTCAAGTTGTTATCAAAGCTTCAATAGAATAATCACCATCCTTTCATTGAACCCATGTCACCTTCACTCAAAATTCTGAAACATCTGGCACCAATAGGGGGTTCTGAGGGTGAAAAGAAGATATCTGACATATGGTTATGGTATCGACGTTCGGGGCATACTTCCTTTGGTTACTTGAAGAAATTATTTCCTTTTTTTTGTGTGTGTGTAAAACTTGATGTTTCTAGTTTCCAAATTTGAGGTTTGTGAACTTGCAAGAAGCTATCGTACTTCGTTTCGATTAATATTGAATAAAAAGCCAGTTGCTTTTAGGATCATACATTCTGATATTTGGGGCCCATCCAAAGTCACTATCTTGAATGGATCGCATTGGTTTGTTAATTTAATTTATTGATAATTGTACCAGGATGATTTGGGTATGCTTAACGAAGTCGAACAGTGAAGTAAACTTGTTATTTCAAAATTTTTAAAAAATGGTTTGTCGTCACAAGTCAAGTTCTCCGCAACGACAATGAAGGTGAATATTTGAGTTCTGAATTGTAGCAGTATTTGAAAGCGCATCGAACTATTCATCAAACTACTTGTTCTAATACACCCCTGTAGAATGGGGTGATCACTTGTTGGAGGTTGTTCGTGCTTTGTTGATAGAAGCCCATATGTCGTTATCCTATTAGGGATACTGTTTACCAATATTTCCCTCGATCGAAATCGACTGAGATTTCGGGAAACAATGTTAACAACAAAAAATAAGGGCGAATGCGGCTTGTCTCCACAAACGGATTTGAGATTCCATGCCGTATTTCAGGACTTCACCGGAAGAGAAATGGCGGTCGAGTCAAATGTGAGATTGGTGATATCGATTGGGCGGAGTGGATTGATGGTTTAGTGAAGTGGGGTGGAGCGAAAGAAAAATAACAAATGGACTTTGTTATTTTTTCAAGGTAGAATTACAATCAAGAAGGACGGATCCTCATTATAAAAGTAAGGAAATTAAGTTAATTCTACTCCTACTCCTAATTATAACCCGAATGGGTTAGTAGTTCCAAAAATTAAGACAAATAAAGATAGACTTTGATTTGTTGGAGAGGAATTACAATGAAGTCTTAAAAGACTATTTATAGAAAAACAACAAACGTAGGAAATAACTTCCTAACTTCTCCACTAGTCTTCATTCAATCATTTGCTTCCACTTGTCAAAATAACTTCCCACTTCCCTTCAAATGTGTAGGAGCATGACAAGTGTCCTTTTAACTTCCACATGTGTAGGAGCAAGCCAAGTGTCCTGCATGCAAATAACAGTAATAAAAGAAATACTAATACTAGTTCTAATATTAATACGAATAATTAATAATAATAATAATAAAATAGGAAGCATTCTCATAATCGCCACCTTCCGGTCGATCATCGACAGGCGGTGAAATATGGTACAAACAGATACGCATTTACCTTTCATGCATATTTGATCAACCGCGTGCTACAAGTCGACTCCTCGAGTGTTTTGACGTGTCGTTCGAGAGTATGCTATTTATCAAAAGGGATACCGATGCTATCATCCTCCAACCAAACAAATGTTTGTTACATTGGATGTCGACGTTTTCATGAAGACTCGATGTATTTTTCCTCCGAGCCTGAACTCCAAGAGGAGTACTAGGAAGAAGTTCAAACTCTAGATTACGATTTTTTACTTCTCTAAAGAAGGGGAGCTCGATATATGAACCTAGTAACTGGGATGCGAGTGAAGGAAAACTCTCTAAACCTAGTACCAAGGATGCGGGTGAATTGGACTTGAGTGGTATAACTTTGGATCAAAGGGCTGATGAACACCCAGACTCTGAAATTTTATGTAACATCCCACATCGGTGAGGTATAGGAAAGTAAAGTAATATATAAACGATTGCGAGCAACTACTGTATGACATGAGGTGTATCTTTTGAGCCACATGGTCAGAGTAAGGGTAAGCATGTCAATTGACGCAAGTTGTTACATGTGTATTAGAGCTAATTGCATCAATCGGAAGTGTGAGGCGGGTCCCGCGAGAAGAGGTGCTTAGGTAGGCTTGACAAGTGAGGAGCTTGAGGGGCATGAGATGGTCCCCCACATGAGACGAGCTTAAGGAGCTTGACGTGCTTAAGCAAATGCTTGTCCTTCATCACTTGGTGAGTGAAAGTTACTTGACCATGTGGTACAATGGGGACGTTAGAGCCAAAGTGAGGAGATTGTGTGAGATATAGGAAAGTCAGTTTCGCAATAAAAAAGGCGTACGGTTGAGAGAAATAGCTTATCCGTAATATTTGACCTACAGATGTTTTTGACTTTGACTTGCTCTAGCACTCGTGCGTTGACATTTTCAACCTTCTTCCGTTCAAAAATAAGACTTGCTAGCACCGTCCAATTGACCCATGTAGGGTCCAATTGGTTCTATTGTTTATTTATTTCTTTTTCAGGTTATCTAATAAATAAATAAATATGTATTGTATAAATAAGAAAAAAATGATAACCACTTCAAGTCACTGTTTTCCGATGATCTTTTTATTGATCAGTGAATTATATTTTGGGGTGACAAATTGGACCCAAATCCATTAATCATCCCAAATTTACCTACTAAAAAATGGTTCCAATCCAATCCATCTATTAATTGGGTCTTAATTGGGTCAACTAAAATGACCCAATAAATCTTGAACATGACCCAAAAAAAAGCCTTCATCCACTCCTGATTCTCCAATATAATCTATATATCCAAAATCTTGTTTATTGACCAAATGGCTTTAGCAGCATTAATTTATGCTCTTTTTACATTTTAATACACTTTTCATGCCGAGTCAATCCACCATTCATGACGTTGTGATTAATTACCATTGATTGTCGAGACGGACGATGAAATTGTTGAAACAGAAAGTCTATCCCCACCGGGTTTTAAAAGATCCGGACTATTAATTGTCGAGATGGACGACGAAACCAAGCGATGCAGTGGGGAAAGCGATGAAACAGAGTGGTGAGAGTAGCACGACTGTTGTTGAAATATGCTTGTTAGCATGAATGCTAATCCCGGCGATTATTAGTAATTTATAGTTTCTGAACACGCGTGGAACTGAAAAAGTGTTTTTCTTCCCCGTTCGGCTAAATAAGGCAATTGGTTTATTTTTTTGTCCTTATTCAAATTTTTTTCGTATTTGTTAGTTTTTCGTCAATTTTTTGGGGATTATTGCATCGTCATGACAAGAGGAATCTAAAAAGTAAAAAATTACGATCGAAACCTAATTTTTTTGAATAAAGACAAAATAAGCCAATTTTTCGTCTTTATTTAAAAAATGGATTTCGATCATAATTTTTTACTTTTGTAGATTCTAGCTTATTTTTTTGTTCTTATTCAATTTTTTTTTGGTATTTGTTAGTTTTTCGTCAATTTTTTGAGGATTATTGCATCGTCATGACAAGAGGAATCTAAAAAGTAAAAAATTACGATTGAAACCTAATTTTTTTTTGTCCTAATTGATCGAAAATCATTTCCCTTTAAATTTTAGTATATAGTAGTATGTAATTGGGCTAATGGACGGGTCGGGTTTGTTTTTAAATAAATGGGTTGGGTTGGATATGGGAAACTAGACTCATAATTAATCGGTCTAAATGGGTCATTGATCTATTAAAGACCCAACCCACTTACAATTTATCCATTTTGACTCAAACCCGCCCATTTGCCACCCTTAATTATATCACAGGCATCACTGCTAGCATTGTTTCTACTAAACGAACATTAAGGTTAGCGATCAATTAAACAACTTGTTTATTCGAATACCTCTATTTGTCATTTTCTAGTAAAATTACCTTTTCGATGACTCTTTCCCGCGACTACATTTGGTTTAGTTTTTAGATAGTATTATTTTCAATGAGAAGTACGATTATCTGTCATATTGAGTATTACTACATATTATGGATGATACCATTTATCGAGAAGTTTTTCAGTGCCGAGCGGGTATTACTGACGTGGCACCCGCTCGGCGCATCTCAGCCGTCCGATTCACTTTTGGACGGCTCGGATTAAAACCCTCTCTCTCCTCTCACCCCAACACTTTCTCTCTCATTTTTCTCTCTCAAAATCTGAACTGTCCAAACACGAAATGGACGGCTCGGATGCACGAGCGGGCACCACGTGGTACCCGCTCGGCACTGAAAATTTTTCCCCATTTATCAGTTCACCAACGACAACAACAACAATAGCGTAGAGGAATAATAATAACTCATACTTAAAAATAAAAATAAAAAAAACTGTTCACAAGCAAATTTCAAACTTCAAATAAGAAATGAAACTTTGTTCTTGACTCTCAATTGCTATATATTTAACCTTGATACTATGATTCAGCGTAAATATATGGTAAGAAATTATAAATGTAAAATGTATACTTACGTCCAAATTAACTCCAAAAGCTTCAACGATGACACTTGCAGTTAAAGTGAACAGGTAAAGTATGCCCCCATGAAAAATCGTCTTTGTCTTAGTTGTCGATATGAGCAAAAGTAATTAGTGGCGACTTCAAAAATTATTAACGATGGGGTCATTCACTTATCCAAATTGCAATTGTTCTATAGGGAAATTACTTGACAGTAATATATAATATATAATAGATAATCATTTATTTCCAACGAAGAATAAAGTTTGAAATATGTCTATATAGCTATATCGATATGTACACTAGGTCACTTAAGAGCGTTTATCAAAATCCTTAACCACATACCCGAGTTTTTTTTATAACTCGGGTGTACCGGTCAAGTTTTGCTCACATAAACTAATTATGAGATCCCAATCCTACTGTCTACTAGCGAAAGCGTATAGAGTATAGAATGATCCCAATGATCTTAGGAGTTTTAAGAATGGAGGGTTTCTCTTTTCAACTCCCAATTCGGGAGGGCTAAGAGTTCTGAAGGTTATCGCCTTATTTGCTAGTCCTTTAGCTACTCCAGGTGTGTTTCTGAAGGTGTGTTCACTTGCTAGTACCATACGTGCTCCAGATGTGGGCTAAGAGTTGTTTGAAGGAGATCAGAACTTTCTTATGGTCTGCATTGATGCAACAGTGATCTTAGGAGTTTTAAGAATGGAGGGTTTCTCTTTTCAACCCCCAATTCGGGAGGGCTAAGAGTTCTGAAGGTTATTGCTTTATTTACTAATCCTCTAGCTACTCCAGATGTGCTACTGAAGGGCTTCACTGCTTAAGTTGCTGGCTGATTGAAGGTTATTCCAAAGCAGATTTCATTCCTTGACAGTTTGATGATGTTAGGAGCTGATTTTGAGTTAGGTGTTTGTTGTGCTGGGTTGTGTTGTCTCCACTTCTGTAGTGGTTTTTTCAATTTCTCATTGATCTTTTCTTTCTTTTCTTTTCCTTTTTCCTTTCTTGTGGCCATCTCTTTGATCCAAGTTCTTGTTGTTGTCGGAGTTTGGCCTCCTCGATGTACCATTTGTCGAGTAATAATAATTTTGTTGCCTATAAAAAAAAAATGGTCCCAAAAAAGTTGGTAACACTAGAAAGATGTTGAACCTGAAACCTTAAGAGAGTTGCAAATCCCTAAGACCTTGTTCGTTTTGGTTTTTGGATTCGCACGGTCTCCAATAAATTTTCTTTCAATCATTTCTCTCTCTCTCTATCTCTCTCGACTCAAAATCCAAAAACCAAAACGAACAAGGTCAAATATACCCTAACTTTCAATGAAAGAAGAGAAAACACGTTACCTACGACATTAAGGATTTATATAAGAGTATCTTTGGAGACATAGAGATAAGAGACCAAAGTACGCACAACTGTGGAATTTCAAGTAAAAAATTATTGCGATGGCGGTGAAAGCGTCTGTAGCAGCAGATCTAATCCATGATAATCCAATGGCAAAAATAAGCTTACCACTCCAGATATTCATGGAATCTCCACCCAACTCTACGAGCAAATCGGTGAGTCCGACCTGTAATCTTTTCTTTGTACTTTTGTTATTTTTGTAATCTGTTTTAGTATATATTTTTTTCACGACAAACGAAACTTTTATAAACTCAAAATGGGACATGGGTTACATCGGGAAAAAAACAGAGTAGAAGAGCACTTGCTCAAACAGTCAAAGGAAGAAAACAAGACAGGAACAGAATCATCCAATATGTTCACTACTTTACTCATTGTAAACAAGCAGATTGATCGGTTTCTTCCCATGCATCCTTAAGGTATGTCGTCGTTTTTTTTTTTTATTGGCAAAAAACAAATTTTATTCAAAAATCTTGACAAAGGGTACATCAAGATGGGGGAGGGAGAGGGAAATTGATGCAGTAGCCAAGGAAGAAGAAAATCATTCCAAAAAGGATTTCTACTAGCCAGTTTTTTCGTAATTACTTGACCGAGGAATTTGGCTTTGGGCCCACTTGGGTTCGATCCGAAACGGCCCAACGGTCAAAACACATGGCCTTTGGCCATGTGCCGCTTGGATTTTAGCCTTCTGAGGTCGTTTGGGCCTCCAAACAGGCCTTCGAACCGTTTTAGGTTATTTTTGTTTCGTTTATAACTTTTCGTACGTAAGTCCGTTTCAGCCCGTTCTTTTTTCAAAACTCTTGTTTTTTCTTCTATTTTGTGGGTCTGTAATAATCCTAGTAAGGTAACTTTATACTTTTTAGGGTTAGGGTTTCGTCCTTTATATTCGGTTGTTTGTCTCTAGGTTGGGGGTTGTTGATTATTGATTAATAAAAAAGAGTCTAGAGAGAATTTCTCTAAACATTGTGTTTGTGATTGTCCTTGTCGCATCATTTTCAATTTCTCATACGCTTCCCTGCATCAGTTGGTATCAGAGCCTGCGCTCGATTCCGGATCATGGCGCGACAAGGAGTTCGTTATGGTCGTTATGCTGTTGCCGAAGATGTGTATAATCGAAGTAAAGCTGCACGAGAAGCACGAATGGAGGAGAGGTTCCAACAACTTGAGTAGCGTGTGATGGATGCGATTGGCGTCCTAACCAATCAGGTGTCGAATGACGTTTCTATCACCAAACATTTGGCTGGTAACATCAGTCGAGGAGAAGGACAAAAGTGGATGAAGCTACCATCGAAAGGCCATTCACATCAAATATTATTCCAGATCCAGTAGTGGATTGGAATAAACCACCAGTTTTTGATGAAGAACCGGTGGAAAAAATTATAAACACAGAAAATATAAAAATATTTCAACAAAAAAAATTGTATTGGTGAGAAGAGTAAGGTTGGTAAGGTTGTGGGGACAGTGTTGTGCGAAGGTGGAAACTTATTGCCCAAGTCATATACTGAGGGCAACAAACTATCAGAAGATTATTTTGCGTATAATTTAGTAGTTGTTGACAGGAGGAACGAATTTGTCGATTCTTTTTGGGAAATCGTTGAAGACTGTGGGAGCAACACATCATGGGTTTCAAGCCTAATATTGAAAATTGATCCTTCAATTTTCGAAGATTCCTCTTTGGAGTTTGGGTTTTAAAAAATCAATTTGAAATACAAGCTTGATGCAGACAAGGCTCGGCGTATTCAACTATATAAACTCGAGGACGAGTTTCTTCAAGACGGGGAGAATGATGCAGAACAGAAATATAAAGAATATAAATTAATTACGCATTATTTTGAGTTTATTATTTTGTTAGGAAATTCCGTTTTAGTTGTCTCTTGTTTTGGCAACCTTATATTTCTTTCTAGTATTTGATTTCCTAGTCAAAGTAGAATTTTTAGTTTTTGGTAATTTTTGTTAATTAATTGATTCTGCTTCCTTTTCGGACGAATCAATTAGGGTTAGGGTTATTTTCTATATAATAAGTTCTAAGCCTTCGGGCTAAGAGAGTTGTTTTAATGAATTAATGAAAATTGAGAGTTTTTCTCATTATTGTGTGTTCGTAGAGGGAGTACCTCTAGTTCATACTTATTCGTGATTGTCCTTGTTGCGCGTTCTTCTTTTTCGACACACCTCCCTGCATCAGAAATCCAACAAGGGTTGAATGAAAAAGAAGAAGATAAAATAAAATGTTGGGGCAAAGCCCAAACACACCCAAACGGGCCAGGCCCCAAAAAATATATAAAACCCTAACAGCATATGGGCCTGACCGACACCTCGAAGGGCTCAGCCCAAATAGTTGGGCCACGCCTAGCCTAGAACCAAAACTAACCCCGACAAAGTGCAACATCCATCGCCGCCGCCGCAACAAGACAAACAGCCACCGACATCACACCACAACCTTCCACCACCCAAGCTCTTACCTTTCTTTCCGTACTCACTAGCTATATCAAGAACCAAAATACCAATGTCTAGATTCCCTGATACCAATTTCATTCTCTGTCTTTTGGCCACTAAAACCAAACTTCAAAGTTTGAAAGCTCCAAGTCACCCAGAACACAGGACATTCCTCACTTGGACTAAGAAACAGCATACATAATAATTCTGAAACTGAAACTTCCACTGTCATTGGTTTTGGAATACAGCTTGCAAAGATCCTCTCCCAGCCACATCTACTGAACAAATTCCTTTCCATAAGTTGGATGGTTTCCTACTTGGAAGATGGGGTAGCCAAGCTCCATCACACAGATCATACTTACTAGAAGCCACAATCACCCACAATGCAACCTTCTCTTTATTGAAACTCCACCACCAATTAGTCTACCAGTCAGTTAAAGATTTTATTGCCTTTGCAAAGGAGCAAAGGAGTTAATCTTCTTCGATAACTTCAACTGATTAACCTCATTTTGTATCAACTTTTTCATTCTCCTTATATCAGTATCAACATTGTTAAATATGAGAGAAGAAATATTGAATTCGATTTTTGAAACCATACAATGAGGCCTCTATTTATACAAGAGGAGAGAGCTTAACTATGGAAAGAAAATCATACTGATTAACTATAGAACAAAATCATTCTAATTACAATCAAATCACAATCTCAAGATCACGATTTGATCACGATATTATTTTGTATATGCATTTATTCTAACATCCCCCCTCAAACTCAAGTAGGTCTACCAACTTGAGTTTGAAAAAGCCAAGAGAAACTAGGAACATCCAAGCAAAAAGAAACCAAGAGCCGCCATGCCACGCCAAACTTAAGTAGGTCTACCAACTTGAGTTTGAAAGAAAAGAAACGAAGAAGCCATGAATCGAAAAGCCACGAGCGCTGGTTGTGAAGAGGCGCGCGGGTGATGAAGAGACATTCTAGTGGGTGAAAGCAACCGAAAAGCGTGGAGGAGATTGACAAAGTAACTAAGTGCCCGGCGGACGGCAGCGAGGCTTAGGCCGCCCGCCAGGAGCGAATATCCACAGTGCCTAGATCTTATAGCTCTGATACCATGTTAAATATGAGAGAAGAAATATTGAATTCGAGTTTTGAAACCATACAATGAGGCCTCTATTTATACAAGAGGAGAGAGCCTAACTATGGAAAGAAAATCATACTGATTAACTATAGAACAAAATCATCCTAATTACAATCAAATCACTATCTCAAGATCACGATTTGATCGCGATATTATTTTGTATATGCATTTATTCTAACAAACATATTCAATACCCAAGATGTTACTTGCTTCTAATGTACTCTGAAGTTCCTCCTCAATTAGCTCCTCTTCATGCTCTTGAGTATCAGAAACATACTCCTCATCTTCATACTCCGCTTCTTCAGTACTCATACATTCCTCATATATTTGGCTCCTGACAGCTTTCCTAGCACTTCTTGGGTTTAGCTCAACTTGAAGGTTGATTCCCTCCAACTGGGAAGCACGTATGTTACAATTGGAGTCAATCACCATAGGGCTGTTTAAAAGCACGATGTTCCTATTAATCTCCTGCTGTTGAAGCAATGTAGTTATCTTTCCAACTTGTTGAGTTTCACTGCTATGGGCTTGAACGTTTGGAGTTTCTGGGCCTTTGTCTATTTCATGGAGTGGGCTAACTGAGTCCTGAATGAAAGAGTCTAGGCCTTGGACAGAGTTTGAACTCTCTTCAATAACCTGTTCATCTTCTCTTTGATTAATAGACATATTCCCAGCCGACTTTGGTAATGAGGAATGTTGTTTACTTTCCTCTGACATAATAACTGCTGCCCCTGCACGTTTATATGTCGTTGTTTACTTGTCCCACTATAATGGAGCTTAAAACCCGTTTGGTAATTGGATTAAAATTAGAGCTCGGAAAACATTTTAATTAATGGTTTGATTCTGATCCTTGGATGAATTAGGTGCAACTTGTCACAATCTAAGATAGAATTGGAGGTTCTCTCCGATTCCATAGGGATTAATTGGAGAGGAGCCCGACTCCACAGAGAGAACTTTTCTCCCCGTATTTCTCTCACGAACACTTCTCCACAACATATTTCAATAAGACCCAGTACTGACTACATCCTACATGTGACGGATAAGGATGACGTTGAGGCACCACGTGACGGTGTCACAAGACCACTAAAATACTTACTCTCTCACATGTGTAGCCAACAACTACTTAAAAATTTCCTTTTTTATCGGCACAAATACTATTGATAACTCGATAAGGGTACTACATGGAGGAAGGCAAAGAGGAAAAAACACCTCCAACATGATCTTCCCATAAAACTCTCTCTACCTCTCATAGGCCTCCATCCCAAACTTACCCACATCTCTCTCTCTCTCTCAAAACATAAAGAGAAGATCCTAAAAAACGAGGAGATCGATATTCAGGAACTTGTTGTCAGAGGAATGAATCCAGCTGCAGGTTCTGACGTTGGACCTGCTACGGGTGGTGAGAGAATGGGTAATAATAATAACCGGAGGAATAACGGGTATCTGATCGTTCTGCATGTGCCCGTGCTAGGAATTATCGTATTCTTCTCCGTGTATCTGCTTCTGCTCCAGACCTTCCAGCCGCCGCCTCACGATCCCATCTTTTTTGTTTCGCCTGGTCATCATCCTTATCAATTCAAGTTTACTACGCAAAAGGGTACCGATTTTTACGTCAAGACAGGGCGTTTTGAGCAGGCTTACCCTCCGGATAGCCCTCAGAGGATGAAGCTTGAAGCGCAAGTGGAAACACAATACGTTTCCACATACGCGGATTTTTGTAAGATTGAGGTGCTGCGTTTCCGGGAGGGGCATTTTTCGAAAATGCCGCATTGCGACTTGCTGAAGCGGTACATGGCGGTGGCTCGATGAATGATGACTTCATTGAAAATCTAAATTGGCTTCTTATTATGTGTCGATTAATGATTACAATAAGTTTTACTTCATGTCTTCGTTTCAATTTGTTTCTTGTTTTGAGATTCTATATAACTTATTAAATGGATTGAATAATTACTATACTCCTATATGAATGGAGACTAAATTTCTTCCGCCGGCGGCAGAAATTATGGATTTTCTATCACACCATCATTTTGGGTTCCACGGTGCATTGATGTCCGAATTGAACCGTTCAACTTGTAGGGTCCGAAGAGTGGTATTCTAATTCAAAAAATTAGATTCACCGGATATGATAGGTGTATCAAAATTTAAATTTTGGCTTATAAAATGGATGGTCGTGGACAGTTTTACTTGACAGGATCAGACCATCTATTTTATAAACTAAAATTCAACTTTTGATTGATCTATCAGTAATCAAGCTGATTTTTAATTAGCGTGAATATAATACACTATGGGCCTTAAAAGATGAACGGTTTGGATTATAACAATAAACGCATGGTGGGGTCCACAATGGACTGCGGTGGAAAACCCACCATTTTCACCGTCGGCAGAATGAATGAAAGAGAATGCTTTGAGTTTCCATTAGTATTATTCTTCAAATTCTTGTATCAATATATATATATTTTTTTAGTAACTGAGAGTGCATGTTCTCCTAGTTAATTTCGTATATTTAACAAACATAAATACGCAAGCTCGGATTTGGATCATATAGGGAAATATGCTTTGAAGGAGTACTCTATTGAAGATTTCAAGAGGTGTTTAGCAGAGATTAGGATGATCAAATTTGGAAGATTTTTAGTTTCTAATTGGCTGTACATATGGCTTCATCCAATGTTTTCTTGGATGTGCCTCTTTTAATTTCCTTTTCAGTTGTTTGGGGTTTGCACATGATTTTCTTAGCCGTATATAGATGCCAAATTTTTGGGATGTATGTTCTTAGTGTGATGCATCCTCAACCTCTTCTCTTTTTTTTTTTTAGATCTTCTTCTTAGTGTGATGCATACACTATTGAGGAGTTCTAGATCTTCTTAGACGGTGTCCGAAAATTGAGAGTGTAATCTAGTTTTTAGGAGAGCGTCCAACTGTCGGATGGATGTGGTTGTAATTTTGGGCATAGCCAAACTCTTTCTTTGGCTGTCTCTTTCCTCTCGATGTACCCCTTTTGAGTTTTAATAAATGTTTCTTTTGCCGAGAAAAAAAAAAACACAATCCAAACCCGCCAAACTTAGATAGTGGACGTGAACACCAAATCATGAGAAAGATTTGTAAGTATTTGAATTTTATCTCGTAAAAGCTACAAATTTGGAATCTTCGCTCGAGGAGGAATATCTACTTTGTGGAGTAGAAAAGAACTTAACTTGATGTTTGGCAAGTTCAACCTTACAAAAGTTTAGCCTGTCATTATTTCTCATTGTTTTTTTTTTTTTTTGATCATCCATTATTTCTCATTGTTTTGATTTCTTAATTGTAAATTAACACATAATTTTGAAAGACCGAAAGCTTCGACAAAGGTTGTCCACATTTTTCTGTACACAAGTAGTCTTATAGAATTATAAATGTTCTATAAATTACACATAACACCTCGACTAGGTGTAAGGACAACTTATAACCTAAATACTACCTCCGTCCCAATTTAATTGTCACTTTTGGGAGTTCGTGCCACTTTTCAATTGATTATATCTTGTAATTTATAATGTTTTAGGTGATTTTGAAAATATTGTATTATAGAACAAATCGAGATCTATCAAACAAGATCCATATTGGATCTAAAATTCATTACCAATTTAAAGATATAACTAGTTTTTTTATCCAGTTAGAATAAAACTGAGATAAGTAAATTGGGACGGAGGGAGTATTCTTTTAAGTACATAAATAGGTTGTTATGGGATGTTGCTCTATGTGATACGACAACTTAAGACTCGTTTTGCGAAAGAAAAAATAAGTACTACTTAATTTTTGAATTAAAATAGATGTGTTGTGAGAGAATGCTTTGTCTTGTAAAACGAAAGTACTTAAAAAAATACTAAAAACCTTAGCGGAACGAGGCCTTAGGCCATCCACAGTGGTATAATAAAAAAAAGGATAACCAAAAGTTGACATATCAGCTTTTGATTATTCACTTAAGAGGTTGCTAAGCTTAACAATGTTGAGCTTCACAATGGTCACTTATGAGATGGGTAGGTTATGTGGCCAGTTTTGAATTATGAGATGGGTATTCGCATATGACGATAACCACAAGAGGTGAAAGTGAACTTTCCTCTTTTAAAAAAACCCAGTACTTTTCATAAAGTAAAACAAACTATTAGGCCACACGGCTTTCTCCCAAGAGAATGCCTTTCTTTCACTCCACTCCAACCCTGGAAACAGATGAGTTCACACCAGAAGAATAGAAAATACTCCATTGTTTGAAAGGAACAAATTAACAGTCCCCGGCGGGTCCCCCCCCGCCCTCCAAAAGCCTTCCAATTTTGCGCACGTGATCCACCACCCTCCAATTAGAAGTTTCAAAGAAACTGGTGAGAGCTCTGAAAAAACAGCAAAACCATAAACGGCAAGTGGCAATTAAGTAGCATATCCATTGGAAACAACTTTAAAAAATTCAGCAAGTGGCAAATTAAGAATACCAAAAATTTCAACATGTTTAAACCAAGTTCATGAATCCAATCTCCCAACCCCATCAACCCCCTATATAAATCTCCACTTCCCTTTAGCCCAAAACGGCAAAACGTCTCTCTCTCTCTCTCTCTCTCTCTCTCTTTCTCTCAATACTATATACATACATACATACATACATACAGCTGCATGTCTGCATTTGATTGGGATATGATGGCTTACACAGAATGCGATTTCGACGCCGACTTTGCTCTGCTCGAGTCAATTACCCGTCACTTGCTCTCTGAGTCTGAAACTCCGGCGACGTACTCGGGCAGTATTCCGGCATCCTATTCCCAGATTAACAACACTTCATCATTACCCTCCTTTACTCACCGGTGGGGAGAGCTTCCGCTCGATGGAACCGACTCCGACGATATGCTAGCGTACCGTATCCTCGACGAGGCGTCGGGCGTCGGGTGGCGGCCGCCGTACGCGGAGGCGGAAACCGCCGCCGCCGAGGAGATGAAGGAAACGGAGATTTTGCAGGAGGCGGCGGTGCCGGCGAGGGGGAAGCACTTCAGGGGAGTGAGGCGGCGGCCGTGGGGGAAGTTCGCGGCGGAGATCAGGGACCCGGCGAAGAATGGGGCCCGGGTTTGGCTAGGGACGTTTGAGACGGCGGAGGACGCGGCTTTGGCCTACGACAGGGCCGCGTTCCGCATGCGCGGGTCGCGTGCCCTGCTCAATTTCCCGCTTCGGATTAATTCGGGTGAGCCTGAGCCTGTTCGGGTGAGGTCGAAAAGATCGTCACCCGAGCGATCTTCGTCATCCTCGGAGAATGGGGAGCCAAAGAGGAGGAAGAAGGTGGTGGCGACGGCGGAGCCAACGGTGGTGGTGGTTCAGCCTAAGATGGAAATGGAGGGGAGTGAATTGGAGGGTGCGCAGAGTTAGAAAGGCAGCCGAACTGAACCCATGTTTGTTTCATTGTTTGATTTTGGTACATTCTTTTCTTTGATCTGTTGGTCTATAAATCTTATGGTATTACAACCAATCTTTTCCATTCTAGTCTTCCTTGTATTTCACAAGTGAGAAACTTATTCATGGAGGCTTTGTGAACAGATTGTTTACGGATTGACGCAATCATACTTGTTCATTCGCGCAATCGCTAGTTGAGATTTGTTTTTAATTTTGAACAGTGAAATTATTTTTTACCGGTCAAAATTGATTTCCAATCTGGACCGTCAAAAACACTTTGGACGCGCGCGCAATTGGGCTCAATAACTCTCACTTCACAGAGCCCTCCGTAAAAAGGATTTTCTCATTTCATAATTTCCATTCCCAATGGCTAAGTGGGTTTTGTTTTTTTATTTCTAGGAGATGTTACAAAGTTCTTGATCGACAAAAAAAGAAATTATGTTCCTACCACATTAATTTTGAGTTAATGAATTAAAATTTCCAAAAGTAAGCACCAATACACATTTTCATGTATTTAAAATTATTTAAAACTTTTGACACATTAATCCTCTTCGGTGTTACAGTTATCACGACAACTATAATCTTATTCAGACTATTACTCTGGTATATTTTTTTGGTATTATTGTTCTGGTATTTTTTCCGTATTCTTTGATTTTCATAATTTTTGGGATTAATCATTCGTCTCAGTTAGAAAAATACAAAAATATGAACTGAAGTTGAAAAAAATATAAATAGGATGACACTAAAAATAAAAGATAGTTGTTTCAGCCTTTTTTTGTCATTAGTGTACTAATTTTTTGCTTTTTGTTAAAAAATAAATTTAGACTCCTCTCGTAGAGGTGAATGACTAATTGAAAAAAAAATAAAATCTAAATGTAACAAAAATTTAGAGAAGACAAGAAAAACCCGGAAATTATAATTTAGGAAGAACAGTAGCTAGTCTCTAAAACTAAACGAAAATGCTAGGAACACATCCAATTTTACATCATTTTCTTACATCATTTTTCTCAAGTGATGGTGGACCCTCTAAATAATGTTAGGGGTACCACAGCGTAGGCCAAGTTGTACAATATGTGTGGATGGATTTCTTAGGGAAATAGCTTGATTGTAGGGTCAATAGCTTGATTATAGGACATACTGGTGATCCATCTCTTTAAATATGTACTTGTACAAATTATTGAATTATGATGGATAAAAATATTTTTCGCAATGTCTGATTTTCAAGTTGTTATCAAAGATTCAATAGAATAATCACCATCCTTTCATTGAACCCATGTCACCTTCACTCAAAATTCTGAAACATCTGGCACCAATAGGGGGTTCTGAGGGTGAAAAGAAGATATCTGACATATGGTTATGGTATCGACGTTCGGGGCATACTTCCTTTGGTTACTTGAAGAAATTATTTCCTTTTTTTTTGTGTGTGTAAAACTTGATGTTTCTAGTTTCCAAATTTGAGGTTTGTGAACTTGCAAGAAGCTATCGGACTTTGTTTCGATTAATATGGAATAAAAATCCAGTTGCTTTTAGGATCATACATTCTGATATTTGGGGCCCATCCAAAGTCACTATCTTGAATGGATCGCATTGGTTTGTTAATTTAATTTATTGATAATTATACCAGAATGATTTGGGTATGCTTAATTAATGAAGTCCAACAATGAAGTAAACTTGTTATTTCAATTTTTTTTAAAAATGGTTTGTCGTCATCAGTACTGGACAAGTCAAGTTCTTCGCAACGACAATGAAGGTGAATATTTGAGTTCTGAATTGCAGCAGTATTTGGAAGCGCATCGAACTATTCATCAAACTACTTGTTCTAATACACCCCCGTAGAATGGGGTGATCACTTGTTGGAGGTTGTTCGTGCTTTGTTGATAGAAGCCCATATGTCGTTATCCTATTAGGGACACGCATTTACCTTTCATGCATATTTGATCAACCGCGCGCTACAAGTCGACTCCTCGAGTGTTTTGACGTGTCGTTCGAGGGTATGCTATTTATCAAAAGGGGTACCGATGCTATCATCCTCCAACCAAACAAATGTTTGTTACATTGGATGTCTGACGTTTTCATGAAGATTCGATGTATTTTTCCTCCGAGCCTGAACTCCAAGAGGAGTACTAGGAAGAAGTTCAAACTCTAGATTACGATTTTTTACTTCTCTAAAGAAGGGGAACTCGATATATGAACCTAGTAACTGGGATGCGAGTGAAGGAAAACTCTCAAAACCTAGTACCAAGGATGCGGGTGAATTGGACTTGAGTGGTATAACTTTGGATCAAAGTGCTGATGAACACCCACCCAGACTTTGAAATTTTATGTAACATCCCACGTTGGTGAGGTATAGGAAAGTAAAGTAATATATAAATGATTGCGAGCAACTACTGTATGACATGAGGTGTATCTTTTGAGCAGCTAATTGCACCAACCGGAAGTGTGAGGCGGGTCTTGCGAGAAGAGGTGCTTAGGTAGGCTTGACAAGTGAGGAGCTTGAGCTGGTCCCCCACATGAGACGAGCTTAAGGAGCTTGACGTGCTTAAGCAAATGCTTGTCCTTCATCGCTTGGTGAGTGAAAGTTACTTGACCATGTGGTACAACGGGAACGTTAGAGCCAAAGTGAGGAGATTGTGTGAGATATAGGAAAGTCAGTTTCGCAATAAAAAAGGCGTACGGTTGAGAGAAATAGCTTATCCGTAATATTTGACCTACCGATGTTTTGACTTATCCGTAATATTTGACGTACAGATGTTTTTGACTTTGACTTGCTCTAGCACTCGTGCGTTGACATTTTCAACCTTCTTCCGTTAAAAAATAAGACTAGCTAGCACCATCCAATTGACCCATGTAGGGTCCAATTGGTTCTATTGTTTATTTCTTTCTTTTTCAGGTTATCTAATAAATAAATATGTATTGTATAAATAAGAAAAAAATGATAACCACCTCAAGTCACTGTTTTCCGATGATCTTTTTATTATTATTATTATTTTTTGAACCAATACTCAGAGACTTTGATTACTCAAAATCTGCCCAAAGGGCTACAAACCCCAAACCGGAGCCCGTCGATGGGAGCATACCCACGATCGGGTTGTCCAAATGGCTTGGATAGGAATCCACCGAGTATAGAAGAACGCTACCCACAGAGGGTAGCAGAACCGGTTCCACGCAGGGAACAAAGATACCCACAGAGGGTAAGAAGAGTTCCACGTAGGGAACAAAAACTAAATAAACTAAAAAAGAAAGAAATAAAAAACTCCGGTCACCGTCAATATTGCCGGAAGCGCCGCCACGGATCCAGCAACTTATTCGCCGGAGGAAGAGCCGAGCCACCTTTGCTACATCGCAGCGCCCAATCAGACCCGAACTTGAGCCACAACAAAGGAGGCTGAAGAGGGGAGGAGGGTGAGAGAGGGGAGGGTGATGATCTTTTTATTGATCGGTGAATTATATCTAAGGGTGGCAAATTGGACCCAAATCCATTAATCATCCCAAACCCACATACTAAAAAATGGACCCAACCCAACCCATCTATTAATTGGATCAACTAAAATGATCCAATAAGTCATGAACATGACCCAAAATAAAACCTTCATCCACTCCTGATTCTCCTCCTCCTCGGCTCGACCTCTCTCTCTCTCTCTCTCTCCATGTAGCCATGTAGGTCTCCCTCTCTCTCCTCCTTTCTCTCTCTCCTCGTCATCTCCAATATAATCTATATATCCAAAATCTTGTTTATTGACCAAATGGCTTTAGCAGCATTAATTTATGCTCTTTTTACATTTTAATACACTTTTCATGCCGAGTCAATCCACCATTCATGACGTTGTGATTAATTACCATTGATTGTCGAGACGGACGATGAAATTGTTGAAACAGAAAGTCTATCCCCACCGGGTTTTAAAAGATCTGGGCCATTAATTGTCGAGATGGACGATGAAACTGAGCGATGCGATGGGGAAAGCGATAAAACAGAGTGGTGAGAGTAGCACGCGACTATCGTTGAAATATGCTTGTTAGCATGAATGCTAATCCATGTGATTATTAGTAATTTATAGTTTCTGAACACGCGTGGAACTGAAAAAGTGTTTTTCTTCCCCGTTTGGCTAAATAAGCCAATTGGTTTATTTTTTTGTCCTTATTCAAATTTTTTTCGTATTTGTTAGTTTTTCGTCAATTTTTTGGGGATTATTGCATCGTTATGACAAGAGGAATCTAAAAAGTAAAAAATTACGATCGAAACCTAATTTTTTTGAATAATGACAAAATAAGCCAATAAGCCAATTTTTCGTCTTTATTAAAAAAAATGAATTTCGATCATATTTTTTTTACTTTTGTAGATTCTGGCTTATTTTTGTTGTCCTTATTCAAATTTTTTTTTGGTATTTGTTAGTTTTTCGTCAATTTTTTGAGGATTACTGCATCGTCATGACGAGAGGAATCTAAAAAGTAAAAAATTACGATTGAAACCTAATTTTTTTTGCCCTAATTGATCGAAAATCATTTCCCTTTAAATTTTAGTATATAGTAGTATGTAATTGGGCTAATGGACGGGTCGGGTTTGTTTTTAAATAAATGGGTCGGGTTGGGTATGGGTAACTAGACTCATAATTAATCGGTCTAAATGGGTCATTAACCCATTAAAGACCCAACCCACTAACAACTTACCCATTTTGACCCAAACCCGCCCATTTGCCACCCTTAATTATATCACAGGCATCACTGCTAGCATTGTTTCTACTAAACGAACATTAAGGTTAGCGATCAATTAAACAACTTGTTTATTCGAATACCTCTATTTGTCATTTTCTAGTAAAATTACCTTTTTTTTTGGTAAACCAGGAACATAACATTAACTAATTAAGAGTCATACAATAGTCTAGGGTACTCGACCCCATATTGGTCATCGCAAAGATGCGAAATAATACAATCTGGAGCAACATCAAAAATATGAAAGTCTAAGCCATCATTGAAATCCATATTAGCTAATAGGTCCGCACACTTGTTTCCTTCGCGGTAAACATGATCAATCTTTTCCACTCCCAGCTGCCTCATCAAGTACCTGCAATCATGGATAATATTACTCAGGCTGTGTCGCGGTTGAGTTGGTCCCATAATGAGTTGGATGGCTGCCAAAGCATCCATCTCCACGCAAATTGGAGCAAACTGATTGTTGATGGCCAATTGCAAGCCATCCCTAACAGCCCACAGCTCTGCCTCCAAGCTATGCATTGGCCTCAAAGAGCGGTGGAAGCCGATAACCCAGGTCCCATAAGAGTCACGGATAAGACCTCCTCCCGTAGCTTGATTGAGGTTTGTCTTACAAGCATCATCAGTGTTCAATTTAAAACAACCTGTGTGAGGCGGACACCATTTAACAAGAATAGTACGTCCACTCCGGGGGGACGAAAACGGGATAGTGATGTGTTTCCATTCAACTGCTTGGGCAATGGAAGATTTGATGGTGGCATCTAGGTCTCTGGATCGATTTGAGTCCCTCTGGAAAAGAGTTCTATTCCTAAGGAGCCAGATATTCCAACAAGTAAAAGGGAACACAACTTTCCACGGAATGCCAGACCTATGGCTAACTGAGGATTTGCAGTTGGTTTTGAGCCAAAGAGAAGGCAAAGAAGAGAAAGAAGTAAGAACCCTTGAGGGAATTCCCACACCCTCCCAGACAAGAGTAGCCACACGGCAATCTCTAAGAACATGACCCATATTCTCGCAACCGGAATTACAAACCTCACAAAGATCATTTTGGGTGATTTTTCAGAAAAAAAGAAAATCCTTCGTTTTGAGTATGCTTTGAGCCGCAAGCCAAAGAAAATTTCGAATTCTGGGGTTTGTGTGGGCTTTCCAAATCCAGTTCCAATCATCAAAAGGTTGGGTGCAGGAGAAATCCTTAGTGAGACTCCAAGCGGTCTTGGTCGAAAAAATACCATTGGTGGTAAGGTTCCAAGCAATCCCATCCGGTTGGGGATCCAACCTTTGAAGTTGGTTACGGAAAAAACACATGAGAACATCATCAGGAAACACGAAAGAAATTCTACTCAAATCCCAATCGTTATCACCCCAAACGTCCCGAACACAAAAGTTAGTCTCATCCCTACGCAAAGGGCCCGCAATGATGGATCTCAAAGTGCCAAGACCCGTCCAATTTTGGTGCCAGAAAGAAGTGTTAAGCCCACTCTTCACCGCAACCCTTAACCCCAAATTAAACACTTGCTCTCCTTTTTTCAAACTTCTCCAGGTAGGAGAGGGCCGATTATAGGCCACCGATCTATTAGTGTACTTATAAGTCAAAACGCGGGACCAAGCTTTATCCTCCACACTAACTCTCCAATTAAGTTTAGCCATGGCTATGATATTGGCATCCCGAGATTGCCTAATACCGAGACCCCCTAACTCAGTAGGTTTGGTGACTTTCTCCCAACCCACAACATGAATTTTTCTCTCCTCCACTGAAGACCCCCAAAGAAAATCCCTGTTAGCTTTATCAATAGCCTTATGCACCGCTTTGGGAAGCATAAGATTTTGCATTACATAAGCAGGAATCATGCAATTAACAGACTTGATAAGAGTAGTTCTTCCCACCATGGGAAGAATTTTACTCTTCCACCCTGTAAGCTTAATTTGAATTTTATCCAAAACAGATTTAAAATCAGCTTTCTTGGGTCTTCTATCCAAAAATGGGACAACCAAGATAATTCCCAAAAGATTGAGCAATGGGCATTTGAAAAATATTTGCAAAGTCAATTGTATCAGCCTCCCCAACATTTTTTGAAAACATAATTTTGGATTTGGAGGAGTTAATGCGCTGCCCAGACAGAGTGCAAAAATCCGAAAGAATACCTTGGATAATATGACAGTTGCCTCTAGTGGCTTTACCAAAGAGCACAATGTCATCTGCAAAGAGGCAATGAGATAAGTAATTAAGGACCCCTATTAGCAACTTTAATAGGTTTCCACGATTTAACGCAAAGGGCCTCATTAATACGCATGGAGAGGTATTCAAGGCAGAGAATGAAGATATAAGGAGAGAGAGGGTCTCCTTGTCTAATCCCACGAGTCGGGCAAAAGGATTCAGTCTTACCACCATTGAGCAGAACTGCAGAGGACGAGTCAGTAATGCAAGACATAATGAGATTGACCCAAGGTCCAGGAAAATTAAAAGCTACCAACATTCTACGGATGAAACCCCATTCCAACCGATCAAAGGCTTTCTCCAAATCTATCTTAATGATCATGTTAATGATCAAAGTCAGTAAAATTACCTTTTCGATGACTCCTTCCCGCGACTACATTTGGTTTAGTTTTTAGATAGTATTATTTTCAATGAGAAGTACGATTATCTGTCATGTTGAGTATTACTACATGTTATGGATGATACCATTTATCAGTTCACCAACGACAACAACAACAATAGCGTAGAGGAATAATAATAACTCATACTTAAAAATAAAAATAAAAAAAACTGTTCACAAGCAAATTTCAAACTTCAAATAAGAAATGAAACTTTGTTCTTGACTCTCAATTGCTATTTAACCTTGATACTATGATTCAGTGTAAATATATGGTAAGAAATTATAAATGTAAAATGTATACTTACGTCCAAATTAACTCCAAAAGCTTCAACGATTACACTTGCAGTTAATGTAAGCTTCAACGATGACACTTGCAGTTAATGTAAACAGGTAAAGTATGCCCCCATGAAAAATCGTCTTTGTCTTAGTTAATGTAAACAGGTAAAGTATGCCCCCATGAAAAATCGTCTTTGTCTTTGTCTTAGTTGCAGTTAGTTGTCGATACAACCACGCACGCTCTCGAGACTCTCTCTCTAGAAAAAACCCTCTCCAGGAAAAACCCATCCCAGGCTGCCGTTTGGGGGGGGAGGCCGCCGCCTCCTCTCCTCTCTCTCGTCGACGTGTTCTCCAGGCCCCCAGGTCGCGGGCGGCGGTTCGTTAGGACGGCAAGGGTTCCTCCGGCCGGCTCCGCCGGCGGATGGTGGCTCCTCTGGCCCGGTCCTCTTCCTTCGTCTCCAGATCTGTTGTTCCTGGTCCGGCGGCGAGCTAAATAAGGTGTGTGGTTGGTGTTAGGGGGTTTCCGTTTTTTGCTTCTGTTTTTCTGTTTTCTTCCACCGGCGGATTTCCCCCGTTCGGTTTCGTACCAGTCTGGGTGCTCCAGATCTGGTGGGTGATGGTGGTGGGCAAATAACCCGGCGCCTATTGAGGAATGGTCCGGTGTTGGTGATCTTGGTGTTCGGTTGGCTGTTTTTTTGGGGCTGGTGGGTTCCGGTGGTGGCGTTGTTTGGGATTAGTGGTCTGGTGGTGTTGTTTTGGGCTGCAGCAGATTTCGGCTGGATGAAAATTGGTTTTTGGTCGCCGTGGTCCGGTGGTTTTCATTTATCTTCTTGGTCAGGCCGGTGATTTGTCCAGGAGACCTATTTCATTTTAGTTGATTTGTTGTTTTGCCTTTAGATTTCAGCGATGCTTAATTTTTTACGGGTTTGAGCTATGGATCCCTTTAGATCCTCTGTTATCTGGACCGAGATTGGTTCTTATGTACCCGCGTTATCGCGGGGCCTGCTTCGGCAGTAGGTACCTGAGATCAACGTTTAGGTTGCTTTGGTTCTCTCCTGTATCTGTTCTGAAATCTGTTTTGCCCGATGGGCTTGTGATGAATGAATGACTTTTCAAAAAAAAAAAAATGAGCAAAAGTAATTAGTGGCGACTTCAAAAATTATTAACGATGGGGTCATTCACTTATCCAAATTGCAATTGTTCTATAGGGAAATTACTTGACAGTAATATATAATAGATAATCATTTATTTCCAACGAAGAATAAAGTTTGAAATATGTCTATATAGCTATATCGATATGTACACTAGGTCACTTAAGAGCGTTTATCAAAATCCTTAACCACATACCCGAGTTTTTTTTATAACTCGGTTGTACCGGTCAACTTTTGCGCACATCAACTAATTATGAGATCCCAATCCTACTGTCTACTAGCGAAAGCGTATAGAGTATAGAATGGTCCCAATGATCTTAGGAGTTTTAAGAATGGAGGGTTTTCCCTTTTCAACTCCCAATTCGGGAGGGCTAAGAGTTCTGAAGGTTATCGCCTTATTTGCTAGTCCTTTAGCTACTCCAGGTGTGTTTCTGAAGGTGTGTTCACTTGCTAGTACCATACGTGCTCCAGATGTGGGCTAAGAGTTGTTTGAAGGAGATCAGAACTTTCTTATGGTCTGTATTGATGCAACAGTGATCTTAGGAGTTTTAAGAATGGAGGGTTTCTCTTTTCAACCCCCAATTCGGGAGGGCTAAGAGTTCTGAAGGTTATCGCTTTATTTACTAGTCCTCTAGCTACTCCAGGTGTGTTTCTGAAGGAGTGTTCAATTCCTAGCACGTACTATATATGCTCCAGATGTGCTACTGAAGGGCTTCACTGCTTAAGTTGCTGGCTGATTGAAGGTTATTCCAACAGTTTGATGATGTTAGGAGCTGATTTTGAGTTAGGTGTTTGTTGTGCTGGGTTGTGTTGTCCCCACTTCTGTAGTGGTTTTTTCAATTTCTCATTGATCTTTTTTTTTTTCTTTTCCTTTTTCCTTTCTTGTGGCCATCTCTTTGATCCAAATTCTTGTTGTTGTCGGAGTTTGGCCTCCTCGATGTACCCTTTGTCGAGTAATAATAATTTTGTTGCCTATAAAAAAAAAAATGGTCCCAAAAAAGTTGGTAACACACCAGAAAGATGTTGAACCTGAAATCTTAAGAGAGTTGCAAATCCCTAAGACCTTATTCGTTTTGGTTTTTGGATTCGCACGGTCTCCAATAAATTTTCTTTCAATCATTTCTCTCTCTCTATCTCTCTCGACTCAAAATCCAAAAACCAAAACGAACAAGGTCAAATATACCTCTAACTTTCAATGAAAGAAGAGAAAACACGTTACCTACGACATTAAAGATTTATATAAGAGTATCTTTGGAGACATAGAGATAAGAGACCAAAGTACGCACAACTGTGGAATTTCAAGGAAAAAATTATTACTGTAAAAAATTATTGCGATGGCGGTGAAAGCGTCTGTAGCAGATCTAATCCATGATAATCCAATGGCAAAAATAAGCTTACCACTCCAGATATTCATGGACTCTCCACCCAACTCTACGAGCAAATCGGTGAGTCCGACCTGTAATTTTTTCTTTGTACTTTTGTTATTTTTGTAATCTGTTTTAGTATTTTTTTTTTCACGACAAACGAAACTTTTATAAACTCAAAATATGGGATCTAGACATGGGTTACATCGGAAAAAAAGAGAGTAGAAGAGCACTTGCTCAAACAGTCAAAGGAAGAAAACAAGACAGAAACAGAATCATCCAATATGTTCACTACTTTACTCATTGTAAACAAGCAGATTGATCGGTTTCTTCCCATGCATCCTTGAGGTACGTCGTTGTTTTTTTTTTTTTTTTAACGGCAAAAACAAATTTTATTTAGAAATCTTGACAAATGGTACATCAAGATGGGGGAGGGAGAGGGAAATCCAACCAAGGGTTGAATGAAAAAAAAAGAAGATAATATAAAATGTGGGGCAAAGCCCAAACACACCCAAACGGGCCAGGCCCCAAAAAATAAAACCCTGACAGCATATGGGCCTGACCCACACCTCGAAGGGCTCAGCCCGAAATATTGGGCCACGCCTAGCCTAGAACCAAAACTAACCCCGACAAAGTGCAACATCCATCGCCGCCGCAACAAGACAAACAGCCACCGACATCACACCACAACCTTCCACCACCCAAGCTCTTACCTTTTCGTACTCACTAGCTATATCAAGAACCAAAATCCCAATGTCTAGATCCCCTTATACCAATTTCATTCTCTGTCTTTTGGCCGCTGAAACCAAACTTCAAAGTTTGAAAGCTCCAAGTCACCCAGAACACAGGGCATTCCTCACTTGGACTAAGAAACAGCCTACATAATAATTCTGAAACTGAAACTTCCACTGTCCTTGGTTGGTTTTGGAATACAGCTTGCAAAGAATCCTCTCCCAGCCACATCTACTGAACAAATTCCTTTCCATAAGTTGGATGGTTTCGTACTTGGAAGATGGGGTAGCCAAGCTCCATCACACAGATCATACTTACTAGAAGCCACAATCACCCACGATGCAACCTTCTCTTTATTGAAACTCCACCACCAATTAGTCTACCAGTCAGTTAAAGATTTTATTGCCTTTGCAAAGGAGCAAAGGAGTTAATCTTCTTCGATAACTTCAACTGATTAACCTCATTTTGTATCAACTTTTTCATTCTCCTTATATCTGTATCAACATTGTTAAATATGAGAGAAGAAATATTGAATTTGATTTTTGAAACCATACAATGAGACCTCTATTTATACAAGAGGAGAGAGCCTAACTATGGAAAGAAAATCATACTAATTAACTATAGAACAAAATCATCCTAATTACAATCAAATCACAATCTCAAGATCACGATTTGATCACGATATTATTTTGTATATGCATTTATTCTAACATCCCCCCTCAAACTCAAGTAGGTCTACCAACTTGAGTTTGAAAAAGCCAAGAGAAACTAGGAACATCCAAGCAAAAAGAAACCAGGAGCCGCCATGCCACGCCAAGCCAAGCCAAACTTAAGTAGGTCTACCAACTTGAGTTTGAAAGAAAAGAAACGAAGAAGCCATGAATCGAAAAGCCACGAGTGCTGGTTGTGAAGAGGCGCGCGGGTGATGAAGAGACGTTCTAGTGGGTGAAAGCAACCGAAAAGCGTGGAGGAGATTGACAAAGTAACTAAGTGCCCGGCGGACGGCAGCGAGGCTTAGGCCCCTCGCCAGGAGCGAATATCCACAGTGCCTAGATCTTATAGCTCTAATACCATGTTAAATATGAGGGAAGAAATATTGAATTCGATTTTTGAAACCATACAATGAGGCCTCTATACAAGAGGAGAGAGCCTAACTATGGAAAGAAAATCATACTGATTAACTATAGAACAAAAGCATCCTAATTACAATCAAATCACAATCTCAAGATCACGATTTGATCGCGATATTATTTTGTATATGCATTTATTCTAACAAACATATTCAATACCCAAGATGTTACCTGCTTCTAATGTACTCTGAAGTTCCTCTTCAATCAGCTCCTCTTCATGCTCTTGAGTATCAGAAACATACTTCTCATCTTCATACTCCCCTTCTCCAGTACTCATACATTCCTCATATATTTGGCTCCTGACGGCTTTCCTAGCACTTCTTGGGTTTAGCTCAACTTGAAGGTTGATTCCCTCCAACTGGGAAGCACGTATGTTACAATTGGAGTCAATCACCATAGGGCTGTTTAAAAGCACGACGTTCCTATCAATCTCCTGCTGTTGAAACAATGCAGTTATCTTTCCAACTTGTTGAGTTTCACTGCTATGGGCTTGAACGTTTGGAGTTTCTGGGCCTTTGTCTATTTCATGGAGTGGACTAACTGAGTCCTGAATGAAAGAGTCTAGGCCTTGGAAAGAGTTTGAACTCTCGTCAATAACCTGTTCATCTTCTCTTTGATTAATAGACATATTCCCAGCCGACTTTGGTAATGAGGAATGTTGTTTACTTTCCTCTGACATAATAACTGCTGTGCCTGCATGTTTATACGTCGTTGTTTACTTACTTGTCCCACTATAATGGAGCTTAAAACCCGTTTGGTAATTGGATTAAAATTAGAGCTGGGAAAACATTTTAATTAATGGTTTGATTCTGATCCTTGGATGAATTAGGTGCAACTTGTCACAATCTAAGATAGAATTGGAGGTTCTCTCCGATTCCATAGGGATGGGAGAGGAGCCCGACTCCAGTTCCACATAGAGAACTTTCCTCCCCGTATTTCTCTCACGAACACTTCTCCACGACAAATTTCAATAAGACCCAGTATTGACTACTGAGTATATGAATCCTACATGTGGCGGATAAGGATGACGTTGAGGCACCACGTGACGGTGTCACAAGACCACTAAAATACTTACTCTCTCACATGTGTAGCCAACAACTACTTAAAAATTTCCTTTTTTATCGGCACAAATACTATTGATAACTCGATAAGGGTACTACATGGAGGAAAGCAAAGAGGAAAAAACACCTCCAACATGATCTTCCCATAAAACTCTCTATACCTCTCATAGGCCTCCATCCCAAACTTACCCACATCTCTCTCTCTCTCTCTCAAAACATGAAGAGAAGATCCTAAAAAACGAGGAGATAAATATTCAGGAACTTCTTGTTAGAGGAATGAATCCAGCTGCAGGTTCTGACGTTGGACCTGCTACGGGTGGTGAGAGAATGGGTAATAATAATAACCGGAGGAATAACGGGTATCTGATCGTTCTGCATGTGCCCGTGCTAGGAATTATCGTATTCTTCTCCGTGTATCTGCTTCTGCTCCGGACCTTCCAGCCGCCGCGCGATCCCATTTTTTTGGTTTCGCCCGGTCATCATCCTTATCAATACAAGTTTACTACGCAAAAGGGTACCGATTTTTAAGTCAAGTTGGGACGTTTTGAGTAGGCTTACCCTCCGGATAGCCCTCAGAGGGTGAAGCTTGAAGCACAAGTGGAAACACAATACGTTTCCACTTGCGCGCATTTTTGCAAGATTGAGGTGCTGGCTTTCCGGGAGGGGCATTTTTCAAAAATGCCGCATTGCGACTTGCTGAAGCGGTACATGGCGGTGGCTTGATGAATGATGACTTCGTTGGAAATCTAAATTGGCTTCTTATTATGTGACGATTAATGATTACAATAAGTTTTACTTCATGTCTTCGTTTCAATTTGTTTCTTGTTTTGAGATTCTATATAACTTATATTAAATGGATTGAATAATTACTATACTCCTATATGAATGGAGACAAAATTCCTTCTGCCGGCGGCAGAAATTATGGGTTTTCCATCACACCATCATTTTGGATTCCATGGTGCATTAATGTCCGATTTGAACCGTTCATCTTGTAGGGCCCGAAGAGTGATATTCTAATTCAAAAAATTAGATTCACCGGACATGGATAGGTGTATCAAAATTTAAATTTTGGCTTGTAAAATGGATGGTCATAACAGTTTTACTTGACAGGATCAGACCGTCTCTTTTATAAACTAAAATTCAACTTTTGATTGATCTATCAGTAATCAAGCTGATTTTTAATTAGCGTGAATATAATACACTATATATGGGCCCTAAAAGATGAACGGTTTGGATTATAACAATAAACGCATGGTGGGGTCCACAATTGGCTGCGGTGGAAAACCCACCATTTTTACCGCCGGCGGAATGAATGAAAGAGAATGCTTTGAGTTTCCATTAGTATTATTCTTCAAATTCTTGTATCAAATTTTTTTTTTTAAAGTAATTGAGAGTGCGTGTTCTCCTAGTTTCCAGGGCCGGCTCATATATTTTGGAGGCCTGAAGTGAATTCCCTATATTAAATCTTTTACATATTCATGAATTTCTTAAAAAAATGAAAAAAGTATAAAGATAACAAAAAAATCAAGCTAAAAGGACACAATTATAACAATATAAATGTAAAAAGATATGGTTGAAAGAGTTTTTGAAAAAAATAAGATACAATTGTGTTTTTATTTGAAAATATTCTAATATTCATATGTAAGTTACATTATAGTTGGGCCTCAATTTTGAACCAAAATTCGGGGGCCGGAAGCGGTTGCTTCTCTCACCTATCCTATAAGCCGGCCCTGCTAGTTTCGTATATTTAACAAACATAAATACGCAAGCTCGGATTTGGATCATATAGGGAAATATGCTTTGAAGGAGTACTCTATTGAAGATTTCAAGAGGTGTTTAGCAGAGATTAGGATGATCAAAATTTGGAAGATTTTTAGTTTCTAATTGGCTGTTCATATGGCTTCATCCAATGTTTTCTTGGATATGCCTCTTTTAATTTCCTTTTCGGTTGTTTGGGGTTTGCACATGATTTTCTTAGCCGTATATAGATGCCAAATTTTTGGGATGTATGTTCTTAGTGTGATGCATACTCAACCTCTTCTCTTTTTTTTTTAATCCACAGCAAATTTTTTTTTTATATTAATCTCAAAGATTAAACGGTGAGTTGGTGACTAGAGAAAAAGGCATCAACAATCCAAAGAGATCATCTTGACACCTTCTCCCGGAGCAAATCATGTGCACCCCAAACACCAGAGAATATGATTGAAAAGTATTCAACCCACAATTCGAGAAAACAAAAGAAAGCATAAAAATCCCAAGAATTTGAACTTTTGGCAATCAAAAAAATATGATTGCTGGAGTTTGTTATTTTTTCATGCGGGTTTTCTTTTTCTCTGGCTTGATGCTGCTTAGGGTCCTTTTAATATTTGTAATTTGTTTTCAAAGATTAATAAATTTTTTCGCCTTTCAAAAAAAAAAAAAAGCGAGCTTGGAAAATAGAATAGAACCAGAAAAGGAAGCCCCCTAAATTAAAATGCAAAAGCAAGCCTTCACACTTGGTCCACACCAAGTCTAGAGAACCACTCAGCCAAAACTTGGACACAAATTATTGTATTTACACTCGTTACTATCAACAGGGATAAACTTGCATAGAAATTCGGTAAAAGAGGGGACCGGCCTCTAATTTTCTAATATATATATGCCCTTAATACTATATGTGTAGTAATATATGTTTGTTAAAAAATTCAAATTTTTCTCACAAATCAGTAGATATTAATGAGTTCTTTCAAATTGGAAAAAAAGCTTGAATTTTTTAACAGAAAAATTGCATGTTCTTAAAGGCTTGAGTTATGAAATTTATTTAGGGACGGAGAGAGTATATCGTAGTGGTAGCTACTAGCTAGGGTACATGTAATATCCCTTACCTTTTAGGCAATAGTGTCATGAATGATGTAATTATATTATAAGACAGAAATGGATGAAGAAATTGACGAGTGGACTTACCACTACTCTAGATTTAAAAAAAAAAAAAAACACTTAATTTCCCCTACTCTTTAATTTTCGGCTGAGCATGCACGTGGCTGTGTCCATGTCATATATGGAAAGCAAATAATTCCTCTTTAATTTTCCTCTTGTCCTTTCAGTTCATGTCTTGTTTTGTTTTGTTTTTTTTTTATCAGCAATTTTTTTAAATAAATTTTTGAAAAAGATTATAAATATTTAACGGATCACGGACACACCGGCAAATGTCACCCAAGAACTAAATCCAAAGGAAGGTAAGGAGTCAACCAAAACACCACAATGAAAATAAAACAAACCGAAATATCCGCCGAAACAACCTAAACAACCAGGGGAAAAAAAAAACCAAAACTCAATAGAGTAAATCGAAAGGACAAGCTGATCTAGAGTTGCGATGTGGATAAAGACGAAGTTCGACATCAAGGTCTACACTATTGAGGAGTTCTAGATCTTCTTAGACGGTGTCCGAAAATTGAGAGTGTAATCTAGTTTTTAGGAGAGCGTCAAACTGTCGGTTGGATGTGGTTGTAATTTTGGGCATAGCCAAACTCTTTCTTTGGCTGTCTCTTTCCTCTCGATGTACCCCTTTCGAGTTTTAATAAATGTTTCTTTTGCCGAGAAAAAAAAAAACACAATCCAAACCCGCCAAACTTAGATAGTGGACGTGAACACCAAATCATGAGAAAGACTTGTAAGTATTTGAATTTTATCTCGTAAAAGCTACCAATTTGGAATCTTCGCTCGAGGAGGAATATCTACTTTGTGGAGTAGAAAAGAACTTAACTTGATGTTTGGCAAGTTCAACCTTACAAAAGTTTAGCCTGTCATTATTTCTCATTGTTTTTTTTTTTTTTTTGATCAGCCATTATTTCTCATTGTTTTGATTTCTTAATTGTAAATTAACACATAATTTTGAAAGACCGAAAGCTTCGACAAAGGTTGTCCACATTTTTCTGTACACAAGTAGTCTTATAGAATTATAAATGTTCTACAAATTACACATAACACCTCGACTAGGTGTAAGGACAACTTATAACCTAAATACTACCTCCGTCCCAATTTAATTGTCACTTTTGGGAGTTCGTGCCACTTTTCAATTGATTATATCTTGTAATTTATAATGTTTTAGGTGATTTTGAAAATATTATATTATAGAACAAATCGAGATCTATCAAACAAGATCCATATTGGATCTAAAATTCATTACCAATTTAAAGATATAAGGCCATCCACAGTGGTATAATCAAAAAAGGATAACCAAAAGTTGACACATCAGCTTTTGATTATTCACTTAAGAGGTTGTTAAGCTTAACAATATTGAGCTTCACAATGGTCACTTCTAGTCTATAACCAAAATAAGAGTACACTACAATTTCACTCTCTCTCCCCTTCTGTTTCCTGCTATTCACTTCCCTCAATTTACGTTTTTTTTGGCAAAAATATATCGATTCCCTTTCTTAATTTTGTGGAAAATCGGTGACTTTCTTTCCTCCTATTATGAATTTTTTTAGGAAAAAAAAAGAAACGGGAAAGAATAGTGAAATACTTTAATCCGGCGATGATGGGTTGAATTGTAGATGATCGAGAGATATTAGCTTCACTTTATGAGAGAAAAAAAGAGAAATAGTTTGTGGGTGAAGTGAAGAAGATATAGAATAGGCGAAGAAGAGAAGAAAAAAATACCAATTGAAACACGCGTGTATACAAATTTTGGAACTAGTTAACTTATGTGGTGTAGAGTTCACAAATTTTGATTATTGAAAAAGGTTGCTAGTTTTGGTTATCCAAAGCCTAAAATTTGATTATTTCTAAGGATGTTGCTAAGTTTGATTATACCATTGTGAGCCATCTTTTGCACCAACATTGTTAACTTTAAAAACAATTGGCTTTTGATTATACCATTGTGGATGGCCTAACTAGTTTTTTTTATCCAGTTAGAATAAAACTGAGACAAGTAAATTGGGACGGAGGGAGTATTCTTTTAAGTACATAAATAGGTTGTTATGGGATGTTGCTCTATGTGATACGACAACTTAAGACTCGTTTTGCTAAAGAAAATAAGTACTACTTAATTTTTGAATTAAAACAGATGTGTTGTGAGAGAATACTTTGTCTTGTAAAACGAAAGTACTTACAAAAATACTAAAAACCTTAGCGGAACGAGGCCTTAGGCCATCCACGGTGGTATAATAAAAAAAGGATAACCAAAAGTTGACACATCAGCTTTTGATTATTCACTTAAGAGGTTGCTAAGCTTAACAATGTTGAGCTTCACAATGGTCACTTATGAGATAGGTAGGTTATGTGGCCAGTTTTGAATTATGAGATGGATATTCGCATATGACGATAACCACAAGAGGTGAAAATAAACTTTCCTCTTTTAAAAAAAACCAGTACTTTTCAAAAAGTAAAACAAACTATTAGGCCACACGGCTTTCTCCCAAGAGAATGCCTTTCTTTCACTCCACTCCACTCTGCTCCAACCCCGGAAACAGATACAGATGAGTTCACACCAGAAGAATAGAAAATAATTGTTTGAAAGGAATAAATTAACAGTCCCCGGCGGGTCCCCCCCCCCCCCCCGCCCTCCAAAAGCCATCCAATTTTGCGCACGTGATCCACCACCCTCCAATTAGAAGTTTCAAAGAAACTGGTCAGAGCTCTGAAAAAACAATTAAGTAACATATCCATTGGAAACAACTTTAAAAAATTCAGCAAGTGGCAAATTAAGAAAACCAGAAATTTCAACATGTTTTAACCAAGTTCATGAATCCAATCTCCCAACCCCATCAACCCCCTATATAAATCTCCACTTCCCTTTATCCCAAAACGGCAAAACGTCTCTCTCTCTCTCTCTCTCTCTCTCTCTCTCTCTTTCTCTCAATACTATATACATACATACATACAGCTGCATGTCTGCATTTGATTGGGACATGATGGCTTACACAGGATGCGATTTCGACGCCGACTTTGCTCTGCTCGACTCAATTACCCGTCACTTGCTCTCTGAGTCTGAAACTCCGGCGACGTACTCGGGCAGTATTCCGGCATCCTATTCCCAGATTAACAACACTTCATCATTACCCTCCTTTACTCACCGGTGGGGAGAGCTTCCGCTCGATGGAACCGACTCCGACGATATGCTAGCGTACCGTATCCTCGACGAGGCGTCGGGCGTCGGGTGGCGGCCGCCGTACGCGGAGGCGGAAACCGCCGCCGCCGAGGAGATGAAGGAAACGGAGATTTTGCAGGAGGCGGCGGTGCCGGCGAGGGGGAAGCACTTCAGGGGTGTGAGGCGGCGGCCGTGGGGGAAGTTCGCGGCTGAGATCAGGGACCCGGCGAAGAATGGGGCCCGGGTTTGGCTAGGGACGTTTGAGACGGTGGAGGACGCGGCTTTGGCCTACGACAGGGCCGCGTTCCGCATGCGCGGGTCGCGTGCCCTGCTCAATTTCCCGCTTCGGATTAATTCGGGTGAGCCTGAGCCTGTTCGGGTGAGGTCGAAAAGATCGTCACCCGAGCGATCTTCGTCATCCTCGGAGAATGGGGAGCCAAAGAGGAGGAAGAAGGTGGTGGCGACGGCGGAGCCAACGGTGGTGGTGGTTCAGCCTAAGTTGGAAATGGAGGGGAGTGAATTGGAGGGTGCGCAGAGTTAGAAAGGCAGCCGAACTGAACCCATGTTTGTTTCATTGTTTGATTTTGGTACATTCTTTTCTTTGATCTGTTGGTCTATAAATCTTATGGTATTACAACCATCTTTTCCATTCTAGTCTTCCTTGTATTTCATAAGAGAAAAACTTATTCACGGAGGTTCTCTGAACAGATTGTTTACGGATTGACGCAATCACACTTGTTCATTCGCGCAATCGCTAGTTGAGATTTGTTTTTAATTTTGAACAGTGAAATTATTTTTTATCGGTCAAAATTGGTTTTCAATCTGGACCGTCCAAAAACACTTTGGACGCTCGCGATTGGGCTAAGTAACTCTCAGTTCACGGAGCTCTCCGTAAAAAGGATTTTCTCATTTCATAATTTCCATTCCCAATGGCTAAGTGGGTTTTGTTTTTTATTACTAGGAGATGTTACAAAGTTCTTGATCGACAAAAAAGGAATTATGTTCCTACCACATTAATTTGAAGTTATTAAATTAAAATTTTCAAAAGTAAGCACCAATACACATTTTCATGTATTTAAAATTATTTAAAACTTTTGACACGTTAATCCTCTTTGGTGTTACAGTTATCATGACAACTATAATCTTATTCAGACTATTACTCTGGTATATTTTTTTGATTATTCACTTAAGAGGTTGCTAAGCTTAACAATGTTGAGCTTCACAATGGTCACTTAGAGCATCCACAGTGGAATAATCAAAAGTGAATAATCAAAAATTGCCACATCATCTTTTGATTATCCATATAAGGGGTTTACTAAAGTTAACAATGTAGATGTTCACAATGGTACAATCAAAATTGAATAACCAAAACTTGCCACATCGCATTTTGAACTTATAAAAATCTAGAAATTGTGACATATAAAATAATTTTTTAAAATAATTTTCAAACTAATAAAAATAGGTTATTAGAAAAAGAGAAAATCATTTTTTGAAAATTTTTGATTTTAAAAAAAAAAAGGGAAAAAGTTAAAAAAAACTATTTTGAAATAAACCATTTTTGCATAAAAATAAAAACTGTTTTTAAAAGTATTTTTCTTAGAAATATGTTGAAAATGGAAGAGAGATAAGGTTTTTGTGTAATGATGGTGTACTTGATTGAGAAAACGTAGGGAGAACTAAATTTAATTATTGGTAAAAAGTTGCTATTTTTGATTATCCAAGAGCCAAAATTTGATGAGTTGCTAAGAGGTTATTAAGTTTAGTTATTCTAATGTGAGCTCTTTTTTTAGCAAATGTTGCTAACTTTAGCAACCTTTTTGGTTTTGATTATACCACTGTGGATGCTCTTATAGTCCATAATCAAAATAAAAGTCCACTACAATTTCACTCTCTCTCTCTCCCTCTGTTTCCCGCCATTCATTTCCCTCCATTTACGTTTTTTTTTGGGTAAAAATATATCGATTCCCTCTCTTAATTTTGGGGAAAAATCGGTGACTTTCTTCCCTCCTATTATTAATATTTTTTGGGGGGGAAAAATAGAAATGGGAAAGAAGAGTGAAATATCTTAATCCGGCGACGATGAGTTGAATTGTGGATGATCGAGAGATATGAACTTCACTTTTTGAGGGAAAGAAAGAAAAATAGTTTGTGGGTGAAGTGAAGAAGATATAGAGTACGTGAAGAAGAGAAAAAAAAATACCAGTTAAAACACGCGTGTATACAAATTTTTGAACTAGTTAACTTATGTGGTGTGGGGTCCACAAATTTTGATTATTGAAAAGGTTGCTAGTTTTGGCTATCCAAAGCTCCAAATTTGATTAAAACTAAGGATGTTACTAAGTTTGATTATACTATTGTGAGCCATCTTTTATACCAATTAATATTGTTAACTTTAAAAACAATTGGTTTTTGATTATATCACTGTGAATGCCTTATAACCTATCTTTGTAGTTACACGCTTTGGTACAGGAGTGGGTTGTTGATGCTTTGCTCAAGAGCTCCTCACTAAATCAGCCTTCGGATCCTTCCTGGTAATTTTGTGGACACGGATTAATGACACAAATCATGCACAAGACATTTTTTCGGGACACATTTTGGATTCTAAAAAGATGATCCGCTCATTGTTGTTTAAACATTTTTCTATGGGTTTCTGAAAAAAAAAAAAGAATTGGATATAAGTAATGACCTTTCATCTTACGAATTTTGAAAAACCCTTACTGATATCCAATTATGAGGATTGGTACAGCACATAAATATTTTCCATGAAAATGTCCAGGAACGGGAAATGGATCGATGATTCAAATTCATTCTTTTCTGGTTAATTTTCATAAGAAAAAAATGGGTCCTACAAAAATGACACATCTATAATTACCTACGAAAAAACCCCCGCTGATAACCTAAAATTTTCGTGAGATTTATCTTTGTAGAACCAAAAGTGGGTCCTACAAAAAATGGTATGTGCAATAAATCTATGCACATGGCACATCTATAATTATGTAACGACCCGGATTTTCGACCCAAATTTTTTTTATAAATAATAGCGTTAATATTATTAGGTCTTATTATTATTAAAATTATTATTATTTTAAAATAAAATTCCTTTTCCTTATTAGATAAATACAAAAAAATAATTATCTTATCTATTTATTTTCTTTTTAGTTGCATGCATGCTTAAAACTCTTCCATCTCCCATCTCTCCTACTTCTACTCGATCTCTACCTCTTCCCTAATCAGAATTTTCGTCCATATCACGCTCGTGTCAAAACCCAAGGAATAGAAATCCTTTTCGAATTCAAACTCATCACCTCTCCCAAATTTCCCTATAAATATCCCATAACTCTAACCTTAGGGTTCACCACGAAATTCCTCATACCCTACCAGTCCAGAAAAGAGAGAGAATTCGAAGAAAATCGAACTCCAATCCATGGAGTTTTAGAGAGAGAAAGAAAGAGAGAGAAAAGTGGGTTTCGTGTCTACGATCAACCGAAACTCAAATTGATCGTTCCAATAACTTCCCTCAACCCCAAGCATCTCCAAACGTCATCCAATTCGAGCCCAAGGTTCCCCGATCGAAGAAACCGAAGTCTTCTTCTCCAAACGTTCAAGATTCGTTTTAAATCAATCCGACCCGATTCGAGGTACTATAATCTATTCCAAACACTCCTCTATGTATATTTAACGTTTTTAGGCCTAACCCATTAGCCCTTATGGTCCCATGCATCGAAAACCATGACGAAAACAAACAAAAAAATTCGAATCTGACCCGAACCTTGCGGCCGCAAGGTGCGGACCGCAAGGACCAGTCGCAAGGTTGCGGCAGGAGGCTTAGCCGCAAGGTTGACTGGGTCAAACCTTGCGGCAGGTACTGTTTTATGCCGAATTCGTTTTTCGACCCTCCGAATATCGTTTTCAACCCCCGATCTATTTTTCCTAGACTTCTAACACCTCAAAGATCATAACTTGTTAATATCATATTTTTTCATTTTAATATTTATTTATTAAATTTTTATTTGTTTTTCAATCAAAGTTTGTAAACGAAAAATGTTTGCGACCTTCCTAACATTGTTTCTAACACCCAAACTATTTTTCCTAGACATCTCACATCTCAAGGATGATATCTTGTTAATCTCATATTTTTATTTTATTTTAATTGCTATTAATTATTATTTTTACGCTATTTCCAATCGAAATTATTTTACGACCTTATAAACCATTTTATTAATTCCCGAAATATTTTTTTAGATTCTTTACATCCTAAAGATGATATGTTGTTAATCTCAACATATTTTATTTATTAAATAATTTATTATCCATTTATGTTACTTTTGACAACTTTAAAAATCATTTTTATTTTAAAAATAATTCTGTAACCCTCCGGACCCACTTGTTGATACTTGAATAGGTTACGTAGGACCCTAGGACTCCTTTTAGAGCCATGTTACCTACTCTAGTGTTATTAATTACTTGTTGTATTTATTATGGCATTTAATCAATCTATTTTCTTAAATAAAATTTATACAAGCCTAGACTTATTTTTATTTATTTATTATAAAACTTTTATTTGATAAAAGTTTCTTATTTATTTAATCACATCTTGGTCATACAAAACTAAGGGCAACGGTCCATTCATAAAAGGTTACGTGATTTTATGCTTATTGTTTATTTCAATTATTATTCTGATTGCTTATTTATCATTCCAACCTTTGATTGATCTGTTTGGACCCTAAAGACATGGGGGTGGTATGTGAAATAGGAATCACTTATACGATGTTAGTTAATGGATGAATTGCAAAGTTTTTGTTATTAGATTGCATGTAGGCGTGATTTTGAGACATAATGAGATTGTGAAGTGAATTGAAACTTGCGGGTCGCCTAGTGGTAATTTGAGAGTCCTGGCGAGAGTCCAGTGGAACATTAAGAGTCCTGGCGAGAGTCCAGTGGAACATCCAGAGTCCTGGCGAGAGTCCAGTGGTAATTTGAGAGTCCTGGCGAGAGTCCAGTGGAACATTAAGAGTCCTGGCGAGAGTCCAGTGGAACATCGAGAGTCCTGGCGAGAGTCCAGTGGAACATCGAGAGTCCTGGCGAGAGTCCAGTGGTAATTTGAGAGTCCTGGCGAGAGTCCAGTGGAACATCGAGAGTCCTGGCGAGAGTCCAGTGGTAATTTAAGAGTCCTGGCGAAAGTCCAGTGGAACATCCAGAGTCCTGGCGAGAGTCCAGTGGTAATTTGAGAGTCCTGGCGAGAGTCCAGTGGAACATCGAGAGTCCTGGCGAGAGTCCAGTGGTAAATTGAGAGTCCTGGTGTGTTCCAGTGATAAATTTTGATGATAAAACCTGGCGGTAGTCCAGAGATGTTTTCTGTTGATAAAATCTGGCGGTGGTCCAGTGATGTTTTGCGATGATAAAACCTAGCGGAGGCCTAGCGATATTTTGTGACAGTAAAACCTGGCGGGTAGTCCAGAGACGTTTTCTGTTGATAAAACCTGGCGGTGGTCCAGCGATGTCTTGTGATGATAAAACCTGGCGGTGGTCCAGTGACGTTTTATGTTGATAAAACCTGGCGGGTGGTCCAGTGAAATTTTGTGATGACAGAACTAACGGGAGTCCAGTGGAAATTTTGATGTGGTGATTAATATAGGCAAACCCTAGTTATGGTCTGGGCGTGAATAGTTTTCTCTTGTTGTTAGGCTATTGGACAGAAATGAATAAATTCATGTGTGATACTTCTATTTTGCTTTCTTGCATTAATAATATATGGTTATCTGCTAGCTGTAATGTAAGAGGGGTGGTTGGGTTGGATTATTCTACTGGGTGATTAATCACTCACGGATACGTCTGTATCCTGGTAAATCGATTGCTTCGGCGATCAATTTGCCAGAGGGCGCAGGATTCAATGGAGAGGATTCAACGATGGTGCAGTTCAACACAAGAAGAATATCAGGAATAGAGATCGAATATGCTTGGGATTCGTATCAAGCCTAGAGTCAGCTCTGAAGTTAATGTATTTTGAATCGATAAATTTATTTTGAGATTGTAATAGACCTTTATTTTGGAAAATTATATTTATTTAGCAAAATTTTCTTAAGAAATTATTTTATTTTGCTTCCGAAAAGTCGGGGCGTTACAAATTATATGCGATTTTTTTTTTTGCTCGACAAAACGAAACTTTTGTATAAAAAAACTCGAAGGAGTTACATCGAGGGAAAACACCAAGCTCACAGAGCTTTGATACACCATAAGCTGCACGCGCATCCAACCGTAGTTGGATGGCACACCCAAAAAACTACCTTACAATCTCAGTTTTCGGATACCATCTAAAAAGACCTTGAACTCCTCCACAGTGTAGACATTGATGTCGAACTTTGCCTTCATCCACATCGCGACCCTTGTTTTAACTACATCTCCCACTTCCCAGGCCTGTTTTGTTGAGTTGTTGAAAATGTAGTCGTTCCTCACCAACCATAGGGACCATAATGTTGCATAGAAGCAAGCTTCCCAAATGTGTTTCTCTAACTTAGTAAACCCATTTGCAAACCACCAGCTAGCCAATTCTGGAACCGAAGCTGGACAGACCCATTTGATATTCCACCAATCTAGGATTGTAGACCAAACACTCCAGGAAAATTGGCAGTGAAGAAACAAGTGCTGGTGAGATTCAAGGTGCAGAGAGGACACAATGCTAAGTGAATCTCATTTATCACATTTCTACAAAGGAGTTCTGACCTGGTAACTGTTTTTTCTTTGACGGCCAACCAAGCAAAAATTTCCACCTTTGGAGGACTCAAGTTCTTCCATAATGAACCCAGGAGAGCATTGCTAGAATGATGTAGCAATTCCCATTGCCCATAAGCTGATTTAACTGTGAATTTACCTTCCCCGTCCACCGCCAAAGTAACGTATCAGGCTTTGATGGATTTATCGACACACTTAGAAGTCATTGTCTCAGGTTGTCCATCTCTTGTTTCTCTCGCCCAAACATTTCTCTTCTGAACAGCAGTTCCCACGATCCCCCAGCCTCGTCATCACTCATGTTAATGATTAACATCTCTTTTTTGGTAGATAAGGCGAACAACCTAGGGTATTCTTCTTTCAAAGGTAACTCACCCAACCAAACGTGATCCCAAAACACAGTTGCATTACCTGAATTTACCTGGACCCTAAAGCTCTCTCGGATTGAATAGCCCAGTTGAGATGAAGGATTCTCCAATGAACAAATATCCACCCAAAAAGACTCTTTATCTTTACCAAATCTCCACCACCACTTAGCCAAAAGTGCTAAGTTCTGTTGTAACATCCTTTTCACCCCCAACCCTCCGTCAGATTTCTTCCTAGTAATCTCGTCCCATTTCACCAGGTGAATCTTCCTTTTATCACGGGTGTCACCCCAAAAGAACTGTCTTTGCAACTTTTCTAGTTTCCTTGCCACGGCTATTGGCATTTTAAACAAGGACATGAAGTAAATGGGCACATTTGCAGTGTTGGAGTTAATAAGAGTAATCCTTCCTCCCATCAAAATACAATGAGTTCTCCATACACTCAACACCTTCTCGGTTCTCTCAATGACGGATCCCACGTCTTGATTCTACCTGGGTTTGCACCAAGAGGTAGCCCAAGGTATTTGATCGGTAATCGTTCCACTTTACAACCCATAGTACGAGCCAAAGAATTTATATCTTCGGAAGGGACATTCACACCACAAAGACAGCTCTTTGAGAAGTTAATTCTCAGCCCAGACATCAACTGAAAACACCTTAATATTCTTTTAATGTTTGCCATCTCCTCCATGTCATTGTTGCAAAAAAGAATAGTGTCGTCCGCAAATTAAAGATGAGATAATAAAACCCCATTGCTCCCCAATTTAGTTCCTCTGATAATGTTCCTTTCCTTTGCTCTTTCTAGCATAATATTGAGGGCTTCCGCAATAATATTAAAGAGGAAAGGTGATAGGGGATCACCCTGTCTCAGACCCTTTTGTGTACAGAATTCCTGAGAAGCTGACCCGTTGATCAAAATTGACATGGAAACCGAAGAGCAGCATTCCTTTATCCGCCCCCGCCACCTATCCCCAAAACCCAACCTCAACATCATGTTGTTCAAAAAATACCAGTTGACACAATCGTACGCTCTTTCAAAGTCTAATTTTAGAATTAGCCCCCCGTGCGCCCTATTTTTCCAGCTATGAATAGCCTCATTGGCTATAAGAATGCCATCCAAAATTTGTTTCCCACTAACAAAAGCTGCCTGGGACTCCCCAATTATTGATTGCATATGGTTTTTAAGTCTATTCGCCAAGACTTTAGAAAGAACCTTATAGACCTAGCCCACCATACTAATGGGTCTATACTCTTAGAAAGACGACGGACAAGCTACCTTAGGAATTAAAGCAACAAAAGTAGAGTTGATACCATTAGTGAGCTTTCCGTTAGCATGAAATTCGGAGAAGAATTGAATGACCGACTCTTTCATAAAAAGCCATCCTTTCTTAACGAAGGAGAAATTAAAGCCGTCAGGCCCAGGAGCTTTGAGACTGCTACATCCTTGCATGGCTGCCACAATTTCCTTCTCCTCAAATGATCTCTCAAGTTGCAATGCTATCTCTAGTTCAAGTTTTCGAGGAAAAAATCCCCCCAGCACTAGTCTGATCCTTCTTTCTTCCTTGAAATTATTCCAAAAGAAATCTGTGGCCGCTTCCTTAATCTGTCCCGGTTCCACCAGTGTACACCCATTCACCTTGACTGACCCCACCAAGTTCCTCTTGAATCGATTGTTAGCAGTAATTTGGAAAAACCTAGTGTTTCCGTCTCCCAATTTCAACCATTTGATTCGAGATTTTTGTTTCCAAAAAAATTCTGATAACTTGAATAGCCTCCAAAATTCTGATTTTATAGAGCATATCAGTGCTTTTTCCTCTTCAATTAGTTGCCTAACTTCAGATTCGGTATCAAGATGATGAAGTTTAACTTCGGTGTCTTTTTTTTGCTCGGCAAAAGGAATTTTTATTAATCTCGAAGGGGTACATCGAGGAAAAAGCAAAAATTACAAAGCACTAAAAGCAAAGAAATATATCCAACCAAAGTTGGATAAAACACCTCATTTATCCAATTTACACTTTCACTTTTCGAATCCCATCCAAATATCCTTTGAAATCCTCCACTGTGTAGATCTTGATGTTAAACTTAGCCTTCATCCACATAGCTACTCTTGTTTTAACCATATCCGCCACTTCCGAAGCCTGGGTGGTTGCCCCTTTGAATATATACCCATTCCTCATTAACCAGATGGACCAGAGCGTTGCAAAAAAACATACTTCCCAGATATCTTTCTCCAAGTTTCGAAACCTATTCCCAAACCACCAAAGTGCTAACTCTGCTAAGGAAGATGGACAAACCCACTGAATGTTCCACCAAGCCAAAATTTCTGACCACACCACCCACGAAAATCGACAATGAAGGAACAAATATTGAGTTGTTTCCACATGCAAATCACACAGGGGGCACACCGCCATTTGAATCTCATCAATTAAATTCCTATCGAAAAGTACTGACCTTGTGGCAACCTTATCTTGAACGGCTATCCATGAGAAAATTTCCACTTTGGGGGGACTCAGATTTTTCCACAATGAGCCGAGTAGAGTATTCCGAGGCTGTGATTGGGCTTCCCACTGCCTATATACCGATTTTACAGAGAAAACTTTGTCGGCTGTCCAAATCCACTGTAACATATCAGACTTTGAAGGGTCTAGTGTCACACCATCCAATCTTTGTTTCAAAACCTCGTACTGCTGATATTCCCGAGGCCTAAGTGTGCCCCTAAACAACAAATTCCACTCACCATTGCCCCCTAATCCACAAAAACTGGTCAGAACCTCCTCCTGTTGTGTTGACCGCCTAAACAACCTGGGAAATTCATCTTTAAGAGCTATTGTACCCAACCACGTATGCTCCCAGAAAAGAGTATCTCGACCGGAGTTTACCTGCACCTTGAAACCCTCCCGAATAGAAAATCCAAGTGCCGAATCACCATTGCCAACTGAACAAATGTCTCTCCATATATTAGAAATCGGCCCAGAGCCAGGCGAATATGGGAGCCAACTCCTCCAGTCCAAACTGTATTTTCCTTTAATCACCTTTACCCACAGAGAATTTCTGTCGTTGCTGAATCGCCACCACCACTTAGCAAGCAGAGCCAGATTCTGTTGTAACAATCGCTTGATCCCTAAACCCCCATTCTCCTTTTTCATAGTAATCCTCTCCCAATTGACCATGTGCATTTTCTTCTTATCCGGTGTATCACCCCAAAAAAATTGCCTTTGTAATTTCTCAAGCGATTTGGCTACTTCCACAGGCATTTTGAAAAGGGACATAAAATAAATCGGCAAAGTGCTAGAGTTGTGATTGATCAATGTAAGCCTGCCCCCGGTGGATATGGTTCTCGTTCTCCAAACACATAACCTCTGTTGAGTTCTTTCTAAAACTGGCTCCCATGTTTTCACCCTTCTCGGATTAGCACCTAATGGAAGCCCGAGGTATTTAATGGGCAGAAACTCCACTTTGCATCCCATCACCTTTGCCAGTGTTTCAATATCCTGCTGTTGAACTTTTATACCACAAAGGGAGCTTTTTGAGTAGTTGATCTTGAGGCCGGACATTAATTGAAAGCACCGCAGAATTCGCTTGATGTTCTTCATTTCCTCCAAGTCATTATTGCAAAAAAGAATTGTATCATCGGCGAACTGGAGGTGAGAGATAGTCACTCCATTGTTCCCCAACTTAACACCTTTAACAATATTTTTCGCTCGAGCTCGTTCCAACATAATATTAAGTGCTTCTGCCACTAGATTAAACAAAAAAGGGGATACGGGATCCCCTTGTCTCAGCCCTTTCTGTGTTTGGAACTCTTCCGTAGCTGCCCCATTAATCAAGACAGACATAGACACAGTAGAGCAACATTCTTTAATCCATCCACACCACCTGACCCCAAACCCTACTTTCTTAAGCATATCCATTAAAAATCCCCAATTAACACAATCATATGCTTTTTCGAAATCCAATTTCAAAATTAAACCACCTTGAGCAGAGTGTTTCCAACTATGAATAGCTTCATTAGCAATTAACACACCATCCAAAATCTGTTTTCCCCCAACAAAAGCAGCTTGGGCTTCACCAATGATAACAGGAAGATGTTCTTTAAGCCTATTAGCTAGCACTTTGGATAGGATTTTGTAAATACACCCCACCATGCTAATAGGCCTAAAATCCTTAAATGTAGTAGGACAATCAATCTTAGGAATTAAAGCAACAAAAGTGGAGTTGATACCTTTCGTAAGCTTTCCATTCCGATGAAATTCTGAGAAGAATTGGATTATTAGATCCTTCATGAACTCCCACCCCTTCTTGATAAACGAAAAATTGAATCCATCCGGACCCGGAGCCTTTAAACTGTTGCACCCTTTTAGAGCCTCCACAATCTCCTTTTCCTCAAACACTCCTTCCAATTGCAAAGATACTTCACTTGCCAGTTGCCTCTGAAAAAGTCCCCCCAGTGTAGGTCTGTCTTTTCTTTCCTCCGTAAAATTACTCCGAAAGTGGTCAACTGCAGCTACCTTGATTTCGTTGGGATCCTCCAGTGTTATACCGTTAGCTCTGACTGAGCCTACCATATTCCGTTTGAACCTATTATTGGCCATAATCTGAAAATACCTTGTATTCTTGTCCCCCAATTTTAGCCACTTAACTCGAGATTTCTGTCTCCATAGTGATTCTGAAAGCTTATAAAGCCTCCAATAGTCTGCCTTTGATTTACATCTCAAAGCCTTTTCATCTGGATCAAGTGGTTTGCCTTCAGCAACGATATCAAGCTGATGGAGTTGAGCTTCAATATCCTGTAGTGCAGAATTGACATCCCCGAACTCTTCCTTATTCCAGACTTTTAGCCTAACTTTGATGGCCCTCAATTTTTGAAGTAGAATAAATCCAGCCCACCCCACCACCTGGACCTCATTCCACGTTTCCTTGGCCAAAGTCATGCATTTAGGGTTAGAAAGCCAAATATCCATAAACTTAAACGGTCTAGGGCCCCAATCTCTGCTATCATCCTTAATCGTAACTGGGCAATGATCAGAAATTGGTCTCGGTAGACCCCATTGCAGGATATTATACTTATCTAGCCAACGTTGAGACACCAGGAACCTGTCCAACCGGCTATGGACAACATGATCCTGATAATTATTCCAAGTATATTTTCTGCCAAGCATAGGAATATCAATCAACTCCATGTTGTTGCAAAACTCTGTAAATTCCCTCATACCCCTTTCCAGTCTAGAGCAGCCCACCCTCTCACTGATTATCATTATTTCGTTGAAGTCCCCCCCTAAGCACCATGGAACAGAGGAGCCATTCTTAAGTTCCAATAATTCCTCCCAAAGCACTCGCCTAGACGGAGCATCATTTGGAGCGTACACATTGACAACCGAACAAGGGAATTCATTATAAAGCAATCCACTCATTAAAATGAAAGATCTTTGTACCACAATATTAGTAGCTGAAAAAAAATCCTTATTCCAAATGATAAGCAAACCCCCGGACGCACCCACAGAATTGGAGCAAACAAACTCCATATTGGCATTCCCCCAAATTTTCTGGACAACAAACCGCTCCACAGACTCTAATTTCGTCTCTTGAACAAAAACCATGTCCGGTTTCTCCTTCTTAATAAGTTTTGTCAAAAAGCGTTTTTTGACAATACTCCCCAAACCTCTAATGTTCCACGTTGTAATCTGCATTAAACACAATCCCTCTCGCACTACACCAAATTAGCTAACACGCTAATTCCCCTCACCCCTCTCTTCCACCAGAGAGTACTCCTTAATTTCTAGTTCAATCATTCTCTGTAAAGTCTCATTATCATTGGGTAAAAAATTGATATCCAACTCACCTCCGATTGCCATGGTAGCTCTGACCTCGTTAATAATCGTCGGACTGACCTGGCTGATATCCTCTGAAAGAGACTGAGATGCTTCCTCCAAACTGGGATCTCGGTCCAGATCCTCACGGATCCTCAACAGATTATTCAGTTGTCTTCTTCTTCGCTTCCTGCATTCCGTATTATTGAGGTCCACCAATAAATTAATGCAAGGCATTTGGGACGATCGCACCACCATCTGGTTGGAGAAGTTTTCCTTTGGCGACTCCATGACTGGAGACGTCAACTCCAAATGGGAACTATTAGTCCGAAACCCAACTAAAGACGGTATCTCTTGGGCACAGCCCACCTCCTTAGCTGTGCCTAACTGAACCACCGGCCCACCAATTGAAATAATAGGATCTTGGGCTTTGATGGGGGCTAAGACTTCTAAGTGGGCCGAGGGGCCCAAAATTGAAACTTGAACGAACGAGTCTTGAACGACTGACTCCTCAATCACCGATTCAAAATCCTCTGAGTGTACCTGTACATCCCTTTTCTCAAGCATTGAATGCTCACCAGCAGCTAAAAGCTTTGGGCCACCAACCCTCTCATCTTTTTCCTCCTTTCTAGTAGCCGAGTCAGAGTCCCCTGCACCCTCACCTACCCCACTCTTTTCATTGGTTGAACCCTTAGGAAATGCCTCCACGTCATCACCTTCTACGAACATCTCTTTTGCAACATAGCCATTACCAACCTGCACCTGAGGTTTCAAAAATGGCCTTTTGTCATCATGATTCACCGAACTCGACACTTCGACTTCGTCGGGGTTGACAAAAGAAGAGATCTCCTTCACCAACACATCATACTTCACACCTCTTACCACCAGTTGAATCCACCTTTCGATTCTGGACTTCTCCTCAGTAGCTATCAAAAGTTTTCCTTGGGCAAAAGATATACTTCTCAAAGAATCCTCATGCATTGAAATAAAATGTCCCCATACTTCACCGATTTGTTTAAAAGTAGTATTATCCCAAGCATTAAGCGGAATACCTTGACAGCCCAGCCACACAAACCGTTCATGGCTAGCGGGTTTTCCGCTCCACGGGTTCACCACCTCGAACCACCTTTTCATCCATGGGCCCTTAATGAGTTCATCCCTTACTTCTTGGCTTTGGAATGTTATCAAAACAGATCTCCCCCCCCAAGGCCCTGAATTGGGCAACCTTATCCGTTTCCAACCCAAAGCTTACCTTCAGAGTCATAAGCGGAACCACTCTGCGCATAACCGCCACCGCGCTCCGGAAGAGCCATCCATTCCCAACTGGATTGACTTGAATCGTGACATTAGAGCTGGGTTTTTTGGATGACTCTCCATTTAGCACTTGGACAAAAGATCTACCATGGTCCCTGCTAAACCGCACCTGCCCAGGATGGCCATCCTTCGAGTTTGCCCCTTGCCCAATCTGTTGGCTAATCTCGTTCCTGCTTCTGTGTTCATGCGCCTTTCTTTCATGGACCCGAGGTCCCTTCGTCTTTTCAAACCGACCAAAACAAGCCTCCTTGACAAATAACTTTTTGTCCTCCACCCATACTCCATTCATCCGAGAAACTGCCATGGAAGTAGAGACTTGGCAATCGTATCTGACAAATCCAAATCTATTACCTGTACGTTTGCTTCTCTTCCATGGAATAAAAGCATCCTTGACTACTCCGAACTTATTGAAAGTTCGTTGTAGCCACTGTAGACCTTGGTTGTCAGGAATGTGTTGGAAATTTTCCAGATTATTGTGAATGATAATTGGGACATTCGGAGGGTCTCTCGAGGCAACCGAAATGTCTCCCGTAAGTTCATTGTATCTGGACGAGGCCCTTCATGTTCCAGCCGTTTTCAGCTGGTTTATACCCCATTATGTATGGGTTATGGCAGAATTCATTTGAGTATTCATGTCATCAGTTTTACCCCACTTTACTGCTGGGTATTCAAGGCTCGAAATGATTATTCTGGCTGTTACAATCTGCAATCAGAGGTGTATAAATTCATCATCCCGTTTTCAGATGGTACACACGAGTTCAAGTATACAAAAATCCACTCTTATATTGTTCTTCTGTGAGAGAGAGACAGACGTAGCGTTCAGTTTGCCAAGGCGGCTTTCCGGTGGTGTTCCGATAGCCGTGGTCTAACCGTTCTATCCTGGGAGACAGACGCCGGACAACCTCCAACACCCAACGGTGAGGCGGTGAATCTGTTTTAAGGAAACTGAATCAGGGCTCGGTTTGGTGTTCATGTTTCTGGTTTTTCCATGTTCTGTACATGCAAGCTGTAATCTGGTTTTTATCTATCTATTGTAACGGAATTTGTATTCTGGAATTTGCCGATTGTATTGTATTTCCCAACAGCTTAAAACAGATTCATGATCTCGGCGATCGGTATTCCAGATTACATATTCTGTTGGTTCTAACAATCTTGTGCAGAAAAGTTTCATGACAGGATGTGATAGGTGTATCTAGACCTTAGGAGTAATCTGTTTCACAGTAGATTACTCGGTGATTGGCCAGCGGGATAAGAAAGATTCATAACCAGTTCGGCTTCGGCCAGATCAGTCTTGTGCGACTGGATCACGTTGGTAACAGAAAAGCTTCGGCTAGATCAGTCGTGCGCGACTCGATCAAAATTTGTTGGTAAACTGGATGGCTACGGTCTTGGCTAGTCGTGCGCGATTACGCCTAAGTTTGGTGGTTTGATCGGCCTCTGGAGCAGTCTACTCGGTTTCTGCCGTGACATTGCTTGGCCGTAATTTGTTATGTGAGTTGCTCAATGGAAGCAGTCTGTGTATATGACCTTGTGAATAGCCAGTGGAAGGCTATTTATGGCTATGAGTGCTATGTCTGGGTTGAGCATCCAAGTGGAAGGATTGCTTCATTCAGTCATAGTGCATGGCCTGTGTGGTATGGTTAGTACACAGATTGGTCTGTTAGAGTAAGGAGAAGTCGGACAGTCACAGTCCTGCACATAACAGATTGTGTATACCGTTTACCTTTCGGGGGCGCTGCCCCCGAGCCCCCGCCAGGTCGATCCCCGCTGAGGGCCAGCCCAGGACCCCCGTCAGGGGGCGCGCCCCCTGGGACCCCCAGGTTACATGGTATTGTGGGGATGTCAGATTTAGATTGTTTGATAGATTTTTAATCTATGCATGTTTAGCTTGTCGCTTGGATATTGAGATCTATTCTCTTATATGTGGGTGTTCCTATTTTCAGGGAAACATGACGAGTGAGACTGGGAAAACCACTGACGGTGTCACTGGCAAAAGCAAAGAGAATGCTAATAGCAGTGGTGCTGTTCCAATTTCTGTGCCAACCCCTGGAGTTCCCTCCGTTCCGATGTCTCATGTGGAGAGACCGAGCAAGTTTGTTGGGGTGGACTTCAAGAGATGGCAGCAGAAAATGTTGTTCTACCTCACCACTTTGAACTTGGCAAAGTGGTTAGTTGAGGAAGCACCGGCTATTGGTGAGGACGATCCTGACACTCAGAAGCGGATAGATGTGGCCAGGTGGAAAGAGCATGACTACATGTGCAAGAATTATATCTTGAATGCTCTGGACGATTCGCTATATTCTGTGTATGGCGAGGCTCAGTCAGCTAAGGAACTATGGGATTCCTTAGACAGGAAGTACAAGATCGAGGGTGCTGGGTCCAAAAAGTTCGCTGTGGGCCGGTTCCTTGATTACACGATGGTGGACTCCAAATCTGTGGCGGTCCAAGTCCAAGAGCTTCAGCTGCTGCTCAATGAGATCAGGACTGAGGGGATGATTCTGAGTGAAGCATTCCAAGTGGCTGCTGTCATCCATAAGCTGCCTCCGGCATGGAAAGAATTCAAGAGCTATCTCATGTTTAAAAATAAGGAGATGACCTTGGAGGCTCTTTTCATCAAGCTCCGTATTGAATAGGAGAATCGGGGTATGGACAAGAGTATCAAGTCCTCTTACATGGCCAAGGCAAATGTGGTGGAGCATGGTCAGTCTTCAGGCACGAAGAGGAACCAGTATGACAAGCGTACTGACAAACGGTCTGACAAGCAAATTGGTAAACAGAGGGACAGAGGTATCAATCTGGGCCCGAGAGGTGGTGTTGCCAAGAAACCCAAGGAGAAATTTCAGGGTAAATGCTTCAATTGCAACAAGTTCGGGCACAGATCTTCGGAGTGTACGAAGCCACATAACCCTCGTGCACACGCGCACTTAGCACAGGTGGAGGCGGGAGTGTCTGATATCAACCTCTCAGCTATGGTTTCTGAAGTGAACATGGTGGGTTCAAATCCACAGGAATGGTGGGTAGACACTGGGGCTACACGCCATATTTGTTGCGACATGCAGATGTTCACTACCTTCGAGCCGGCTGCTAACGGTGAGAAGTTGTTTATGGGGAATTCAGCTACCTCAGATGTTGCGGGACAGGGGAAAGTGGTCCTGAAGATGACTTCAGGAAAAGAGTTGACTCTGAATAATGTGCTGTTCGTGCCAGATATTCGCAAGAATTTGGTGTCTGGTTCTCTGCTGAGCAAGCACGGCTTCCGTCTGGTTTTCGAGGCGGATAGGGTTACTCTGACTAAGGCTGGAATGTATGTAGGGAAAGGTTATATGACCGATGGTCTGTTCAAAATGAATGTAATGACTAAAATTCCCTATGAGAATAAAATGAAAACCCCAGTTGCGTATGTGCTTGAGTCTTCCTCTTTGTGGCATGGTAGACTAGGTCATGTTAATTATGATTCTCTGCGTAGAATGATTAACCTGGACCATATTCCAGCTTTCCAAATTGATAAGAAACACAGGTGTGAAACTTGTGTGGAGGCTAAAATGACAAGATCATCTTTCAAAGCGATAGAAAGAAATATTGAGCCGTTGGATCTAATCCATACAGATGTGTGTGATTTGAAATACGTTCAAACACGGGCAGGCAATAAGTACTTCATCACGTTTATCGATGATAGCACCAAGTTTTGCTATGTATACTTGCTAAAGAGCAAAGATGAAGCCCTGCAAAAATTCGTTCTTTACAAGAATGAAGTCGAAACACAGCTTAGCAAGAAGATCAAGGCTTTGAGGAGTGATCGAGGTGGTGAGTATGAATCACCTTATGGTGAATTTTGTGCCTAACACGGGATTATTTACCAGACCACTGCGCCATACTCGCCACAGTCTAATGGGATTGCTGAGCGCAAGAATCGTACTTTGAAGGATATGATGAACGCTATGTTGATCAGTTCTGGGCTGCCTCAGAATTTGTGGGGGGATGCGATTCTCACCGCTAATTATATCCTCAACAAGATCCCTCGTAAGAAGGTTGACAAAACCCCATATGAATTGTTCAAGGGTAGGAAGCCTACCTACAATTACTTACGAATGTGGGGGTGTCTCGCGAAGGTGGCCATACCAAAACCTAAGAAGGAGAAGATTGGTCCAAAAACCGTTGACTGTGTGTTCATCGGGTATGCAGAAGGCAGTAGTGCATATCGGTTTTTGGTGTATGAATCTGCCATACCCGATATTCACAAGAATACTCTCTTGGAGTCTAGGAATGTGACGTTTTTCGAGCACATATTTCCTTATAGATCCAGTGGAGAGTCAAGTTCGGCTAAGCGAACTTTGAGGACTGCTGGTGAAAGTAGTCATGACAAAGACGAAGAAGTTGAATTCGAGCCAAGACATAGCAAACGGGCTAGAACTTCTACGTCTTTTGGTCCAGACTTTCTAACTTTTCTATTAGAAAGCGAGCCTCGGACATTCAAAGAAGCTGTTAGCTCTCCAGAAGGTCCATTATGGAAAGAGGCTATCAAGAGTGAGATTGATTCCATTCTGCAGAACCATACGTGGGAGCTGGTGGATCTTCCTCCAGGCAGTAAGCCTTTGGGCTACAAATGGATTTTCAAGAGGAAAATGAAGGCAGATGGGTCAATAGATAAGTACAAAGCTAGGCTTGTTATCAAAGGCTATAGACAAAAAGAAGGCCTAGATTACTTTGATACTTACTCACCGGTTTCCAGGATAACATCCATCTGGATGATTATTGCAATTGCTGCGTTGCGAAATCTTGAGATACATTAGATGGATGTCAAAACAGCTTTCCTGAATGGTGATCTAGATGAAGAGATCTACATGGAACAACCTGAGGGTTTTTCAGCGCCAGGGCAAGAGGGGAAAGTCTGTAAGCTGGTTAGATCTCTATATGGTCTAAAGCAAGCACCGAAACAATGGCATGAGAAGTTTGACAATGCCATGTTGTCAAGTGGTTTCAAAATCAACGAATGTGACAAATGTGTATATGTCAGAGACACAAATGAAGGCTACATTATTTTGTGTCTCTACGTTGATGACATGCTTATTGTTGGCAGCAATGATAAAGTTATCAAGTCTACCAAAAAGATGTTGAATTCAAAGTTCGACATGAAAGATATGGGCCTAGCAGATGTGATACTGGGTGTCAAGATCACCAGGACATCTGACGGACTTGCTTTGTCTCAATCACATTACATTGATAAGATTCTTGAGAGATTCAACAAGTCTGATAAGGAGATAGCGAATACTCCTGTGGATGTACATCTTCATTTATCCAAGAATGTGGGGGAAGGAATCGCTCAACTAGAGTATTCTCGGATAATTGGGAGTTTGATGTACTTGATGAGTTGTACAAGGCCTGACATAGCTTATTCAGTTAGCAGACTGAGTAGGTACACGAGTAATCCAGGGCATAGTCACTGGAAGGCGATAGTCAGAGTACTTCGCTATTTGAGGTATACTCGTGATTTGGGACTGCACTATACCAGATATCCGGCGGTACTTGAAGGGTACTCTGATGCGAACTGGATATCAGACATAAAAGACTCCAAATCCACAAGTGGATATGTCTTTATTTTGGGTGGTGCAGCAGTGTCTTGGAAATCTTCGAAACAGACGTGCATCGCACGCTCTACGATGGAATCAGAGTTTATAGCTCTTGATAAAGCAACTGAAGAGGCAGAATGGCTACGCCATTTCGTAGAAGATATTCCAAGGTGGCCAAAACCCGTGCCAGCAATCTGTGTACATTGTGACAGTCAATCTGCGATTGGAAGGGCACAGAGTAATATGTACAATGGTAAGTCTAGACATATCCGTCAAAGACACAATTCCATTAGACAACTGCTCTCTAGTGGGGTTGTCACTATTGACTATGTCAAGTCAAAGGACAACATTTCGGATCCGCTAACCAAAGGGTTAAATAGAGAGTTAGTTAAGTCGGCATCGATGGGAATGGGGCTTAAGCCTACTACGCTCACGTTACCGTGAAGGAAAACCCAACCTAGCTGACTGGAGATCCCAAGATCTGGGTTCAATGGGACAACCTAATTGCGAGTGACAGAGAACGATCACTGGGGAGACAAGCTCTCCTACCCATTCCTATGGTGTGAAACAGTGAGGCCTGCAATGGGAAAAGGTTGAGCGTGGCTCTTAATGACTCTTTTGCGCTGGAAATTGGAATACTAGGCGGGGTATAGCAGGATACTCTTTTATAAGAAGGTCACCTATGTGAGTATGAAGTGGGGCCGCTTCTTTGAGAATTTAGAAAGGCAAAATTCTCGAGAAAATGCTTGCAGAACCAGGCGGGGGTGTCATGGCCAAAATGAACCCAACAGTGAGAACTGAACTGCGTCAGGAGAAGTTCCTGTGTGAAGTTTGTTGACTCGGTTTACACCAACGGCAGGACAGTTCAAGACATCACGTTCACTGGACAGCCAGTAAACCCGATGGGCATTCACAAGGGAAGGTTCAAGGCCAAAAGCTACCTATCCTATGCAGGGATTATCCGATGTGCTCTCTCTCCGTGTCTGCTTTGTACTCTGTGTCAGATCTCTGCCAATATCATTCATGTGGGGGACTGTTGGAAATTTTTCAGATTATTGTGAATGATAATTGGGACATTCGGAGGGTCTCTCGAGGCAACCGAAATGTCTCCCGTAAGTTCATTGTATCTGGACGAGGCCCTTCATGTTCCAGCCGTTTTCAGCTGGTTTATACCCCATTATGTATGGGTTATGGCAGAATTCATTTGAGTATTCATGTCATCAGTTTTACCCCACTTTACTGCTGGGTATTCAAGGCTCGAAATGATTATTCTGGCTGTTACAATCTGCAATCAGAGGTGTATAAATTCATCATCCCGTTTTCAGATGGTACACACGAGTTCAAGTATACAAAAATCCGCTCTTATATTGTTCTTCTGTGAGAGAGAGACAGACGTAGCGTTCAGTTTACCAAGGCGGCTTTCCGGTGGTGTTCCGATAGCCGTGGTCTAACCGTTCTATCCTGGGAGACAGACGCCGGACAACCTCCAACACCCAACGGTGAGGCGGTGAATCTGTTTTAAGGAAACTGAATCAGGGCTCGGTTTGGTGTTCATGTTTCTGGTTTTTCCATGTTCTGTACATGCAAGCTGTAATCTGGTTTTTATCTATCTATTGTAACGGAATTTGTATTCTGGAATTTGCCGATTGTATTGTATTTCCCAACAGAATGTTGTCAACAAACAAGGTGTAGGTCTCCTTGGTCCATCCACCGTTAATGGCTTGAGCCCTGTGGTTATTGATCACAGGGATCCACCCCCTTTCATCTCTGTCCTTACCTTTCACTCTATCCTGAGCTCTCTCTATCTCTCTTTCTCTCTCACTCTCTCTATCCATTTTTTGGGGAAAGCGACCACGTTTAACTTCGGTGTCTTGGAGAGCACAATTGATGTCCCCGAACTCCTCTTTATTCTAGACCTTCAATCTATCCTTGACTGCTTTTAGTTTCTGCATAATAACTATCCTCTTTTTTTTTTTGAACAGCGAAGAACAAATTCATTAATAGATAAGGACGAATGCGTCAAGAATCAGAGGGAGTGAGCATACATGGGCACATCTATAATTAGTAATTACCTACGGATTAGGATCTCTCCCCATAAAACTCTCCCTCTCATACCTCCATCCTTAACTTACCCGCATCTCTCTCCCCCTCTCTTTTAGAAAACAAGAAGAAAAATTAGAGATGAGAATTCATCAAAGGCTTGACAAGTCTCAACACATTTGCATAGAGTATCGATAGACGTACTGATTTCGAAACTCTTTTTCCGAGAGTTTAATTTGTTCGTTCGATTTTAGGTTTTGGAATTTGGTTTCTAAGATGGGCGGAAACAAAGAAGAGGCATTGAAATGCTTGAAGATCGCGCACCAAGCGATCGAATTCCGCGACCGGGTCCGCGCCCAACGATTCATCACCAAAGCCCAGCTCCTCGACCCATCTCTCTCCACCGCAGATATCCTCTCCAAACTCAACAATCGCCCCGCGGAACCATCGAAAAAACCATCGCACGCTCGGCCTAGGGTTAGGGTTTCGGAACCCGGGTCTTCTTCGACTGCTTCCTTGGCTTACACCGAGGAACATATCGCGATTGTGAGAGAGATAAACAAGAAGAAGAATTACTACGCAATACTGGGCGTAGAAGAGAGTTGTACCGCGGAAGATATCCGAAAAGCGTATCGAAAGCTCGCGGTGAAGGTTCATCCCGATAAGAACAAGGCTCCGGGTGCAGACGAGGCGTTTGCGGCCGTATCAAAGGCGTTCAAATGTTTGAGCAGCCACGAAAGTAGGACAAGGTATAAGCATCCTTTCCACATTTTTTTTCTAAGGAAAAAGATTTTATTAATCTTTGGAAATGATACAAAGATTAAACAGATCTCGGGCATACCGACAAAAAGCCACCCGAGAACCGACCCCAGAAGGAGGCAAGAAGCCAACCGAAACCCCACAAACAAAACCGAAAACTGCAAACCCTAAGCACACCAACACCTACAACTGAAAACAATCCTTATTGTTTATTTTCCTTTGCGTTGCTCTTTGGCCAACCTTTGTTCTTTGGTTTTTGGAGGGTATATATGATTGTGTGAGACGTCAGATGCTTGTCCTCGTTTGTGATGCTGTTGTGTCCAAGTTTCTTTTTAGTCTTTGCATACGATTAATTCGTTCAAAGATTAATAAAAAAATTCTTGACTATTCAAAAAAAGGTACAATCAAATGGGATCCGAGTCAGGCGAACAAGCGTTCGGAAGGCGCGCTACCCATGCCCCGCGAGGGTTTGACGATTCTTCTGCATATGAGGCCGAGGCTGAGGAGTTTTACAATAGCCCCTTGGTCTGTGGAGAAATTCTCTGTCTAGCTGTGTTCTTGGACCTGATGAGGGGGCGTATTCCACCTGCTAAGATTTTGATTAAACTGCTGCCTGTGTTTCTGATTCTCATCTGGAGCTGTATGCCCTCAAACTATCCCGTTTACACCTTCTCGCCTCAAGGATCGCATCAAATCAAGTTTACGACTCAAAAGGGTGTTGATTTTTACGTGAAGCCGGGGAGTTTTGAGCAGGCTTACCCTCGTGATAGCCCGCAGAGGGTGAAGCTTGAGGCGGAAGTGGAAAGAGATTATGTCTCGAGATGCGTGGATGGTTGTTTGGTTGAGGTGGAGTTTTTACAGGCGGGATATAGAGGGAATACGCCGTATTGCGACTTGCTGAAGCAATTTGAGGAGCGCCTTGTGGCTTCGTTCCAAACCTAAGTTGGCTTCTTATGTTTCGATTTTACGGTTATAATAAGTGGAGTACATGTCTTAGTTTCAAGTTGCTTCGATTTCAACTTATTTAATGGATTGGATAATTAATTACTATGAAATAATCTTTGTAATTCTCTATTCAAGGAAATATCCTTTGAGTTTCCATCAATATTCTTCAAATTCAAGGAAAGAATCCATGCTCTAGATGACTTGGAGGAAGAGTTTATTTAGGAGGAAGAAGTTGATTTTGAGGATGGTGCCCGGCCCCCTTTCTTCGGAATTTTAATATCTAGGTTTGGCGGTTTTGGGTTGTGAGTTTTGGGGTTTTTCTTTTGGTCTTAGGTTGTTCTGATTATTTGGGTTGTTGCAGCGGATGTTTCAGTTTTCTTTTCCCTTTGTGGTGTTATGGTTGGCTCATTGCCTTTCTTTGAGTTTGGTTCTTGAGTGGCGTTCGCCGGTATGCCCTTGATCTGTTAAATTTTTGTAATCTCTTTCAAAGATTTATAATTTTTTTTTTTCTTGCAAAAGCTAGCCTTCACACTAGGTCCACAGACTCCACACCAAGGCTAAAAGAACACCGCCAAAGCTTGGACACAAAATACCGAGCACGTACCTGTTCAATTTTCAAACAAAAAATCTACGGGATGGTGCACATCCGTCGGTGCCCTTAGCATTTTCGTAGTGCACAAATTCAAGATCCACCCAGCACATTGGTTTTGCAGACGAAGTAGCTCGAAACATTTTTACAAAGGAATTTATTAATCTTTGAGTGATTTTACAAAAAGTAAAGGGATCAAGAGCGCAACAGCATCACAAGAGGTGCCAACCTAGCTAGGTGCCATTCTCATGTTCTCCTAGTTTCGTATTTAACAAATATAAATTCGCAAGCTCGGATTTGGATCAAAGGGAAATTTGCTTTGAAGGAGGAGTACTCTATTGAAAATTTCAAGAGGTGTTTAGCAGAGATTAGAATTCCTGATCAAATTTCGAAGATGTTTAGTTTCTAATTGGCTGGCTTCACCCAATGTTTTCTTGGATGTGCCTCTTTTTCCTTTTTGGTTGTTTGGTTTTGCACATGATTTTCTTAGCCAAGATGCCAAATTTTGGGATGTATGTTCTTAGTGTGATGCATCCTCAACCTCTTCTTCTTTTTTTAATTAACAGCGAAAAGAGCGAAAATAATTGGGAAATGATATTAACACTCCAAAAATTGATGCAGGCACTCCAAAAAACAAAGAAAAATGACTTTGGAATTACACTGAATTTGGAGTGCCTACATCAATTTTTGGAGTGCCAATATCATTTCCCAAATAATTTTATTAATCTCAGTAAAAATTAAACGGTGACTAGGAAAAGGCATCAACGATCCAAAGAGATCTTCCCAACAAGATTGACATCTTCTCCCGGAGCAAATCATGTGCACCCCCAAACACTGGAGAAAATTAATGATTGAAAAGTATTCAACACACAATTCGCGAAAACAAAAGAAAGCATAGAAATCTCAAGAATTTTATCTTTACCAATCAAGACAATATGCAAAGCTCAGAAAATAGAATAAACCAAAAAAGGAAGCCCTCTCTCTACCCCTTACTCAAAATTTCACTCAAATTTGAGTAAAAACTAAAAACTTCATTTGGTATTGTGTGTTTCAATGGGCAAACTCAAACCCAAGTACAAAGATGCACAAATTTGAGTAAAAACTTCATTAATAGCAAAATCATAAATTTAAAGGTGTGAAATTTGCCTTTAAAAATTTTAGAAGGTAAATGATTTTGCCACTCCCTTTTTTATTAATGCCACTCCTTGCATCAAAAATACACTTGCAGGAGAGTGACGTTAACAAAAAAGAGAGTGGCGCGCGAAATCAGCATCCTTTTAGTAAAGGTTTGAGTCCAACGAAAGTTGAATTTAAATTTGTGAGGAAAACTCAAATTTCGTATAGGTTTGGGTTAGAAGTGGAGGAAGATTTTCAGTAATTTTTACTCAAATTTGAGTTTGAGTCAAGATTTAAATAAGGAATGGAGATGCTCTAAAAGTGCAAAAGCAAGCCTTCCACACTTGGTCCACCAAGAAGAGAACCACACAGCCAAAGTTTGGACACAAATTACAAACTTCTCGCTTTTACACTCGTTATTATCAACGGGGATCAACTTGCATAGAAAGTCGGTAATTAATAGTATATGTATACCCTAATACTATATGTGTATTTATTAGGGTTGGCAATGGGGATGGATTATGGCCGGAGAGTACTATCCTCGTTCCCGATCTCCGAACCCCTTCCCCGTCCCAAACGGGGAACAGGGATTCCCGCGAGGATTCGAGAATCCAAAGTTTTTATAAAGAAAAAAGAAAAAGAAAAAAACAGATTTGCTAAATAACAGAGAGAAAAAAGGAAACTTTTAATGAATAAACGATTCAAAATAAGATGCGGAACTTTAAGGATTTTATAGCTGAAGCTGAAGTAAAAAGGAAACTTTTTATAGCTAAAGCTGAAGTTAAATGAGCACAAATTTGTTTACAATACAGGAAACCAAACAACAGAGAGCAGTAGAAACACAAAAGGTGTGTGCGCTAGAAAATGGGATTTGGAAACTAAGAGTAGCTAGGAATGAGAAGTAACCCTAAAAAAATATAAGTAATACTAAAAGGTGTATATATATTTCAGGGAATGAAATCGGGGACGGGGCGCGGCGGAGAGCAAACAGGGAACAGATTCGGGGCGGATTCAGGGCAAGGATATGTTTGTCCCCGCCTCCTACCCGATCTTCAAATTTTTTTCTTTAAAAAAATCTCTATATCCTACCCAATCTCTAAACAAATCTCCATATTACCGATTCAGGGGGTGTTTCCAATAGCAAAAATCACAAAAAACTTAACGCATTTTACTATTTCGTTTCCACTAACAAAAAAGTTTCAGCATTTTACCATCTCGTTTCCACTAATAAAAAAGTTGTCAACAAAAACATTTTTTTACTACAGTAACTTTACTCACAAACTCATCAACAACTTATTCACTACCGGAAACACCTAACAACTTCTCAACCACAAATAAAAAGCTACAAATTTTTCACTATCGAAAATACCTCCTCATTTGGGGCAGGAATCGGATCGGATAGGGACGGGTCGAACAAAATGACCATCCCTAGTAATTATATATAGGGTAGTAGTAGCTACTAGCTAGCTAGGGTACATGTCGTAATTTCCCAAACCTTTTAGGCAATAGTGTCATGAATGATATAATTACGTTAGACAGAAATGGATGAAGAAATTGACGAGTTACCAACTTACCACTACTCCAAATAAAAGAAAAACTTTCCACTAATCTTTAATTTTCCCTATGATAGGCTGAGCATGCACGTGGCTTTGTATGGTCATATATGTAAGGGAAAAATTCAAAAAAACCCCTGAACTTTGAACTCAATGTCAAATAGGCACCTGAACTTAAATAAACTTCAATTGAACACCTGAACTTTCACTCCGTTATCAATTTACCCCCTGCCGTCTCAATCCGTTACTTGTCGTTAACGGCACAGTTAAAAAAAAAAAACTTACCACCAGTTTGCAATCCTATGAAGCAGAAACGTGATTATGAGAGCCTTAGAGACAAAATTTGATTATGTCTCTTTAGAATAATATGATCAGAATAATAAGATCTAATTTTTAACCATATTTTTTTTAGACCGTTTATATATTAAAAAATATGGTTAAAAAATTAAGTGCTCCAATTTTTAATCCGTTTGAACGGGTGTGAAGATCTTATTATTCTGATCATATTATTCTAAAGAGACATAATCAAATTTTGTCTCTAAGGCTCTCATAATCACATTTCTGGTCCATAGGATTGCAAACTGGTGGTATGAATTTTTTATTTAACCAAAACGTTGCCATTTTGGTGTGTGGGTAGGGGCTGATGTGCCTTTGGGGCAGCAGAGCCCCCGGGTCCGGGTAATAAGTGGAGAGAGATAGAGAGAGAAATGTTGGAAGTAGGGGGAATTTTTTTAAAAATTCTTTTTGAAAATTTGAGCACTTAATTTTTTTTTGAGACCGTTTATATATTAAAAAATATGGTTAAAAAATTAAGTGCTCCAATTTTTAATCCGTTTGAACGGGTGTGAAGATCTTATTATTCTGATCATATTATTCTAAAGAGACATAATCAAATTTTGTCTCTAAGGCTCTTATAATCACGTTTCTGCTTCATAGGATTGCAAACTGGTGGTAAGTTTTTTTTTTTTAACTGTGCCGTTAACGACAAGTAACGGATTAAGACGACAGGGGGTAAATTGATAACGGAGTTAAAGTTCAGGTGTTCAATTGAAGTTTATTTAAGTTCAGGTGCCTATTTGACATTGAGTTCAAAGTTCAGGGGTTTTTTTGAATTTTTCCCTATATGTAAAGAAAATAATTGCTCTTGGGTCGTGTGTCTTTTACATATCTCTACAAACTAATATTTTGAAACTTATACAAACAGATATCGTTTAGGTGATTTTTATTTTTTAATAATAGGAGATATCGTTTAGATGTTTCGATAACGTTTAGATGTTTCAATAACTTTGGTTTGTCACCAGTTCATATCTTGTTAGAAGTGGATCTGAACCGCGGATGAGAAAGACTTGTAAGTATTTGAATCGTATCTCGTAAAAGCTACCAATTTGGAATCTTGGCTCGAAGAGGAATATCTACTTTGGAGTAGAAAAGAACTTAACTTGATGTTTGGGAAGTTCAACCTTAGAAAAGTTTAGCTTCATGTTATTGTTTCTTATTATTTTGGTTTCTTATACTAATTGTAAATTAACACATACAGTAATTTTGAAAGCCCGAAAGCTTCGACAAAAGTTGTCCACATTTTTCTGTACTAGTAGTCATATAATTATAAATGTTCTAAAAATTACACACCAGCGGTGCTATGCCTACCGCTCTGTTTCACCGCAACGCTTAATCTCACCAGCCGTCTCGGTAATTAATGATCCGGATTTTAATAGAACTCTTCGCTGGAAGAGTCTTTTAACATCCGGACCGTCTAAAACACTTTTAAACGGTGAGATTGAGAGTGGTGGTGGGAGCGGGGTAGACTTTTTGATTACCCATAACACCTTGACTAGGTGTAAGGACAACCTATAACCTAAATATTCTTTTTTACATAAATAAGTTGTTATGGGATTAGGTTGCTCTATGTGATGCGACAACTTAACCTATCTTTGCATTAAAGAGGCTTTGGTACAAGAATAGGTTGTTGATGCTTTTGCCATTCCTTGCTTTGCTCTATGTGCTGCCGTATTTAGTTTCGTGATACGGTCACAAACTCTCAGAGCTCCTCAGCTAGATCATGCACACAACATTTTTTTGGAACCCATTTTGGATTCTAAAAAAACGATCCGCTCGTTGTTGTTTAAACATTATTCTATCGTCAAAAAAAGAAAAGATAAACTGAATTGGTTGTTGGTAATGACCTTTTCGTTCTATAAATTCTGAAAGAACCCTTACTGATATCCAATTATGAGGATTGGTATAGTACAAAAAAATTCCACGAAAATGTCCAACCTCCATGAACGGGAAATGGATGGTTCATCTTTTCTCGTTCATTTCATAAAAAGTTTTTGTTAGAAAAATATAACCATAGTGCGGAAGCGGGTGGTTCGGGTTACCTTGCGAACTTTAACCGAACCGGACCTTGATGTGGATGGATTACGAACTCTCGATCACGTACCAAAACAGCGACAAATTCCTGCGATGGAGTGATACTACGAGGATCGAGTATCACCCTCTATTCCACGGTGCAAAAGCTCGGATTGCTCTTTAATGGTAGAGAGAGAGAACTATCGAAGAGAGAGAGTTTCCCAGAACTCTACCTTTATTGTATATCTTTGGTGTATATCATGTTCTATATTCTTGTGTATCATTTATGAACATCCTGCAGGAAATAAATAGAGAGAGCATCCTAGATGCTTTAGAAGTCTTCTAATCCTAAGAGATTAGAATTACTTCAACTTCTCCTATCTTATCTCCAAGATGAGATAGGACTCTCTAACATATGGGTCACCGGGTCATGCCCACATGGGCGACCCGATTTGGTCCCAGACCGGCCCAAATTCCAACATCTCCCACTCGTCCATGCATGGGCATGACAAGTTGTAGCAATCTCTCTTCCATCTACCCAACTAAGAAGCAAACTCATACGCGCTAATGAACCGTGCGATCGCTGGAGCACCTGCAAGTGGGAGCTCTACACTAGAAGCTCTGTAAAAGCCAGCATAGAGACATCAACCCATAAGAGTGTCTCATGTACCCTGAATCCATTTAGTTACACCGGACCAAACATCTTTAATCCTTCCAAAAAGCATGCTTGACCCCCCAACATCATGCACTCTATATTCACACCCGATTCGCGTCCCAATAGAGCGACCTGAGTTGTCGACAGTGAATATATTGCAAGGGTGTACTACTAAATGATCCTCTTTTCGCCCTCATGCCACTTCATTTTAACCTCGCTGCTTTCCCAGACATGCTCCATGGGACCCTGACATTTCGTGGTCTTAGGTAGTCAAGCTAGAGTAGCAACACAAAGTCTCTACTACATGACATAGTCAAAAATCAAAGAGCACCTTTAATATATATGCAGTCACCTTATCTAAATGACTGCTTAGACTCACACAATGAGGAAATAAGGATCCATTCACTCACCTCTAAAATAAATGATCGCCAAGCACATGTAGTATGAATACATGCTACGGTGGAGTTACTTTTCCAAAAAGCGACATCATACTGCCAAACACCGTACAGACCTTAGTCTAGTCGCTACCTAGCGCCCATCCTGAGTTCTCAGATAACAAGCCATCATGTCGTTATATGAGTCCTCACATCTGGCTAACAAAGACAGGTTAATCTCAAGATAGGGGGAACTATCTGAAATTGGTCTCTTGCTAATAGACCTTATCTTGGTTCCAACCAAGGCGACACATGGTGGGTATGTCTGATTCTACTTATCAGACTATATCACAGGTCCATCCTGTATATCTTACTACCCATCTGTCTCAGCTTCGCTTGCTATCTCAAGCGCCGAAGGCGATTGCTCATGTGAGTGAGCCAATCTAACCTGCTGACATCAATCTTTAAATTCTGTATGTGTTGTTCAATAAACAATTGTCCAAATTGCAACAATAATAAGCTAATATTAAGTGCACAAATGGCATAAATATCCCATAAATCTAAAAGAAGTGACTAATGAAATTAGTAAATAAAACACATCTATCATCATCTGCGCAGTCCTAAAGCCTTATCATAAGTCTCAAAAGCCCCATTAACAATGGGCTTAGACAAAGGGCATACAACTATGCGACTCGTAGCAATGTGTTTTATAATCACTTTCTTTTTGCGCAACAATATCTTTGACCCAACAAGGCATAGATTCACACTTTGGAAGCAAAACATGAAATTAGCAGTCCATCAGAGATATCCTAATATCCTCTCGACTGCTTGCCAATGATCACGACCAAGATTGGACCAAACACTATTTATAAGCTGCCAATGATACTTGAATAGGGCACGTGGGCCATCAGTTCCAATTCTTTAGGAGTTTTAGGTTCCATGTTAAGCCTAAGTCTCACCTTTAACTATAGAAGTGTCTATGAGTTTGCAGCTTTGTCTCTGGAATCGTTCTAAAAACATTCTTAAAGAAAGAATATTCCTAGAAGGATCCCTAAGATCTCAACTCTGAGCACATAGCTTGCTTTGCCCATTCCTTCATCCCATAGGTGAAGGAAAACCACAACTTTGTGGTGACAACATCTCTTAGTCATTCCAACCACCTAAAAATTAATGTCATCAACATAGAATGACAATATCAAGAAACTATTTTTGGACCGTCTCATATGCACGCAATGGCCTTCATTGATCATCGTAAACCCAAATGGGTCGATGAAATCTCAGGTACCACTGCCTGAATGATTGTTTTAGGCCATAGATAGACCGTTGGAGCTTAATTGCAAACTCTGCGCTCCTAGCCTATTGCCTTAACGTCCATCTAAAATAGTTCTAAGGCTAGAGTAACTTCAACACTAGACGAGTCTTATTGCTCAGTATGGGACCATCTGCTTTGCGTTTGATCTTAAGAACCCATTTGTTCCCAATGATCTTGCGCCCAAGCTCAAGATCGACCAAGTCCCAGACAAGGTTTATCTTTATAAACTCCATTTCATCTTACATTGCAGCTATCCATTCCTTACTAGCAGGCGATAAAGGAGTTTCTCCCACTGTTTTGGGCTCTCCTTAATCTTCAGGAGCAATCATGACAAACTCCCCCTCAATCTCAAACAGACGACGAGGGATGATTCAATGTTTGCTCTATGCCTAAGTGGATCTTGAGAATCCATTAGATCTAATCCATGATTAAGCAAGTCGCTCCCACTATCCCCAGGAGGTAGGAGAATTTGTTCCCCATTTTCAACTGGACAATTTGGTGCGCCTCTCGTTGGATTCTCTTTCTTGTAGAATTCTACATCTCTACTAACCTCTCATCTGCTAGGGAAATCCTCCTTGAGGAATCCACATCTCGTAACTCAATTTCAGTTACACTTCCACCAGGTTGCTGGCCAATAAACACATAGCACTTAGAGTGCTCATTGTAACGCATAAAAAAGCATTACTCACCTCTAATACTTAATTTCCCACACATAGGAGAAGTACTACGTGTTTGAGTAACCAAGCCACATGGCCGCAAAATTACCCTCATTAGGTTTTCGCTGGTCCATTGCTCATATAGGATGGAAGGTACTAATCTGGTAGGCACACAATTATGGATGTAGGCCGCAAAATTTAATAATGCATCTCCTCAATACAAAATTGGAAGATTAAGGCTGCGCCATCATCGACTTAACCATATCTAGCAACATATGATTCCTTTTCTCCACTACACTGTTTTGTTGCTAAGTACAAGGAATTGTTAATTGCCCTTACGTTGAGCCACAAATGTCTAAACGGATAAGTTGGTAATGGAACAAATGCCTTTATGGTTTTCTGAATGATTTTCTAATTGCTTTTCTTGTTGGGCAATGGTCACAAATGGGCAGCTTGACTAACAAATCCCCCTCTTGCCCAATGTGACCTAATCTAGAATGCCATTTAACAGAATCAACATCAACAGAAGATGTAATAAAGCAAGTAGAATCACTAGCATTATTATTAAAATTTAAATTAATAACATCTAGTATCATCAAACCATCCAAAATCATAATATTAAATTATACCCAAATCAATCCTCACTAAGCTACTCTCAAACAGAAATAAAAACCTAGACTCATCATGCTAGTGACTAATAACAAGTTCCGTCAAATTCCTGAAGCTAAAGTACTTCATGAAAAACCAAGGTGCGCCCATGTCGCATGTCCAGTTTGCCAACGCCCAGCACTAACACACTAGACTTGTTTCCCATAAAAATTCTTTGGCCTCCAACTGGAATTCGGCGATACTCCACGAACCTATCTTGTTTCCTCGCTAATTGGTTGGTTGCTCCTGAGTCTACAACCCACGAATGAGGAGAATAAGCAACTAAACCTTGACATGTTCCAAAACAGTCAATACAAGAAACAAAAAAAATACGGAGTACCTACTTAGGCTCAGTGCACTCACGAGCAAAGTGTCCCAACTTGTCACAGTAAAAGCACGCCTTTCTGGCCTTGTTTTTGTTACCACTCTTCTTCTTGCCTCTATTGCGCTTAAAAGAACCAGCGCCAATAGGGTTAAGGCCTATAGCAGCTTCTTTCTTAAGGGCGCGTTTAGCCTTCCTTCGCTGGTACCCAGACCTACGAGAGACAGTCTCAACTATGATGCATGAACCATTTGGCTCAGCTGCCTCTTGGCGCTTAGCCTTCATGAACCCTGATTTATGTTCATCATCACATTTCAAGTTCGAGACCATCTTAGTCAAGAAGTCGATATCGTATTTCTGTTTGATAGCTTCCCACAGCTTATAAGCAGTCTCATAGTACTCAAACTCACATATCAAATCGTTGTGCATGCTGCGTACCATAGTAAGTCGCGCACACTGATCTTTCTTGAACCATTTTTCAAAGGCCTCAAGATCACGAAGATACTGTGGTGAGTCACTACACTTTGGCTCAACCATCTCATGGTCGAGGGTCTCCAAGACCTCTAGCTCATTAAGGAGAAATTGGATCTCATAGCGCTAAATATTATAGTTGTCGCTTTTCAATTTCTCAACCTGGGTCAAATCAGCTATCACTTTCTTAGCTTCCATTTCAACTCTATCAAAAAAATACGCATGGGATTATTAATAACAACACAACACAGAATTATTTCGCAGCAAGAATCTAAATTAGAAAATAATAATACCATACATGTCGCAAGATCGAAAACTCGCAAAGCTTATAATCATCTCCTGCGCCTCTAAGTATTATTACAATTTAATTTAATTCATGCGCAAAATTTCAGTTTTCGGGAAAAATATATATAAATATTTTCTCTACCGAACAACCTCCCACTAGGTATGGCATATCACAAGCATGAAACAAATTTATTATAGTGCATAACACAATTTATGCATTAAAAAGTATTTTTCATGCTATCAAAATGAATAATTTAAACATTGAACAATGCCAAAATTATCCAAACATGCCACATACAACATGTAAAATCGTCCAAAATATTAAACATGCTATTTTCAATATTTTGTACATTTCCAGTTGCTCACATGCAATTATTGTCAATTTTCAGGATTTATTCTAATTCTCCAAGAATAAATAACAAGTAGAAAATGCCAAATAATATCAACATGTACTGGAAAAATACACAACCTACACCAATGAATAGGTACTGAATCCAGGAGGTTGAATCCAAAATTTTATAATTTTTCAGATTTTTATTATAATTTTCCCAAATTATCAACGGATAGAAAATACAGAATAAAAACAACACATACTGAAAAATTACAACAACCACTCCTATAAATTGGTTCTGATTCCAGGAGGTTAAATCTGAAAATTTATAATTTTCCAGGATTTTATTCTAATTTTCCTGAATAAACAACGAACAGAAAATATAGAATAAAAAACCATGCTCACTGGAATATTACACCTCATACCCCAAACAATGGGCGACAGTAGCAAAAAATGCCACAAAAAATTTGGGTCCCAACGGAGGAGGCACGCATCCCCACTCTCTTATAAACCGAGTTAAAAATTTCATTTTTCTTGTATTTAAAATTCTGAAAAATAATTTATTTTCAGAAAAATAAAATAAATACACAGAAACATAGGAAATTCAATTTCAAGTTCAGCGGTACTCTCGGTTTTTCCATACGACGTTGGTGCAGTGAGGGGTGAATCTCACTCTCTCTCGGTTGAGAGTGAGAGTGTGCAGAATTTGCACTTCATATTCTCCAAAACATGCCCAAACTAGGGTTTGCCTTAACTTTTGATCCGTAACTCCAAATCAAGCTTATAATATACCGTTGAAAAGCTAGAAACAAGAGCTACACAATGATACAAGTCCCGCATGTTAAATCAAAACACAGAAAAAATACTGTCCAGTTAAAGTTTCGGAAAAACCAACTAGGGTTTGATTTTTCTCACAAACGGTCAATCCAATAACCACGAAACTTTCCAGATATGATATAAATGTTATGGACTATGTTCTGGTAAAATTTGAAGCAATTCCGAGGACTTTTGAAAAATCATGTTTTTCGGACCCATATCCGGCATACACGAAAATCAGTCAATACGTACGCCTAAAACATGATACATATGGCTATTCAAGTACTAAAGAGCACGAAAACATCCAACTAAGGCTCTGATACCAATGTTAGAAAAATATAACCATAGTGCGGAAGCGGGTGGTTCGGGTTACCTTGCGAACTTTAACCGAACCGGACCTTGATGTGGATGGATTACGAACTCTCGATCACGTACCAAAACAGCGACAAATTCCTGCGATGGAGTGATACTACGAGGATCGAGTATCACCCTCTATTCCACGGTGCAAAAGCTCGGATTGCTCTTTAATGGTAGAGAGAGAGAACTATCGAAGAGAGAGAGTTTCCCAGAACTCCACCTTTATTGTATATCTTTGGTGTATATCATGTTCTATATTCTTGTGTATCATTTATGAACATCCTGCAGGAAATAAATAGAGAGAGCATCCTAGATGCTTTAGAAGTCTTCTAATCCTAAGAGATTAGAATTACTTCAACTTCTCCTATCTTATCTCCAAGATGAGATAGGACTCTCTAACATATGGGTCACCGGGTCATGCCCACGTGGGCGACCCGATTTGGTCCCAGACCGGCCCAAATTCCAACAGTTTTCATATATCCTAAAGTTTCGGCCGTGACATTATCTTTGCAGAACCAAAGGTGGGTCCAACAAAAATAGTATGTGCAATGAATCTATGCGCATAGAACAATATCTATAATTACCTACCTAGATTACGATCCATCTCCTCATAAAACTCTCCCTCTCATACCTCCATCCCCAACTTTTACCCACCCTCTCTCTTTTAGAAAAAACAAACAAGAAGAGTAAGACTCATAAAAAAATTAGGCTCATCAGAGGCTTGACAAGTCTCAGTTCATTTGTGTATAGTATAGATAGACGAACTGATTTTGCAACTTTTTTCGAGAGTTCGACCGTAGGTTTTGGAATTTAATTTCTAAGATGGGCGGAAACAAAGAAGAGGCATTGAAATGTTTGAAGATCGCGCGCCAAGCGATCGAATTCTGCGACCGAGTACGCGCCCAACGATTCATCACCGCAGATATCCTCTCCAAACTCAACCATCGCTCCGCCCAACGATTCTCTCCACCGCAGATATCCTCTCCAAACTCAACCATCGCTCCGCCGAACCATCGACAAAACCATCCCATGCACGGCCTAGGGCCCGGGTTTCGGAACCCGGGTCTTCTTCGGCTGCTTCCTTGGCTTACACCGAGGAACATATCGCGATCGTGAGAGAGATAAAGACGAAGAAGAATTACTACGAGATACTGGGCGTAGAAGAGAGCTACACTGTGGAAGATATCCGAAAAGTGTATCGAAAGCTTGCGCTTAAGGTTCATCCCGATAAGAACAAGGCTCCGGGTGCTTAAGGTTCATCCCGATAAGAACAAGGCTCCGGGTGCAGACGAGGCGTTTGCCCCCTTAGCAAAGGCGTTCAAGTGTTTGAGCAGTGACGAAAGTAGGACAAGGTATAAGCATCGTTTGCGCATTGTTGTCATTATTTTTCTTTCCCTTTGTGTTGCTCCGTGGCCAACCTTTGCATATATGATTGTACATTATGGTTGTCCGAGACGTCGGATGTTTCTCCTCGTTTGTGATGCTGTTGTGCCCAAGTTTCCTTTTAGTCTTTGCATACGATTAATTCGTTCAAAGATTAATAAAAAATTTCTTTGCTGTTCGAAAAAAAGGTACAATCAGATGGGATCAGAGTCAGACGAACAAGCGTTTGAAAGGCATGCTGCCCGTGAGGCTGAGGAGTACGTTTTACAATAGCCCCTTCGTCTTTGGAGAAATTTTTTATCTAGCTGTGTTCTTGGACCTGATTAGGGGGCGCCGCAGGCATATTCCACTTGGTAAGACATTGATTCAAGTGCTGCCTGTGCTCCTGATTCTCTTCTGGAGCTGTATGCCCTCAAACTATCCCGTTTACACCCTCTCGCCTCAAGGATCGCATCGAATCAAGTTTACGACTCAAAAGGGTGTCGATTTTTACGTGAAATCGGGGAGTTTTGAGCAGGCTTACCCTCGTGATAGCCCGCAGAGGGTGAAGCTTGAGGCGCAAGTGGAAAGAGATTATGTGTCGAGATGCGTGGATCGTTGTATGGTTGAGGTGGAGTTTTTACAGGCGGGATATAGAGGGAATACGCCGTATTGCGACTTGCTGAAGCAGTTTGAGGCGCTAGCTTGAGGCTTCATTCCAAATCTAAATTGGCTTCTTAATTATGTTTCGATTTTACGGTTATAATAAGTGGAGTACATGCATGTCTTAGTTTCAAGTTGCTTAATTCGATTCCAACCAAGGGCGGAACCAGGACTTGATTCTGTCCTGGGCTAATAAAAAAAATCGGTGTGCAAAATAGTGTATATAATATGTATACGGTCAATTTCTAAGAAATAAGGCTTATAATCCAATTCATGCATCGCGCATATTGGTAGCACCATCATATCCTTGACCTCGCATATTGCGAATGTCCAGATTGTAACAAGTGAGGACATCAGATATCTATTTATTAAGAGTTAATGCAGTGGCGTCTTTAACATGCACAATATAAAAAAAAAACGTTCCATTTTTTTTGTCCCATTATAATTTAAACCTAAAAGAGTAAGATTGTGAGAACCAACATTTTAAGCCAATTTAAGCGAATTAGCCAGTGTTTTGCATCAACTGAATCAGTACAAATCTAAGCACACCAACCTGTGCTTTGCATAATAAGGAAATACTTACGGAAGCCTCGCGATTTGAGGTATTGCCAGCTGAAATCATTTGGATGGTGGGTTGGGCTAAAATTACTTAGATTCAATTTTCCATATAGAATTTTTTTTTTTTTTTTTTGGGTTTTCGTGGTAGTGACATAGGCTACGACCCATGGTAGCCTATGAACAGTTCCGCCCTTGATTCCAACTTATTTAGGGGTTGTTCGGCTAAATAAGCCGAATGGCTTATTTTTTTTGTTCTTATTCAAATTTTTTTCGTATTTGTTAGTTTTTCATCAATTTTTTGGGGATTATTGCTTCGTCATGATGAGAGGAATCTAAAAAGTAAAAAAATACAATCGAAACCTAATTTTTTTGAATAAAGACAAAAATAAGCCAATAAGTCAATTTTTTCGTCTTTATTAAAAAAAATTGGATTTCGATCGTCATTTTTTATTTTTTAAATTCCTATTGTCATGAATAAGCAATAATCCCCAAAAAAATTGACAAAACTAACAAATGCGAAAAAAATTTGAATAAGGACAAAAAAAAGAAAAGCCAAGTGACTATTTAGCTTAATGGAATTGGATAATTACTATGAAAATCCTTTGAGTTTCCATTAATATTCTCCAAAATTTGTAGTAACTGAGAGTGCACTGCACGTACGTTCTCCTTAGTTAATTTCGTGTTTAACAAAGATTAGGATGCGTTCTTTTGGTCTTAACTTAAACTTATCTTTTTTTTTCTCTCCCCTTTTGGAACTTAAATAAAAAGAAGTTAAGTTCATTCAGTCTTCTAAACTTAAACTTAATTGCCTAACACACACAATTATAATATTGCCTTGAGGCTTGTTTGGGAAAGATGGGAAATAAGTTAAGTGTAGAACACAGCCTAAATATGCAAGCTCAGAAAATATATGCTATTACACCAAAAAGGGTAGCCCCTTAGGGCTCGTTTGGATGCGGTATTAGGTTTGGAGGTATTATGTAAGAAGGGGGGATTGGATAGTAGGGGGTATTTGTTAATACGGGATGGCCCACATTGATGTGATGTTTATGGAGGGAGATTAAATAGTGATTGGTTTGGATGAGGTATTAGAAAGGGGGGATAAAATAGTACGTGGTTTGGATGGAGGATAAATAGGGGGTATTAGGAAGGGTGGATAATGTAAAAAGCTGTCAAATGACTATTTTGCCCTTGTGCAGACCCAAACTTAAATATGTATTACTTTATATGTATAATTACAAATATAATTAATCTTGAAGCCGTAATATTTATTTTTATTAACAAATGTACTAATTTAATAAAATTACAAAATGAAAAAGTCAATTTTACTTAGGAAAAAGTCGGGTTTTTTATATAAAAAAATCTGATTATTTTTATTTATTTGGAAAAATACATTGCTTGGTAGTTAAAAATGTGTCCAACAATTTTGTTAGGTGAATACACATGTGCCAACATATTTTTGTTCTTTGAGAAAATGTGCCTAACTAATATAATAACTATATAAAATAAATAAACAAATGTCATATCATTTTTGAAATGTTTAATGAAAATACTTAATAATGGTTAACGTAGGAAATGTTATCATTTTTTGAAAAATGTTTAATAAAACCGAAATTTTAAGAATTTTATAAAAAACCGAAATTTATAAAATGAATGGGGAGTAGATGGTGGTTGGAAACATGTGGGTGTTAGTTGAATTCATGTGAGGAGTAGGTTTAACAAATTATTGCCTCCAAATTTTTTATAAATAGCACTCATTTTCCATATCCCATCCCATCCCACATCTCATCTTAATTTCCTAATTCATAATTTTGTTTATTTTTATCATTTCAATGGCAGCACACCGGCGTTGAAGAGAGGAGGAGGAGGATAATTTGTTAACAAACCTTACGAGCCTTGTCGATCAGGGGGGTTGGCGAACCGACAACGGAGGGTTCAAACATTCCTACTTGGGAGTTCTTGCAAATGAGATGCGAGTTTCTTTCCCTCGAGGAGGTTTAAACGAAATTCATATTGAAGCAAAGATCAAGTCTTGGAAGAGTGATTATCGCAAACTAGACGCTATGCTTAGGCATCCTGGGTTCGGGTGGAATCCAAATGAAAACAAACTAGTGGTGGAAAATGAAATTTGGAATGAATTTGTCCAAGTAAGTACTCTTCAATTTTTTTGCTTTTTTGTTAAAAGTATTGGTTCGTAAAGTTTTATAATGTTTTTCCTACCATTTATATGTAGGATCACCGACATCAGAGGCATTTCCGGGACAAGCAATTTCCCTATTTTAATCGATGGGCCTATTGCTTTAAGTCAGATGAGAACTAGAACTTCGAAGTATGAAGGCGGGTATTGGAAAAATAAATTGAAAGTTGTGATAATAAATGGATTGACGATTAAATTTGTAGCCTTCCTAATGTATCTGAAGTATTTAATTTTATGTATGTCTTGTGAAATGAATGGAGTTGCCTTTTCGTGGGTTCCTAATTTGTTTTATGTATGTGTGTGAGGGTGCATTTGTGTTGGTCCTCGTATTGTAGCATTGTTTTCAAGTGAAAATGCGAACCACCATACGTTAATTTTGAATTGAATATCCAAACCAATATTGTTAGACTAGTGATGTATGAAATTTAAAAACATACAACTGACGAAATTCTTACATTTGATAAAGTCTTCTCAACCTAATTCGTCCAAATTCTGAAAATAAAATACGTACAACTTCATTCCGAATCAAACAGATATGCCAATAAAATACAACATACGAAACCTAAAAAAAAAGTTCCAACAAAGTATGTTGTTAGACTAGTTTGTTGTGCCACTTCCAAATCACTAGTGGATGTGGAAGCACCGTCACTTGATTGATGTTTGGTTTGAGCCAACTGCATGTCTTCCATGAGCCGGTATCTTTCCTCATGAAATGCTAATAATGCTTCTTCCGCTTCGTCTAATGTGTTGTACTTTTTCTTCAAGTTACCTGTGTATCCATTAACTTGAAGTTTCGCGGCCGCCCAACTTGTATATATACCTGGTTCACGGCCAACGAAAACCACCCAATACTTATGTTTATCTTCACTTCCCATGGAAAATCTATTCAGATACAACAATTACGATATTTCAATTTGAAACAATAGTAAGAGTAAGCGTACAAATGAATATGGCTCAGATATATTTGACCGGCTCATAGTGCACTACTTGTGTAACGCCCCGCTTTTTCGGGAGCAAAATAAAATAATTCTTTAAGAAAATTTGCTAAATAAATAAATATAATTTTCCAAAATAAAGGTTTAACTATTACAATATCAAGATAAATCTACTGATTTAAAATACATTAACTTCAGAGCTGACTCTAGGCTTGATACAGATTCCAAGCACACTCCATCTTCGTTCCTGATATTCTTTCCATGTCGAACTGCACCATCGTTGAATCCCCTCCATTGAATCCTGCGCCCTCTGGCAAATTGATCGCCGAAGCAATCGATTTACCAGGATACAGACGTATCCGTGAGTGATAAATCACCCAGTAGAATAATCCAACCCAACCACCCCTCTTACTTTACAGCTAGCAATCAAGCAGGATAAACATGGTACGAAGAAATATAACAGAGGTATTTCATATCAATCAGTTTATTACTATTCATTAACCTGACGTGTGATCTAAGATCTCACCGCGAGATCTTTCCTCCCTCAACCACTAGCCATGCTCGGTCCCATGGGATCACTTTATTTTGCTGTCGCGGATTGCACCTAAGTTATGTACTCAGTGTGTATCCCTCTCAATACGGCAAAAGAAAACTTACCATGCCTGAATCACGACTAGGGTTCGCCTATCTTATAAACCACATCACAACCATTCCACAATCATCACTGGACACCCGCCAGTCTATCAATTTCATCACTGGACACCCGCCAGTTTCAATCTCATCACAACTCAAAATCACGCCTGCAGGCAATCTAAAACAAAAACTTTTCCAATTCATCCATTACTTATCATCGTCTAGGTGATTTCTATTCCGCATACCACCCCATGTCTCTAGAGTCCAATCTAACATATCAATCAGAAGTGGAAATAATAAACAGACAATCAGAATAATAATTGAAATAAACAATACGCATAAAATCACATAACCTTTTATGAATGGGCCGTTGCCCTTAGTCTTGTATGATCAACAAGTTTATTAAAGTAGGGAACTTTTATTAAATAAAAGTTTTAATAAAAAGAATATAATCTAGGCTTGTATAAATTTTATTTAGGAAATTAAATTGATTAGAGATCATAATACATACAATAAATAGATAATAACATTAGAAATAATTAGCATGACCTTTAAAAAGATTCCTATGATTCTATGCAGTGGGATTGAGTGTCAAAATCGAGTCCGGAGGGTCGTGAGATTATTTTAAAAATAAAAACGATTTTTAAAGTCGTCGAAAGTAGAATAAATGGGTAATAAATTATTTAATAAATAAAATATGTTGAGGCTAACAACATATCATCTTTGGAATGTAAAGAATCTAAAAAAAATAGTACGGGAATTTATAAAATGGTTTAGAAGGTCATATGGATTTTTCGTTTGCAAAATTTTACATGAAATCAAATAAATAATTAATAAATAGATAAATAAATAAATAAAATATGACATTAACAAGTTATGATCTTTGAAGTGTTAGAAGTCTAGAAAAAATAGATCGGGAGTCGAAAATAGTGTTCGGGAGGTCGGAAAATCGTTTCGAACCAAAACAGTCCATACCGCAAGGTCTGACCGGTTGACCTTGCGGTGGAGCCTTCTACCGCGAACTCCAGCCTGGTTCTTGCGGTCCGAACATTGCGGCCGCAAGGTTGAATGCTGAATCCGATTTTTTTGTTGTTTCGCCATGGTTTCGATGCATGGGACCATTCGGGGCATAGGGTTATGCTTAAAAACATTATATATACTTAGAGGAGTATTCGGAATAGATTATAGTACCTCGATTGGATCGAATTGATTCTCAAACCGAAACTTGAATTTTTGGGAAGATGACTTCGGGTTCTTTGATCGGGAGACCTTGGGATTGAATTGAGACTTGTTTGGTGATGCTAGGAGTTGTAGAAGATGATTGGGTCGATCAATTCGGGTTTCGATTGGGTGGAACAAGGAAACCCACTTTTCTCTCTCTTTCTTTCTCTCTCTAAAACTCCATGGATTGGAGCTTCGATTGCTCACGTTTTTCTCTTCTTTCTGGACTGGTGAGGCATGGGGAATTTCGTGGTGTGTTCTAGGGTCGGGGTTATGGGGTATATATAAGAGAATTTTGATGATAAGGGTGATAAAATTGTATTGGATTGGGATTCTAACTCTTGGCTTGATATGGACGGGATTATGGACGAAAATATGGTCAAGGGAGTGGTAGAAATCGAGTAGGAGTAGGAGAGGGAGAGATGGGAGAGTTGTATGCTTGCATGTAACAAAAAAAAATTAAAAGGATTAATTAGGATAGAATAACTAATTTTTTGTAATTATCTATTTAAGGAAAATAATTTTATTACTACGATTAATACTTTTTAAAAGATATTATTAAAAAAAAAAATTGGGTCAAAAATCCGGGTCGTTACAACTTGGCTACAAGTTATGTTGCCGAACGGTGATTCAACCGTTGGCCCTCATAACTTGTCCCGCCAAAGTAAGTGACTCGCCTTAAATTGTCTCGTATTATATCATCATGGCCTAAATATAATTGACCATTGGACAAGAAAACAGCCTTCAAATAACAGCAGGAGTTGAAAAACCGTCAAAACTGTCCACAAACTGCAGTTTTTCATCACTGTCCCAAAACTGCACTGTCCAAAACTGCAGTTTGGAGAAACCAAACTGCACTTCTAACACCCCATTTGGTTCAGCCTAAAACCAGCAGCAGCAGCAGTTCACAAACCCTCAAAACAGTCCACAAACTGCAGTTTTTTACCGCTGTCCAAAAACTGCACAGTCCTACATACACCCCAGGTAAGACATGCAAACATGCCACCAAGCAGTAAAGGGCTCGTTTGGAAGCAACAATAGGAAGGGGTATTGCAAAATACACCCTGATAATATGCTAGGAAAACAGTCACCCAAAAACTGCAGAAAACAGGCACCAAAACTGGTTAGTGGCATGTTTCCATGACACACACACACACACACACACACTGTCCACAAAACTGCACATCCCACACATCCCACACACCTGCACATCACCCACACAGCCACCCCAAATCCATACTAACAATTTGGACACAAATACTGCACCTCACACACACACTAACCAATCCACAAACTGAACCTGCTACACAATTGTTCCTCACACAAACTGAACCTGCAGTCTGGACACACCATTGGACACAGCTGAAAACTGGAGAGATAGGGCTCAGACCATGTATTTTAGTTCGCAAGGGTACGCATGGCTGCAACCAAAAGTTACCCCGCCAAGGCACACCTTCATTTACATTCTAAATTTGTCATCATTGCCCTATTAGGGGTACCAAAACTGCACAAAATAGGTCGCCAGAGTTCAGAACAGAAAGAACATGGCCAAAACTGAACCACCACACACACACACACATTGCACATTGCACCTGCTACACACACACACTACACCCCCTCCAAAACTGCATAACCATAACATACCAAAACTGCAGAACCATAACAGAACAAACCTTCAGAAGCAGAACAGAACATTAATATATGTCAACTGCAGAAACCATTCAACTCCAAAAGTGGATAGATCAGAATCGTAGTGGGATCAGAAAACTGAACCTGCTCCACACACACAAATACTAAACCTGCTCCACACACACCCCCATAAAACAGCAGGTTGCAACCCAGAAAACTGCAGAAAACAGCCACCTAAACTAAGTTCTTATCAAGACAGCATGCCAAACCACCCCCCCCCCCCCCCCACACACACACACACACACACTGCAGAAACAGTACAGAACACACAATACTCCCCCTTCAAACCAAAACAGAACCTGCAGAAACCATTGACATGAGCCAACAGTGGACAGAGGCAGCAAACTGCAGAACAGAACCATAACAGAACAGAAACAATGGACAGAGGCTCAGAAAAATTTCATCATAGCCATTATGTGAAAACTGATGCTCAACACACCTGCACATCACCCACACAACCACCAACCCACACTAACATGGCCAAAACTGAACCAGAGTTCAGAACAGAAACAACATGGCCAAAACTGAACCTGCTACACAAATGAACCACACACACACACACACATAAACCAACAGCTCAGATTACTACGACAGTTGAACTGGACAGAAACAGCATGGTCAAAACTGGACTGAGCAGCCAAAAACACCTACAAGGCTCAGAAAAATTTCATCATAGCCCACATGATTTGATTCATTTATATGCCATTAGAACCTGCACTGCAGAAACCAACACACACACACTGCAATACAGCCCTATTAACCCAGAAACTGCAGAATAGTAAACTGCAGGCTCAGAAAACTACACACACTGCAACTGCATTGCCACTCATTTCTGCACGTGCTCCACATATGAACATAACCACAGGCATGAACTGAAAACTGCAGAACCAGAATCAGAACCACACACACTCTCAACATGACACTTCAACTGCACCAAATCACACACACACACACACACACACTGCACATTGTCCACAAAGCTGGTAGAAAGTGGACAGAGGCTCAGAAAAATTTCATCATAGCCTTCAATGGGCTCCGACAATAAAAATCCATCAGAAGGGTACTCATGGCTGCAACTACCGTTACCCCGCCACGGTATCTCAAAAAAGTATGCCTATTAACCCTCACATGTTCATGGCAGTCCACATCATTACCCCTTACAAGCCTATTGATGTTGTTAATGTGCGTCAGGTAATAGTCTGGATTCGGAGACAACTCCGGACGACGAGGGCGAAACGTGGACGTGATGAACAAGTACAGACGAAAAACACCAATGACAGCGTTCATAAAGGCCTGTAATGCCATCAATCCCTCTTGCTCTTCTCTTCTCCTTTTCTGTTTCCTAGTTAATCTTGGCATCCTAAAAAACACTTACAAGATTTAGGGTTTTTCATGACAACCTAATCTTGAGATCCTAACTAACAATGATGAACCCTAAATAACCTTATAAAATCAAAGCCGTATCAGTAGGGTTTAGGGTATTTAGGTAGGGTTTAAAGTTATTCACCAAAACTCAACAAAATTCAATGGAGATATAAACATCTACAAATACATAACTCATACTCATCTACTATCTTGGTTTTCATTTAAACTCCATAGTGGCCACCAATACCTATGCCAAAGCATGACAATACACAGGTCCACACTCACACACCAGCAGTCTCAAATATAGCAGAAATACAAAAAACAGCAAGCTTAAATACCAAAACAGCCCATTAACCACCTTTATCTGATATGCCAACAAACATATCAAAAGAGTAACGTAGTGAATATAGCATAACTGAACAGAAACTGAACAGAAACTGAACAGAAACTGAACTGCAGAACCAGATCACAACCTCAACAGAACATTCAAAAAGATTCCTAGCCTCTGCTGGTGCCTCCTAAACTAGTATATTATCCTTGTCAACCTCTCCACTTATTACCAATTGATTTCGAGTTGGCTGCACACTACAAAATGATGAGGGAGGACGTAATTTAGCAATACTTATTTTCTTGCATGGAGCATGTGAAAGGAGGGGATAACACACTTCGTGTAATGACGCCGTCCAAGATCAGAAGTTTGCATAGGTGATCTTGGATACATAAGGACTAGCTATGAACCCAAATGACTACTCAAACTATTGGCACGCCTTTGGGAGTTGATACGGAGGTATGTTTTTACACATGTAGAAGTTGCAGCCAAGGAGGAAAAAGAACATAGTCAAACACTGAAGATTGATCCATTTCCTTTTCTTTTCATTATTTTTGCAATGGATTTCTTATTAATTCTTAGTTTGTCAAAATCCACACAAGGCAGATTTTATTGGTGGCCATGGCAGCTAGCCTACGTGTCTATAATCTATATGACTTCTGGAAGAATAGAAAGGAGAAAAGAAGTAGCAAAGTCATTTTGTACACTCTTCTAACACTTATTGATGTCTAATTTGCAGTCATTCTTGGAGAAAATGATGTTCAGATGTGGCTTTGCTATAAAGTCTCAAATCACATAATGTAGGGAGCAGTAAGACTGAACTTGGCGATTAGAGGCCGCCTAAATTGCTTTGTAGCATAGGCATGCCATTTTGTGCAAGAAGTGTTTCGTCAAATCTGTAATGATGGTGTGTGCTTGACATATTTAATTTACTAGTAATATCAATGTACAAGCTTTGGTTTATTCGACACCCTTTACGCATAAGTTTATATTCGGTTAGCCATGTATAATGAGGCACCAACTCGAAATCAATTGTAATCAACTTTCAAGAAACTGTCACGTATCCTTTGCTGTCATAAAACTCCGTTTACCATCGTGCACGAAAATTATAAACTTATTTCCCCATATGAAGATTTGAGCTTTCGACCAGCACACAAATCGAACAGAAAATTCATTTACATTCTAAATAGAACAGAAAATTCAACCAAATCGACCAAAGCACCCAAATGAATCGAACTCATATCGACCAGCACACAAATCGAACATAAACAGTACAAAATCGAGCCCTAAACACTCCAAAATCGAACAAGGAAGAAATATACCTCAGTGAATCGAACTCCAAATCGACCAGCACCCAAATCGCCACAAACCTCTTCTTCTCTTTCGAACAAAAACACTACCGAGAAGAGTTGCGGCAGAAATGGTACCTGGGAGTCGAAACCCACAAAACCCACAAACCAAATCAAACAAAAACACTGCCGAAACACTATAAATCAACACAACTCGTACAAAAAAATCTACAGAAACATGAAAAAGTCGAAGAACAAGATTTACCTGATGAATCGAACTCCAAATCGACCAAAGTACCCAAATCGCCACACTTCTTCTCTTTTTCGAACAAGACCAAGAGAAGACTGCGCGACAGAAAATGGAGCCTGGAGAGTGGGAAAAGGGGGATTACGAGGGGTAAGATCGTCCGAGATTAGGGGGGATTCGACATTGCTACCTCAAACCCTGGCCATCTGCAATCCCCCCTCAGCCTGTATTAGGAGGGGTTATGGAGTCGGTGGATTGCGGAATCCCCCCGGCGATTAGGCTTCCCAAACCACGCAAAAGATCCGGCCCCACGTATTATCAGGGTGTATTTCCCAATACCCCTTCCTATTGTTGCTTCCAAACAAGCCCTAAAGACTTAGTGCACAAAACCCAACTACAGGCACCGATGGCTTGCACCGTTGGTGCATAGCCCGGTCCATGGGGCCCACTATGGGGTCCCACACGGATCCAACAGTCTAGTTTTTCGTTAAGAATACAACACTTATACATTTGTGGCATGCAACTCGAAAAATTAATCTAAAATTATTAAACGGCTTGGCTTGGATTATCTGTATGGGTCCCACAGACACTGCACACCCATCGGTACCCTTAGCATTTTCGTAGTTCACGAATTCAAGATCTTACCATAACATTAATTGGTTTTGCAGATTAAGTAGCTCGATCCAAACATTTTTTCAACAGCAAAAAAGAAATTTATTACTCATTAGTAAATGATTTTACAAAAAGGAAAGGGATCGGGAGCGCAACAGCAACGAGGTGCCAACCTAGCTAATTGGGTAGCTTCAAACATATGCCAAACAAATCCCACAATTCGAAAGCAAATGGATTGTCTGTTGCCAAGGTCTACTTCCAGACAGAATCTCTTGTTCTGGCCTAGGAATTTTTTGTCACATCCTTGAACATGTAAAATAACACAACAGACTACTGAAAGGGGAAATGGGTCAGATATTTGCATTAACCACAACCCCAAGGGGTTGCCACTTTCCGGTTTTAGACTTAGGGGTTTGCTTTGTCCTAAGTCATCGGTTCAAATTCTCTCAGATACTATCAACTCTTTTAGGGCTAGTGCATACAGACTTTTGCTCTTGCTTTAATTGGAATTCCCGCAAGTAGACGGTGTGATTAGTCCCCCAAGATTAATCGAGATGCGTGTAAGTTAGTCTGAGCACCCAAATTATCAAAACAAATATTTGCCTGAACCACTATAGGCCATTAGTGGACCTGATTGCCAGCCTAAGGGATCATCAAAGTTCTACTAGCTTCGGCATTTGCACTACTATCAACACTTATTAAACACACAAGTGACTTCACATGCAATTGGTTAAAATTTAATATGGTCCATGCATGACTCGATTGACTCAAGACTACTGTTTGAGTGTATACAAAGACTAAATGGGTACAGCTACGTACAGACTTACCCATCTTCCTTCCTTATTACCTGACGATCAGGTGGTTGAGTGAGAAATATTTCCACTCAACCACTTAATGGTTCCCAACTACTCAAGAACCACAAATTAAAGATTTGTTGTATATATACAGAGGTGGACAGAAAGATTTGGTCTTGGGAGTTGGGAGTTTTCATTATCTAAGAGGGAGTGGTTCTTTTCTGATTGTCTTTGTATAAATTTATAAGTGAATTATCGGAAGGAAATTGATTTTGGCACTCTATTTTTTTTTTTTTTTGTCTTTTTCTATGTGAAATTATCAAATTACGCTTTATTTGGTTAGTGTTCATCCACTTTAAAGGGTAATTTGGTAATTTCAAATAGGAAAAAGATAAAAAATGGAGTGCCAATTGCTAAAAGTAGAGTGCCAAAATCAATTTCCTTATCGGAAATGTAATGTTTTTTGTTTGAACACCGAAGAAAGCAATATCAGAAATGTAATGTTGATTATCGCAGCGCCCCTTTAAGTACATAAATCTTTTTATCTTAAAATTTTCATGGATAGCGCGAGTTTATTGCTAGTCTACATCTATACCATGTGTGTGTATATCAGGGCGGTTCCGGGGACACCATAAAAATATCTCATAGTTCTCAATCAAATTTTGATGATCCGAACCGCTCAATGTGATCAGAACGTGATTTTAAGGGTACCCTATGAGAAATTAACAAAAAAAGAAAGACCGGGAAGAGCTTGATCTGTGCTGTTTTTAGTTCAGATTTGATGAATGGTTCAATTAAAAATTGCTCAAAACAAGCACTTTCCGATCATATTTTTTGCTAATTTCTTGCGGGCATCCTTAAAATCACATTATGCACACATTGAACGGTTCGAATCATAAAAATTTGATCGGGAACTATGAGATTAAGATTTGAGGTATTTTTTTAGATGTTTTTATAGATGTTCCTGGAACCGCCCTGATATAACAAAGGGTGTTAGTGAGAAGAGTTTTTGGTAGCCCCAACTCCCAAGTCATTTAAGCTAAAATTTACAAACATCTTGTTTTTTGTTTACCAAAACAGTTAAAAATAGACTATTGACAACTGATTAGATTAGGATTACCGTATAAGTTAACTAGGGGTATATATGTCCCACCTATTCTCATATTTCATTTTTTTTTTCCATTCGTTAATCCTAATCTACTCTATCCTAGAGGATTTGGGGAGAGCGATGGGTGCTTACGGGAATTGAACTCTACCCATGTGCATGGGAGTATAAGGGAGGCACCAACTGCATCCACTCCACTTGCTTCTCATGCTTCGTTAAAAAAGGATTTTTTGAACTTCCGTATAAGTTGTCAGGGTTCTATAAGGGAATTCCAATCTAGTAGAAAGAGCGCATGAACGTAGAAGAAATTAAATAAGCATCCTAACTAGCAGACCTATTTAGATGTCCATCTTTTATAGGATAAAGTAGTACATTTTTGTGTTGTTTTTAATCTATCTGCACTATATAGTAAAGCAAAGTGACTTTTAGTGAGAATCATTGTGGATGCCACAAGTCGTACAAATAATTGGCCAAAATAATTACTCCCTCCATCCCTTTTTAAGTGTCCTGTTTCATAACTTCAACTTATTAAAAAGACATCATTATTATACCTTTCACATCAACTTTTTCCTCCACTTTCCCTACTTACCCATCATCATTACACTTTTACTCACTAACTTTTCAAAATGGAATATACTTTTAGGGACAAAATAGACACTGTACCAACTTTTACAAAATGGACACTTATTAAGGGACAATCCAAAATGGAATACTGGACTGTAAATAACAGACGAAGGGAGTACCTTTTTTTTCACCTTCATTCTAAAAAAGATTTGAAAATTTTCTTTTGGTTAATGAACTTTTCATTTGGGGATAATTTTTCCAAGCACAGAAAATATTCAACAGAAGCTTATAGAGTGAGGCATTATTTTTCAGGTGCTTTTTTGAGAATTTGGTGATAGTTCAAGTGCTTTTTTGAAATTTTCACGTTTTGATACCTAATGGAACTTTCAAAATTGGTGAACTTTGGAGAATTTTTGGGCCAAAATGCTTTTGCTTTTCAAATTTCGTTCGTCAAAACCAATTGTTTATCAAGCAAAAAGCATGCGAGTATATTACTAGTTTGATGCGTCTGGCTATAATCGGACAATTCCATCGTGCTATGAGCGGACAATTCCGAAGAAATGGTAAGATATGGGTAAGAGATTTTGCAGATCTCCTTTACCAGAAAACCTATAGAAGTTAGAATTATGGGAAGAGGGATTTTGATAATGGTCGCGGTTGCAAACCCATGCATCCACAAGAATAGCACATACCTGTGATTTTCTTTGTTCCCTGTCGATTGGGTGACACGTGGCATGAATAAAAGGGCATAATTGGAAAATGAAAGGTAACTCCGGCTTACCTAATAAGAGATAAGTTTAAAGTGATAACTTAAGTTAGTTACAATAAAGCTAAAATAAAGCTTTACAAATTATTTAACTGTCAAATAGCCAGTATATGGCACATTTTCTCTGTCGATTATGTAATCTATGACTTGTTTCTTTTGTCGATCAAGTTACAGGTGGCAAAAGGGAGTATGTTTAATTGTCCCATGATCAAAGAGACAGTTATGCATGACTATAGGAGCAGTTATGCAGACGTGTGTGCACACCCTCTTCGTGGAAGTTATTTGCAAAGGCATGAAAGGTGGAAATAACTGTCACCTTGAATTGGAGGGAAGATTCAAATTCAAAGATAGGAGGATCTATTTATGTTCAAGATGATGATAGTTTCAAACACACACACAACAAACGCCAATAGGCCTTTATCTTTTCTTTTCTAGGAGTAGGAATAACTATTAAGTAAATTGTACTTTGTCGATTAGGTTACACCATGTCGATCTTGTGCATCTACTTGGAGATCAATAAAAGTCTCTTTTATTAATCTTCAATTTCATCCCATTCACCCCATATTATTACATTTGCTTCCAAAGAAGTCCTGAAATACGGCAAGGAACCAAACATCATCTTACCCACATTCCAGCAAATCACCAATTATATCCCTGTTGATTGACGTTCCTCTATCGATTTAATAGAAACCAAAAAAGTTAGTAACAATACCATATACTCCCTCCGTCCCTTTATTACAGTCCAGTATTCCATTTTGGTCTGTCCCTTAATAAGTGTCCATTTTGTAAAGTTAGTGGGTAAAAGTTGGTGAATTGTCTATTTTGTCCTTAAAAGTAGATTCTATTTTCAAAAGTTAGTGAGTAAAAGCGTAATGATATGGGTAATTAGGGAAAGTGGAGGAAAAAGTTGATGTGAAATGTATAATGATGATGTCTTTTTAATAAGTTGGAATTACGAAGCAGGACATTTAAAAAGGGACGGAGGGAGTATATGAAACAATGGAGAATATGTGGGATGAGAAAAATGAATTTCACAACGTGATAAGCCTAGGCGCAGAGACACAGGGATGTTCGGCACAAATGATCTCATGCGATAAGGCTAAGGCACAATTTAGAAATAAATGTTTGAGTTTAATTTGAGGCCAATTCTATTTGCATCCCACCTTTGTATTCATACAATCCACTAAAATTTTCTAAAGTTTTAGACAAAGTACCCTCGTACAGAATGTTCTTATTACCCCTTGCTTTTGTCATAGTAAAAGTGTATGCAAGGTTAAAAAAATGCTGATGAGACCCCTCACATCGGTGCTAGAGCACACATTCATCATTCACAATAATATTCCGTTAACCTGATTCTAGTTTACTATGTTTCCCAAAAGCAAAATAGTATTGTACTCACCAGATATACTTTTGAGTTCACATTATTCAGTCTTGTCTTGCACAACAATGAGGAGTTTAGACAACCTTTGATTAAGCATGTCTTTGGATATGGTTGTGACACTTTCTTTTGCTGGATAACTAGTTTGTTGTTCCTTTGTATCAAACTTCTTGTGAATCTGTTGTCAGAAACCTATTTGTCGTAAAGCAAATGGGGGATGGCCGAAGTTTAGGATATATCTACTTGGCATATAGTTTTTATCGTTGTTTTTCTTCAGTTCTGTCTGTCGTTTGATTTTTTTTGTTTGCTTTAATCTGTTTATTATTATATGCATAACTGCTATAACTTGAAACAGGACGGAGTTTTGGAACATGTACGTGGGAGCAAAATTCTCTTAGGGATTTGCGGAATTCTTACCCCGATAGTATTTTTCTCCGAGCTTTCGAGAGGAGATCCAACAAAACTTCAAGAAATATGGTAGTAATTTGCATGCTAGGCAAAATTCTTCGACTTGACAAAACGTACGAAATAGTTTCAACGTGCAAGCATACAAGTACGCAGCACGCCTTAGAGCGTATCCTCGAAGAGGTATGAAATCTTATTTGGAAAATAACTCTCTTTTGACAAATTCATCCGTATTTGTTTTTGTAACTTGCTAGAGAAAGATTACATGGATTTTCAGAAGGCGAAATATTTGAAACAAAACTGTTCTTTTACGACAATATGAATCCGCTACGACATTGACTGATTTGGCCAGCACTTGTGTTCAAGTAATGATTCTTTATTGAAATTTTAGTGTTTGTACTGTATTACCACAGTAATATTTAGACTAATTAACACTCATTTGATTTACAGCATTTCTTGTACAATGATCTGATTATAGATGCAGAGTACAAAAGACAACTTTTGAGGATAATGATTCTTTATTAAAATGATCCGATTATTATCCTCAAAAGTTGTCTTTTGTACTCTGCATCTATAATCGGATCATTGTACAAGAAATATTGTAAATCAAATGAGTGTTGATTAGTCCAAAAATTATGTGATAATGCAATACAAACACTAAAATTTCAATAAAGAATCATTACTTGAACACAAGTGCTGGCCAAATCAGTCAATGTCGTAGCGGATTCATATTCTCGTAAAAGAACAGTTTTGTTTCAAATATTTCGACTTCTGAAAATCCATGTAATCTTTCTCTAGCAAGTTACAAAAACAAAACAAATACGAATGAATTTGTCAAAAGAGAGTTATTTTCCAAATAAGATTTCATACCTCTTCGAGGATACGCTCCAAGGCGTGCTGCGTACTCGTATACTTGCATGTTAAAACTATTTCGTACATTTTATCAAGTCGAAGAATTTTGCCTAGCATGCAAATTACTACCATATTTCTTGAAGTTTTGTTGGATCTCCTCTCGAAAGCTCAGAGAAAAATACTCTCGGGGCAAGAATTCTGCAAATCCCTGAGAGAATTTTGCTCCCACGTACATGTTCCAAAACTCCGTCTTGTTTCAAGTTATAGCAGTTATGCATAGAATAATAAACAGACTAAAGCAAACAAAAAAATCCAACAACAGACGGAACTGAAGAAAAACAACGGTAAAAACTATATGCCAAGTAGATATATCCAAAACTTCGGCCATCCCCCATTCGCTTTACGACAAATAGGTTTCTGACAACAGATTTACAAGAAGTTTGATACAAAGGAACAACAAGCTAGTTGTCCAGCAAAAGAAAGTGTCAACCATATCCAAAGACATGCTTAATCAAAGGTTGTCTAAACTCCTCATTGTTGTGCAAGACATGACTGAATAATGTGAACTCAAAAGTATATCTGGTGAGTACAATACTACTTTGCTTTTGGGAAACATAGTAAACTAGAATCAAGTTAACGAAATGGAATATTATTGTGAATGATGAATGCGTGCTCTAGCACCGATGTGAGGGGTCTCATCAGCATTTTTTTAACCTTGCATACACTTTTACTATGACAAAAGCACAGGGGCAAACCCCATGATGCAAAGTAGCCAACAAAACAACGGCCATACACCTAACAGAATCCAAAAATCTAGATTGCACCTGCAGTGGTTTCAATACGAAAGAACACATAGGAAACTACATGACTTTCTATAAAGTAAGCAAGACATGCAACATCTCTGACCTTGTAACCTTAAGATTGCTAATAAAAGAAAAGCTATCTATAAGATCCACACAAGGTGCTTAGCAAATATAAAAAATTGGCATAAAGTAATGTAGTATAACCAGACGAGATGGGTCAACACAGTGGGAAAAGCAAGCTTCGGTGAATGATAGAATCTTAAATTCTGGTATTTGTGGCGATTCATGCTCTGAAATTTTAGACCAAAAATAGTTCCCAAGTAGATTCATGGCAAATGGGAAAATAGAATAAAAACAATTTTTGCAAATTAGTTACCAGATATGATTCAAAGTTAAGAAAAAATAGATATGAGGTGAAAAATCCAAGAAGTAAACTTGTTTGTCGGCATGATTACCAACATCGCCGCCATTCTTTTCGAGTGATACCACATTCTGTAAAAGTCATTGACAGTTTCTGCCGAAACTTTCTCTATCACTTCTTGTCTTCTAATTGAAGCGTATTCACATTGCAATTAAATAACTTTAATCAATGAGTAACAATTGAAAATCAAAAAAGAGTTAACCACATTAATAGTTGTATGCTTGGAAGCCATTCGTATGGAAGATTTTACATCAAAAGGATTTTGGTTTACATGGTTCAATAAAAGATGGGGGGAGGATTTCAATAAAACTAGGCTGGATAGGGTGTTGTGTAATGATTCATGGCTGAAGCTGAATTATTAGCTACATGGGTATCTAACAATTGTGCTCTAGTACTTCTAATTGTATTGCCTCAAGTTAATAATAGAAAAAGCCCTTTCAAAAATTTTAACTACTGGATGAAGAATGGTAAGTTCAAAGGGGATGGTGGAACACAGTTGGCAGAAGAATGTTTGAGGTAATCCTATGTATGTTCGCAGCAATAAGTTGAGGAACTTGAACACAGAGCTTAAGCTTTTTAATAGCCAGTATTATAGTAATGTTTGTGGAAGATTAGCACAAGCTAAGGGGGAATTAAAGGATGTGCATTGGCTCTTGACGCTGAATGGAAAATGAAATAATTTAATAAATAGCATTCTCTAGTTTTGTTAGGAAGTTTCAATTTTAGGAATAAGTGCTCTAAGAAATATTTAGTTTCCTAGTTTGTTTTGAACTAGCATTCAATTCTGTATTTCTTTTTTAGTATTTTAGTAATACTCTGCTATAAATTGAGATGTAAGCCTTAGGACAAATTAGTTGTTTACGAATTAATGAAAATTAAGAGTTTTCTCATATTGTCTGTTCATAGAGGGGGTGCCTCTTGTTCATACCCATTTGTGTTTGTGTTTCAAAGAGAGAATCTTTAACATAATCAAGTTCGTGATCTCTTCTTGCAATTAATTTTGTAAAAAATTTCGTAAAAGGAGGCTGCGCTGCATCAACTCTATCCGTCCCTTTCAGGCAATTCTGCTTTGCATGAAAAGGAGGGGGAGTTGGTTTAGAAATATGTTGAGTTAGCTTATGCAGAGGACTAGAGGAGACTTTAAGAAACATAAGTCCGTAGTAAAATGGTTGGTCCTTGGAGACCAAAATACAAGAAACTTTCATCATGAATTTCCCATAGAAGTGGGAATACGATTCTTGGCCTTACTAGCAGAAATGGTGAGATATTAGAGGAAAAGGTGGATATAATCAAGTAGATTTGGCGATATTACCAAGACTTTCATGGGTCTTGTTTTGTATCAAGGAGTGATGCTAGATGGCCTTTTTACTACTATTATAAGGAAGGTTCTTAGAATCTTAGAGATAATATGATTAGCCCTCTTACAGTTGAGGAAATTACCATGGCTTTGAAATCAAAAAGTGGGGAGAAAGGAAATAGCTCTGACTTCTATAAGCTAGTTAGGAAGTCGTAGGGGAGGACTTTCTTAAAGCTATCAAGTATTTTTTTGGAAGTGGCCAGATGCTCAGAGATTGGAATTTCACAGCTAACGCTTTGATTCCAAAGGTTGGCTCTCCAAACACAGTAAGGATTATATGACATTGCTTGTTGCAATATGACCTATAAATTTGTAACCAAGATTTCGGCTAATAGACTACAAGCTGCCCTTCCTTTTGTTATTGGCCCTACACAATCAACATTTATTGAGGGCAGGTCAATAATGGACAATATTCTTCTTATGCAAGAATTGATCAAGGGCTACCACACTGATAAGGGAAGACCTAGATGTGCTCTAAAGCTTGATATCATGAAGGCTTAAGCAATGTGTTTGGGCCTTTAATCAGCATCTTTTAGGCCCCTTGTTCAAGCATTACAGGGAGAGAGTTGCTTTTAACATAGGCAAGTCCTGGAATTGCTAAAGTTGGCTCTACTATGAAGGCTGGGGATTGGAAATGGCCCTGGGCAAGGAATCCTGTTTTTTCAAGAAATCATTGAGTCTACTCCGGCTGATTTAAAGCCATGTCTGCCTAATGAGGATGGTATTAAATGGATTTTGTATCAAGGACGTGTCGAAGACGAGCTTCGACGAGATGGGGATCAAGGACGACCTCCGCGTGATCTACAAGGCTACGAGAAGCCATCCGCCATCCAGCAGCGGGCCGTCGACACCCAATCCATAGAGTACGCTCCGGCCAAGTCTTCTCCCTCTCTAACTAGCTGTTGGAAAAATGGGTCAAAGCTTTGGTTGTCCCAAATTTGGGCAAAGAAATGTGTAAAACTTAAAATGGGAAAGGTTTGGGTAAACGATTGGGGAGGATTTTAGTGATTTTTCCCAAATTTTGAATTTGAGTCTTAAAATGGGGTAAAGATTGGAGATGGTCTAAGATACGACGAAAAAGAAAAAAAAAGTGCAGATGCAAATATTGAAATGTGGAATCTAAAGCATAATACAAGCCAATACACTGGACTTAGGAAGTGCAAAAAAATAGATACCTCTCGAGAATAAATCACTATAGTAAAAACCCATAGGGCTGCAAATGAATCCAGCAGCTCGCGAGCTTGGCTCGACTCGCTTAGTAAGCGAACCGAGCTCGAGCTCGAGTTCTCGGCGAGTGGAGCTCGGCCTCGTTAAGGGAGACTCAGCTCGATTAGTAAATGATTAACAAACACTCCATTGTTGTCTTACCCTCTCTCCCCCAATCTTCATGGATCGTAATACATGCGTCACATACAGGCACTCCGAAACATCACATACGCCGGCAAAAAAATGGAAACAGCACACAATGTGATGTAGAACACGTGGAGGCCCAATTCCATGATCAGCTGGACCGAGCCAAGCCCCGGAAGCTCAAACGGTGTTTAATTTCATATTACCCAAATTGGAAAAATTCGGACGAGCTCGGAATAGGTCCAAACTTGGTGGGCTGACTTATTTTCGCGCTCCGGTCAATACTTATAAACCCTAAGTTGACTAACTTATTTTCGCGCTCCGGTCAATACTCATTAACCCTAAGTTGATGATTGATGGTGCTTTTCGGCCTAATTCATTCGTTTAGGCCTTCAATTGCGTTATTTTGCTGTTTTAGGAAAGATTTGATTCGTTAATAACTCTTAGACCGTAATTCCTTTTAAGTTGATTCTTTTGGGGAAAGTCCTATTTTTCTTTTCCGTTTTCAGTTTTAGGAAAAGCCCCAAATTCAGGGACTTTTTATTTTCCAAGTTTATTTTTAGGGTTTCAAGGGTTTTGGCCTATATAAAGGGTTTATAACCTAGAGTTTATGCAGTTTTTGATCAATAATATTGCAGAGATTCTCTCTTTCTTTCTTGTGCACAAGATTTGCTCATTGCGACAAGCTGTTTATCTCGTTTAGACTAGTACGCTAACTAAACTCTTGTGAATTCCGCTGCGTCACAATGGCAAACCTCAACAATCAATTGAAATCAAACGACAGGTGCACAAGAGGAATTTCATTCTCAAGACCAGCAAATTAGAGAAGTCGTACCTATTTGTCTCCTCATCGGGGCCTCTGCTCCCTTCGATTCGAATCGTTGTCGTTGGATACAAAAGGCCTTATCGAATCCTAAATGGTAAACGAGGAGCTCGAACTCAACAAAGCTCGACCAAGCTCGGGTCGTTTGTAGGGATGGCATTCGGGGCGGAAATTGGGTTTTCCGTCCCCGATCCCCGAATGGGGAGGAAAGAATGAAACCATTTCCAAGCCATTCGATTTTCGGGTAATCCCCGAACCGAATGGAATAGAAAAATATGTTTACCCGAACCGACTTGGGCTTAATTTCAGCAGCCACACCAGCAGCAGATAACACAACCAAGAACAGCAGTTCAAAACAGAGAGAAACAGGAATCGAACAGCAAATGGAACCCCAGTTTATATGAATTCGCGAATAAGATCAACACCAGAAAATCAAATAACAACCAGTTTCAGAGATCTAACAGAAAATAGAACCCTAGCTTACATGGATTCTTGAACAGAAAAGAGCAAAACTTGACCAGATTGTGCAGAAATCAAGTAGAACGTGTGAGAACCAAGACTTTCCAACCTTATCGGTCTCAGGCGAGCCTTGCCAGAGGACTTTCCAGCCTTATCGGTCTCAGGCTGGTCTCAGGCGAGCCTTGTCGGAGAGCTTTCCAGCCTTGTCGAGCTTAGGCGAGCCTTGTTGGAGTTTGTCGGGCTCAGGCGAGACTCGCTGGAGAATGGATTTGCTGGTACGACTTAGAGCATCTCCAATCCAATACTCCATTTGAGAGTATCAAAATAATGTTTTTTACTCATAAAGTGATTATAGAGGAAATTACTATTTATGTTTACACCAACCACAAACACTCTATTTTTGTCTCTAAAATCACTTTACCGAAAAAAACCTTTTTTTTATACTCTCATGAGGATATGGTTGGTATAAAAATTTAGTAAGAAAAACAAATAAGGACAAAAATATCTTTTAAAAAGGTGAATAGTATTTTAGAGATGATCCTCTATATTTTCTCTACCCTCTAAATATAGAGGATCAAAATCTAATACTCTCAAATGGAGGAGGGTTGAGAGGATGGGTTGGAGTGCTTTGATACTCTCAAATAGAGATATAGAGTATGGGTAGGAGATGCTCTTACAGCTACCACTTAGGGATGAATAGCTCGAGAGTACTGATATATATATATATATATATATATGAGAAATGCTACATACACTATCATCCATCCCCTACATCATCCATTATATTTTTTGTAGGGCTCATTCTGGGTCCCAAAAAAATACATAAAAATGTCCATAAATTTTAGAATAATATTTTATGTGGCCCTGTAAAAAATCAGCTCTAACAGATATCGGTAAGTATTATTTCTTGATTTGTAGGGGCGAAACTGCTCAACTGCACAGTTTCGCCCCTACGAATCAAGAAATAATACTTACCGATATTTGTTGGAGCTGATTTTTTACAGGGCCCCATAATATATTATTTTAAAATTTATAAACATTTTTCTGTATTTTTTTGAGACCCGGAGTGGGCCCTACAAAACATGTAGTGGATGGTGCAGTGGTTGGATGTAGTGTACCTAGACTTAGTGTATATATATATATAGAGAGAGATCTAAAATCGCCGCTCTCCCTCACTGAGAAGTGAGAAATGAAAATAGGACTGGAAAACCCTAACCCAATAACTCACGTATGTGTGTATATATAGGCAGAGGTAATTTTGTAATTTACTAGTTCGGTTCGGGTTCAGGTTCGGGTATCGGTATCAGCTGAACCATAACCGAACCGAAACCCGTTCGGTTATCATGTGTGCCAACCATACCCGTACCCACGGGGAAAATTTTAGTTATGGTTCGGGGATAATTTCGGTTATCGATTCGGGTACCCATCGATTCGGTTCAAATTGCCATCCCTAGAAGTTTGCAAGACCTGTTCGTCTTTTTAATTTGGGATAAGTAAGCTATTTCAATTGTTTTGCACAGATATTTTTGGAAGATAAAGTGGGAAAACACTAGGCTCTGTTGGAACCTATATATGGAAAATGGAGGAAAACAAAGGAAAATAAAAAATATATTCCTTAGGGTTTTTTTGGTTCCTATTTAAGGAAAAGAAAAGAAAATAGGAAGGAAAAGAAAAGAGAAAGCTCTGGAATAGACCTGAGGAAAATGGAGAGAGGCGCCAAAATTTGAAGGGGGGATTTGGATTAAAAAGTAAGGAGTGACTTTTTTTGTCTTTATTTAATTTTTTTTTTGCATTTGTTAGTGTTGCGTCAAACTTTTGTGACTTATTAATTCGTTTTGACGAGAGAAACTGAAAAGGTATTAATTTTTTATCGAAAAAGTATTAAAAAATGACTTATTTTTGTCTGTCTTTTTTACTTACGGAGTTTTTTTTTTGTCTTTTTCATAAAAAATTACTATATGAGTTTTGATCAAACTTTTTTTTTTTTCAGTTCCTTCCGTCGAGACAAACCAATAAGTCGCAAAAGGTTGTCACAGAACTAACAAATGCAATTTTTTTTAATAAAAACGAAAAAAAAGTCAATCTCTACTTTTTAATCCAAACCCACCCTAAGTGGCCTTCACGTTTTTTAAAGAAGAGTGAGAGAGAGAGAGAGAGAGAGAGAGAGAGAGAGATTTTATTTTTGATTTGGTAGCTACGAAATCAAATTGGACTTCACGACCAATAGCTTTTTCTGGTAGGTCCTCTTTCTCCTTCATTGATTTCTCTTTGCAGTGCGATTTTGAATGTCGATTTACCAATTACAGTCAAAGAGACAAGTAAGGAAAAAATAGTCTATGAAACTTATTAGGATTATTATACTCAATGGAGAATAAAAACAGTTCATTGAACATCTTAAGTGCAATAACAATATGGCATGACCATGGTCTAAACTCAGCATTAGAAATCGTGAGAACTCAGACAATATGGAAGAGATTCTGGACAGTGGGCAACATCAAATGAAGAACTGTGCTGATTGATTTTGGTGGGGGCTCGTAGAGCCATTGGGAGGTGTCATTGAAGTATTTGAAAGTTAACCAAACTGAAAAGGAAAAAGCAAAAGAACAACAAAGAGATTTGATAGGCATTGGCGTGAGAGACTACGGGCACGGATGGATAGAAGCAAAGAGATTGGGAGGTGTCATTGGATTATACTCAATGGCGATAGAAGCAATTCGTCAAAAAAACTTAAGTGCAAAAAATGCTCGTCATGACCAACGCTATTATGATCCAAAACCCAGCATTACACTTACACGTTTGAGGAATGCTTACAACTTCGGATTGGTAGAACTTTGGCTGGAAGATATTCTGGCATGTGGCAACGGTGAACGAAGAAGGGTGCCAAGGGATTTGATAGGCATTGGCGTGAGAGACTACGAGCACTGAAGGAGCCGTTGGGTTGTGTGCAATGTCGTGAGAGGGTTATCAGTGCAACAAGTTTTGTTTGTGAGCGGTGTGTTAGAAATTCCACAACTACAAGCCCTAATATCTTGCTACAATCCATGGCATATGAAATAAACTTGAGATTCAAGCTCATACCTGCGAGAGATGGGGCTGCCATGTTCTTAAATACAACAGTCAAACCCTTATTTCTACTACAAGCTGATCGATCAGATTAGAACAGAAGAACAACAACATTCTTCGCCTTTTGTGGAGAGAGAAAGAGGCGTTTTTACTGCTCTCTCTCCTGGTGCTCAAAAGTGTGTGTTTTAGTAGGCCAAACACACATATATATAAGATGAGAGCAGGATACTCCTCTTGTGCCTAATAAATGGCCCAGCCCATTATGGGTCCAAATATACACAAAAGCACAAGTCCACACTTAACCCAAATATACTACAAAAAGTAGGTGCACCAAAATGACCCATTATCTAAATGGTGATCACTAACCAAAATGGGTCCCAAACAAATGCTCCATAATATTTGATAGTCGAACTAATCCGGAACCTTTTAACATAAATGAAATATGCTAGTCCACAAAATTGGAATAAATCTAACACGGTGTACATAATTTGGTAGGGTTAGTTATTCCATGTGTTTTGAAAAGGTATTTTTGGAAGATCAAGCGTGGAAAACACTCTGGAGCCTTCCGGTATTCTAAAGTTGTAGTAGATACAAAAGTGACGGGCCGTACTATAGAGTACATACCAATTCTTATCAAATTAGGGCAATTCTCAGATTTCCCCTAGAAGCACCCAATAACTTCTCAAGACACCTAAAGTAAATGGAAGCCAGAACAAGCAAGAAAGAGCATTGATACACTAGCGTAGAATACAACAGGTTCTAAACATTCGTTACAACTGGGGGTGGTAAATGGGCGAGTTTGGATCAAATTGGACAAGTTGTAAGTGGGTTGGGTCTTTAATGGGTCATTGACCCATTTAGACCCATTAACTATGAGGCTAATTACCCATACCCAACCCGACTCATTTATTAAAAAGCAAATCCGACCCGCCCCGCCCATTAGCCCAATTAAATACTACATACTAAAAAATTGCTGATTCTGGTTCATCTCTCTCTCCGTGATGTTGCCTCATCCTCAATCTCATGCCAAATGAAAAATTATAGAGTGTGGTAAGCTCACACATTCAAAACTTTGATCGATGCATGTGATCTAACCCGACATCGTATGGAGGCTTATTATACCATTATCCAAACCGTCTCGAGGAGACGAACAAGATGGACAGATCAGATTTTTCGTTCAAGCAATTTAAAAAAAACCGTAGATTTTGATTGGAACTCGGTTTGCACTCTCTCTCTTCATTTGTGTTCGTTTTATACACTATGGAGTGCTAAAATCAGTCTTAACCTACTGGGCAACAACCAATATACTGGGCCCGAACATTTAATTAGTTTTTCACAGCGATTTAAGGTTCCAATTCCAAGCTTTTTCGAAGGTTTACGGTTCGGCTGGGGTTTCTTGTTATCGCAACGGAACTTCAAACGTACAGCACCAGAACATTGATAAGACTAAGTAAAGAGGATATGACATTGATAAGACTAAGCCATTTCTGGAAGATCAATGAAAGCTTCGAATGTTTTTTTTTTTTTTCCCGTGCGGTTTGGTTGGAAGGGGCTGAGAGATGGCGGTGAAATTACGGGTGTTTATTCACGGCTGAGCCGGTGGACAGGTGGAGGCTGGGTACAGGTGTGAGAAAACAAAAACAAAAAAATTCGATCGAGCCGAGCTTGTTTTGAAAATTTTAACGATTTTTCAAAGATTTTTTTCAAGCTTATTTTATTCGGAGCGACAACGGAGCTCGGTCGGATGGTGATGGTGTTCGGCTGTGGAGGTGCGGCAGTGGTGTATGGTAGTGGAAATAGTGGTGCTCGGTGGCGGCTGGCGGTGATCCGGTTGGAGGAGGAGAAGGTGGTGATGGTGAGCACGGCTGTGACGAGGTGAGGAGGTGGGAGGAGAGTATTGACTGATAAATGGAGTTTTTTTTTATTGGGTTATACTCATGACTTATTGGGTCATTTAAGTTGACTCAATTAAAACCCAATTAAGCCCAATTAATAAATGGGTTAGATGGGTTGGACCCATTCTGATCGACCCAGCTAATAAATGGGTTGGGTTGGGTCTATTTTTTAATAGATGGGTTTGGATTTCTTAATGGGTTTGGGTTTCTTAATGGGTCTGGGTTCAATTTGCCACCCCTAGTTACAACGATATTGTCTCAGAGGCACTTGCAATGTCATATGCTTCGTCGTCTCATAACATTTACTTTCTCAGCTGCCAAAGGTTTTTCGACAAATGATACATACTGTGAAATTCTGTTTTCTATATCCACAAGCCGCTATAAAAGAAATGGAGTTCCAAAATGTGGCTCCTTTTTTGGCCATCTCCGGACGATAATGCCATTCGGTTCGGAAACTAGCCAATTACATTTACTTCTTTAGAGTTTTGGGCGTTTTCGTCATTTCACGCTCAAAAGTGGTGGGCCATAGACATTATTTGGGTTATTTTTGAATTACTTTAATGGGTTTTCGGACTTTCGATGTTTTCCGTCTGCGTCCCGATTTTTCTACACTGTTTTGTCACGTAGTGGTGTTGGGCTTGAGGGCTTTTCGGTAAAATTGCTTGGCAATTCTACTGTATGCACAGGGAGAAAAATTGCCTGTCCAATTCCCCCTTTTTCCTCCCTAAATCCCTCATATTTTGACACCTCATGTTTGTCCAAGAGTTAATACCCCATACACAAATCTAAAACCCTTTTCAGCCACCGAAGGCAAAATGCGGTGGCCGGCCACCGCACGCCGTTTGGGGCCCACTCCGGGCTCCGCACGAATGATCCGAGCCGTTCAATAATTTTATAAAAAAAAAACCGAGTGGGTACTAGAAAAATCAGCTTAATCCGATTTGTGTAGTTGCTTGGATCAAACTTCTAATATTTGGAAAATCGGAAAAAATGGAAAGATTGGTTTTCCGATTTTTCAAAGATTAAAAGCTTGATCCGAGCACCTACACATATCGGATCGAGCTGATTTTTGGCATACCCACTCGGTTTTTTTTTTAAATTATTGAACGATTCGGATCATCTGTACGGATCCCAGAGTGGGCCCTTACGGCGTGCGGTGGCCGGCCACCGCATTTTGCCTTCGGTGGCCGTAGACTTTCTGTTTTTAATATCCTTTCTTCCTTTTTATTTTTGGTTTCCCAGCAAACCTTTCTGCAGAGGAGAGAGAGAGAGAGAAAGAGGGAGAGAGAGAGGAAGCAGCCGGCACCACCTCCGGTCCTCACCTTTGCCGATCAGCGGCACCACCTTCATCACCCGAACTCCATCACAACTTGAACCCCGCTGCCCCGCCTCGCTCCACTCCTGAACCAGCCCATAAATAGTTCCAAACCGGCTGCATTTCAAACTCAAAATCAGCTCCAAAAATCAGTCCCGAAACTGACCCATAACAGTGCCGGAAACAGCCACCGACGAAGCTCCGTTGCCGTCCGATTCAACCCCATCCGGAACCATCTCACCACCGAGCTCCGACCCACCGCCGTCTCTTGCCGAAACCCGTTTTGCTGGACGAGAGGTACTCCGAACTCACCTCCCTAAATATATATTATGTTCCGTATTGATTGTTTCGTGTTTCGGTATGAAAAGATTCGAACCCGATGTCGCCGGTCGATACCCACTGGATTTTCCGAAATCCACGGCTGTGGTGTCCGTTGGCCATGGCTACTGTTATTTTATAAAAACTAGAGGCCGGGGCACACGCGATGCGTGTGCAAATTGGATTTTCACAATATTTGTGAAAATTCGATCAAGCAATAAGTGGGAAGGCATTTTTACAAAAATGTTGTGAAAATTCAACTTGTACACACATCGCATGTGCCCCGGCCTCTAGTACCATTTTAAACTCTAATTCTAATTTTGATCACCTATAATTCCTTTGAGACACTCAGTTTGAGATGAGAGTATAGATGATGATGAGCAGATAGGGGGAAAAAAGTATCCACATACCAAATTTTCAAAGAATCTATCCTAGCAAATAACCTTAATTTTCAGTTTTGGGAGGAAAAAAAATACTACCATGTACTTAGTAACCGTAAGGGAGAACCTTGCTCCCCAAACCCATGCTTTATCTTACGAAAGGAGTTGTAAAGTGAAAAACTTCATTGACATTCACGATAAAAAAAATTAAATTAAATTAAACTTCATAGGCATTCATATAAACACGGAAAATGAAAGGAGTAGGTGGTACCTTTGAAAAGGCTGTTACTCCATCTTTTAGTCCTCTTTGCACAACCTACAAAGATGAGGATGAAATTGATTGGTCATATTTTTACACGAAAGAGAGAGAGAGAGAGACCGAAACAGATGAACTCCATGGCTGTTCTGTCTGCAAAAAGAAAACTGCATGGCAGTTTTGCCTACGAAAAGAATTTTGTGAGCGATGTGTGTGGGGTGAAGCAGTTAGAATGAAGTATTTGTCCATCGTAAGCCAAGTAGTTATTCTTTGAGAAAGTAACTATTTTGTTTTGTGTGTTTTTCCTCTTTAGAGGGTATTTTAGGAAAGGAAAATACATGACAGGGGAGATACCAAACTGGTGCTCCCCATTTATATATTAGAATAGATGATTAGCAATTGACATGTTTTGCCCGACACTTCATACCAAACTTCACTAACTCAGTTCCAAACCAAACACCCTCTCGAGTTGACTCACTTTTACTCCTATCATCGATCCCATTTTCACCTCCCACCGTCGACGCCGCTGAGCACCATCACCGTCGACGCCGGCGACCACTCTGTGCGACTCCCATCTCTCTCAGTCTATAAAAAATCGAATCCGAGAATCCTATTGTTGCATTTGTCCGACAAAATTGAATAAAAATTGAAGAGGTTAAAAACTCAAATCACTTATTTTTTCCAACTAATCTTCCCCATTTTCCGTTTCTTCCTTAAATTTCTCTATTCTAATACAAAACAGTTTGCTACCAAATATCAACAGTTTGCTATTTGCTATAAAATTGGGACGGTATTTTCTCATGCTGAGAAAGTACCTTAAACTGCTGAAAGAGACCCACTTCAGATTTGGCATGCAATGGAGCAAGAAATTTCTCTCTGTCGCAGATTACAGTGGAGTGAGATTCCGGGTCATTTTTCTGCTGAAATTTCTCTCTGTCGCAGATTACAATGGAGCAGTTGATGGGAAAAGGGGTGGTAACTGTTTTTGGTAGTTTTTTTGTGTGTGTTAAAATGTCTAATATATCCCAAAAACTATCTATTTTGTTTTGTATGTTTTTTCTCTTTAGAGGGCATTTTAGGAAAGGGTAATACATGACAGGGGAATAGATTGTTTTAGATTAATTACAGTTTATCCCTCAAGATAGATAAGCTTATAAATTGAACCTTGAGTATTAAGATAATAATATTATAAACTCCAAAGTTAATTAGTTCCGATATGATCTTAGTTTAATTGCATGATTAATTCTATGGCATGATTAATTTTATCGCATGATTGATTTTATTGCATGATTTGTTAGTATCATAAAATTTATGGTTGTTAGTCTGTTAGCATGTTCGTAAAAATATTGAACTGTGTGAAATGTTGATGTACTATGTTGTTGTACTGATAGATTGGACAAATAGGTTCCCGGGTTGGTTGTGATGTGCGGATTTAACATATTAGACGTGAAAATAGGATTAATGGAAGAATAAAATGGGTGAGATGATGGTGAGACGTATGTGACGCCCCATAGCCAGGTTGAGTCCAGGCTCTGGAGTCGAGTCCCGGTAGACATCTGGATGGGTGGTCATGATGATGGATTTGGATTTGATTATCGAGGTTACGGATCCTTGAGTATGGTATGGCTATGATTAACTTTTGAGAAATGGGATTGAAGCGCAAGGGGTGGTGTAGAGCAAGGGGTGGAATTTATCGTGTTCGTTTTCCTTGTGTTAGAGCAAGGGGTGGAATTTACTGCGATGAATTCTCTTAAGTAGATAACTTGGGGTAATATAGAAGATCCCCAACTATTGATTTGGGTCAGAAGCAATACCGAAAATCTGAAAATGCATTAGGTCGGATCGACCATTAGTCGAGTTGTGCAACAACGAGTTGCCTTTATAATTCAGGTTGAACTCAGGATAACTTTCAAACCTAGAATGTTAATTCAGATGTTTTTGCAATTTATCAACTGAGATAATGTGTTTTGGCAGCAATTCTTTAGTAGCTGTGTGTGTTATTATTTGAGCAAGGATTTGAAAAATGTGGATAGGCATTTAGTACAGTAGTAATTTACTAATTTTAGCTTCTAGAACTAGAAGTGCATGCTGCAACATCTAGAAGGAATCTTGAATTATAGTGATACAATGAGGTCGTTTCCTGTAGGAGTCTCTATTTTTGTTGCATATTTGACATTAATATCCTCTATCTAATACGAAACCCTTCACGAATCTATAGTAGCTGCATATTTGACATTAAAACTACATTGCGATGCCATGGACTAGATGAGAAGCATGTGTTATTTTCATGCTTTTGTAAGTTTGTTATGATCATCCTTCATTTCTTTAGCTATGGGTCTATGGACTATATTTTCCACACTAATAACCATTGAGAGAGGAATTGAAAGGAATTGTGTTCAAGGCGACAAGATTAAAGTTGGAGATTGAAAGGTAGCCTGATATGTCGAACCAATTTTTAATGACCATACATAAATTTCATAATTAACAAAAGATAGAGCTTAATGTTATCTCGCTTCCGCAGGATTGTTTTGTTGCGTTTAATTGGAGTTTGTCCTCCAATGCCGCATTAGGTAAAGTTAACAAAGCCTCCACATACACACCAGGAGCCAAAATGATAACATAAATAGAAACTGACTCACCTCCCCTCATAAGACATGACATAAAAACTCCATTTAAGAATACAAAAGTTGAGAACCTTCATTCAATCAAGAATATAGATTGAAAGGAGTGGAGTTATTTTGGAGGCTTGGTCGAAGAGAATTTTGTTTTGGTGGGTTTTTTTACAACATACTTTCATTTTGATACAAGGGAAGAACGGAGAAGAAGAAGAAGGCTGACTGGATAATGGACGTATTGTACCTGATATTCCCCTTGATTTTGGTGGTCTTTCACTTCTTTTCTGGTTTCTGTTGAAAGGAGTGGAGTTATTTTGGAGGCTTGGTCGTGTTTTAAATTTCGTTTTGGCAATTGATCACTTTTTCGACAGTTGTGTCTCATTGTTCTTTTGGCTGCGTATTGTGTTTTGAACGGATAAAAATTGATTCTTTGAGACATTTGTATATTAATTACGTGCACAGCGATGATTTCTACATTATGCATTAGTATTTGATGGTGTATACTGACCGTCATGAAGCCAGTGCTGTGTATCTTTCGCTAGACCATTTGTGAACTAAGAGAGAGAGAGAGTTGTTAGTTTAGGGTAGGTCGAAGTTGGCTGGTTTTGTGAACTTCAGAGATGTTAATTACGGAGGTTACCCGTTTCGGGTTTTAAAGGTGCACCATTGTTGTGCCTTCCGCCTTCAATCAATGTGTGAGCCTCTGGGCCTAACCTGCACCTATGCGTTGTTGCCCAGCCCAACGTTCTTAAAGCATTAGTCACGTGCCTTGGTGCGCATTTGATAACTATGGTTCTTAGTCAACGAAACCAATGAATTGTGAGACACGTAGCAAATAGATTGCCAGACACGTATTCAAATGAAGATTGTTATTGTCGAATAATGGACAAAAGAAAGTATCGAACATGTTTCTGAGCGTGTTTGAGGAGTGTCGAGGTAGGACACGGACACGTGACATTCTTAGGAGTTATGACAGATCTTGCTTCCTAGATTAAAATGATGATTTCCTAATTGACCGAAAGTATCTCCATGTTGGGTCAGTTTTTAAGGGACACATGTTTCCGAGAATGTTTGAGGAGTGTCGAGGATGGGCACAGACAAGTGACATTCTTTTGAGGGATCTTGCTTTTTAGATTAAAAGGATGATGACCAGATTGACGAGAAGTATCTCCATGTTGGATCAGTTTTTAAGGAATGACCTACTTTGTCCATCCTGATCAGGTTAAGGTTAATGCTGGTGTGATCTTCCTTCCAACAACGACATCGCTTCGAACTTTTTTACTGAGCACGTGATTCGTGTGGAGCACGTACCCCGGCACTAGTACTATACTAAACTGATAGAGTGGCTTACTTCACATACACAGGCCTGTCAATGCCTTTGGGGCTCTACTTCAACCACTTGTGCAGTTACGTCTCCTGAGCTTTGCCTGTTCTTTATGTTGATCCCGTTCGAAACATCGTGAATAGAAATTAATGAAGGTTATTGCACCATAATTAACAAAAAACGAAGAGAAGTCGAACGAAAAACAATCACAAGTAGTAGGAGCAAAACATTTTCGAAGATGGTTGTTTGACTCGAGAAGTAGAAGTCGAGAATTAGTTAGGGAATGCCTCAATGCTGTTGGAAGAAGCTGCATATTGTTACGACTTAAGAAGTCACAGTGGGAAATGGTAGGAGATCTATCCACAGTATCACAGGGCAATGTTTTTTCGTCTCGTCAATCCATAATCGACAAAACTAGAGCTCATTTTCCTACAACATTAAAGATTTATATAAGAGTCCCTTTGGAGACATAAAGATAGAGACCAAAGTACGCACAGCTGTGGAATTTCAAGGAAAAAATTGTTACTGTCAAAAATTATTGCGAGAGCGGTGAAAACGCCTGTAGCAGATTTGGCAATGCAACGGCAGAAACAGGCTTAACACTCCAGATATTTATGGACTCTCCACCCAACTCTACGAGCAAATCGATGAGTCCGGCATATAGCGAAGCTGTTTTTTTGGTTCTTTGCACTTTTGTTTTTTTTTTTTTACTCTGTTTTAGTATATATTTTTTTTCTCGACAAACAAAACTTTTATAAACTCGAAATAGGTTACATCAGGGAAAAAAAAGTAGAAGAGCACTTGCTCACAGTCAAAGGAAGAAAACATGACAGAAACAGAATCGTCGTTGTTTACTTACTTGTCCCACTATAATGGAGCTTAAGACCCGTTTGGTAATTGGATTAAAATTAGAGCTGGGAAAACATTTTAATTAATTAATGGTTTAATTCCGACCTTTGGGTGAATTAGGTGCAACTTGTCACAATCTAAGATAGAATTGGAGGTTCTCTCCGATTCCATAGGGATTGGAGAGGAGCCGGACTCCACAGAGAGAACTTTCCCCCCGTATTTCTCTCACGAACACTTCTCCACAACATATTTCAATAAATCCCAATACTGAGTATAAGAATCCTACATGTGGCGGATAAGGATGACGTTGAGGCACCATGTGACGGTGTTACAAGACCACTAAAATACTTACTCTCTCACATGTGTAGCCAACAACTACTTAAGAATTTCTTTTTTTATCGGCACACATACAATTGATAACTCGATAAGAGTACTAAAGGAGGAAAGCAAAGAGGAAAAAACACCTCCAACATGATCTTCCCATAAAACTCTCTCTACCTCTCATAGGCCTCCATCCCAAACTTACCCACATCTCTCTCTCTCTCTCTCTCTCTCTCTCTGAAAACAAGAAGAGAAGATCCTAAAAAACGAGGAGATCGATATTCAGGAACTTGTTGTTAGAGGAATGAATCCAGCTGCAGGTTCTGACGTTGGACCTGCTACGGGTGGTGAGAGAATGGGTAATAATAATAACCGGAGGAATAACGGGTATCTGATCGTTCTGCATGTGCCCGTGCTAGGAATTATCGTATTCTTCTCCGTGTATCTGCTTCTGCTCCGGACCTTCCAGCCGCCGCGCGATCCCATTTTTTTGGTTTCGCCCGGTCATCATCCTTATCAATACAAGTTTACTACGCAAAAGGGTACCGATTTTTACGTCAAGTTGGGGCGTTTTGAGCAGGCTTACCCTCCGGATAGCCCTCAGAGGGTGAAGCTTGAAGTGCAAGTGGAAACACAATACGTTTCCACTTGCGCTCATTTTTGTAAGATTGAGGTGCTGGCTTTCCGGGAGGGGTATTTTTCAAAAATGCCGCATTGCGACTTGCTGAAGCGGTACATGGCGGTGGCTTGATGAATGATGACTTCATTGGAAATCTAAATTGGCTTCTTATTATGTGACGATTAATGATTACAATAAGTTTTAGTTCATGTCTTCGTTTCAATTTGTTTCTTGTTTTGAGATTCTATATAACTTATTAAATGGATTGAATAATTACCATACTCCTATATGAATGGAGACTAAATTCCTTCTGCCGGTGGCAGAAATTATGGGTTTTCCATCACACCATCATTTTGGATTCCACGGTGCATTAATGTCCGATTTGGACCGTTCATCTTGTAGAGCCCGAAGAGTGGTATTCTAATTCAAAAAATTAGATTCACCGGACATGAATAGGTGTATCAAAATCGAAGCCAATTCCTCCCCCAGATTTCTTCTCTACCATTTTCTCCCAACTCATCCGGTGGATTCTCCTTTTGTCTTCCCCATCACCCCACCAAAACCGAGCCATTGTGACATTTATAATGAAAACCCCAGATTCTAAGAATTGAGCATTAACACCAGAATCCAATATATAATGAAAGATTTCTGTGCTTCAAAACAAACTTGTAAAAGTAGTAACCTTGGAAATTTAGAACTAAACTATAACGGTGTGTTGTCTAGGCTTATGTACTATTTCAATCCCTAAAAAAGATGATTGGTTTCATTTTTGTGCTTAGAGATTCTGTTTTGTCAATTTTGTCCTTTATACAAAAACTTTGGACCAATGTCATCCTTGCTGTCAACTAAGTGACGGAAAATGCTGACTTGGTTGGTGGTCTCTAATGCAGGTTTGACATGGAGCCACCTGGCATAGTAAAATGATATTCTATTGAACCAATTGAGGTTGGGGAAGGTTCGATAGGCTATCAAACAACACTTTCGCAAGCAACCTCAGTTTTTTGATTATGGCAACCCAAATCGAACACATTCAAGGAGGCATTTTGGATTGTTACAAATCTTAAGAGTGGAAGAGAATCAAACAAACAATGGTAAATCGACTAACTCAACAACCTATTATCGTGAACTCATCTGCAAAAATGAGGTTGCGGTGGCAATGGTTGGGCCAATTTTCTGTTTTAAAACCTTTAGTCAACTTTTGCATTGTTATTAAATTGTCGAGCAGGCAGGGCAGGTGGCAAGCAGTGTATATTCATGCACTTATGTAGTAAAACTCAAATAAGTAAGAGGCCGTTCGATCCGGTTTCTTGAAAAAGTAACTTTTAGAAAAAAAAGATACTCCATCCGTCCCTTTATTATAGTCCAGTATTCTATTTTGGGCTGTCCCTTAATAAGTGTCCATTTTGTAAAGTTAGTGGGTAAAAGTTGGTGAATTGTCTATTTTGTCCCTAAAAGTACATTCCATTTTGAAAAGTTAGTGAGTAAAAGTGTAATGATGATGGGTAAATAGGAAAAAGTTGATGTGAAAGGAACAATGATGATGCCTTTTTAATAAGTTGGAGTTACGAAGCAAGACATTTAAAAAGGGACGGAGGGAGTAATTTCAAGCTCAAAAATCATATATTTATGCAAATAATTTTTCTACCAATATGGATCTTGATTGATAGATCTCTCATTGAGATCTTTTATATGGTGCAAAAAAAATTTAAAAAAAATTATTTTTCATTTTCATTATATTTGAGTTTGAAAATTAAAGAAAAAGAACTTTTTAAAAAAGAAGGGAAAGTGGAACACCCCCTAAATCCACTTCTGCACCCGTTTAGCTTCCGTTAAGCACTTCAGATTGTCCGTTAGTTAACGGCGATAGATAATGACATTGGCCCATTTTTTAAGGACCAAGGAAGAAATTAACACAATAGAACTTATAAGGACGAAAAAGAAAGCAGCCATATTTTAAAGGGACCAAAATAGTAGTTCAAACGAAATACAAGATGTCTGTCTTCAACTGAAACCAAAGGAGGTAGTCCTACTAGAATTTACTATGCAAAGCGCCTTCTTAAAATCAAAAGTACTCTTTGATCCGTCCGGCTTCCCAAAGATGCACCGCTGCACCTCTTAAGGTGGGAGGCTGCCTTCATAAATTCAACGTACTCGTTGCTTCCTACAGATGAACCACTGCACCTTTATAAACGGGAAGCTCCCTTCTTAAAGTCAATGTCCTCGTTGATCCGTCTGGCTTCCTTATGATGAACCGTTGCAGCACTGAAGGTGGCCTGAACACGAGAAGAATGGATTGACAAAGCAATATAGGCATTTATTCATCACTTTAAAATCGCCCAAAAAACATGAGAAGGGACAAAGCAATATAAGCATGAATTGACAACTCACATCTCTGAAGGTGGGAGCTTCCGAGAAGATGACCTGAACACGAAAAACATGGATTGAAAAAGCAATATAAGCATTTATTCATCACTTTAAAATTGCCAAAAACATGAGAAGGGACAAAGCAATATAAGCATGAAGTTCGGATCGAACACCTACACACGTCGGATGCCATTGATTCTCGTGTAGACCCACTCGATTTTTTTTTTATAGATTTTTTGAACGGCTCGGATCGGCTGTCCGGTGGCCGGAGTGGGCCCGGCATGCGTGCGGTGGGTGGTTCGGTGGGGGGATTGCGGTGGGGTATCATTCTCCAATATTTCACCCATGGCCATGGGGTCAGGTGGGTCCCCACACTAATAATGTACACAACGTCGCCAGTACTGGTTCAGGTCAGGGCCGGCTCTGAGATTTTGGAGGCATAAGACGATCTTCGAAAGTGAGGCCCTTAATAATTATAAACGAAAATCAAATAAAAAGTCGATCACACTGAATAATTTTGATTCGGATATAGTATTTGTTTGCAACGAGAAGTACCGAAGTAGTAGCGTTTAAGGGGGAAAACAGATGCATCCATACACCCACCACACTGAATAATTTTGAAGGGCCCAAGAGATTTTTGACGATCTCGTGGCCTTTTACTCCTTTTTGTTTTTTTTCTTTTGTTTTTTCCTGCATTCCGTGTTCCATTTTTCTAGGCCATTAGGGCTTAAGTATATAATGTCTTCTTGGGTTTAAAATTGGGCCCTAAAACAACATATATATACTAGGTCCTAAAAATAAGTGGAGGCCCAATTTTTTGACATTTTTGGAGGCTTAAGGCCTCTTGGGCCTAAGCCCAGAGCCGGCAGTGGTTCAGGTGTGCGTCTGATGAATGTCGATCTTCCTTCCTAGTAGTAATTCCTATACAGACAAGAGGAGTAGTGGCTCCGTTCCAGAAACCTTCTTAAAAAATAAGCAGCTTATTTCACATTTTCAAACTCAAAAATAATGTAAATGAAAAATTATTTTTCAATTTTTTTGCACCGTATTAAAGATCTCAATGAGATCTATTAAACAAGATCCATAGTGATAGAAAAATTATTTGCGTAAGCACATAATTTTTGAGCTTGAAATTGCCTTATTAGTAAAAAATAAGGACTTATTTTCAGTTGCGGAACGGGGCCTGTAGTCTTCAACGCATTACAATATTGTGCAAATCTTCAACTTTTTCTGCCATATAAAATCCCATTCACGTAGAAGGTCACTATCACTCTTGACAGAAAAGGGAAATCATTCTTCTTCTTGGAATTCTCACTTATACTTCCCCGGCCCTTTATTTCATTAGGGTTCGTTTGGATGAGGAATTAGGTTTGGAGGTATTATGTAAGAAAGGAGGATTTGATAGTAGGGATATTATGTAAGAATGGTGGGTCCACATTGATGTAACGGGAGATTAAATAATACTTGATTTGGATGAGGAATAAAATGGGAGATAAGGTTGTTTTGTAGTTGAATGGAAGAGAAATGGGGTATTATAAATGGGGGATTCCACATTACCGGCTCCCACCCTAGCCATGTGTAAGCCCCCCTCAGGGGGTATTAGGGGGGGTTATGGAGGAGGGGGTATTAAGATGTCTCTCGGTTGTTGGCTTGCCAAACCACGCCATAGAGGAGGGCCCACGTATTAGAAGGGTGTATATTACCATACCCCTTTCATTGTGGCATCCAAACAGGCCCTTAGACCCAGAATTACTTACACCCCCCTCTACTAAACTTTTAGACAGATAAGTAATACTCCACTATACTATGTCCTCAAGTCACGAGCCAAATGAGACCATAAAGGCATAAACTTTTCCGCCATAAAGTGGAGAAGAAGTGTTAAATGAACTTATTTAAATATGACCGTACTACTTTCTTACCCGTTCGATGCACGGAGGTGGAAAAATGATCAGCTTGAACTTTTTTCACGTGCATATCGCTGATTTTTGCCATAAATTAAGGCCAAAATTTTAATAGTACATAGAATTTAGAAAAGACGCATTATGTATTCTAATCTAAGAAGATAAAAAGAGGAAGGGAAATCAAAACACCATTGGTATAGTGGATTTCACGTGCATATATAGAGATTAAAGAGTGATTCGGAGGTGAAATGCTCACAAATCACAAATCATTCTTTCTTTTTAATTTATGTCAGGTTTTGAACACTAATTTTTCCCTTCAGAAATGGTCGCCTGACGCATACTCCGTTATAAAATAACTAGGGTTTGCTCGTGCCTGAAGGCACGGCTCAAATATCGACATTCAAGAAATCGTCATGGCTCGAAACTTACTTTTTTAGCAAGCTTCAATTATCTGTATTTAAAGGCACGATGAAATATATCAAGACCAATTTAACCAATGAAATTGTTACTATTGACCATGACCAAATCCTTTTCTATATTACTCTTCTCAACTACAGTAAACGAGCTTAAAACCAATGAAATTAGACATATAGTTGAGCAAGTGCGTAACTCAATTAATCATGAACGAAACAGACGACACAAAAAGCTGTTCAACTAAATTTCTTTTATAATTTTCCCTGATCATTCAGACAAAATTCCCTTTTGGCCAGCATTTCTCTCACTTTTGCTTACTTCGTAACAACCTAAAAAATAAGGTAAATAAATTAGAGATGTTTCGCAATTTCCAATCTCTTCATTTGAAGAAAAAAAAAATGGTTCGAAGATTATTATCTTTTGTTTTTTAAAAAAATATAAGGGGCATACCTGTGCATTCTTGTTTCTTATGGGATAAGTTGCCTTTTCTTTCCCTTTGCGTGACATTTGTTTTGCCTGAACTATCAATTCTTGTTTTGTTCTTGTTATGATTGTAGGGTACAGAGTATTGGAAACGTTTACCCAAGATAATTGTGGATATACTTAACTGATGGATTTACCTCATTGATACGGATAACATTTATATGTTGAAGAAGTCGAACCTGCATACGGTAAATAGGTAAAAAAATGAATTCCAACAATCATACCGGTGTGTTTTCCTTTCCATTAATGCAAGTTGTATTTTCCTTTTCCTTAGCTGTAGTTCTTGTGATCCATTGTGTTTCTTGAGCCAGTAATTTCTTCTTTTCGTAATAAATGAAAGAGGCCGAAGGGGAAAATGTAAGACTAAGTAAGTTTTTACAAACAAATAGCAAACTGGTTTGTGATTCCAATTCTTACAAACAAATAGCAAAACAATTCTTACATTTTTTTCCTTCTGCTAGATATTAGACCTGAGAAGAGTCTCAACTCTTTTTAGATATTTTTTTACGGAGGGAAATGATTTTGGCACACCAAATTGGATAACCACACTTATTCATTTTTTGAATTTAAATAATTCATTTTGATTAATTTTTTGCCCTTATTCAGTTTTTTTTTTTTTTTTTTGCATTTGTTAGTTTTGCACCAATTTTTTTTTTTTTTTAAGATTATTGCTACGTCATGATGAGCAGAAGCTAAAAAGTAAAAAAGTATGATCGAAATCCCAATTTTTTGAATAAAGATAAAAATAAGCAAATAAGTCAATTTTTTTCGTCTTTATTTAAAAAATTAGGTTTCGATCGTAATTTTATAATTCTTCTCGTCATGACGAAACAATATTATACAAAAAAAAATGTCGTAAAACTAACAAATGCGAAAAAAAAATAAAAAAAATAATTCAAATGAATTACTTAGCCAAAATGCTCATAAGTCGAGGAAGGGGGTTGCAACAATCTAGGGGTGCGTGATGAAATTAAAGCACATCTAGTCCTTGAATTGTATGACGGTTGTGCATGCTTAATCAGGTGCACCAAAAATACTACTGTACCATATGGCGGGCGGTTTTCGTAAATTCATCAAACTAATTGGGACTCTCCGTAATGAAAAGTAAACCACAGGGGAAGTTATTGTAGTTTTCGTAAATTCATCAAACTAATTGCAGTACTGTGCTACCACTACCAGACACACACACAGAGAGTAGAGAGAGAAACCGTTTTGAGGGCAAGTCCAGAGAGAGAGAGAGAGAGAGTCTGGGGGGGGGGGGGTGGGGTTTCGAGAAAATTCTGGTCTGGTTCGAAAATGAGCAGATCCATGGGGAAGAAGAAGAAGAAAGCAGGGGATACCGAAATGACGGAGCATTGGGCACAAATAAAGGGTCGTCGGCGTCGGCTGTTCAAAACAGTAGCAACTGAGACCATTATCTAGTATGCCGTGCTCGAGTCCTCTTACTTTGGCCTGTGTAATGTCTTGTATTTTGACATAACTATGGTACAAATCCAGTTCCGGCCAGAAAACCCTTTATTTTGTTTCTCTCGTGGTTAACGCAGGGTCCGTAATGCCTTCTGTTTTTTATTTTTATTTTTTTGATGGATTCTATTTTTCTCTAGCGTTCTGTGTGCATATATGTTTCCCCTGTTCTTCAATCTCTGTGTTTTTTCAAGCTGCTTTTCGTGGTTGTTTGTTTATAGCAACTCAGGGCCGTAAACGAGCCGAGCTTTGTCGAGCTCGAGCTCGGCTCATTTACTAAACGAACAATAAAACTTGAACCCGAGCTTAGTAATTTACTGAGCGAGCATCTTTAATTGAGCCGAGTCCCTTAACGACCTGATCTCCATGCCTATAAAAAAAAAAAAAAAGGACCCGAGCTCCACTCGCCGGAAATTGGAGCTCAAGCTCGGCGTTAACGAGATGAGCCGAGTCCGTGAGCTGCTGAGTTCATTTGCAGCTCTCTGGGTTTTTATTATAGCGATTTATTCTCGAGTGGTATCTATTTTTTGTACTTCCTAAATTCAGTGTATTGGCTTGTATTATGCTTTAAATTCCACATTTCGATATTTGCATCTGCACTTTCCCCCTCCCTTTTCGTCATATCTTACATTTCTGATAGTTTTTCAAACTATTTGTTCTAACAGCAAAAAAAAAAGAAGAGAAACTATTTGTTCTGACTTTTTGTTGGTCTTAAATAAGTTGTAATGGGTATTAGTATGCCTGATGTTGCAAAGGGCTTCTTTGTTCTTAGATGGTGTATGGTGTCCAATCTCTAAAATTAACCTTCTTGTCTCCCAGTTGTAATTTAGCCCTGGCCCCTGGGTTTTATTGTTTTGAATTACTCCGTTTTGGAAGGGAAAAAAAGAGAGAGAGTTTTATCTGCTACTGTTTTGAATTACATTTCCAGTATCCTCCTCATCTTTCCCCAATCTGGTGAAAGCATCCCCAAATATTATCTTTTCATCAAAAGAAGTGGTAGAAATATATAATGGCAGCACTATGTCAAATTGTTCAAAATATTGATACTTACGTGCATGTTTGAATCGATCTCTGATCAAGATAAACCTTTGTGTCAAATGAGCGTGGCTTTGTTTTCCTTAATGTTGTTGAAGATGAATAACGTCGTTTACTCGTCAACTAGAACAAATTCGCTTTTGATGTCATTTATAATCTTAGTTTGCCTTCATAAATTAGCAACTAATGTGTGCTAAAAGAGGTCATCTGCCGCAACTTACATGTTGTTCATTAACTTTTCTTTTAGTCACCGAGCTTACAGTATGGAACAAATCTCCCCATCTTATACTGTAAAAACCAGTGCATAGACCATATACACAGTTAATCTTCAAAAACATTCAAGGTACACAGTCTGGAAAGCACTTAATGTTATTCAGATTTCTTGGACCAGCTAAGTCTTTGACATTAGAGCTGCAGTTTAGGCACTATCAAGGAAACAATATCCCCATCCTATACTGCACCAAACAGAACCATAACCATGGCAAACCACACTCCTAGTCTTCTTTGACTTCCATGATCAGCAACACCTGGACCCGTCTTTATATTCTTCAAACTTCTTGGACTCTGGTGAGAATGAAATGCTTATTTGTGATAACCTCATCCACTTTAAAGAAATATGAGTGTTCCATATTGTTTTTATTCCCCCCCCCCCCCCCCGTCAGCACCATCAACTACATATTCAAACTCAGCCACAAACCCAGATCTTTGGATTAAGAATCTTACATTTCTAATAGTTTTTCAAACTATTTGTTCTAACAGCAACAAAAAAAACTGTTTGTTCTGATATTTTGTTGGTCTTAAATAAGTTGTAATGGCTATTAGTATGCCTGATGTTGCAAAGGGCTTCCTTGTTCTTAGATGGTGTATGGTGTCCAATCTCGAATATTAACCTTGTTGACTTGTCTCCCAGTCATAATTTAGCCCTGGGTTCTACTGTTTTGAATTACTTCCTTTTGGAAAAGAAAAAAGGTTTTATCTGCTACTGTTTTGAATTACATTTCCAGTATTCTCCTCATCTTTCCCCAATCTGGTGAAAGCATCCCCAAAGATTATCTTTTCATCAAAAGAAATAGTAGAAATATATAATGGCAGCACTATGTCAAATTGTTCAAAATATTGATACGTACGTGTTTGAATTGATCTCTGATCAAGATAAACCTTTGTGTCAATGAGCGTGGCTTTGTTTTCCTTAATGTTGTTGAAGATGAATAACGGCGTTTACTCGTCAACTAGAACAAATTCGCTTTTGATGTCTTGGTTTGCCTTCTTAAATTAGCAACTAATGTGCGCTAAAATTGGTCATCTGCTGCAACTTACATGTTCATTAACTTTTCTTTTAGTCACCGGGCTTACAATATGGAAGTTTCTGTAGATCTATATGATCTCCCTGATATGATTATTGAATGCTGTGTTGGATCAAATCATTTTTATTATCATACATAATACTCGTGCAGTCATAATGTTCAAATGGGTTTTGTTGGTTATTGTTATGGATTTCAAAGCTATTCGGTTGATCCATGGGCTTGTTTTTTCCCCTATAAAAGCAATTTGTTCCAAAAAGCTTCATTTAGGAAATAGGAGAAGGAGTCTAAGAGGGAAATTGTAGATACAAATTTCTATTCTGCGTTGCTCTTTACTTACTCAGTTATTTTGTTTCATATCAGGTCCTTGCTAGAAGAAGAACATGAACAAGGGGTCGCTCACATACTTGAGCACCTTGCGTTCAACGCTATGCATGACTTCGAGAATTCAGATGGAAAAATGTTTCTTGATAATGTTCTGAGAAAGGGAGGACCGTGCATGAATGCAGAAACAAATTTTGAATCAATATTTTATGGATTTGCTGTCACTAGCAATGATGACTTACGCAGTTCGATTGCAGCTTTGGCTGACATTTGCTCGCAGGTAATTTTTTCCAAGTATATTCCTTTGTGCATGATTGTTGCCCATACATGTTTACTAACTGTAAACTGTTTGCCTGTTCTTCAGGTTAAAGTTTCAGATTTATTTTTGCAAAAGGAGAGGGAAGTTGTGCTAGGCGAATATGACAAATGGATTATAGATGAAATTACACGTTTGAAGTGAGCCGTCTTGCTCTCCGATATGAAGGAGTGACAGTAAGCACTCGTATTTGATTGTTTCTTGATTATACGACTATTAATGGTTTTTTTGGTAAGTAATTTCTTATTGAAATTCACTAGAAAAAAAAGGGAAGGGGATAGCCTTGAACCCCAATGAATTGAAACCAAACTCCAGAAAGAACACTAAACAAACGATACAATTCTGAAGTCTACACAGCAGGCAAACACTGCTAAACCTAGCAGAAAAAGGGAAAAAACATCAGACATCCCACCTCTGTCTAATTCATAGCCATTCAACAGTGCACTTGACATTTCCCCAAGCAAGCTCTAATTTCCCTCCTAATCCCCTCTTTTGGCCTTAAAGATCCAAACATTTCTTTCCCCTAGAGATGTTAGATTGTGGAAGCAAAACTCAACTTTAGAATGGCTTCCAAGCATACAACTGTTAATGTGGTTAACTCTTTTTTGATTTTCAGTTGTTACTCATTGATAAAGTTACTTAATTGTAGTGTGAACATGCTCCAATTGGAAGACAAGAAGTGATAGAGAGTTTCAGCAGAAACTATCAATGCTTTCTACAGAAAATGGTATATATTGAAAAGAATGGCAATTGTGATTGTTGGGGATCTTGCCGACAAACAGGTTTACTTCTTGGATTTTTTACTTCGTGCCCATTTTTCCTTAATTAGGAATCATATCTGATAACTAATTTGCAATAGTGTTTTTATTCTATTTTCCAGTTCATCATGGATATACTTCGGAACTATTTTGGTTCCAAAATTTCAGATGAATCGCCACAAATACTAGAATTAAAGATACCATCATTCACTGAAGCCCGCTTTTCTCACCTTGTCAACCCATCTCGTCAGGTTATACTATATTACTTTCTGCCAATTTCATATAGTGGCTAAACATTGTGTGGATCTTATAGATAGCTTTTTTTTATCAGCAATCTTATAGATAGTTGTGTTCTTTACTAGTAAGTTCAGTGTATTTAGGCCTGAGATATTGCATGTCTTGCTTACTTTTATAGAAAGCCATGTAGTTTCATGTGCGTTCTTTTGTATTGAAACCACAGCAGGTGCAATATGGTTTTCTAGATTCTGTTAGGTGTATGGCCGGTGGTTTTTTTGCCTGCTTTGTTGCATCATGGGGTTTGCCCCTGTGCTTTTGTTTCTGGTGGGTTTCTTTCACAATGAAAGTGTATGGATATAGTTTTAAGTGTTGTTTTTCTTCAGCATCGTCTGTTGTTATTTGAATTTTGCTTTGCTTTAGTTTGTTTGTTATTTTATGCTTAACTGCTATAACTTGAAACAGGATGGAGAACGCTTTTGCTTTGCTTTAGTTTGTTTGTTATTTTATGCTTAACTGCTATAACTTGAAACAGGATGGAGAACGCTATGTATTAGTGAGTTTTGGAGCAGGTATGTGGGAGCAAAATTCTCTTAGGCATTTGCGGAATTCTTGTGCCGAGAATATTTTTTTACGGGCTTTCGAGAGGAGATTCAACAAAACGTCAAGAAATATGGCTGTAACTTGTATCATGAGCAAAATTCTTCGGATTGACAAAACCTATGAGATGGTTTTAACATGCAAATATACAACTACGCAACACGCCTTGGAGCGTATCCTCGAAGAGGTATGAAATCTTATTTGGACAATAATTATCGCTTGAAAAATTCATTCTTATTTTGTTTTTTTTCCAGCTTGCTAGAGTCAGGTTACATGGATTTGTGGAAGCTGAAATATTGGAAGGAAAGAATATCAATCCGCCGCGACATTGGCTGATTTGGCCAACACTTGTGCTCAAGTATGATTCTTTATTGAACTTTTTACTGTTTGTATACTGGACTAATTATCTACTCATTTGATTTACAGCATTTCTTGTACAATGATCCTTGTACAATGATCCGGTTATAGATGCAGAGTATAAAAGACAACTTTTGGGGATAATATTTGAGCGTAAGTTATACATCACTAATTGAGCGTAATTGAGCCTATTGTACATTGATTTGATTATATTTCATTATTTATGGACCAGAAATATCACTTCAAGAGGTATGTGGCTTTTCTACCAAATTGCAAATGACGTGCAACTGCTGTATATTGGCAATGGAGCCAGAATCTGAGACAACAAAAGAGGATCTGGTAGCTGCATTTAGAAAGATTGAAAATCTCGAGATGGAGAAACAGATAGGTCCTGATTTTGAAGACCAAGTGGAGCTGGAAATAAGTTCCGGGTAATCTTGTTGAATTCATAATCTTGTTGAGCTATGATTGGACATATCTAATGAATTAATATTATACAATAGGACAATTGAGGTAGAGTATTATTGTTCAAAGCTTGAGGCAACGGAATGGGAGCTATCGAATGGAATGCGGGTCTGCTATAAGAATACAGACATTGCTCCTGGCTCGGTATAGCTTCTAACTTGTCCTATTTTCCTTTCTCTTTAACTTGGTATTATGTGGAATACACAACTTAAAGTAGATCAATAATACCAACAATGGAGATGAATGGAATAAAGACAAGCACGAAACAATCACACAAAAAATAAGAGATTTACGTGGTTCCACACACATATTGTGTATTCTATTCCTAGGGGGAAAGAGAATGATCAGTCCACTATAATAATAAGAATTACAAGTTCTCCAATCTCCTCACAATTGTGCCTCTCTATTTTCTGTGTTTCTCTCAACAAAAAAATAAGCTTAGAGAACCCTAAAATGAATGAGATCCAATCTATGAAGCAGCGACACTCCCTGAAAACACTGAAAACACCGTACACGTCAGACACTCCGGAGACTCGCGACATGCGCGGTAACGTATGGGCTTGGGGGTTGTTAAATGTTGATATTTTTATGGTGGGACACACTGGGGACATTGAATTGTAGGCTCGGGGATTATTTTGCACTGTTGGTCTATAAAAGTTTCATATAAAGAGCTTCTTTGATGCATAACAGATTGGGGACACATTTAGTTTACATAGTTGTTTCTTATTTTATCTGAGAAGTTGTTCTATTGATCTTTTAATTAATGTTTTCTTTTGTACATTGTCTGTACTTACGTTTTTTCTTAACAGGTTCGCTTAGTCGGTTTCACGTATGGGGGATCATCTGAAGTACCAGAGGATAAGTACTTTTCTTGCCTGATGGCACCTAAAATCATCACACTACTGGGAGGGACTTCTAGCTTCCACTCGGACGAGATTGAATTTTCGCTCAATATTGACAGCTATTTCAGAAGCTTCATAGTGAAAGTTTCTTCCTCAGGGATTGAAGAAGCCTTATTGGTATGTCTCTATAGTGCATTAGTTTTCTTGTACACTGTCAATTGTTTATCAGTCTTTGTGCCACGTTTGGGTCAAGCTTGAACTCTGTCAATCATGTATACATAAAAGTATAATGACTTTGTTGGCCATTCACTTTGATCATTTTTTTTTTTTGCGGATCCGGATCCTCTCTCAATATTTCCCCTCTCAAGATCTTCTAGACTTTTCATCCAAGTAGCGACACCTCATTAATGAGGCCATCTAACACTACCCACAAATTTAAGTTTCAGTGACTTGTTCAGAAAACAGGACATTTACGCCATCTCCCCTCTCGGATGAGAGCCACCCCCCCCTTCTGACTTCTCTCTCTCACCAAGTCTCTGCGATCGCCCATACCTAGCGCCTCCACCACCCAACCACCACTTTGCTGGAACATCAGCACCGAACATCCACACCACCACTAACCAGTAGCCCGCGTACAAATTTTTCCGCGCATAACCAAGTCTCCTGTTCAATTGAATTTGAGATGATGTTGTAAGTACCCAGAAATGACAATTAATATGAGCGGACCGCTTTTCAAATACTTGACAAAAATGGAGCATTATACCAAATGTTTGCTTTGGCAGTATAAAAGCAAGAAATGGAGGAGGAAAAAAAGGTCCTCTACCACACAACAAATGTCTTTCCTTAATCAATTTCAATTTCCATAGGTCTAGCACCTTCAATTATCTTTCCTTTCATTCAATTCTACCAACTCCTCAGTTGTAACTTTTATTTTTTGTAATGGAAATTCCTAGAATTTTCCATTCCAGCAGAGTTCTTTTACGTTTGAGCACCGCGCTCGTTCCTTTTTCTACATCGCTTGAGAAAATTGTGCAGTCCTCTTCGGTGAGGCAAAAGAGAACCGGCAGTGGATTTCATCTACTGCGTGGCAAAATTTGGATGTAGAAAAGGTAGAGGATGGTTGTGTGGCTCATTTTTGTCTATTGATTGTCTCATTAATGTGCTGGCACTCTCCTCTATTGAATGCTCCAGAAGATTTTGAGGGAGTGTTTCTGGAGAGAGGATCCAGATCCATTTTTTGCTTCTTAATACTAGTGCATCATGGTTTACTGTATAGCTGATAACATTAGCTGAATACAACTAATAGTAAGCATGGAGTACTTCTTATCAATTATGCGTAGTTCGCGCGGACAATGTTCAGCTTCGGTCAACAACCTAGCCTCTGTTCCACTTCGGAGATTTAGGCACGAATTTCGGTTTATTGATTACCTTTGTCTCTTCTTTCTAGCAAATATACGTCTTGTTCACCCAAAAAGTAAAAGCTACAGAAGAAAAGCTTAAAGCTGTGATGGAACTTTTGGAAACCGACCAGGACGCATTCACATATTTCAACAACTACGTGAAAAAACTGAATGGGGGAGAATCCTATTTCATGAAGGTGAGCATGTTGTCCTTTAAATTATGCAAGTCTTTGGCAATGCTTAATTTGTTTTCAGTGGAAATTAAAGCATTGGAGAAATTCTTCTTGTAGTCTGTCAATGCAGAAGAGCTTCAAAAAGTTGATCCAAACATAGCTTGTGATTTCTTCAACAGTTGCTATTTGGATCCTTCGAGTTTTGTCGTCGTTCTAGTTGGGGATTTTGATGCATCTGTTGCAAGACCACTTATTGAAGAGTTTTTGGTTTGTTTGTTTCCATTAAACAAGCACCTTCTCCATTATTAACCTATTTTAGGACATGATACCAAATTAATTTCGTATTTTTGTTCTCCGCGATGTAGGGTGGTATTCCAATGCCCGCTGGGCCGGTTATACGTATTCAGCGTGACAATTTGACACCGATACCATTCAATTTTCCACCAGCTCCAGTCAGGTATGCATAAATTCATTTTAGGAGGATTATTGGACTGTTATTTTCTAATAACTGCTCTATTGGAACTTGCATTATTTTTCAGCAAGAGAAGGCCTGAATGTTACCATATTCGGTTATAAATTATTTGAGATTACCCCATCCTACCTCTCCCTAACTGAGCAATATTACTGTCAGAACTAACAGTGATTGTAGAGACACAGAAATATACACGTTTCTTTGGACAGAAAACCTAATTAGTGAACTGAATGTTGGAAGGTCACGAAATGTTGACACATCTTTTATAAGAACAACGGAACCAAATTTTCTTACCTGTGTTGTATACGAAATAGGCTTGCATGAATATGATTCATCATTCACCAACGCTCTGTTCGAAAACTGAAAAAAGAAAAACCAAGCTAAGCCTTGTGTCCTTTCCTTTAATTAGCAGGGAAAAACTGGTTAAATTTTGTTACTACATATCATTTTACCACAATCACATGTCAATTTTAGTTCTTTCCCTAACATTACCATTGATTTTATATTTGGTCTGTGCACAAGCATTGGTCTGTGTCATATTGGACCCAAGTCACCCAACCACCCGAGTCTTTTATCTCCCAACTTATCTTCACGTGGTGCTACCCCTACTGATTCTCGAATGATATTATTGCCCCAAGTATTTGATGCATTCTGATCATCAAAGCAGAAATCAAAATCAAATAGTTAAAAGCAAAGAAACATGTCTCTGAGTAAACAAACATAGCAGCTTATATTTGATCAGCAATAGTAGTTCATATTTGAGGAATATAAGGTCAAAAATCCAGTTTTTCCCTGCAAATTAAAGGAAGGCATTGGCTAAGCAATATAAAGAGAAGTCAAAAGAGTGTGTTGTTCATTCTGGAGCTCCCACATTTATATTTATCCATGGAAAATGTCTTTAATGTAATTTGAGTACCATGAATCTTGAAAGTTTATGACGGGGAAATGTAAATTTGCATGTTAACAATATACGCCATCCAGTTTGGTCAGAAACACTATTGATTGACGGTTGATATTAGAACACTAACTAGAATGGAAAAAGACGAAAGGAAAAAAAAGGCAGAATGCAGTAATAGTTTTTCGCCCTAATAATGATGTGCTTAATCTTTACAGGGAGGAAATCTGTAGGCCCATGGCCGGATCAAAATGTTGTACCAAAGTGACCTTTCCAGTGAATCTGAGCAATCCGAACATGGTTTGCAATAATCGGTTGAACAAGTTCTACCATGGTAATATATTGTATTAGCTTACATGCAAAAGTTGATGACAGGATGAAGATGAATATGTCCTTGATATCTTGCGGGAACTGATAAGAATAGTAGTACTAGGGAGGCTACGTTAGACCTAATTTGCCAAGCACAATCCAGATCAGAGAGAGAGAGAGAGCGCTCTACAGTAAATATATTCAACGGAGCTTACTTCTCAGGCTTCAAGACCACTGCATCTCTCCTTGCAGGGATACGGAAGCATTCTCTGAAATGCACATTTTAAAACTTCTACACTCATGCATTGTCTAACACAATCCAGATCAGAGAGAGAGAGAGCGCTCTACAGTAAATATATTCAACGGAGCTTACTTCTCAGGCTTCAAGACCACTGCATCTCTCCTTGCAGGGATACGGAAGCATTCTCTGAAATGCACATTTTAAAACTTCTACACTCATGCATTGTCTAACATTCTTCCTCATATTTTCACGAGCCTGCACCATAATTGAAAGTTTGAGGGGATCTAATAAAAAAGAAACTATATATCCTAATTCCTAATATTTTAGTTCTCCTCTAATATGGGATGAAAACAACAGATTTAGAAAGATTCAATTGGCTCAATAAGAGTTGGAGAAATTCTGATTGCCTTGATTGGTAAGAGCCAATAATTTCATCGCACCACCATGCAAGATTCTGCGATAAGGCAAGTATATTGGCACTATAAAGCAAAGTATGTTGTATTCATAGGTTTACAAAAACGAAATCCCATAAGACACCTTATTGACTCCATCCATAGCTCCGAAGACCGCCAACATATCATTCTGTGAAGGTCCTTCTGTCTGAAGCTGTAGAATCTCATCTACCACAGCATCGGCCTGCCGAAAACAGTGCTTTTAGTGAGAGCCAGCATTACAGTAGAGTTTCTGTCTTCGGAAAACACATCATATCTTTTGGTACGTACTTGTAGTAATAGCAATGACTATATTCTCACTTATACAGAAATTACTTACAATTAAGACAGGAAAGATAAGGAATGATGATAAGTGAAAATATAGTCATTGCTATTACTACAAGTACGTACCAAAAGATATGATGTGTTTTCCGAAGACAGAAACTCTACTGTAATGCTGGCTCTCACTAAAAGCACTGTTTTCGGCAGGCCGATGCTGTGGTAGATGAGATTCTACAGCTTCAGACAGAAGGACCTTCACAGAATGATATGTTGGCGGTCTTCGGAGCTATGGATGGAGTCAATAAGGTGTCTTATGGGATTTCGTTTTTGTAAACCTATGAATACAACATACTTTGCTTTATAGTGCCAATATACTTGCCTTATCGCAGAATCTTGCATGGTGGTGCGATGAAATTATTGGCTCTTACCAATCAAGGCAATCAGAATTTCTCCAACTCTTATTGAGCCAATTGAATCTTTCTAAATCTGTTGTTTTCATCCATATTAGAGGAGAACTAAAATATTAAGAATTAGGATATATAGTTTCTTTTTTATTAGATCCCCTCAAACTTTCAATTATGGTGCAGACTCGTGAAAATATGAGGAAGAATGTTAGACAATGCATGAGTGTAGAAGTTTTAAAATGTGCATTTCAGAGAATGCTTCCGTATCCCTGCAAGGAGAGATTTACTACAGTGGTCTTGAAGCCTGAGAAGTAAGCTCCGTTGAATATATTTACTATAGAGCGCTCTCTCTCTCTCTGATCTGGATTGTGCTTGGCAAATTAGGTCTACTTTGTTGTTTCCATTTGGGGATATTTGAATCTGATTACAGTTTATCGTCATCTTAGTCTTCTATGAGTTAATGTTCTTGATGTAGATATAGTTATCAATTTTTTTTCTTATTTGAAATTCTATTTGAGTAGATGGATTCTAGCGAACAGGGATACGGTTACCAAGCTTTCGCACTTAAATCCTGAGGTATCAAAGTTTTATGACATGCTTTCCTGATCAAGTCCAGCGATTTCGATCTCTGATTTTCGTTTTGTGGCTGCAATGTTTAGTGTTCTTGCTTTATTCAAGGATTGCTGGTTTCGGATATGCTTGTAGTTTTTTCCTGAGTTCGAGACATGCTTTTGTGCGGTTTTTTGGACTTCTATTCTGTGTCATGAATATATATATATTTTTTTATCACCGGTTGATATTGCCCTGGTGATTCTCTGTGGACTTGTCATGCTGAGTATGTTTATGTTTATGATTGTTATTTTTTGCATTTTATTTTTCTGGAGATTATAGGTACATCAATGAAAATGAGTTTGTTATTTTGGATTAAACAGGGTGCTAATGTGAATCTTTCTAGTGATTTTTATTATGAATTGTGTCAGTGACTCAGTTGTGCTTCTCGCAAAAATTTATGTTTGGCTGGCTGGGATTCACTTGTTTAGTTGGACTCACATCATGTATGGAGTTTATAAAATAGCATTCAGTAAGAGAGATATCATCGTATGAAGATGTGTTTAGCATCTTATAGGTTTTTCTCTTAGTTAAGTTTTTGGGTTGGGTATTTCTTTATTGATGAGGAGGATTTCCTAATGGAGAAATCCGGGGTCTACGTAGGGTCCGTCACACACATAGTGAGGGCAAAGCTGACGATTGAAAAGTATTGATATCTTGTTCATGTGGCATCAAGAGGTAGAGAATAGTTGAACCCATGGCCTCCATTTGCTAAAAGCATTGATTTCTTGTTTATGTGGGCATCAAGAGGTTGAGAAAACTTGAACCCATGGCCTCCACTTGCTAACGTGTGGTCTATATTACAAAATGATCTTTCTATTGCAGTTACTTATGGGACGATGTTTACTTTAGTCTTGAACTTAGGGAGTTTGATGTTGGGGCTACAGGTTATTCTGTTGTCATGCGTTCAACCACTCACCTCTACTATTTTGAACATTCGTGTTAACTGGCCATTGAAATTTTAAATGTCCGTCTTGATTGTAACTTGTAGTCTATATTTGAGTTTGGGTTCCAATCGGTCGCTCTCCCACTGCAGACTTCTAAGAAACGCAGCTTAATTTGGTTTGCATGTAGAAGTATGGGTGTTTCCTACACTCCAAAATTCCTAGAATATGCCCTATAGCTACAGGATAGGCATTAGGAATTGGGCGCAATGTCAGTGCTCTCACTTTTATCAAGTATTAGTGATACAGTTATTTTTGAACCATTGGGACATTTACCTGATATGCCATAATATATCCATCGCTTTGAAGAAGTATTAGTGATACAGTTATTTTTGAACAGCATCATTTACCACGATAATCTACTTTAAGGCACCAATTTCTTTTTCACACATCATCCACGGACAACTGGGCAAGCATTGCATTATATTTTCATCCTTGCATTGGCAGTTATATTAACCATGGGCAGTTTAACTGTGATTCGGGAATTGTTTGGTTGTCGGGGAAAGAAAGAAGAAGGAATGGCAATTGAGATTCAAGAAATAAATTTGGGGAAACTCGTCTATTTTGGTTTGTTTGTTGTGCTTTGCAAAGACAAAGAAAAAGAATAAAAGGAAGGATCTTCTCTGTTTGATTTAAAAGAAGTGCAAACAACTAGCTAGGGAGGAAAATGTTGGAGTAGTTATTTTTTCTCAATTCCTCAAGTAACCAAATGATCCAAGCCATTCATTAGAGTTGCATTTTTTTCCGAGTGGCCTTAAAAATCTGTGTTGAAAGACTCTGTTTCTCCCATTGTCTATCACAATTCACACCTAAGGTTTCGGTTTTGGCCAACTCTGCTGTTAATGGGGAGTGAGAGAGTATTGAGTATTGTTACAAATTGTAGTAGAAGTGGTTCCTCAAATTGAGAAATTTAGCATTCGTGCCACAATATGGGATACAGAGGAGTTATTTATTTTTGATAACCGGATGTTCGGGGAGTTGCTCATTGATGAATCAGTTTGAGGTCCACTGGAGATGGGGTTCCTCAATCGTCCATCTGATCTTCTGGATGGTTGCAAGCGAGATTGACCACCTGCAAAATAGACGAAATCTATGGGCACCGGCGTGGCTGTCGCCAACACCCCTCTGATGCCTAAGTCAGTCGATTTGCTTGAGCTAAATGGAATTAATTATGTATAAGTTGCGTACCTTTGAGTTGTGGAGGTGTGATCTTTATATAGGCATTTTAGGAGCAAGGGACTAGAACCCTTGAGTCTCATCCGTTCGCAACGGGTATGGATAGGTGTTTGGAGTGTCCTTCTTCCCTTAGGATTCCTTGATTGCTATCAAGATTAGGAGGATGGCTATTCTAGAAGTCTCATGAGACCACGTGAACTCTTTCCATAGTGTATCTCGCAGTGGTTGGTTCCTGTCTATTAATTTATCACCTCTTTTGCTTGCCCAGCTCTTTTAGCTGAGCCGGTGCCTGGTGGTCATGTCTGTCGAGCTCACCTCATGGGCTGAGCTCGATGTTCTTATGAACTGTGCTCATGAGCTGACCTGTCCTTTGGGGGCTGATTCGTTGAGGCTAACCCTTATGGGCTAGGTTTAGTTGGGTCTTACCCTTATGGGCTAGATTTCATGTTTATTGGGCCTTCCAGCTTCAGCCCTTCGGGCTGCACCAGGTTCCTTGTGCTGAGCTGACCTTGGGTGGTCATTCCATCCCTATCACTCTTCTTTTATTTAATGATGATGACGATGACAATGAACCGTTGTGTTAAAACCCAAAGTAAATAAGTTAAGAGGGATGGCCGGGGAGGAGAGAGCGGGGCGAGAAAAATAAAAATCCGCAGAAGTTTTTCAAATCTATCTTGGTTGAGTTCCCTGTTTCTAATCTCGAGCCAATAGCCATAAGCCATCCATTATTTTAAAATTAGAGATGACAACGGTGCGGTTCGGTTCGGTTATTGGCAAAACTAAAGTCAAAATCGCAACATAAATCTAAAACTGTTACCAAAACGGGCGATTTTCATTTTATTTTATTTATACCATAACAAAATCACATTTATCCATTCGGTTCAGTTTTCCACCAAAATCGGTGGTCAACATTTTTATTTAAGTTAGAGCCACTAAATATCCAATTACAGAATATCCAAAAAAACCAACAAACTAATACACCATAGGTACAAAGACATTAAATATCCAATAACAGAATATCCAAAAAATCCAACAAACTAATACATCATAGGTTCAAAGACACTAAATATCCATCAGCCAACATTAACAACAAAAGAACATTAAATTTTCAACAAACTAATACACCATCATATGTATCAAATTTTTGCTTTCAATTCTCAATCTTCATTTCCATCAACTCAAACCAAAAGGCAAAGAGTTTAATTATTGTTAGCAACATACTCCCTTCGTCCCTTTTTAAGTGTCCTGCTTCGTAATTCCAACTTATTAAAAAGACATCATCATTATACCTTTTACATCAACTTTTTCCTCCACTTTCCCTACTTACCCATCATCATTACACTTTTACTCACTAACTTTTCAAAATGAAATCTACTTTTAGGGGCAAAATGGAAAATTCACCAATTTTTACCCACTAACTTTACAAAATGGACACTTATTAAGGGACGGCCCAAAATGGAATACCGGACTCTAAAAAAAGAACGGAGGGAGTATAATGTTAGACACTGACGAATAGCAATTACCTCGCGAGTGACGCATGAATCTTCTGACTGTACATCATTATAGGCATGTATATATAAAGGGTTCCTTCTTGACACCAGAACCAAATCTTCATTCCAGTCGCCTCTACCACTGGATAATACCGCGCGCCGTCCTCATGAGCTTAATCATCGGAGAATTCTCTTCTCCAATGAGCTAAGAACTGAGCATTAACATTCTTTCTTTTTTTTCCAAAAGTTTAGAGATTCCATCAAAGGGCACACCCATACTTGGACAAAGGAGAGAATAGCCAATCAGGCAGATAGGCTTCCCATGTGGAAAGACCTACACCTCCAAAACCCCTACTCGCTAAACAGTGAGCAACACCATTAGCACCACACTTACTAAACACAAACGCAAATGAAACGAAATTACATGCCATTCTCCTAATATCTTCGACAATGACCTCAACGCTATGGTGAACATTAATTTCTCTCTTGATCATATGAATGAGATCAGTGAGTCCCCCTCCACCTGTAAATTTTCCACTTCCATAAAGGACGCAAAAATCAGTCCTTCACGAGCCGTTGTTGCCTCAGCAATTAGTGGGTCTGTTATTCCCTCTAGAGGCATATTCCTAGCCGCCATGAATCGTCTTCTGAATCCCTCAAAACCAAACCAATGCCTCCTTTGCGACTTCGCATGTCAACTCCTGCATCAAAGTTGAGCTTCAGCATTCCTTCCATTGGCGGACACCATTCCCAAACCCCAGCATGGAGTTTGAATATTCGGAATCCCCACTTTCACGGTGTTCACGCTCCTGAGCATCCAAAATTCATTTGAGTCCTTAATAGCCATATTAACTGCAGTGTTATGATCGCAAGTCTTGCTAGAGAGCACAACCCCATTTCTGCACTTCCATATCCTCCAAACAATAGAGCATGCCAAAGAGACAAGTCGGTTCCTATCCGAACAGCCCTTTCGTCTGGCCAAGAGGGTTGTGAACCAGTCTTGGAGATCACACCCCACAATGGCAACAACATGGATTTCCAAACCAATTGCGCAAACCTGCTGATGAAGCGGTTTTGGGTACTTCCGGAGATGAGGTCCTCCGACGCCTCACCTTGTCCTCCAAGCTGATGAAACGGTCTTCTGGCGTGCTCGATCAATGACTTGCAAAACAAAAACGGTAAACTATGGCACTGACATGGCTGTCGCCAACGCCCCTCCGATGCCTAAGTCAGTCAAGATGTGAAGAAAATGGAATTGATTGTGCAATTCTTTTTCATACCTTTGAGTTATGGAGGTGTGATCTTTATATAGACATCTTGGGAGGAATCCCTTGGGACCGAGACCCTTGGGTCTCATCCGTTCATAATGGGAATGGATAGGTGTTGGAGTGTCCTCATCACCTTAGGACTCTGTATTTGTTATCAAGATTAGGAGTCCTTATGGCACATGGGTTTGCCATAGCTATCCTTTAGGATCCGCAGTCTCATCCCTTGGGATGAGATAAGGTCTTGGCTGTTCTTGGAGTCTTCTAGTCCGTACAAACCCTCTCCATTGTGCATCTTGTAGTAGTTGGTTCTTGTCCATCACTTCCTTTGTAAGTGTTCACGTTTGTCGAGCTCACCTCATAGGCTAATCTCGGTACCCTTGCGAGCTACGCTCATGAGCTGCACTTATGAGCTGACCTCTCCCTTGGGCTAGTGAGGCTAATCTCTATGGGCTAGATGAGGTTGGGCCCAAAAACCCCTATGGGCTAGATTCAATGCTTATTGGGCCAGTAGTCTGAGCCCACTAGGCTATATTGAGTTCCTTGTGCTAAGCTGACCCTGGGAGGTCATTCTATCCCTATCAGCTACTCCTTTGTTTCCTAGCATGTGCTCCTGTGGCAGGGGGGAGGAAACACTTCAGAATGGCGGTTAAGTCTTTCACCTTTAGTATTTATTATGAATGACGTTGGTCACATCGTGGGGCGCGTGGCCCGTTTTGGTCCGCAAGCCATACCTTGGGCGGGCAGTCAAGATTAAGAGCCCTCTGGGACTCGGTTAACTTTTTCGACTTCCCTCGAAGCCTCTGAGATAATCCTTCGGGAGATTTGGTTGTTCTTCTTCGACGTCTCTGCCTAATGTCTTAGAGTTTTACTGTAGGTAGGTCTTCTTCTACATTGTTTTCTCCTCTGTATTTCTCAGTTTTTTGAAAACCGGCGTGGTCTCTTGAGACCGTTCCCTCAGACCCAAACTGGGTCGTTCCTGTGGAGTTCACCTTTACTAGGCTTACGAGCTTTGTAGTGGTTGACTTAGTTCCACCGCATATTGAACCTTTTGCCCCTCTATCCTCTTTTCTTCAAGATCGGATCTTCAGAGACATCTTCTACTGGTCTGCTGGCCTTTATCGTCGTTGTACTACCACTTCTGGTAGATGATAGGCTCATGCCTTCTTTGTCCATTGGTGACTTAGATGAGTCGACTGTAGAGGTCGTGGTCCTTCCTTGGCACGAGAGAGACTTGTCTTTATGTGGCCGTGGTTGGTGGTACTTCACAAGGAGGCCTAGTAAGGAAGGTGAATTTGTGACGGACCTCCCTCATTTCAACAAAAATTGGAAAGATCAATTATTTTTCGTTGGGGAAAGCGGATGGGAGTTTCCGGTTGGGGATGCGGGAACTCATACCCCCTGAGCTCCATCTCATTGGGGGATACCATCCTCTATTGGTGAGCTTTGCAATTCTTTTCCTCTTGCGCCTCTACTAATTTCGTGTTGAGGTTTTTGGAGAGTTCTACTGTTGTAATCTTGTCAAGTCGTGCAGCTCATCTTGTTTCCAACAAGTGTGCCGCAGAGACTATTAGGGCCAAGGCATACCCTGTTCATTCCTTTAGCTTGCTAGTCACCCCTGAGTCCTTGGCCGAATATTTGCATGGTCCAGAATGTAGAGACTCGTATTTTTCTTAAATATTGATATTGAAATGTCTATTATATGTCAAATTCGGAAAATATGGCTTATTGGGTGATTAATTAAATTGAGAACCAAAGTGAAAGAATGGAGACTTGAGGGAGTGTGGGTGTAATAAATAGATACATGTGTATATAAGGTGTGTGTGTGTGGTGTAGGGGACCATTTTCCCATCTCCCCATCTCTCTCCATCGTTCCATCTCTCTCTCTCGTCCGGTTCTCTATCTCTCTCTCTTGCTCCCTCTAAAAAACTCTTCCAAAACCTCAAGAATCAACCTCCCTTAAGCCTTTCAATCACGTTATTAAGCTCAAAATTTCGTGGGTCAAGCACGAAGGAAAGCATTTCGTTGATTTCGAAGAATTCGGAGCTAGGGCTCGTTCAAATCTCTTGGGTTTCGCTCCTTGACTCGAGGTAGGGACTTCTTTACCTCTTTTATGTGTTTATATGTTGATTTGGTGTAGAATCATGTCTTGGATCGTTGGATTTTAGTTGTTGTGCTTGCTTTGAAAATCTACAGAATCGATCGCTACTCGAAACCTCGTGGTATCGATACAACTTAAGTGTTGTATCGATACTATAAACTTAACTTTCTGGATAGCTTATATTGTATCGATACGGCTTTGGTCTGTATCGATACTAGGATCTTAAGTCCAGTTTTGCTCCTACTGCTCCTCCGTCGATTGTTTTGACCCCTGATCACCTCTAAACCCTTTTGGACACTTCCTAAGCTATCTCAAGCATGTCTATTTGACTTCCTATGATGGTTCAATGTATTCCTTGTTCTGTTGGTCTTCCGTTAGCAAGAACCGAATAACGAATTACTTGATTAAAACTTCGTTAAAACACGTCTTATTGATCAATTGATTTCTTGGTGATGTTTGATGTGTACTTATAGCATTGTTAGTCCACCGTATAATGATTTATGTGGATGTGTGATTAAGATAAAGTCTTAGTTGGCTTATAGAGTGTGAAGGTAGGCGTATGAGCTGAGGGTTGGACTATGAAGTCTCGTAACGCAAGGGGTGGTAATACGGAGACTTAGACGGATCCCGTAACGCAAGGGGTGGTAATACAGTAAATTGAGTAATTAAGGATCACTGTGACACAAGGGGTGGTAACACGGTAATCCTCGTAGTGTATACGGTAACGCAATTGGTGGAAATACCGATGGTGGAAGTTTGGGATAGCGAGTTAGGTTGCGATTGGGGAGTGTTTGAGTCTTATAAATTGTGTGGCTAATTGTGAGGTTGGCATATTTTGAACAAACGTAATGAATGTTGATACATCTATGAACCAATCGTTATCTCATGATCGAGCTACATCTCCTTATCATCACATTTGCACTTGTCATCGTATCTATACATAGAATTGGTAAAGATTTTCCTACTGGGCTAGTGTAGTTCAACCTAATCTTTCTTTTCAGGTTCGAATGCTAGACAGTAGCTTGCATACATTGCGTGGTTGGGAATGAAAGACCTATTTTTAGAAGCTAACCTCATGTAGTTACTTAAGCATCTTTGTATTAATTTTATTTTGACAGAGATGTATTTGTAACTTATTATTATTTCATTCCTTTGACTGTACGTCTGTAATACTTCGAATATGTTTGTACTTGTATTTAAGCTAATTTGGGCCGTGGTGCCAAGGTTGTATTTATCAAAACATGGGGACTTGTTTGTAAATTAAACAGATGGGAAACTTTTTGGGTATTATATGTGAAACGCGGGGCTCTTTTTATTGAAATGTATTATTTATTTATGTTGAAAATCGAGGGCGTGACAAATTGGTATCAGAGCGACTAGGTTTGAATACTTTGAGACCGTGGGGAGACTTCTAGTCTCATGGGTTCAAAATGTCACGCCATTTTCATAACATATGTGTGCTTGTGTGCATTGATATCATTTGGCTTACGTGGCATGACATTTCAATACAGTAGAGTAGTGTAGAGTCGCTTTAACCCGTGTTGGGATAGTTGGAGGTTTTGACCTCATTAGAAAATGTTGCAATTGATGAACTTTCTCTTTTCTTATAACTTGTAGTAAGATGCCTCCGAGAATGTGTGCTAGAGCAGGTGAGGCCGAAGGTCGGGGTGGTCGTGGCCGAGGGGCACCGGTTGAGGATGAGGTTAGCCATCATGGGGAAAATCCGAGTGGGAATCTGGGGGAAGGGGCTGGACACGGTCAAGGAGAGGAAGTACCAATCGTTCAAAATCCTTTCGCTAGGGATTTTATCGCGGCTCTTGCGGCAGCGAACCTTTTGAACCCTGTTCCTAGGGAGAGTGCGGATAGCCGTGCTTCGTCGGCAATGAGAGAGTTCAGTCAAAGAAATCCACCTACGTTTGATGGGTCGAGCAGTGACCCTCTTGTAGCCGACCATTGGTTGTCCCAAATCCAAAAACTTTTTAGGGCTCTCAAGATTACGAAGGATGACTTGCGGGTGAATATAGTGGCAATTCAACTTACCGGAGAGGCTAATGAGTGGTGGGAGTCAGTCTTAGAATCGAGAAAGGACGCTAGAAGAACGGCAAGGACCGCGGCTCAAGCAAATGAGCCATATGTGGAGAACATAACTTGTGCCGAATTTGAAGTGCTCTTCGAGGAGCAATACCTTCCGGAAACAAGTTGTGAACAATTGAGGGAAGAGTTTGAGAAGTTAGAGCAAGGGAATATGACAGTGTCGGAGTATGCTTTGAAGTTTCAATCTTTGTCCCGTTTTGCACTGGAGTTGGTGGCAACTGAAGAAAGGAAATGTAGGAGGTTTGAGAAGGGCTTGCATGATACAGTGAAGAGGTTGGTGATAGCACAACGTAAAGGGAGATTTGCCGATGTTGTTAAATGTGCAAGGAGCATCGAGATACCGAATGAAGCACCCAAAAACCCTAAGGTTTGGGAACCGAGACAACCAGTGGGGGGTACGAGTTCTTCGTCGGGGAGCTTTGGTAGCCAAGGGAGAAAGAGACAAAGGGATCAAAGGTCGACTTCGCAGGGTCCGTCAAATTTTAGGCCTCCACCTTCTTCTTCGTTTGGTACTCAGGGAGTTTTTTTATTGACCTACAATAGTGTGTCATGAGTGTGGTCAAGCGGGATACATTCGTGCTCAATGTCCACGGCTTTTGGGGACATGCTTTACTTGTGGGAAAGGCGACCATTTTGCTAGGAATTGTCCACGTGGGGACGGTGTCACGCCCTCGATTTTCAACATAAATAATAACCATTTGAGATAAATAAAATCCTCACTGGAGTACAGGTAATACCCAAATAACATTTTTTTCCCCAGTTCTCAAATTAAAAACAAATATTACAATCCGGGCTCAAGGTCCCAAGTTATACAAGTTACCAAATTAATATTACAGTTTACAAAGATCATCCTTCAAAAATACATCTTTCAAGGTAAAAGCATAAAATCGCCCCTCTATACCTTTGAAACCCATGATCTACAAGCACGAAATGCACGTCATGCCAACTTCCTTGCTTTTTTTACCTGAAAATGATAGGTTGAGCTACACTAGCCCAGTAGAGAAATCTATACTCAAGCTATATGTAAATATAATGAATCATGCACTATGAATGAGTGAATATTGACAGATACGCTCAAAGTACGAACGTTTACCAACGAGCCGCACACTATAGTCAAAAGATTCTAGACTTCACATAAATACCACTTACTGTTTTCCTCTCTGACTAGATACGTTAATAAACTCACGTCAATCCACATTAGACTATAACCAATTCGAATTCATCTTATCATTCATTGTACGATACAATGATCTTTCTCGTGTCCGCATTTATCATCATCAACTTCCTTCATTACAAAACCCTTCCTTTTGATTTCAAAACAATCCAAAGAAAACTCAAGACCATTGTAGGCCGAGCTCCGTTGATTCGGGCTGAATACCGGAGGATTTTCATCAAAATCCTTTAACCAAAACCAAAATCCTCACATTAACTTCATAAACCAATTACGTGTCGTTAAAAGTCTGAGCCGAAGCTCCTGCCAGGCACTTACTCGATAACGAGCCCTGAAGACAAGTGATATGAGCATTTTAGCTCCTGCCAGGCATTTACTTAAGAGCCCTGAAAACATACGATATGAGCATTCAGCTCCTGCCAGGCATTTACTCACTTAAGAGCCCTGAAAACATACGATATGAGCATTCAGCTCCTGCCAGGCATTTACTCATTTAAGAGCCCTGAAAACATACGATATGAGCATTTAGCTCCTGGCATTTACTCACTTAAGAGCCCTGAAAGTTCTCTTAATGACCATTTGTCATCCACATTCATTTCACGTTTCCATTTCACAAACATCAAATCATTCAATTGAATCCAAAGCCATTTAATCAATCACATGGCAATACCAATCCGTATTCAAAAAGACAGCATTTTCCCAAGGTCACATTCGTTTATACATCATCAACAATATGTTGCAAACTCATAAGCATGCCCTATTGTACATTGATAAATATTTTAAGTCCACGTTATTCCTCTAAATCTATCACAACGCCCTATGCCACGTATCGAACCCATAATGATTCCACGGTACATCACCGGCTAAGTTCCAAACGAGAATCTTATAAAACGAGTGCCAAAGGAACCTAAGGAACTCAACAAGGCGAGGCACGAGGATACAAGTCTCATTAAGACACAAGTAATCATACTCGAGAGTGACTTAAACATGTTCTAATCATATAGGGAGTCATAACACGGAACGAATACAACTTAGGAATAGCCAGCAGGCATTGGCAGACCAACACACCTCCACTCAAATAATCATAACTTTCTGTGTACTAAGACTTTTAAGGCGATTCCGGTGGCAATGGAAAGCTGACTTCAAGACCTTCGATTCGATATAAAGTTTGCATAAAACGGACATCGGACGAGAACGTTATGTCCGTTCGAAGTGGGCTGAAATCCAGAACACGAGACAGATTGCAGACCAGTTTTCTAAAAATCACCATAAATTCAATTCTCAACGGTTTCGGATGATTCTTGCGGCATTAAAACGAGTTCTAAGTCTACTCTATTTCATACGAAGGAACCAAAATTCAAATCTGAGTTTAAGAAGGCGTAAAACCCCAAAAACGCAGGCCCTGTTCTGCTGATTTTCGGAAATGGAAGAAACAACCTCAAGCAACGAAACAAGGCACGATCTAAGTACATAAACACCGTATAAACGCATAACGAGAGTAAGAAATCCCTACCTCAAGGGTTTTGAGCAAAACCCGGCCCTTTGACCAAGTCAACCGTAGCTCCACGAGATCCGATCATGAATTTTCTTGGATATTCGGAAAGCCCGTGCTCCGTATAGCAACTTTAATTCTTGGATCTTGTCCGGAATCACACCCTTGGTAGATGAAATCGAAGAGAGAAGAGGGGAGAGTGTTTCGGAGGAGAGGAGTGAGAGACAGAGAGCCGAAGGAGTGGAGGAGGAAAATGGGAGTACTATTCTTTCCCTGGGAAATAAAAGAGGTGGGGGAGGAATCCCCTACTTCTCACACCACACACTCACACGTGCACCACTCGCTCAATTACCCTTATATCCTTCCACGAATAAGTCACACCGAATATCCGCACCGTCTATCTCGACGGGCCATACGTTTACAAAAGAAAAATACGGCCTAAAAAAAAATACGGGTCTTTACATTCTACCCTCCTTAAGGAAATTTCGTCCTCGAAATTTAAACCAAACCTACGAAAACACATCATCAAAGAAACTCTAATCCACGAGATCGTGTCCACTCACGACGCTTCGTACCCACCTACTCTCGTGTCCAAGACGCAAAGAACTTTACAATGCCATAATCAATTTGTATAGCCTCTTACCAAAACGATCGTCAGATCCTATGGTTCACACACATTAGATGAAGGAGCTGTCGTATTTGTATGAATCTTACTCGTGTTAGCAATCAACTTTGGTCTCCCCAACCGTATCCATTCTCACTCCTTCCGATTTATCAATTCCGACTCTAAGGATAGTATCCAAACACAAAAGAGAACTTCATGACATTGTAACTCAACAACTTTGCCAAGCAATACACAATCAACAAGCTTGAGATTTACCTTCTCTCCCTCGAGGTTTTTTAAGACTTTTCACGTACACTGATAATGAGAACAACTCTCATACGTTTCTATTTCACCTCCTTTCTTGTTATCCGACTTACTCTCGCTCTCAAGACTCACGTAAGCAAAGTTCTAATGATCCTCAATGCTAACTCGAGACAAGTCCCCTTAAAGGCATACGTAGTTAAAGCCTACGTGTCCGACACAATGAGATCAGAATTAAACAACAATCATGAGTTTCCCACTCACCATTCTCATAGCAAAAGTGTAATATCACACGCCTCCAAGCAGTTTTGTTGAAAAAGACTTAGTCCATTGAAATTTTTTAGTTCCCGTAGTTGATAAATCATTGAAACACGTCCACCTTGTGGCGAAATTTTATAGAGTTTAACAGGAAAAGTTTAGTAAATTTTTTTTTTGAAAGATATCATCACCAATCAATCTTATGCACCTCACCTAGTCTTTAAGGATAATGACAATTTAGACAACATGGTAATGAATTTAAAATGAGGTTCACATCATCATGATATAACCGACTTCAAACTTCTATCGTTATCATTTGCCAAAATGAACTAAACTAAGAATCAACTTTCATATGGCATCACTCTCATTCGGAAAAGGAAAAGGAATTTTTGAGTTCAATTCGATCTTCAGATGTATCAATAGGACACTTCCATTAACCGAACACCAATAATTTCATACATAGATACTCAATACACATAAATCAAAACCGCTAACCACAATCTCTAACTCACATCTCTTTGTATCCCTATAACTCTTTTTACCAATTCTGGACTGCATCTTAAGGGCAAATTTCACACACTCAAATTACACAATAGATCAAGCACTTAAAAGGAAATATCAACACTTATATGAAATATCTCTAGAAAATCAACCGTACAGTTTAATGACGTACACAACATCGGCCACATATTCACACATTAACATACTCACTTAGTATCCAACGGATTCAAAAGGGTATCCAACGAACTCCCGAGTGTCCAACGGACTCACCAAGTATCCGCTACTTCACAATTCGTGGCTTTAGGAAGCCCAACAGTTATCTCATTTCTTTTACTCTCATAATACCTTATACAATGTCTATTCACTTTACCAATCTCGAGCTTTCTCATTCATTCAGTCAAATCAAATCACGTATTTATAACATTTACAATCCTAAACATCACATCATAAATACACGTATCATCAATTCTAATCATTTCTCTATTTTAACAATATTACAACCTATCAACATCTCATCACTTAAGAATCAATTTTACTCACACCAACAACTTCTAACAATCCCGCTCACCACCAATTTCGCACTATTCCCACTAAAGACACCAACTACACTCCACTTCATTATCACCCTTAATAGTTCAACCTCATATCGCCCTTACTTCAAACAATTTCCTTACCTTGCATATATTGACCACTTGACTTAAGTTACATCACTATCGTTCTCCCTGTGTCTTACTTTCCCTCCCTCTAAATAACACAACTAATATTCTCCTACCGATACCTCATAACACCACTACTACGGCAATCACTACAATGACTACAACAACACCATAGTACATCATTTTCTAAGAAACTTCTATATACAGACATCAGTCTTAGACCTAAAGATCTTACCCCTAAGTATACACTTAGTATCCGATTGACTTCCCGAGACTTCCATCTAGAAGGAGCGGTGATCAAGCGCCTCTTCCAACTCAGAATACATACAGTATCTAGACACCCTACCTATAACCCTCATCTTCCTAAGTCGACCTCAGAAACATACAACTCCCTAGGCGGGCTCAACTTGCTTTACCTATACTCAGAATCACTACTTTAATAACAACTATAACAATGACAAAACACAATCATTACCACAACAAGACATCATCTCTTCAAACACATTCAAGACACTCACTAGCTCAATCCTTTAGTTATGATACACCTCACTCACTTTCTGAACAATCTACGATTCCGGTCGCATCTCACATCACATAAAAATTACTTAAAGTATTTGAAATTTAGCACGTAATCTGCACAGTTCAAATAAAACACATCAATTACTTAGCTCACAAAATCTTACTAACAATCTAACACTTCTATTACATACTAACGGATATCGTTTCTCACATGTCGATCTCACCACTACGCATAAGCACTACAACAATCTCAGCCTTTCAGATTCTTTCCCGTCTAACATCTCATCTAAAAAGAGCACCTTACCACATACGGCTCAAGACCAAAACTACCAACACTAACGATGATGATGACAATGGTCGCAACCATAGCCACTACAAGGAGGTCAAACTTCTCTTCTTCTTTTTTTTTTTCAGACACACGCACCAACCTTTCACTGTTTTACATAAACATAAATGCAATGTCAGTTTAGTAAACACACGTTGGTCAAGCAAGCACACACATGTTTTTGTTAAGATATGCAATGATTTTTTTTTTTTTAAACCCATGAGACTAAGTCTCCCCACGGTCTCTAGGTATTCAAACCTAATGCGCTCTGATACCAAGTTGTCACGCCCTCGATTTTCAACATAAATAATAACCATTTGAGATAAATAAAATCCTCACTGGAGTACATGTAATACCCAAATAACATTTTCTTTCCCCGGTTCTCAAATTAAAAACAAATATTACAATCCGGGCTCAAGGTCCCAAGTTATACAAGTTACCAAATTAATATTACAGTTTACAAAGATCATCCTTCAAAAATACATCTTTCAAGGTAAAAGCATAAAATCGCCCCTCTATACCTTTGAAACCCATGATCTACAAGCACGAAATGCACGTCATGCCAACTTCCTTGCTTTTTTTACCTGAAAATGATAGGTTGAGCTACACTAGCCCAGTAGAGAAATCTATACTCAAGCTATATGTAAATATAATGAATCATGCACTATGAATGAGTGAATATTGACAGATACGCTCAAAGTACGAACGTTTACCAACGAGCCGCACACTATAGTCAAAAGATTCTAGACTTCACATAAATACCACTTACTGTTTTCCTCTCTGACTAGATACGTTAATAAACTCACGTCAATCCACATTAGACTATAACCAATTCGAATTCATCTTATCATTCATTGTACGATACAATGATCTTTCTCGTGTCCGCATTTATCATCATCAACTTCCTTCATTACAAAACCCTTCCTTTTGATTTCAAAACAATCCAAAGAAAACTCAAGACCATTGTAGGCCGAGCTCCGTTGATTCGGGCTGAATACCGGAGGATTTTCATCAAAATCCTTTAACCAAAACCAAAATCCTCACATTAACTTCATAAACCAATTACGTGTCGTTAAAAGTCTGAGCCGAAGCTCCTGCCAGGCACTTACTCGATAACGAGCCCTGAAGACAAGTGATATGAGCATTTTAGCTCCTGCCAGGCATTTACTTAAGAGCCCTGAAAACATACGATATGAGCATTCAGCTCCTGCCAGGCATTTACTCACTTAAGAGCCCTGAAAACATACGATATGAGCATTCAGCTCCTGCCAGGCATTTACTCATTTAAGAGCCCTGAAAACATACGATATGAGCATTTAGCTCCTGCCAGGCATTTACTCACTTAAGAGCCCTGAAAGTTCTCTTAATGACCATTTGTCATCCACATTCATTTCACGTTTCCATTTCACAAACATCAAATCATTCAATTGAATCCAAAGCCATTTAATCAATCACATGGCAATACCAATCCGTATTCAAAAAGACAGCATTTTCCCAAGGTCACATTCGTTTATACATCATCAACAATATGTTGCAAACTCATAAGCATGCCCTATTGTACATTGATAAATATTTTAAGTCCACGTTATTCCTCTAAATCTATCACAACGCCCTATGCCACGTATCGAACCCATAATGATTCCACGGTACATCACCGGCTAAGTTCCAAACGAGAATCTTATAAAACGAGTGCCAAAGGAACCTAAGGAACTCAACAAGGCGAGGCACGAGGATACAAGTCTCATTAAGACACAAGTAATCATACTCGAGAGTGACTTAAACATGTTCTAATCATATAGGGAGTCATAACACGGAACGAATACAACTTAGGAATAGCCAGCAGGCATTGGCAGACCAACACACCTCCACTCAAATAATCATAACTTTCTGTGTACTAAGACTTTTAAGGCGATTCCGGTGGCAATGGAAAGCTGACTTCAAGACCTTCGATTCGATATAAAGTTTGCATAAAACGGACATCGGACGAGAACGTTATGTCCGTTCGAAGTGGGCTGAAATCCAGAACACGAGACAGATTGCAGACCAGTTTTCTAAAAATCACCATAAATTCAATTCTCAACGGTTTCGGATGATTCTTGCGGCATTAAAACGAGTTCTAAGTCTACTCTATTTCATACGAAGGAACCAAAATTCAAATCTGAGTTTAAGAAGGCGTAAAACCCCAAAAACGCAGGCCCTGTTCTGCTGATTTTCGGAAATGGAAGAAACAACCTCAAGCAACGAAACAAGGCACGATCTAAGTACATAAACACCGTATAAACGCATAACGAGAGTAAGAAATCCCTACCTCAAGGGTTTTGAGCAAAACCCGGCCCTTTGACCAAGTCAACCGTAGCTCCACGAGATCCGATCATGAATTTTCTTGGATATTCGGAAAGCCCGTGCTCCGTATAGCAACTTTAATTCTTGGATCTTGTCCGGAATCACACCCTTGGTAGATGAAATCGAAGAGAGAAGAGGGGAGAGTGTTTCGGAGGAGAGGAGTGAGAGACAGAGAGCCGAAGGAGTGGAGGAGGAAAATGGGAGTACTATTCTTTCCCTGGGAAATAAAAGATGTGGGGGAGGAATCCCCTACTTCTCACACCACACACTCACACGTGCACCACTCGCTCAATTACCCTTATATCCTTCCACGAATAAGTCACACCGAATATCCGCACCGTCTATCTCGACGGGCCATACGTTTACAAAAGAAAAATACGGCCTAAAAAAAAATACGGGTCTTTACAGACGGGGTCCGTAGTGAGTCTGGTTCGGTGCAACAGCCGAGGGGTGGACAGAGTTCTAGTCGGCAACCGTTTCGAGGTACTCAGAGGCAGCAGCAGCTGCAGCCTCACTTCCGTTAGACCACTTCGGTTCAAGGTTCTTAGGTTGAGAGAGGAGCTAGTTCGTCTACGCCTACTCAGGGTTCTGGTCAGCGGGGTGGACATGTTCAGAGTCAGACTACCCAGGGGAAAGCTTTTGCTATCACTTCAGCCATTCCGCCTCCACCACCTCCTGTCACTTCTCAGGCCCCGGAAACTTTGGTTGTGAGGGGTACATTTCTCTGGTTTAACTCCTTCGCTAGAGTATTGTTTGATTATGGAGCATCGCATTCTTTTATTGCTGCATCTTTTGCTTGTGCTTTGGAATTGGAAATCGAGAGTATAAATCCTCCGTTGTTCATTGAGACACCCATAAGGGGGAGGTCGCCTTTAGATCGTATTTGCCGAGATTGTGAACTTATCATCCGGGATCGTCGATTTACTTTTGACTTTATCGTGTTGAATATGTCGGGGTTCGACCTTATTTTGGGAATGGATTGGCTGTCGACGTTTAACGCTACCATAGATTGCTTCAAGCGTCGGGTCCGTATTTGTCCGCCTGGGGGTACTTGTTTTGAATTCTTCGAGGAGCGTCGAGAACCATTAGAGCCGTATTTGTGTGAGTCTCGAGAGCATGAGTTGATGTATGCTTTATTAGCGAGCTTCGCTTTAGATGAGGATGTGTCTGCACGTGGAGAGTTGCCCCAAGTTGTTTGTGATTTTTCGGATGTGTTTCCGAAGGAGTTGCCCAGTTTACCACCCAAGAGAGAAATCGAATTCACTATCGATTTACTTCCTAGTATCGCTCCTATCTCCGTACCACATTATCGTTTTGCGCCTGCCGAGTTGAGAGAAGTGAAGGTTCAGTTGCAAGAATTGGAGGATTTGGGGTTTATTCATCCAAGTACGTAACCGTGGGGAGCATCGGCTTTGTTTTCTCAAAAGAAGGATGGGTCGCTTCGCCTATGTATCGATTACTGTAAGTTGAACCGCATAACCATTAAGAATAAGTACCCTATGCCTAGAATCGACGATTTGTTTGACCAACTTCAAAACGCCACTTGTTTCTCTAAGATCGATCTGAAGTCCGGTTACCACCAGTTGAGAGTTCGGAGGGAAGACATTCCAAAAATAGCTTTTCGTAATCGTTATGGCCACTACGAGTTTGTTGTTATGCCCTTTGGATTGACGAATGCACCGGCGACTTTCATGGATTTAATGAATCGTATCTTTCGCGCCTATCTTGACCGCTTCGTAGTTGTCTTTGTGGACGATATCCTTATCTACTCGCCTTCGCAGGAAGAGCACCAATCTCACATTTCCATCGTTCTTGAACTCTTGAGAGAGCACCGTTTGTATGCCAAGCTTAGTAAGTGCGAGTTTTGGTTATCCGAGGTTAAGTTTTTGGGTCACGTTGTATCGAAGGATGGGGTGTCCGTTGATCCTGGAAAGATAGAGTCCGAAATGAATTGGCAACGACCGAAGAATGTGTTTGAGATTCGTAGTTTCTTGGGCTTGGCTGGGTATTATCGTTATTTCGTACTCAATTTCTCTCGCCTAGCGGCTCTGTTGACCAAATTGACTCGTAAGGGGACTCGTTTTGTTTAGAGTGACGCATGTGAGATGGCCTTTCAGGAATTGAAGAAAAGATTGACTACCGCGTTGATCTTGGTCGTGCCCGGACGAGGAGTTGGCTACTCCGTGTATTGTGATGCTTCGAAAGAGGGATTGGGGTGCGTATTGATGCAATTGGGACGAGTGGTGGCGTATGGATTGCGGCAATTAAAAACTCATGAGCGGAACTACCCTACCCATGACCTAGAACTTGCGGCCGTCGTTTTCGCATTGAAGAGTTGGCGTCATTATTTATACGGTGAGAGATTCGAAGTCTTTTCCGATCACAAAAGTCTAAAGTACTTGTTCTCTCAAAAGGAGCTTAACTTGCGACAACCCCGGTGGATGGAACACTTAGAGGACTACGACTTTGAGTTGCAATATCATTCGGGTAAGGTGAACGTGGTAGCGGATGTGCTAAGCAGGAAATCGACACAACTTGCGAGTTTGGCCATACATGAGTGGAAGACGATGAATGACTTAGGCTCGTATGCGTTGCATTTTGAGGAAGTTCGGGATGGAGTCACTTTGTGTAACTTAACCGTTCAATCGACTTTGTCGACCCGAGTCGTTAAGGCCCAACAGCATGATGAAGAAGCAGGGGAGTTTTGTACTAAGTTTCTTAGTGGGAATGCTCGAGAGGGGTGGATGATTCATGCCGATCAAGGTTTGTGATACCAAGGGAAATTGTTCGTACCCGTTTCGTGTCGGGAGGAAATCTTGAGGGAATTTCACCATTCGCCGTTAGTCGTGCATCCGGGAGGAACGAAAATGTACCATGACTTGCGTAGATAGTTTTGGTGGCTGGGAATGAAGAGAGATGTCGTCGTCTTCGTGTCCAAATGTCTTACGTGCTAACAAGTCAAAGCCGAGCATCAACGACCCACGGGGAAATTACAACCGTTGCCAATGGCCGAATGGATGTGGGAGAATGTGACAATGGATTTCGTTACCGGTTTACCGAGGTCGCCGAGAGGGCATGATGCCATTTGGGTGATAGTTGATTGATTAACTAAGTCAACGCATTTCTTACCGATTCAGGTTACCGATTCGATTGATACGCTTAGTCATTTGTACATCCGCGAGATTATCCGTCTTCATGGGATACCCGTTTCTATCGTGTCGGATCGAGATTCAAGGTTTACCACGCGCTTTTGGCAGAGTCTGCAGGCCGCTCTTGACACCAATATTTTATTTAGTACTGCGTATCACCCTCAAACGGATGGGCAATCCGAGAGAACGATCCAAATTCTAGAAGATATGCTTCGGGCTTGCGTTATGAATTTTCGGGGTAATTGGGACGATCACCTACCGTTAGTCGAATTCGTGTACAACAATAGTTACCAATTCAGTATCGAGATGGCGCCGTATGAAGCTTTGTATGGGAGACCGTGTCGATCACTTGTTTGTTGGACCGAGTTGGGCGAGGCTATGTTGGTCGGGCCAGAATTGATCCAAGAAACTTCCGAGAGCATGAAAGCAATTCATCAACGTCTCCTTGAAGCACAAAAGATAACTACCGAGCAAGTCAAAGTGATTCGCCAATGGTTGTTAACTGCGCAAAGTAGAAAAAAGAGTTACGCCGATCGTCGCCGCCGACCATTATCATTTGAAGTGGGGGATCACGTGTTCCTTAAGGTGTCGCCGCGTCGGGGACTATCTCGTTTTGGGAAAAAGGGCAAGCTTTCACCGCGTTTTATCGGGCCATTTGACATTATCGAGAAGATTGGGGAAGTCACGTATTGATTGGCTTTACCACCGAGATTATCGGGCATTCATGATGTGTTCCATGTATCGATGTTACGAAAGTATGAACCGAATCCGTCACATGTTCTAGAGTGGTCCGAACTCAAGTTGGAAGCCGATGCATCTTATGGGGAAGAGCCGATACGTATCCTAGATTCGCGCGAACAAGATTTGAGGGGTAAAACCATTCCGTTAGTGCGAGTCTTATGGAGTCATCTCGGGAAAGAAGAGTCGATGTGGGAAATGGAAGACGAAGTGAGGGAGAAGTACCCGCAATTATTTCCGAATTGATCAATGTGAATTAGAAATTTCAACTATATGATCGTGGACTTATTATTTGGTGATATATGTTATGGCATGAGCATGTTCGTTTGATGCATAATCTTAGTGGTTTGAGTTGTAAATTTCGGGACAAAATTTCTTTAAGGGGGATAGACTGTAGAGACTCGTATTTTTCTTAAATATTGAAATGTCTATTATATGTCAAATTCGGAAAATATGGCTTATTGGGTGATTAATTGAATTGAGGACCAAAGTGAAAGAATGAAGACTTGAGGGAGTGTGGGTGTAATAAATAGATACATGTGTATATAAGGTGTGTGTGTGTGGTGTAGGGGACCATTTTCCCATCTCCCCATCTCTTTCCACCGTTCCCTCTCTCTCTCTATCATCCAGTTCTCTCTCCCTCTCTCTTGCTCCCTCTCAAAAACTCTTCCAAAACCTCAAGAATCAACCTCCCTCAAGCCTTTCAATCACGTTATTGAGCTCAAAATTTCGTGGGTCAAGCTCGGAGGAAAGCATTTTGTTGATTTCGAAAAATTCAGAGCTAGGGCTTGTTCAAATCTCTTGGGCTTCGCTCATTGACTCGAGTTAGGGACTTCTTTACCTCTTTTATGTGTTTATATGTTGATTTGGTGTAGAATCATGCCTTGGATCGTTGGATTTTAGTTGTTGTGTTTGCTTTGAAAATCTGCAGAATCGCTGCTCGAAACCTTGTGGTATCGATACAACTTAAGTGTTGTATCGATACTATAAACTTATCTTTCTAAACAGCTTATACTGTATCAATACGGCTTTGGTCCGTATCGATACTAGGATCTTAAGTCCAGTTTTGCTCCTACTGCTCCTCCGTCGATTGTTTTGACCCCCGATCACTTCTAAACCCTTTTGGACACCTCCTAAGCTATCTCAAGCATGTCTATTTGACATCCTATGATGGTTCAATGTATTCCTTGTTCTGTTGGTCTTCCGTTAGCAAGAACCGAATAACGAATGACTTGATTAAAACTTCGTTAAAACACGTCTTATTGAGGTAATGTTTGATGTGTACTTATAGCATTGTTAGTCCACCGTATAATGATTTATGTGGATGTGTGATTAAGATAAAGTCTTAGTTGGCTTGTAGAGTGTGAAGGTAGGCGTATGAGCCGAGGGTTGGACTATGAAGTCTCATAACGCAAGGGGTGGTAATACGGAGACTTAGACGGATCCCGTAACGCAAGGGGTGATAATCCGGTGAACCGAGTCGTTAAGGATCACCGTGACACAAGGGGTGGTAACACAGTAATCCTCGTAGTGTATACGGTAACGCAATTGGTGGAAATACCGATGGTGGAAGTTTGGGATAGCGAGTTAGGTTGCGATTGGGGAGTGTTTGAGTCTTATAAATTGTGTGGCTAATTGTGAGGCTGGCATATTTTGAACAAACGTAATGAATGTTAATACATCTATGAACCAATCGTTATCTCATGATCGAGCTACATCTCCTTATCATCACATTTGCACTTGTCATCGTATCTATACATAGAATTGGTAAAGATTTTTCTACTGGGCTAGTGTAGCTCAACATAATCTTTCTTTTTAGGTTCGAATGCTGGACAGTAGCTTGCATACATTGCGTGGTTGGGAATGAAAGACCTATTTTTGGAAGCTAACCTCATGTAGTTACTTAAGCATCTTTGTATTAATTTTATTTTTACAAGGATGTATTTGTAACTTATTATTATTTCATTCCTTTGACTGTACGTCTGTAATACTTCGAATATGTTTGTACTTGTATTTAAGCTAATTTGGGCCGTGGTGCCAAGGTTGTATTTATCAAAACATGGGGACTTGTTTGTAAATTAAACAGATGGGAAACTTTTTGGGTATTATATGTGAAACGCGAGGCTCTTTTTATTGAAATGTACAGTATTATTTATTTATGTTGAAAATCGAGGGCGTGACACAGAAGTTGATAGTGAGGCCTTAACTCTTTGAGTGCTATACTTTGAATTGTTGATGGGATTCCTTTTGCTAACTCCCTTGTATTTGCCCTCTTTGTTTTCCAGGGGAGGAAATGATGATATCTAAGCTTGATAAAGCTACGTTGGCAAAACTTTAGGTAGCTCGGGGCAACCTCTCCATTGGCCGAGCTCCTCCCCCACAATGTCTTAAGAAAGTCTTGGACATAGATATCTTGGCAGGGGCCAGGATTTCTGGCCGTTCGTCATCAGCCCCTTTAGAGTATGCAGCTGAGGTAACTGAAGGAGAGAGAAAGAGGAAAGGAAAGGGAGCCTTTGAGGCTGCAGTTGACCAGCCTTCCCAAGAAAACAAAGGGTGGTGTTCCTGAATCTGTCGATGATGGCCCCTCTGTGCTGGTGGATAATGAGGAAGCTTTGAAGCGTGCCTCCGGACTGCTCTGTGAGGTAAACAGGAAGATAATGGAGAGCATGCCATGATGGATATGGCCAGGATATGAACTTTTCTCCCTTCTATACATCTCTGTTTTATTTTTGTTGAAATGGGGCCATATTTGTGTTGGGCTTCTTGTGTTTCGTAGGCTGTGGTTTGTACCCGCTACTTGGCAATTAAGAGCCACTCTGTGGAGTTCCAGCTGGTTAGACTTGGTAGCGTGAGTGAGGAGTTAGTGACGGAGGGAGGCAAGCTTATTGAAGAGGCCAGACAGGCCTGTGTGGGGAGGAACAGGGCTCTGGATGGGAGGAATGTGGCTATAGCCACATCTCAGAACTTAGAGGAGCAGCTAGCCATCCGGGAAAGCCAATGCAAAATCTTGCTAGGAGATGTGAACAAGCTCAGGTCTGCTGCCGTTATGCTGAATGGAAAACTTCAAGAATGCTCAAGCTAAAGCAATCTCTCGTTATGAGAGCTCTTGATATTGGTTTTACTAAGTTTGACGTCGATGACAACCTTCAATCTTACATGGGGGGTGAGGAAAAGGATGGAGATGAGGAGTCTGACAACGCTGATTCTTCAATTTTGATTAAGGAGACTGCTCCTGTTCAAACCCTCTTAGGGCCTGATCATGCTGACCCATCAGCTCTGCCTGTGGAAGCTGGTTCTTCTACTCAACTTAGAGAGATTGAGTCCTCAGAACAGCTCAAAAAGTTTATGTCTGATCTACCTTCCTTGGATGATGTTGGGCAGGTTTTAATGGACGTTGGACAGTCCTTGGCTGATGCTGAGGGTAAAAAGGTTGACCTTGTCGAGGTCAAATGAAGTATTAAGAAAAAGTACAGTATGTTTTCATACTAGTAGTAATCTATTCCTTTTATTTTACTACAGTTGCAATGAGAGCTTCACCAAGTGAAAGGTTCGACTCGCACATCCATATCCCTTCTCCTTCTCTTCTCCTTGCGTTGTAGAGTATAGGAATGGTTTTCTTGCACGGGAAGAGACTATTGTGCAATCATGTGGTTTAAATAGAGGTGCACACTTTTTCTCCAATCAATATGAGTTCATGTCGGGAAAAACTCTCATACAAAAGTGATGGGCCGTACTACAGAGTACAGACCAATTCTTATCAAATTAGAGCAATTCTCAGATTTGCCGTAGAAGCACCCAATAACTTCTCAAGACACCTAAGTAAATGGAAGCCAAGGCAAGCAAGAGCATTGATACACTAGCGTAGAGTACAACAGGTTCTAAACATTCATTACAACGATATTATCACAGAGGTACTTGCAATGTAATATGCTGCGTCTCTCATAACATTTACTTCCTCAGCTGCCAAAGGTTTTTCGGCAAATGATACGTACTGTGAAATTTTGTTTTCTATATAGTACTATACTGACAGAGTGGCTTACTTTACATACACAGGACTGTCAATGCCTTTCGGGCTCTACTTCAACCACTTGTGCAGTTACGTCTTCAGAGCTTTGCCTGTTCTTTAAGTTGCTCCTGTTCAAAACATCGTGAATAGAAATTAATGAAGGTATTGCACCATAATTAACAAAAACAGGGAGAAGTCGAATGAAAAATGATCACAGTAGCAGGAGCAAAACATTTTCGAAGATGGTTGTTTGACTCAAGAGAAGCAGAAGTCGAGAATTAGTTGGAGAATGCCTCAATGCTGTTGGAAGAAGCTGCATATTGTTACGACTTAAGAAGTCACAGTGGGAAATGGTAAGAGATCTATCCACAGTATCACAGGGCAATGTTTTTTCGTCTCGTCAATCCATAATCGACAAAACTAGAGCTCATTTTCCAACAAAATTACATGCAAACGCGCTTTTAACAACTCGAGCCTAGAGATAGGCGAGAGCTTCTAGGATACTTGTATAACCTATACCTACCTAATTGTTGACCCAAATGCAACGGTCTTGTCATATTTGATCCACTAAGATTTGAGGAACCAAGTCAGTTTTTTGCTTACACATGTATTATCAAGCAAACAATTTATTAGCACCAATAAAAGTGTTCAGGTATATATTCAGCTAAGTGTCAATCGTATTGTGTGTTAACAACCTTACCTGCATAACAGCCTATTTGCAAGTGTGTGCATCTCTATTAGAGTATTCGGAATTTTAGACTTGTTGGTCTAATTTAACGTTCTCCCATCTGATACTTCAAAGTTTTATTACTTCTATTTGTTTTCTAACCAATTCAAAGCTTTTCTCAGTCCCCAATGTTTAGCCTCAATATGGTGGTTGATGATCTTGTTCACTGGATTAGACTTTGGAGAAAACAGAAAATGCTGACCTCTGTAACAAAAAAGGCATGGAATCCATAAGGAACTCTATGCGGTAATTCAACCACTGCAACTGGATCAGCCGACATCGTCTTGGCGTCGATCACATTAACTGCTGATTTCCTGAACATCATAGAACAAAATTTGGTCAGAATATTTACCCAAAAAAAAAATTTGGTCAGAATGCATTTATATCACAAAATTGATTGCACTTAAGATTTCAGTTTTGAGGCAAAGTAACATTGCTGCTTCTCCTATCTATACGGAAAGATAAATTGAAGATGGCATTATTTAGTGGTGGCTATGACATTCACAAACTTATGATTTTTAAAGACTTCTTGGTCCTTGTTCTTCTCCAAATCATAGGATTGTGAATGTCATTGACACATACAAAGGTTTGAAGGCATATATTAGCCAGACAGCAATAAATAAGGTTACAAAGTCCAACTCAGCTGACTTAAGCCACTGTTCCAACAAAGTTCATAGAGGTCCTTCAAGGTTACTAATCAGAGATCACGAAAGATCCATCCAGATTATAGTTTAATCTACCGATCCACTAAACTGGTTTAGGTTCTTCACAGGCCCAATCATCTGTGTTTGCTACCACCATACAAGAAAGTAATTTTCCCCTTTCGAGGAAAATACTTTTCTATAGTTTCTCTCTTAACCATCACAACCTGGAGAGCACATCTGCTCAACAAAGTTCAAAGCAAACAGAACTTGGAATTTACTTTGTTGATCAGCGATTCGATACTATCATATACAGTTAACAGTTTTTGGTTCTAAGATACTGCACTAAAGAATTGAAACATATTCTCATACTAGTAGTTGAACAAGGGTGGGCAAAGAAGCAGTTAAGGTTACATTTACGCTAAGGCAAGAAAGGAACACATACCCACTCGCTTCATCATGGACAAAGAATATTAAGTACCCATCGTCTTCTTCAGAAGTAATACCGGGCTCACGAGGGACAAAAATAGCCTCCGAACCAAATCTTCCAGGTCCCAGGTCAAAAATGCCTTGAACATTTCCCCCAACTTCAAGTTTTGTTTTTTCAGAATCTGGTTCAGCGTGCAAATCAAATTTGATAATTCCAGTAACTTTTGCAATGCTGTCAAGCATGGTTCCATAAACAAATCGTTGTTTCCTATAGTTGCACAATATCATTAGTGCAAGGTGCAGATAAAACTCAATGTTTCTAATATCAAGAGGTAAACAAGAACTTATGGAATTAAAGTGGACTTGGAACAACAGTTTAGGAGTGGAAAATAAGAAGCGCATTCTTGGACATCAGATGATGCAAACAACAGATAAAGAGTACATATAACTTTAAACGCATGAATCACAGAAAATGATTGATTTTTGTATTCGATACAAGTGAACAAAAAAATCTGTAAATCGCAATCGTAAAAGCTCAATCTACATACCTCCCAGTGTAGCTCTCATTTACCCTTGGGAAATCTACAGCAGATGCTGATAGTTTTTTCTGTGATGCCAGACCAGTTTTCATGTTAAATCTCATCTCATACCTGAAAAACTCCAATAAGAAGCAATTAGAGCTAGCTAATACAGGTACAATCTGTTCTTCGAATGTTCTTAGGGTCAGATTCTTACAGTTCATTTGTGAAATTCTCGAGCTTTTCTTTGACACTCCCACTAACCATGTCTAAATCCGGATTCTGAAGACGACAAGTGATCAAAACAACTTCATCCCCTTCCTCCCATGCATTGGCTAGACAAAGGCAAATAATTCCACTGAAGAGGTTAGGGAGGAAACAAGGCAAACGCGAGCATTCCACAGGAATTGATAAAGCCTAAAAGCACTCAAAATTCACTCAAAGAAAGATACACAGTAAAGCCCCCCACATACACACACGCACAAAGAATTCTCTAAAGGAATTAATTGTGTTTGATTTGCACTATTTTTCTTCCTTTTTCCCAATGTAAAAGAATCACCAAGTGAAACTTTCAACGATAAATCAGAACTAGAAAATAGACATTCAAGTACTACCAGCTTATACAAATTAACAGCATATAAGGTCAGCAGACTATGGCCCAATTAAACAGTCACGTGTTGGATGCGGTGACCACTGGATTAGTGTCGAGAAACAAGTTTACCCTACGGTTGATGGTTAATTACTCTAGACTCTAGTATCTGAAAACTAATAAAGTTGCAAGAAAACCTTCTTATCATACAGACTATCAGGAAACAAAATTCATCCAAAACATTTATTACATAATTATTGATGATGTCAAAATATCAAACGACCGGTTGCTTTCTTACAACTCAAGACAATCAAAATATGCATCTTTTGTGGAAGGAGAAACATGCGTCGATTGAAATATATTCTCAGACCCTAATTGCATGCTGAAATCATATCACTTTCACGTAAGGCATTAAAAATATAATATGAAACAAGCAGTAACCTCACGCGATACAGGAAAAATACAGAAAAAGTACAGTATGTTTTCAGAGTAACTGAAAATCATGGGAAAAGGAGGATAGAATAGAGGGATACAACGATATAATAACTTCAAATTGGCAAGTAGATACTCTGAAAACTCCATGTGTTTTTAGGATAACTAAAAATTCAATAAATTCAAGGAAGATTCATATTTTCTTTAAAAGAGTCTTGATTAAAGTTTAATACTCATTCATATTAACCAAAACCAATGATATCATAGCCATCGGTATGGGAGGTGGTGGAACCTTAAGGAAGTATGACATGTGGGATATGAAGCACCAACGCTTCTTGGAGGTTGTTGCACCAGACACACTAGGGAAACTCCTGAAAACGTATAGGACACGCCACACAGCGTGTCCATTAAGTTTAATTGCCCATGTCCGTGCTACATAGCATGTGGGTGAGGAGTGGGTAGTTAATTTAGGAGTTGAGGACAATTAAGTAGAGTTTCGGTTTCTGCAAATTTATAAAACAATCTAAATTCTAGAAATTAGGGGATTGGTGTTTGGAGGATTCTCAAGCCCCCACTATATTTGTATAGTATAGGATATACTGGGAATGAATCTCATGATCATCTCTTTTTTTACTGTGATTTTTCTAAGGCCATGTGGGGAATCATTTTGGGCAGGTTTAGAAGCTTGAGAAGGCCCGGGGAACGGAGTCAGGAACTTAGCTGTGCTTTTGGGTTTTGTCAGGGCAACTGATGCAAGACATAATGCTGAGATTACAATCACAAGAAATGTGTGATTGATTGGTGAATGATTGGATATAAGAAATGTGTGATTGATTGGTGATTGATTGGATATCTATGTGATTGAGTGGTAATAGATGGAAGGGTCTTAGAAATTTCATGTTCTATTTTAGTAGCATGTTCTGGCATAATCTTAGGCAGATTTGGACTTTTGATTGTTTTCCTTTTTGGTTAAGATCCTAGTAGTTTAAGTATTCTTGTAAGGCATAAGGCCAAGCACTGAATTTTCCATCTTCAATAATATTTCTCTTGAGAGTCATTTCTCATTCTGGTGGATTCCAGTCCCGTGAACTCGGGAATTAAAGAACTCGCTTCCGACCTGCATCAGCAACTCTTTGAGGGTCAATCTGTATAAACTCTCCTTAGCAGCAGCTCTGTATCAAATCTAGATTGAGAGGGATTCTCGGATTTTTGGAAGAGGAGCAGTAGATATTCAAGGGATGATTGCAGCTATTCATACTAATGTTTGGGCTAGGGTTAGTTCTTGGAGGAACTTCCCTCAAACTTGGGAGAATATTTGGCTTTGTAACCAATGATATATTTTAAATAGAGTCTTAGAGGTAATGTGTTCATAGAGGTAGTTAGTTTTCTGTTGTTCGTTGCCAGAAAGGAATGCCTTCCCTTGCTCTGTATGCTGGATTATTTTGCTTTTGTTATTAATTTACCAAAAAAAAAACTCTCGAATCGTATTCAACATCTTATGAAACATTTTGTACCTTGTTAAAAACTAATCATCGTTTACCAACCACACATTGCCTAACCAAAATCCAATTCTCGCTCGATGTGTTCCTCAAAAGTCCGAAAGAGGTTTGAGTACCTTTTCATATAGATCCCCTTCATCAAATTGCATGAGCCTATTCTTGTGGCTCATCGTTTAATGCTTAACTAATAATGTTGGGTCTCCTAGCAGAAATAATTACTGGAGGGTTGACTTGTAGCAAATACTAACTCCTATGAGCACTAAGAGGGCAACAAGAAAGCAAACGAACAAGAAAATGCTTGGGTTTTCTAAAGTAACGTTTTATTAACCCAGGCTTTTAGATGGTAAACCTTGAGTAAGCTTTCAAGTTCAATCCAAACTAAGAAAATGTTTGGGTTTTCTAAAGTTAACTTTACCAAGTAACTGAAGGCTCAATTGCCAATGCTGTTTAACTTCAGAAACAATGCAGCAGAAGTAAGCGGCAAGCGCGTTCTACTGTTTAGGCTTCTAGAAAGGGCTACAGGCAAAACAATGATCAAGTGAATCTAAGAAAATTCTAAAGTTTTCCTGTCAGAATACAACTTGACTGTAGGTTAACCGTCACACTTAAGAAAATATAAAATAGTCAACTGTGCAATCCAACCTGAGATAAATAATGGTACTTTCTTCTGTTTAGTGTTTTGGATTTCAAGAAAAGGCAGAGCAATGGGGCTCACCATTGTGGAATATAAAGCAATTAGGAAGGTCGAACCATTTGATTAAGAGTTCATCCTTCGCATAACGTGGAAGAACGCCAAATCGGGCCTTTTTAGTTGAATCAAATGTGAAGATCAGTTTCTTATCCTTCACCATTTCCTGAAAATTGAAGTGTCATAAGCAAGTAGAGCTCGATATCTCATGCACAATTCAATTACCTAAACAAATCAACAGCCCCTGTATGATTCTCTCAACCAAGCCTTTCCTAATACATGTTATGTAGCCATTACCAACACCAATATGCAAGGCCTACTGTGAGATTGCAACTTATGAGAATCTAATTTTCTTTTGTAGAAAGAAAATTATTCACAAACAGTTGTCCAAGCAACCAAAAATAAATGTCTCCAACATATAACACTTCAACCAGAAAGGGGGAACCTTAACCTTTTCAAGGACCTTTCTCTTCTTTTCTTTTCTCTTGTGTTTACTTGTTTTTCATAGGCCATAGACTCCATTCCCTTTCCATCCATATCTTAGGAAAAGGGAGCATAAGACAAGGCTTTCAATGTGGGTTTGTACTGGCATTGATCATCTGCCATTGAAGTAAGTCCATAGCCGACTGACAATAAATTTATGTATTGATCTCGTCCAAATCTTGTAATTTATAGAATCATATGAAGGCAGTGAGAGTATGGCACTTTATAATTAGTAGCAGGTTTTATAGAGCAAATGAGCAATCAGTCTAAGAAAAAGGAAATAACGAATTGTTTTCTCGTTTAACTGGTAATACGCATTCTCTAAAAATGAACGCCCATCTCCAATGGTGGAGTTGCTATATGGATAGTTATTGCTATAATATAGCAATGAATAATCTCAAATTAGTATACTATAGCAATGTAGCTCCAATGGTGCAAATGCTATTTCTTCTAGTTTTTTACAAAATGTTAATTTTCATCTATGGGTCCCATGATGAGAGAGCATTGTAGATATAGCTGTAAATTGTGCTATATATGGCACAACATATAACTATAAGTAAATATAGCATGTGTTTTACCTCACCATTGAAGAAGGAAATTTGGAGTTTTACACTCTAACATAGCTTTGGGCCTATGCCGACAAATATAACATGCCATTGGAGATGCTCTAAGAAATCATTATTATAGCTGCCATTTCCAGTATAAGAGATTGGGAAGCCCTCAAATGGACTGTTCATTTTCCTATCTTCTTCCTCTTTTCCTTCCACAATTCATGTGATCTGATATGTGTGACATTGTGAGACATTCAGCTGGTTGAGCAAAGATACGTAGAACAAAGAAACACAACCCCCATATGGGCTGATGCCATTTGGTACCCACAACATTTTACCTAAACGTGGACCCAAAAAACAGACCGCTGTCTTGTGAAAATCACAAGACAGTGAATTGGCTTTCAAGCATATTATTTGTCATACCAAAGAATAAATAACCAAATATTATGCTGCTTAAATCGATCAATTACTAGTATTCTATGAGATTCAGTCACATAGAATGTCTTAACCACTCGGCAACAACAGATTACCATAAGGACAATATTATAGGAAAGGAAACCGAAAATAACTATACCTTTGGTCGGAAGTACAAAGGAAGGTCCATAATAATTGCATAATTTTCAGTTATGGCAAAGTCATGCATCATGATTGGCTCCGGTATTGTTATTGGCACCGGATCTTGCATGAAACCATCCTTTGAAATAACTCTGTATGTAATGTATGGTGGTGCATGAGAATAGCCAAAAGTAAACATCTCGCCTGCATGCAAGGTTCCATAGATCAAAAGGGAGTATTATGAATAGCACTTGACGAGATCGCATTTTGGAAGATATGTTTCACCAGTGAATGGGTCAACTTTGGGATGAGCAGTGAAGGAATGAGCCAATCTCTTGTCATAATCCAACATGCCAAGTGTCTGCAGATCTCCATCTTCCAGAACTTTAACGACATCTGCACATTACAGCAGAGAAAACATTCAGCATTGCAAAATAATTGGAAAGCATGATGGAGTTGCTTGATGATGTATGATGCTACAAAATTTTCAGCTTTTCCAGTTCCCTTTAGTTAGACAATTAAGCATCTGTTTTTCAAGCTGCATGCAGCATATAAATAAAAAATATACAATCCAAAAAGGAATAAAAAAGACTAAGACATGGGTCAATCTCACATAACCACTTAGTACCGATACACATTAATACTCGAAAGGAAATAAAAACCATATTTGGTTCTTCCATCAAAACAGAGGGAGGAGATTGGCTCACATGGTTTATCTGCCTCTGAAAGCGCCAAGAGCTTGCCATGATGATATACGAGAGCTGTGTTGCCTAGCAGAACGTGAAAAATAGTAAGTCTTTTCCGCACTTCTCACATGAGTTATTGCTACTATTTTACAAGAATTGACTTGTCAAACATTCACAATCCCACGGGATACCGCAGAAAAAGGTCATTCAACCTACCTGTTCCATATCCATATGAAACATCCAATACTTTCAGCTTTGCTCTCAACATTTGCATGTTAACCATAAGCAACCCAAAGAGCCCCTTGAGGTCTCCAATCTAATTTGACAATACAAAGACACGATAAATGGATCAACAATCATAATACAGACAAAGGATAATTGAAATAAATTTACATTTGCTTCAGTACGTGGTTGCCTGACTAGTGGAGGAGCACCATTTTCAAAGTTGCAACAACTATAGAGGCATCAAGTAGATGAGCCATACAATGAAGTTGTGGGAAAGAGTTATTGAGCATCGCTTGAGAATGGTGACAACAGTGTCGAAGAAGCAATTTGGATTTATGCTGGGGAGATCAGCCATGGAAGCAACTTATTCGTTGAGGAGAATGGTAGAAAAGTACAAGGAAAAGAAGAGGGATCCCCATCTGATTTTTATAGACTTAGTCACTTAGATAGAAAAGCCCTATGATAGGTTGCCCAGGAATATCATAGGGTGGGTTTTGGAGCGAAAGGGAGTGATAAAAGGATATATCGATGTGGTTAGAGACATGTATGAAGGTGCCATCACTACTATTAGATCATCAGTAGGGGAAACAAGTAAATTCACAATAAGGCTACACCAAGGGTTAACTTTTAGCCCTACCTTTTTGCCTTAGTTATGGATGAGTGGACTAAAGATGGCAGTTTCGGAGTTTTTTCCGGGGTTCAGATCGGATTTGGAGGCAACATTTTAAAAAGTGTCGGGGATCGGGTCTAAGGTGGTTCTATGTACCTCCCCGCTCCGTGATTTTTATATATATATTTTTTAGTTTTACCAATATGATTATTGCAAATGATGTGTGGATTATGCTTGTGTAATTTGTGAAAAAGTGAGGTTTAATTGTTTGGCTTTGATGGTTGTTGGAATTCAAAAATAAGGGTACTTAAAAAATTTAGATTTGCCATTACTTGCCTGGAATATGTTATATTTAAAAAGGTTATATTTTCATTTTTATGTTTTTCTGTCTTCAAAAATGGGCAGGAGGAGGTGATTTCCTATTCGGGGAACGGGGTGGGGATTGAGGCGAATATGAGGTTTGGGGATCAGGTACGACGATCATCAAATCCATCCCCGATCCGCCCTGTCGTCATTCCTGAAGTTGACTAGGCATATTCAGGGTGATATTCCGTGGTATATTTTGTTTGCAAATGATATTGTCTTAGTAGATGAAATTGCAACGGGTTAATGCTAGATTAGAAATTTGGAGAGAAGCACTAGAGTCCAAAGAATTTAGGATAAGTAGGAGTAAAACTATGCAGTGTAAGTGTAGTAACAATAGAAGTGCCTAAGAAGAAGAAGTGAGGATTTAGGATCAGGAGATACCAAAAAGTGAGCATTTTAGGTGTATAGGATCCAAGTTGGGTGGCTCAAGTGGAGAGCTGCTTCTGGTGCATGGTGTGATCGAAGGATACCTATAAAATTGAAAGGAAAACTTTGTAAAACTGTTATACGACCAGTGATACTTTACGGGACGGAATGTTGGCCCGCCTATCAATAAGCAACAAGAGAGTAAGATGAGTGTAGCTGAAATGAGGATGTTGAGATGGATGTGTGGTAAGACTAGGAGAGCTAGAATTAGAAACGAAACTATTCGTGAGACGATAGGAGTTGTACATATACAGGATAAACTGGGAGAGAATAGATTAAGGTGGTTTGGATCAATGAACAAAAAGTCGCTAGGCGCTAGTCGGCCACCTTCAAGCGATTAATCGGTTAATCGGGCGATTAATCGGTCATATTAATTAGTAATCGGCGATTAATCGTAAGTCGGACCTAATCGGATAGACCCCGCCAGCGATTAATTGGCGATTAACCGCCGATTAATTCCTTGTTTTAGAACATTGGTTTGGATATATTTACCATAGACCTGCAGACGCAATAATCAAGAAGAGTGACATGATAGTAATGGATAATAGGGCTTGGGGACGAGGAAGACCTAAACTGGCCTTGGATACCATGATACGAAAGGATTTGGGCTTACTAAATCTAAGTGAACAGATAGCCCTTGACAAAGCTCCATGGAAAAATAAGATTCATGTAGTCAACCCCAGTTGATTGGGAAACAATGCTCGGTTTGGTTTGGTTTCTGTACGACAGTTTACGTGCTTGATTACTCATCCTATTTTCTACATCTATCCCATGCAATTAACGAATTTATCCCTTCAGAAACTAAACATTTGGGATACAAGAGACAAGCAAACAAAGCAAAAATTTGGGGAACAGCAAAAGAGAGAAAAGAAAAGGTGTGAGACAAACTACGGTTCCTAGAGAGGAGCACAAAATGGGATTATGGTTAATTTCTCTCATTCGCTTCCTGCCTCTTGCTCACCCTGGGGCACAAATCATTTGTAGAAAGTAGCCAAAGTTAGACTGCTGCAACAATACAAACAAGACAAAGCAGGCATCCAATTCTTTATATTCAAGCACTGGTTGCAGTCTTAGATTGGATTTGTCACAAAATGAAGAAACTTGTCACTATTTAAATCATGCAGACTTAGTTATTGTCCTTCCTTTCTGACTTCTAAGTTCAGTGACATTTTAGTTTGACTTCCCAAATATTTAGTTTAGAAAGAGATTCCCGTGTTTGGCTACCTTTTATTTACCTTTTAAGTATTTTGTGATTACATGCCATACTAGTAAACATTACAGCTATGAACAGAGAGACTGCACTCGTAGAAACGTCAGAACATTTCTGGAGTTCAAAGGTATACCTTCATAAATTTGGATCCTCCAAAAAACTCTTCTTGTTTAAGACGTGATGTCTTTACATAACGGGAAACATATGTTGCTTTTCCCTCCTTGATGCGCAAACCATGAATCATACTGCATAATTAAATTCATCACTCAAACCCTTCGAGAACTTGAAGACAGATTCTGATATTGCACTCCAAAGAATGGATAAGAACAAGGACAGCTATATAGAAAGGAAGAGGAAAATAGTAAAATTCACTTTGAGAGAGAGAGAGAGAGATCTTTACACACACACACACAGAGTTTTTCCAATCATTTTTCCACTTTTTGTGCATCCAAAAGGGCCAATCGGATGTTATGTGAGCAAATGCTATGTCAAGGCTTAGAAAATCCCAAGACCTCAATAGGAACCTTTAAACTAATTCTACCCAACTATTGCAATATATTGATCAACAGACTGGAGCATCAACACATTTGCTTCCTGAGTCCTAAATCAAATATGATGCATAAAATTTAGTTAGGGCAAGCAGTACGATTGTTAAGTTATTAATTACAACAATATGTTGTACAACTGACACTCTGTTTTGCACCATAAAGATTGAATATTATACTTTATTCCGAATATATTACAACAATATATTGTACAACTAACACTCTGTTTTGCACCATAAAGATTGAATATTATCCTTTAGTCCTAGTTTTGGATATGTTGCTTAATAGATTCTCTCCTTCGAAATGATGGGTACTTCTCACTTAGCATCCACACGGAGTCTTTCTGCACCAACCTTGAGCCTTCAGTCCCCTTTTCGGTACATCACCTCCGATTATGTTCCTAAAAAGCCTTTTTGTCAACCGATAATACCATGTAACAACTGAATGATGAGAAAGAGAACAAAGGACACGTTGCCATTAAAAAGCTTGATGATGTACAATGAGACGTCTTTAGGCATTGGAAGCACCTCAGAAAAAGGAATAGGCATTGACCGTAGTACTCTGAGAACTGAGTAAGAGTACCTCCAATGAGTGTTTTAGTGGATAAATTAAGAGTTGGCAAATATGTGTTTTTGGTGCTCCAATGAGTGTACTACTTTGTGTGTTATTGGGTGTTAGTTAGGAAGTTCTTTAGGAAGGGTGCTAGTTATAGGGAGATACTAACTAACAAAGAAGAGAAGACAAAGGAGAGAGAAAGAGAGGACAAGAGAGAGAAAGAGTTGGGAAATGTGTCAAAATTAACACAACCTTGACACATAAAATTGGGTCCCACTTTTTCTATATTTGTTGTATAAAACACATTTTACCTAACATTTTCAACTACACCACTGGAGATGCTCTTACGAAACAGCAGGCACAAGAGTCTCTCTGCTGCTCATTCAGTCATAAACCAACTTTACGCCTTGGCAGTTAAGGCAAGGAATCTTGGTATATAACAACATTCTAACATATTTGTAAGTTTGTACCAGTATCTCACATTCTCACTACTTGTAGATATATGGGTGTGAGTCGTGTGACAATACGAAGGCTTCCTATTTTGTACTGAACACGAGATTATCAAGGAAAGTGCAAAAATGAAATCAGATGATGCAAGCCAGATCTTAAACAAATGCCAACATTGCACCTAAGCATGCAAACTGAAGTTCATACATGGTCACTAGGATTAAAGTATCCACAAATTGGATAGGCACTTAGGCAGCTATGATGCATGTTGAGATGTAAAGAAGTTCAGTTACATCAGTGAAATGATATGTTAAAACTCTGTGGAGAATTTTGTCGATAATAGCATAGGTTGATTTATCTGTAAACAATGAAGCCATCATCCCAGAATCAAAAGGGATGGTGAATGTAAAATGTAGAACTCCTTTTAAATAAATAAATAAATAAACCTTGAAAAAAACTACATATACTTTAAGATGAGTGAGGGGACAAGAAGACGCACCCATCTCCATCAAACCTGCAATTTGAGCAACAAAAGGAATTAGCACAACTCTCATCCAGTTGATATTAACAGAAAATAAAAAAAAAAGGGAAGATATTTGTGCATAAGAGAATCTTGCATCTCTAAAGCGAAAATGGGGCAGATAAGCCAGGAAAAGGTTTTATCTTTTCCTTTGAATGCACCACAACATGAGTACATCTCTAAATAGATCAATAAGTCCTTATTGAAACTTGGAGGACGACAAGAATAACGATGTACCAATGATATCCGGCCACAGGAGCAAACTTCGGATTAGGACCAACTCTGACAAACTCACCATCAAGACACTCCTGCAAAATCCTTTCAGTTAGACAAAACAAACTGCCATATACTGTCACATAAACAAAGAGTTTTTTTTTCTTTCAGCTCGGCTGTCATATAAACAAAGTTACACATAATATAACTACCCTGCCAGTTATATGACCTTTAAAACTCAATGAAATACCATATATTTGGCAAGGAAAGGTTTCAACATGAAAAGGAAATGAAAAGATTAAAACATCATGTCAGAAAACTTTCAAATTGTCAGTACATCTCAGAGAGAGAGAAGAGTAACAGTTTCTTTCTATAGTGGCTGTCAGGAATTACGAGCAGAGCTGTACGCTGCAGAAGTGGCACTGGGTTGGGGGACAGGAGTGAGGGCACATAGATGAGATGACTACAAGGCAGTGTTTTAAATGGCGAAAGGCGCACCAAGGCGCAACAGTCCCCTGGGGCTTTAGCGCAAGGCGCAAGGCGCGGCGCGCGCTTTATTGACGCGAAGCACAAAAAAAAAAAAATCTCCACAACGAGGCAAATTTTATTAGAACAAGTTTTCAACACAAACAAACACTTGTAAAACTTTCAAATGTCATAAAACATAACATGTTAATGGTTAAACAAAAGTACCAAACACAAAACATAACATATTATCCATGAAAAGCTAACATAATAATGTTTAGCCTTAGAGATATAACAAAAGGATGAAAGGCAATAAAATCTAGAGTCATGCATAGACATTAATCATCATTCTCAGAACCAAGAACTTCATCTTCAATTTCATCATCATCATTTGATGATTCTGATTTATATCCTTCCACATCTTCCTCCTCCTCATCATCCGTCTCCCATTCTCCCTCTTCAATCACCTCATCTATAAGAGATGTCTTTCCTCTTGAAGCCTTAGCCTTTGGAGTTGGTTTTGCCATTTTCGCGATAGGTGTTGAGTCTGTTGACTTTGAACTTGATGCTCTAGTTGTTTTACTTGGTTCTTCGGCTCCAGAAGCTAAAGCAACATCATCCCAATTCAAATCAGCATCCTCAAACACAGGTTCTTCCTCCATCTTCCCAACCAACCATTCATTGCTCTCATCAATATCTTTCAAGGATATAGGATCAATGCGATCACGTTTGAGGTATCGGCGTTTCAATGCTCTATTGTACTTAACAAATACCAAATCATTGAGACGCTTTTGAGCTAGTCTATTCCTTTTTATTGTGTGAATCTGCATTAACAATTAATTATACAAGGGACTTAAATTCATGATCATACATAACTAAAGGAACTAAGGAAGTTAATGAATGAACTTGATTATCATATACTCACATGCTCAAAGACACTCCAATTACGCTCGCATCCCGAGGAACTACAAGTAAGGCTAAGAACTTTGACGGCAAATTTTTGCAATTCGGGAGTGTCATGACCAAATGAGGCTCACCAGTCAGCTGCACACCATAGAATATTGATATTGGAAAACATTCCTAAAGTGCAACTCTTAGGATTTAAATTAGTTACTAGGTTAAGGTTAACATGTTGATACCTGGTGCTCTTGTATTTCTTTGCCTCTTTGCCATTGGGTTACCGAAGAGTCCTTCAGCTCTCTCATACTTCATCAAGTCGGCACAAATAAGGTCTTGTGTAGCAATATTGGAAATCAACTTTGTGATACATCTGTATAGGCCTCCAATGACTTCTGGAACTTTGCAAGCATCTGGATCTTTGTAAAAAAATTCAGGATTTAAGTAAAAACCAGCTGCATGCAAAGATCGATGCAATTGGGATTCCCACCTCTTGTCGATTATCTTATAGACCTCATCATACATCTCCTTATTTTGATTGAAGGAATTTGCAATAGTTTCTTTAGCCCGATCCATAGCCTCATAAATGTATCCCATTGGAGGCTTGACTTCTCCATCAACCAATCTAAGTACCTTAACAAGTGGGGATGCAAACTTGAGGGCAAGGAGCACATTCCTCCAAAATGAGGCCATCAACATGACTTTTTCTACTTGTTTTCCTCCTTGCTCTTTTGCCCATTTGCTATTGGTCCACTTCTCTGAAGTAAACATCTTCCTTAAGTTTCCCTTTTGTTCATAAACCCTTTGCAAAGTCAAAAAAGCAGTTGCAAATCGAGTTTTTGCCGGCTTAACGAGCTCCTTCCTCTTGGTAAATTGCCTCATCATATTCAACAAAGAGGGTCGATTATAAATATAACCATGAATCATTATTGCCCTTTCCCAAGTTGTCTTCAAATTTGGTAACTTAAAAATGTCTTCTAACATCAAGTCCAAGCAATGGGCAGCACACGGAGACCAAAACAAGTGAGGTCGTTTTGCCTCCAACAACTTCCCTGGTAATTGTTATAAATAAGTGGTATTAGGAGTTAAAACTAGAATAATAAGTAATTCAAATATCCGTAAGTGGTAGTAGAAGTTAAAACTAGAAGTTGAAATTCTCACCTGCCGCCACATTTGCCGCGGCACTATCCGTAACAACTTGAACCACGTTTGCTTCTCCAATATGCTCCACCCACGCATCAAGCAATTCAAATATCATTTCTGCATCCTTTACAACTCCAGACGCATCCATAGATTTCAGAAACACGGTCCCTCTCGGAGAATTCACCAAAAGATTCATCAATGTTCTATTTTTCCTATCAGTCCACCCATCGCTCATTAGCGTACACCCATATTGTTCCTGGTCTTTTTTGTGATCCTCCATCAACTTGTTAACATGTTCTACCTCTTTTTTTAGAAGAGGAACTCGCACTTGATGATAAGTTGGTGGGGGCAAACCCGGACCGTATTGCCCAATAGCCTCTATCATTGGCGCAAAACTATCATTATTCACAACATTTAGAGGTATCCCACAATCATATATCCACCTTGCAATAGCCTGATGAGCCCTGTCTTTCAATATTTTCTTATATGGTTCATTCTCATCAATTTTTGGCTGTTTGCCCTTGGCTTTTCTATTTTCCACCACCACCTCTGGTTCAGGAGTATAGAAGTGTCGAGAGGCCCTATGGTTCTTGGTTTCTTAGGCTTAGAATGAATAGATGCAGTGGTGCTTCCGTGAGTAGAAGATTTCTTAGAAAGAGGATTGGATTCAACAATATCATCATCGTCAAGGTCATAATCATCATCATTCATTGCATCATCAAAATCTGGTATAGACTTAATTTGACTTTTTGCTTCATCCTTTTTACGTATAAACTCCCTCATCTCCTCTCTAACCTCAGGTGGGCATCGGCGACATGCCGCCGTATTCCTTTTAGCTCCTCCGGCAAGGTGTTGCTTAATTCTTGACACTCCCCCATTTTTCACTTCGTTACAAAAAATACATTTCAACTTGGTATTATTGTGTGGATCAATCTTTTCGCAATACTTCCAACCAGGATCCTTTTTACTAGAATTTTCTGATGTCATCTACAATTAACAAGTACAAATAATACCATAAAGTCATAAACACATAGCTGGAAAAAAAAAAACAAAAAAAAAATAGAGTGTTCAAACAAAAGAAAGCCCACTGCCCACTGGTGTTCAAAGAAAAGAAAGAAGAGGAGAGAGAGAGAGAGAGAGAGAGAGAGAACACAGCCGGCAGCCCAGCCGGCAGCTCCTGGGCGTTCAAAGAAGAGAAAGAAAAGGGAAAAAAAAAAGAGAGAGAGAAAAAATTTGGCCAGGAGTCTCGGAGAAGAGGAGGAGAAGAGGAGAAGAAGAGGAGAAGAAAGAAGAAGAAAAAAGAAGAAAGAAGAAGTCGCGGAGGAGGAGGTTACCGTTGCTGTTGTCGACTGAAGCTGCTCTGGAATCTGGATCGACGTCAATAGCCTCGATCGACTGAAGCTGCAGCTGCTATGTCGATCGCCTGGAGCTGCTCTACTGCTGGGTTACGCTGGGTATGAAGCGTATGGTTGATTTAGGGCTAAATCAGACTAAAAAGGAAAATTATTCAGTGCATCGCTGCCATCGCATGTCTTTTCTGCACCGTCGGATCAATTTTTGGATCAAAGACTAAAAGCGTGCGCCTCTGCGCCTCTGCGCCTTGCGCTATAGCGTGCGCCTTGCGCCATAGCTTGCGCCTTGATGCTCTGCGCTATAGCGCTATTCTTCGAAGCGCAACACCTGCGCTGCGCTGCGCTTTGCGCTATAGCGCGCGCTTCACGCGCTTTTTAAATCACTGCTACAAGGTAAGGTTGGGGGCCTATAGGAGGGTTAATTGTAAGTATTCCTACTGTATTCTCTAAAGTACGAATAAATTTTAGAGACTAGGATTATATTATATGTTGTGAATAATAGTAAATATAACGTATATTCAATGTGCTTTTTTTTTATATTAATCGAGCCTCATTACCACTACAAGAGCCATAAAATTGTGAGCCCATGGCTAACCTTACGAAAGTAACAGACTTAAAAGACTTTTTTTTTTTTTTTTTTGAACGGCAAATTTTTTTACTAATCCTTGAAATTTGTCAAGGATTAAAAGGACAAGGAATGATGACATCAAATCCTAAGCAAAGCTAAGAACTATCATCTGCCTACCCGAGACCCAAAGCCTAGGTTAGCAAGAAAACACCCATTGGGGCAAAGCCCCATTACACCCATTGGGCCAAGCCCAGAGATCCTATGGGTCTCAAACCCAAATCTGCAACAAAAGCTCAAGAGACGGGCCAAGCCCTGCCCAAAAAATGGACCAAGCTCAGCCCAACACCACTGCCTAACCCAAAATCTAACACAGAACCATCATCCATACTGCCGCCGCCCGAAAACCTCAGGCGAACAGACAACAACCAAAAGGTCATCTCACCACCAACCACCACCAGAAACCACCGATCAGGACCCAAACCCATCTCCCCTGGACACCAGACGACGACCAGCAGCGCCGAGAGTCCATCCATTCCCGAATCCCCGAGACCGCCAAAGATTGTCACTTTGATCTCCCCAAACGACTAGGAAAGCTGGCCCAGAGCACCACCGCCATAACGCCCCCGCAGCGATGCCTCCCCAAGAAAGCTGAGCAACACCAAGAGCGCTCAGATTCATGGCCACACCAACACGCCATTCATGGGCTCCCAACCGCCGTTCGGCAAATGGAAGATCCATTCACACTAACAAAAAACGATGGAGATCTGATGTATCATGCACCCATGATTGTGAAACTCGGAGGAAATGGGCCTGGGCCCTTCTTTATTTCTTCAAACTCCTTCCCTGGTTTCGGCATGATGCAATTGGGTATAGACGAGCAGCCAGTTTCGGCATGCCATCCCTTCTGTTTTGACCTCCTAGCCACTTTAAAGCCACCATAAGCCGTTAAAAATCAGTTTCAATTTTTCTATTTACTTATATTTTTTGAATATCAGCGAACATTTCAACAAATTCTGAGATTTCCACTGTAAAGATGATTCCCAAAAGCCATGAGGCCAGAACTGGGCACAAAGCATTCCAGATTGTTCAATCTAAAGGATCGCAAATCTGCTTCATAATAACTAAGTAATAGATTTAGGACTTGTCATTTCACAGCCAAAAGGCGCAACGATGCAGTTAACAAGAGCTATCTCTACTATTAAGCCAACGCCCCATCGTGTGTTCTACTCCTACTTGGGGCTGCGATGTAAAAAAACAAGAGAAACCGCACCCCTTGCTTTCCCTTTTTCCTCCCTGTCTCCAAAAGATAAATCCATGCTTATCCTTTCGCAATATTAACAACAAACCTGTTTATTAGCTTTTGGCCTACGGAATGCAAATTCTTCTTATTAAATGGTTCATAACCATTTTAACAACCAACCTCAGCTGATCAGCTCCACAAAACTTCTTATTTGCATTTTTGCTGTCATGGTATTCCATAAAGCTTTTGCTTACTCACTGCCCCGTCTTGAGGATATTCTAATTTTCAGGCAATGAGACCCAATCTACCAAGTTATCTGATTGATAGGAGTAATTCAGCCAACTTTCTGACCGAATCTCCATTTAAACAATTTAGGTACGCAGTGGACAAAGTTTGACATAAAAGTACTCATTTACTTCAACCAGTGCAAAGACTTGCTATAATTCCCCTCAAATACAATTACTCCACATTCTTTTTGATCAACTTATACTGTTCCCAGCAGCAACAAAAAAAATGGAAAACTATTCTGCCACTCACATGCCACAACATTCATTTTTGCAACACTCAATTTCTAGCATATCGTTTTTACTACCATTATAGCAGCCTTCATCTAACTTCAACTCCCTTCAAAGGAATGAGTAAAACTCCATCTCCATACAAATACGACTTAATAAAGCATTTCAAAGTTCGAACTCCAGCAAACCCCCGCCCCCAGCCTCCACAGAAACAATGCCAATTTCACAAAAGTCTTATGGCTTTCACTTATTTCGCAACAAATTTCAAACATGATTTTGGTTCAAAAACACTCATTTAAACATAAGAATACATGATACATGTGGGGATACTCTCACTGTACCATATGATAAGATATGTACCGTCTCACTATCATCATAAGATGTGTATAAACATAAGACACTTATCAAAACAAAACAAAAAGCATATGACACATTTAACGAAACGTATCGGTTTTACCCTCTAAACATATTGATTTGTAGGATACTCGTATTGCAGGATTTTAACCGCAACAGATTAAACAAGTGCATCCATTAATTTAACAATCAAGTACCCAACCAATCAGTGCCCAAATTTTTCAATATTTTCTCCATAGAAATAACAATGGCAATTAGAAATCTCCTACACAATTGTAGCAATGTATAGAGTAGGATAAATGAGCCAAGTAGTTAATTGCTCAAGCTTGGTTTGAAAATTTAACGAGCTTCGAACCATGTACAAGCCAAGCTTTAATCGAGCCAACCACGATCCGAACTCGCTTAGCTTGAACTTTTTATAAATCATAAACCGAATGAGCCAAATAGTAGCTTGTTCGAACTTAGGTTTGGAAACTTAACGAGACGTTTCAGGCTAGGTTTGCTTACGTGAGGGGTTAATACACAAAATTTCGTCCCTAAACTATCTCAATTTTGTTATTTCGTCTCTCAACTATCAATTGCGTCTGTTCCTAATGTATTATCCTTTTATGTAACAAACCGATCTTAAACGAGCTTTTTTAACAAACCAACACAGGCAAAGGCAAAGGCAACTAGGCGTACCGGTAGGTGACCTTTGACGGGGAGGTCCTTGAAGGGAGGGGTCTCGTCGCGAACCGGAGCGAAGTTACCGGAGAGGTAGTGGTGAGGCTGGGAAGAATCGTACATGAGCTTCACTATCAGCTGCTCCAGCCAATCGACGGCTTTGGAAGTCAATCCTTTGTTGGGCTTCGGATTCACCACCACCACTCCTCCGTCCAACCTCCGCTCCTCGTCTTCCTTCATCCCCATTGCCTCTCTCTCTCTCTCTCTCTTTCTCTCTCTGTGTGTGTATGCCTCTGTGATCTGTATATACTGTAATCCGTTCTCCACGGAATCTAGTGTCGTTATGTGACGAGGGGAGTGAGAAGTCGCGTTCGTGCGTTATCTCATCGCATATGATTTGTTGGCGGAGCTGCCGCCCACGTATACTCTCACGTATAGAGTCTATAGACATGGAGTAGTCACTTTGCCGTCTTGCCCTTGTCTTTTCTTTTCTTTTTTTATTTTTGGCTATCAAAAAGTCACTTTCCCATTGTGTGGCCATTTGTGCACAGCATACATGTTATGCACGATTAGAGCCGTCAGATTGTGTATCTGATGGCTAAGATCACATTTCGAAAATAAACGGTTCTCAATTGTCTATTAGTGAAATAAGATTCGAACCGTTAGATGCACGCGTCAATCTGAAGACTTAGATCATGCATGTGTGTGCGCACATGTACAAGTGCATAATACACACCCGTGTTCGGCCATCTATATTCTTTTTGGCTTCGGTTCGCCTCAATAACCGATTCCTCAAACCTGTCCAAGTTTAATTTCTTGGGTCTTGATTGGACCAACGATAATGATTCATATCGTTTATCCTGTACTTTTTGTTAAGAAAAACAAATGTATAAAAAAAATCAGCCTGATCAACTACCGATTACATGTTTTTATTAATTGGACAGTTTACATGAGTTCGAACATGAACTGTTGATTTTAGACAACTTGTTTATATACTTACGGAGTATCAATCCAGATGGATATCAATATCATATGTTGTTCTCAACCATACGCAGAAGATGAACGATTTCAATTGTTGTTATAAACTAACGATGAGGCCCGAAAAAATAAAATTTGGAGGGATATGGTTGGATAGTATAGTGTGGAGGTGAGCTAACCTGTTTTATATATATATATATATATATATATATCTCCTTTTTGGTCTAGACAACTTGTTTATATCAATCTAGCAGGGCTTTTATATCATTTGTTGTTCTCTACCATACGTACAAGATGAATGGTATTGTTGTTGTAAACTCGCGATGATGCCTTAAAATAAAATTTGGAGGGATTTGGTTGGATATACAGTAGGGTTTTAGGAGGAAAGTGGGAAGATGAAGGGTGTGTAGGAGGGAGGAGGAGGAAGAAGGTGGGTTGGATTTAGAAGTAATGAAGAAATTGGGTTTTAAGGTATGCGGTTGTAAGTGTGATTGATGGGTCCAACTCTGACGCGACCAGCTTACTGGATCAAATCAGGATGGGAACAACACACATGGCTTGAATTTGAGAGGTCACCCAATTGATGCCTACATGGCTACATGTTAGCCTCTTCTTTGAATCTTTGTCAGTATTGGATCAAACCAGGATGGGAACAACACACCAGAATTCTAGTTCTAACTTCTACTATTTTGTTGTTCTAAATATACAACTTCAGTTTTTGTCTGTCGTTCAGATCGAATTATTCCAGCTTTTTGGTTAGCTCATGCCGCTCTCGATCAGATTACTGTTTCTAGTATGCTATTTCTATTTCTAATTATTCTGCGAGAGTACAGGAATACAGGATTATACTTACTTTGTTTGGATTAACATTCAACTCACTCTCATCTCATCTCTACACGTTTCTCAATACATTTTTCTCTCTATCTCTCTCCACTCATTACCACTCAACTCTCAAAAATAACTTTCTAAAAGTTCAATAGTTGGAAAGTTTCTGCACGGATGAGATTATATTCCGTGTTTTCCGCCAGAACCCTTCGTGGGTCCTCTTCGTGCATTTTTTTGGATAATCCAAACCGTGCATTTTGTAGGGTCTATAAAATAATATATTTTTACGCAAAAAATCAGTTTATCTGGACATTAATAGGTATGTCAAAAGTTGAGTTCTAGACGAAAAAATGGACGGCCTGGATCTGTGAACTATTTTTTTAAGTTAAACTCTCCACATCTGTTTGTTTTTCGTCTAAAAATTCAACTTTTGACATACCTATCGATGTATGGACAAACTGATTTTTTGCATGGATACATTATTTTACAGGTCCTACAAAGTGCACGGTTTGGATTACCCAAAAAAATGCATGAAGAGGGTCTATGAGGGTGGCGGAAAACCTCCCTTTTTCGCCTCATCTGGACAGAATTTACACTCTATTCAATTATGTTGTGTTTGTCAGTTATTCTTGAATTTTCGCTAGTTTTTTTTTACAAGAATAAATTTTTTATACCGCCGGTGTAAACATTTGTTTCCTCCAAATCAATTACATAGCGTTATGTTACAAAATAGTGGTCTCAATCAATAAAACATGGTGATGTGACGCAATATAATTGATTTGGAGGAAACAAATGTTTACACCGACGGTGTGCAAAATTTAATCTCTTTTTTTATTGTAGTATCCATAACCAAATAAGGTGGCATTCCAGTTTTGCATCTTAAAAAATACTAGTAAGTACTTATTTGTAATTTTTAAGCTTAAAAATAATACACTTACTGAAATAAATAAAAAATGCAATATGGATCTTGATTGATAGATTTCGATGAGATCTATTAAACCCTGTAAAAAAAATTATAAAATTATTTGCGTAAGTCCATTATTTTTAAACTTGAAAATAGGTCCTTATTTTTTAAGTACTTATTTGAGAAAGTGGAACGGGCAAGTGACATTTGGACTTCCGAGAGAAGTGGTTTAAGGAAAAAGGAAATGGACGTACTATGGCATAAGTCCGGTCCACCTAGCGCTAGTGTTTGATTTTACTTTGGTTTAGAGCAAGTTTATCAGCTTCTCTATTTGTTGCTTTTAAGGTAAAATAGAGAACTTGAACCAGAAAATCCCCTTGCAGCAGAAGAGTAAAACCTGAAGCCAAATTACATTTTGCTACAGTTGGTAGGTAATTTACCTATCAATTGTTCACAAGCTTTCTGTTTTTTTATTATTACTTTCTCTCTCTCACACACACTCCACAAATCAAGTCTAAAAGTAGGGAAAGAAAAAAATAGTACTCCGTATTATTTTATGAAGTGATAGTTAAAATAGATAAGATTTGTGTAGTGTTGAAAGAGATATGAGTAGGTAAAATATAAAATTTACACTGTTCATTAGCATTTTTACCTATTAGTTGGTGTACTTGCTTAGCATGGTTGGGTAAAGCCAAGACCTCAGAATTACTATATACTACATTGCAAATTTTCACTGATCAAAATGAAAGCTTGTGTCACTTTTGTGAAGCTTGCACTTTTCAGTCTTTTCCTTCGACGAGCAATATCAACCCAAATATATTATTACAGGTAATAAAGCTTACACTTTTAATCAGTAGAACATCTCCTAATTTAGTGTTAATGTCGTATGAATATGCATGGAATGTTTCGGTTTGGGGTGATTGATATGCGGGGACTAACCCAATGGAATCCTGGCAACAATGGACGGTTTGGATTAATAGAAGTTCGGATTAAATCTAAGTCGTCGGCTTCAAAATAGATGGCTGGATCGCCGCCCTACGGCCCCTCTAGTGCGGGCTGCACTACGGGATTTCCAAATTCACCTATGGTGTACGGTGTACCCCGCGCGGTGCAGGTAATTCTCCAAACCTGGTCCATATGTTAGCCAGCATTCCAAAAGTTCTTACTCTTCAGTTGAAGTTGCTTTAGGAATGAAAAATAAGCAATTGATAATGAGGAAAAATGCAAAAGGGCCTTCGTTTTTTTTTTTCCGGGATCGGCCACGAGATTAAGGCTCCGTTCCGGAAACCTTCTTAAAAAATAAGTATTCCTATTTATTTTGCCACTTCTTATTCGAAAATAAGAAGGGTCATTCCACAAACCCAAATAAAAAGTTCTATTCACATTTTCAAACTCAAAAATAATGTAAATGAAAAAATATTTTTTTTGCACCGTATTAAAGATCTCAATGAAATCTATCAAACAAGATCCCCTTAGTGATAGGAAAATTATTTGCGTAAACACATGATTTTTGAGCTTGAAGTTGCCTTATACAAAAAATAAGACTGTTGCTATGATAATGGGCGCCGGCGGAGGGAAATCGTACCAGCGGTCGCGCCGGGCCGTCTCCGGCCACCGGACGGCCGATCCGAGCCGTCCAAAAATTCTATAAAAAAAAATCGATTTTATATACACGGAAAAGGGGTGCTCGGATCAAGCACCCTACACACCTCGGATGCCGTTGATTCCCGCGTTAGCCCCCTCGGTTTTTTTTTTAGAATTTTTGGACGGCTCGGATCGGCCGTCCGGTGGCCGGAGACGGCCCGGCGCGGCCGCCGGTACGATTTCCCTCCGCCGGCGCCCATTGGTACCTAAATAAATTCTTCCAAAATAAGAAGCACCGTACCCTTCTTATTCAACAAAAAATAAGTTCTTAACTTGTTTCTGGAACACAACCTAACACTTACTAGAGATTAGTAAGTGCTAGACTTTGTTTTCAACTCACATGATTGCATGGTTGTGAAAGAGCTTACGGCCTGTTTGGATGCCGGAGATGAGGGTGGATTTGGCAAGAGCCCTGATTTGCAATCCTGGCCCCACACCATCTCCGGTCTTTGGCATCTCTTGTGCGCGGGTGAATTTGCGTGGAGGCGGATTACATATCCGGTTGGAGGGTGGATTTGTAATCACAGGGGGTACCCCTGTCGTTAGCTAATCCGGGTGTTTTGGGACGATTTTACCCTTATAAATCCGGGTGACTCTTCCTCTCTGTAACAACAAAGAAGAAGAAGGAGAGAGAGAGAGAGAGAGAGAGAGAGAGAGAGAGAGAGAGAGAGAGAGAGAGGAGTACTGTTCATTTCTGGAAAAGTGGATGGAGAGAGGTAGAAGTTGTAGTGATGATCGGAGCAAGAGACTGGCGGCTGGAGTGGTGATGATCGACGGCGACGGCGGCGACGGCAACGGGCAGACGGAGAAGTCGATGAATTGCAGAGGATGGGTTTTTTTTGGAAGAACAGAAGAAGAGGATGTGGTTGAAAAAGGGGCTGGGTGGGTTTTGTATTGTTTTAGACTTCTAGATGTACATATACATATATACACGTTATTTAAGTATTTTTTTAATAAATTATGGTTTACTTTTAATTTGTTTCGGAAAAAATATTTTTCGAAAATGAAATTAAGTTTAAACATTTGTGGGGGCAATTCAGTCATTTAACATATAATCCCATCAAATCCACCCTCTAAATCCCCTTCCAAAAAAATCATCCAAACATTGGATTACAAATCCACCATTCTTAGGAGGTGGGTCCACCCTTCTTACATATCCACCATTATTACATATCCATCCTCAAATCCACCCTCCTTCTATATCATCCATCCAAACGGGCCGTTAGGACACAACTTGACGGTATCCCAGAGTCACTTATCGTGTTTAGGCTAAATAAGCTACTTAGCTTCTTCTTCTTTATTTTTGTGTCTTTACTTGAAGTTTTTTTTGCATTTGTTAGATTTGCGTCAAAATTATTTTGGATTACTGGTTTGTCTCAACGAGAAGAATAAGAAAAGTGGAGTAAAAAATTGTGATTCAAACCGATTTTTTTTTTTGAGTAAAGCCAAAAAAAATGTTTTTTTTGGTTTATTTCTATCTTTATTTAAAAAAATTTAGGTTTGGACTATAATTTTTTACTTGTCCGATTACTCTCGTCAAGTCAAACCTATTATCCAAAAAAATCTGACGTGAAATTAAAAAATGTAATTCTTTTTTAAATAAAGACAAAAAGATAAGCCAATTGATTTATTTAAAAAAAGACCCCAATAATTTTCGAGAAATGATTTTGCCACTTCCTTTTTTGTTAATGCCACTGCTCTACAAGTGTATTTTTGCACAAAGAATACATTTGCAGGGGAGTGACGTTAACAAAAAAATGAGTGGCAAAATCAGCAGCCTAATTTTCACCGGTAAACAAAAGAGCTGTGCACAGACCCCTTTTTCTCCCGCCTCGGGTCGCACAAAGATGATCGGAGCCGTTCATTTTGTTCAAAATATGTCGTTTAAGGTTTTTGAAAAAAATGAGCTTCGTTCGATATCGTTAGAAGCATTAACAAAACACCCAAAATCACTTCAGAATTTAGGATCTGTGCACGTAGCTTTTTTGTAAACAAAATATCCACACGTTTTTTCCCCTTCTTTTTGGTCCCTATTGTGTTCTCAAATCCGAACGGCACTGTATCCAATATCCCAGTAAGATTTCCTGGAAAGACAAGGGTAATGGCGATTGTGGAGGAGCTGCCGCAAGACGTGTTGATCGACATCCTATCTCGGCTTCCGGCGAAATCCCTCCTCCGATTCAAATCCGTCTCCAAACACTGGTACTCTCTCATCCTAAACCCTAACTTCATCTCCCTCCACCGCACCCGCGCCCGACCCTGCTACTGCGTCTCCCGCGTCGTCGGAAATTATCCCTACCGCTGGCACATGCATTTACTCCCTGACCGAACTTCGATTCACGACCTTGATCTCTCTTTCACCATGCCTCACCTTGCGGATTCGAGCCTATACCGTGGCTCTTGTGACGGACTCATGTGTCTCTCCGAGAAGTCCAATATCGTGATATGCAACCCTGCAACGAGAGAGTGTAGGCCACTCCCTCAACCGCCTTACCGTACTTGGCGTACTAGATGTGTAGGGTTTGCTTATGATTCCAAAACCAGTGATTACAAAGTGGTCAGAGTCGCCACCCTCCGTAAAACCACGCTGGTTGATCATAGAATTCAAATCTACGGCATGGGCGCAGATTCGTGGAAAGCAACCGATGCTGTGGTGCCCAACCGCGACTTCACCACTTACTATCATCTTTGCACGTCATTGGACGGGATTTTCTACTGGTTGAGTTATGATTCTTCTACTCGTGTCCGCGCAATCGATGCCTTAAACACAGTTGAAGGATCGTTTGAGCGAATATCCTTGCCCGCCGGCATTAGGTCTGATGGGCATCTTGATCTTTGTCTTATGGATGATTCCATTTCCGTTGTTGTGCCAAAGTATGACGACCAGCGAGGAGAGACGCTGTTTGACGTATGGTTAATCGACGAATACGGACTTAAGGGGGTTTGGAATAAAAAGTACACAATTGGGCCTCTCTTAGGAAGTCACATTTCATTTGGGTTTTGGCCAAACAGCGAGGCTCTTCTGACTGTGTGCGAAAATGGGAAGATTGTGTCGTACAATCATAGTACACATTACATAGAAGAATACAAACAGTTATGCGATTTGCCGGAACCACGTTTTATAACACATGTTTTTCCATACTCAGAGAGCTTAGTGTCTGTCAAGAGACGGGTTGATTTAGCTTAATTAGGATGGTACTGCATTTACCCATTGCTAAACAAGAAGAAGAAGGTGATAAGGTGTACCAATCAGCTTCTGGAATTTCTTCTTGATAGTCTTCTACTCGAGCACCGTGGAACTATGAAGCAATTTATTCAGGTTTGCATATCTGTTGAGAAGTGTGAAAGGATCCAATTTCCAGGTTTTGGACAATCGAATTATATCCATTTTCACTTTTCTTGTATGTACTTGTCTTTTCTTCCTATGTAATCTAATTGTGGGCTTCATAACTACTATTGAATCTTGGTTTCAACTTATGCTGGGAAGGTGATGCATTTGATTAAACTTTAAACCGTAAGATCTGCTACTCGGCTTAGATTCCTTGAACGTATTATTTTGTTTCGGTATTTTGATTCCTATATTATTATCTTGTGCAAAGTGGGTCTAGCAATCCTCTCATTATGGCACCTTACTTTTTTATACATTCGATGAGGACTGGTTGATTTGGAGAAAGCAGAACACTAGGACTTCCGTTCGGGTGGGATGGAGTATGTGGTACTTCCTTTTCTTTAGTTATGCCTTTTCCTCTAGTTCGACAGAGGCATATCATTAGGAAGTGGCTTTCAAAAGTATGAGCTGGTACAAAATCTTGGCCCTTAAGCCAATTTTGCTGTTGGCCCTTTTTTGTTAAGAAGATTTAAGGCGGATAAGCTCTCTTGTATATATCGGATCAAATTGTTGATTTTGTGGATTCTTTATATAGGTGATTTTCTTTAGCTTTGTTGTGTTTCAGGCTTTTGTGATCTTTTATTGAGTTTCAGAAGTTCATTGTTTTTTTTGGTTTCTCAATGTGCGGGTTTCATCCCTTGAAGTCAATTCTGACCATGATATAAATAGCATTGTCAATCGACAAGTCAATTCTCTTGGTAGACACATATGTTATTACAAACACATTTTCTTGTACTTGTATATTTACATCCGCTTGTAAGTACTCTTGTAGATTATAGTAGAACGCTATCAAGCTGCCACTATCTGAATCGATTACTTAGTGCACGCTCTTGGAAACAAATTTCATGCATTGCGTAGGAGGAGCGTTGCGCTTGATGTACCTAGTATCTTTGCTATGGTATGCCAGGCTTTGCATTATTAAGAGGGAACGAACGGGACATTCTTGGGAGTAGAGGAGCCTAAATAGTTCCGTTTTTGTTTTTCTGCATGTAGCTGAGATACAACGATTGTGGCATCTAGCTTTGATCAGATTGGGGATTTTTGCATTAATTAATAGCTTTGGCCTTTTTATGCTTTAATCCTAGCTTCATCACCCTCCACCAAAATCACGTCCGGCCCGACAACTGCTTCCTCGTAATTTGATACCTCGATTGATGACTTGGGTTTCTTCCAATAGAATAGAACTGTGGCTTTATTACCAAAGTTGAACCTTGGTTTCAACTTATGTTGAGGAGAAAATATATTCGGTAGAGCTTTAGATGATATGATTTGCTGTTACTTGTGATTATTATCTTGTGCAGACCTGCACTATCAATCCTCCAATTATGGCTTCCTTTTGTACAATGAGGCGAGGCATTAAACTAGAATGGAGGAATGCCTGGTTGATGGCTCCCTTTTGTGCGGGATGGTTGATTTTGAGGGAGCAAAACAACAGGACATTACGGGAAGTGGATGAGAGATTTTCTTGTATTATATGTAGATGGAAATCATGGAATACGAGCATAGTTGCACCTAGCTCGGATCAATTGTTGATTTTGTGTAGACTCTTTAGGTATGTGGCTATATTTGGCATCTTTTACATACTACGCTTCTTGTTTTGCTTTTATTTTATATCGGAAGGTTTGTTTGTTTCGCCTTGTATACTGTTGGATCCCCATGATGCTCTTTTCTGGCTATATTACTTTTTATCACAACAAAATGGCTAGAAACATTTGGAAGGGGTTGCTCTTTGTTGATCGTATTAAGCTGGGACAACCAGACAAGGGGACAGTAGCATCTAGCTTTGATCAAATTTTTTGATTCTCCATGTGGAGTTTTGGCATTGGTGATTAACTTCGGCCTTTTCGTGATCTATGATGTGTTGCTTTTCTTTTGTTTTCCTTGGTTTTTTTTTTTTTTACCTTCGGCCTTGTATACAGGTTTCCGGTTTGGTCCCCTTTTTTCGTAAAATTTATTTTCTTATTGAAGCAAAAAAGACTAGAAACACGTTAAAGTGGTTGCTCATTCACAAGGCAAATTTGCCTATGACCATGAGCAGCTCCTGATGTTTGGATAGATTTCGTTACTGCAAGTTGTTTGTTTCGAGTCCACTAGCAAGGGTGGTTGCTAGTGGGGTTGGAATACTTTGCTTTTAAGGCTGTGTGATAGATTAACTCTTTACTGCTCCCTAATAGTTTTGCTTGTTTCATGACTTTTTACTTTGATCCAAAAAAAGGCTTTTCATGACTCTTATCCTTGTTTTGTTTTTGTTCTATATACTCCATCGTAATATGAGATTGCATATCATGAGTTCTATTACTCTTTCGACGCGTTTGTTGACTGACTGATTTATGATTACAAATAAGCACAAGAGGACTTATGTGGAGTTGCTAAATTTTACGGAATATCAGATCAAGTTTTCCTTTTCCCAAGCATTATAATGGTCATGGTATAGGTAAGTCAGTTATTATTATTATTATTCTCCCCATTGTTACACTCATGTTGAATTTTTAAGAGAGAGATTCCGCATAGCCATCGAAGACCAAAGCAGCGGTGATGAAGACTCCGGAGGAGATTGACCGGAACTAGAGTCTCGCGAGGGATTTAGCGATGCACATTACGGATGAGTTTTTCAGTGCCGAGCGGGTATTGCCGACGTGGCACCCGTTTGGCGCATCTCAGCCGTCCGATTCACTTTTGGACAGTTCGGATTGACATCATCTCTCTCCTTTCACCCCAACACTTTCTCTCTCCTTTTCTTCTCTCTAAATCTGAGCCGTTCAAACACAAAATGGACGGCTCGGATGCACGAGCGGACACCACGTGGTACCTGCTCGGCACTGAAATTTTTTCCCACATTATGAGAAAGTATGGGGACAAAGGGTCTCCTTGCCAAATGGCACGACTTGGAATAAAACTCTCGGTTGTGTTACGATTAGAGATGATGGCCACACAAGAAGAGGAGACTCTCGCAAGCCATCATAAGATCCACCCATTTGTTAGGAAAATTGAAAGCAACGAGGACTTTAAACTCCATTCGAGTCCCGGTTTATTGGGGCGAACAAGTATTAACTTGGTAGTTCAAGAGCCCGTAAGCTTTTTCCAAATCTAATTTGATAATCATCTCCCCACCTTTTCCTTTTCTTTTTAGATTTAAACTTGTGAAGAATTTCTTACACAATAGCTTTTTTTTTTTTGGGATTCCATTTAATCTAAAAAATTGAAATTATTATTAGATGATAACAGTCTAAAAGACTAAGCGTTAATCTCAAACCTAAGCTAAAACCATAAAGATTATTCTGATATCAATGGTTTTGATTTACTTTCAAAATTCAAAGGTGTAAAAAAAGATTTAATTAGAAGCAAGTGTGGTCTCAAGGGGATGCAATGGATGACCCAGGCCTCTCCACAGCTCCAAGTACTCCCACGTATTTTGGAGAGTTATGTTTTAGGAAATTTTTTTGGGATTAGCCCTTGTAAGTCCTTTGTGTGAAGTAGATTAATTTCTTAAATTTTCTCTGGGTTGGGTTAAAATTTTCAAAATTTCAAGTTATCAATCATTTTTTAGATTGCATATATAAAATTAAAAGTGAAGATATAATAAGTGGTTTGGACTCCTATTTAACATAAATTCTGCGTCCGCCTCTAATTTAGAAGTAGTCACTCCAATTCACGTACTAGCTAGCCTACTAGGTTATGTAAGAAGATTACTAGGTAAACGGCACGTGCTAGCATAAGGTGTCTCATGCCTGGTATTGAGAAGGGATGCTGTGGGTTTCTTCGTAGTATTGGCACAATTAGAGAAGGGAATTAGTTTTGCAAGCAGTGCTGATATATTTACAATACGTTAAAGTTGTAGTTAAGCTGATTACATCAAAGAGAGCTTGGCAGAGCCTGAAGGCAAATGGCATGAACCAAAAGATTTGTCTGTAGTTTTAGGAAAGCCTAATACGCGCGTAGAAACAGTAGAGATGGCTGCAAACCAGGTGGTCCAAAAGATTTGCTGCAACATCTACTATTTTAAGAGATATGGCAAAAGGGTTCATTGATTGAGCTATTGCTTTTTCTGCTTGTTCTTGAGAGGCTCAACAGGTTCATCTTCTTCTATGATGTCCTTGTTCGTTGCTGATTCTGGTGTGCAGGGTGATTTTGTTGGACGCTTTTGGGGGGTGTTTGGGGAAGGACAAAAGAAAAGATGAGAAAATAATTAAAAGGGAAATTAAGGGAAAGTTAAGAAGAAATTGGACAGAAAAATGAATTTGTGTCTCTATTTCTTCTTAATTCTTAATGGGTCTCAGTTGAGCGGCTTCAATTATTTGCGTGGGACTTCAAAATGGATCCTTCACAAAACTTGTGTCAACCTCTGTTTGAAAGGAATCGGCCCCAATACATATAGATGTATGGAAACAAATAGTTCATAGTATTAGAAAGAGTTCAACAATCGATAAAGTACTCAATCATATATGCTACATACACAACCATCCAAACGCACCAAACACAATCCCTCACATATATCTGGGGTCACATGTATGCGAGGAATTGTGTTTGATGTTATGTACCAAGTATTTTTATAAAGTATGCCCAAGTGAAAAACAATTTTTTTTTTCTTGTCAAACGATTATCTTATTATTACCTTGAAAAAACGAAATCACTTGCAGAGTCATTTCGAGGTACTCCCTCCGTCTCTTTTTATCCTGCTTCGTAACTCCAACTTATTAAGAAAACATCATTATTACATATTTCATATCAACTTTTACCTATACTTTCCCTACTTATCCTCTATAGAGACATCATCATTACACTTTTACTCACTAACTTTTCAAAATGGAATATGCTTTTAGGGGCAAAATGGAAAATGTACCAACTTTTACCCACTAATTTTACAAAATGGACACTTATTAAGAGACAACCCAAAATAGAATACTAGATTTTAAAAAAGGGACGGAGGGAGTATGATTTATGTATATGGTTGATCAAACTATTTCTTTTCTTCAAAGTAGGTTTAAACAATTTCAAACATATAATAGCTTTTTTTGGATTCCATTTAACCTAAAAAATTGAAATTATTATTAGATGATAACAGTCTAAAAGAGTATCCGTTAATCTCAAATCTAAGCTAAAACCATAAAGATTGTTCTGATATCAATGGTTTTGATTTACTTTCAGAATTCAAAGGTTTAAAAAAAGATTTATTTATAAGCAAGGGTGGTCCCAAGGCTATGCAAGGGAGGACCCAGGCCTCTCCACAGCTTCGAATACTATCCCATATCATGGAGTAATTGTGACGTAGAGGAATTCACGAGAGAATAGTTAGTGTACTATTCCAAATGAGATAAATATTCAAGTCCATAAGCAAACCTTGCGCACAAGAAAAATGGAGAGAAACTCTGAATAATATTGATGTAAAAGTCGAATAATTGATTAGGTTACAACCCTTATTAATTTATGCTAGTAGAGAAATTCTATCTTAGGAAGGAAAATGACAATTAAAAACGGTGGTTGTGTGCATACACATAATATCGTCTCTTCTTCGGATCTCACGAGTAGCAATATACGCTTATAGAATATATTTTTATTATTAATATGCAGATAAAAGTGATTCGGGCTCCTACTTGACACAAATCTTGTGTCCGGCACCCTTCGCCACTGATTTAAGAGTAGCCACCCCAATTGACATAGTATGTTATGTAAAAAGATTATTAGATAGATTGTATTTTCCAATGCACTTATCGAAAACTAGTAATAATGCAGTTTTCCAAAATTAAAACCCTAATTAAGGTCAATAATTTCACAAAAAAGATGAAGTGGGGGCCGTAATATCAAAAGATATTTTGGTAGCAAAACAATTTACATGACTACAATTACCAAAGATCTTATGGCTAATGAGAATATCTTCTTCACGAAGGTTTCTGTGAAAAAGGGTTTACGGATGTGAATCTCACATGTTCAAAGTGTTTTGGATGGACTGGATTCGAAAAAATTTCATTAAAATTCGAACTGTCCAGAATACTTTTAGACGGTTCTAATTGATTGCTGCGGAAAAGATTGTTCACGAGTACCCGCCGTGAATTATTAAGTCTAACTCATTGCTAATATAATGTGGGTGGCTCACCTCCGTGCTCTCGAATCCGAACAACACTCAAGGCGGCTGTGTCCATATATATATATATATATTCCCCGTCAACCAGAGGCGTCGAAATGAATCTTGAGAATATTTTCTTGGAAAACAAAGGGTATGGCGATTGTGGACGAGCTTCCGCAAGACTTGTTGATGGAAATCTTATCTCGTCTCCCTGTGAAATCCCTTCTTCAATTGAAATCAGTTTCCAAAAGCTAGTACTCTCTAATCCAAAACCCTAGCTTCATCTCCCTCCACCACACCCGTCCCCGACTCTACTACTGTGCCTCCATTGTACTAGTACGAAATCTAAAAAACAATGCCCTCCAGACGGTCCATGTATTTATTCCCCGACCAAACTTCAATCGAACATCTAGATCTCTCTTTCACCAGGCCCCACCTCAACAAGGAATTCCGCCGCGAAAACTCTTGTAACGGCCTCATGTGTCTCTCCGAGAAGTCCAATATCGTGATATGCAATCCTGCAACGAGAGAATGTAGGCTACTCCCTCAACCCCCTTATCATGCTTGGCGTATTGATTATTTAGGGTTTGCTTTTGATTCTTAAACGATTGACTGTAAAGTGGTTAGACTCGCCACTCTCTCTGAAACCATGCTTGTTAATCATAAAATTCAAATCTATGGCATGAGGGCAGATTCGTGGAAAGAAATCGCTGCTACGGTACCCAACCACGACTTCACCGTTCGTGATAGTCCTTGCACGTCATTGAATGGGGTTGTAAAGACCCGAATTTTTGCCCTATTTTTTTCGAATAAAGAAATTATTTTTAATCAAATAGTCTATCATAATCGATTAATTATTTAAAATTATAACTAGGTTAAACTAGAACCTAGATTAATTTTTGGTGTTTAAAATTAGTTTTGCATATACATTATTAATTAGCTTGTAACCATCCCACAATTTATGGGATTTAGTTACCCATTCCTCACCTATCTCTCCCGATTCTATCTCTCACTTTCCTCCCATATTCCATCACCTTCACCCTTATCATCTCACTCTCCCACCTTCCTCCACTACTCTCTCTTTATTTCTCTACGTCCATTACAAAAACCAAACCAACTCCATTCTCGTCCATATCATGTACCTCTGTTCACGGCCTGTTTCTTCATAGCTAACGTTGTTTTTAGGCCTGAGTTTCTTCACGAATGTTGTAGAGGGCGTCGAGGGCTTCGATTTCAACCCAAGAATCACCCGAAACGATCAAGTATTGATAGAGTTATCACCGTTCAAAGTTTGGTAAAATTCTCGGATTTTGATTTCCAGACAGATTCAGCGACTCTTCTAAACTTCCATTTTTCTCCTACTTAGAGTGATTTTCAGGCTTAGACTTCTTCACGAAAGTTGTAGAGTGTTTCAAGATCTTCGCGTTAGATACAAGAATCGTCCAAAACGGTAGAGTTTTGGTCAAGTTATTTCAATCCAAAGTTGCTGCTAGAATACCGATCGTTCGCCGCCAAACGAAAACCCACCAGACTCCACAGTCGAGCTTTTTGTCCGACAGGTAGACAAATCTCTTCTCTACTTTCTCCTAAGTATATCAATGTGCTATTATATTAGTTGTAATGATAGGAATCGAAAAGAAACAAACCCGTGCATTGTAAGTCGAGTAAATCGGAAATTTTCGTTTTCAGTTCAGATCTGCGTTTTACGGGGAACTATTCGTATGGAAAATCTGATTCGTTCATCTTGTTCGTCTTGTTGAGACGATTCCGGAAAAGTATAATAAGCCCAGTTTCGATGTCGGGATTGATCACACGACCCGGTCAAAGTTTCGGGTCAAACCATATGTGTATATATATATATGTTATATATATGTATACCTGCGCACGTACAGTACCCAGGTTGAAGATGACTGATGTCATCATGAACTCACCCATCTGAAATTACAGTTTGCTCCCTGTGTTTATCTAAATTCTCAATTCTACTCCTGTGGTAATTAGTTTTCGATTTCGGCAGTAGACTAAGTTTGACTGGATTCTTGTTTACACTTTTGTTACATTGTGTTTGGAATGACTAATACTAATTATTTTACGGAACATGAACGAAATTATAATATGTTTAAACATTAACTAAACCTTATTTTAATAAAGTATAACAAAGTACATTGATAATAAATGAATTGTATATTACTCTAAAACAATGCATATGATAAGTTATGAAACATTTTATTCCTTGACAAATTGATAGCTAAAGACGTCATAATTTCTAGAAGAATAAAATGACTATATTACCCTTACGTTTGAGTAACGACTAAAACCAACCTTCTAGTTTTTAAGAAAATTTCTTGACCGATAAACAAATTTAAGGGCATCGGCCCGTTCATAAAACACTACGTGCTTTACTTTCTCGCACCATATTAAATGTTATATTTTTGTCTCATTGAAATGTATCGTGTTTAAGCTGTTGTTGATTGTATCATGTTGTACTTGTTAGAATGGACTTAGGTTCACTGGGTGGTTACGAGTAGTGAATCATGTAGACGATGATAAGTAAATGGAAAATGGTAAAGTGTTGAAAGTGTGAGTTGTGGATTGTGATTTGAGCCATGGCGATGGCAAGGGTAACCTGTGGGGGGTGTTGAATGGGTTACCTGCAGGGCCCGGTGATGAGATATGTTGTGACGCTAACGTATGATACGTCATGGGAAGTTTTCCTTCGAGTAACCCATGAGACGGTTATAGTTAGTGAGACGTTAATGTATGATACGCCATGGGAAGTTTCTCTTGGAGGAAGAGAATGGGTCCCATGAGACGGTTATTGTTAGCGTGGGGTAAGTGATGTCCGACCCTAACGTTCGATACGTCATGGGATGACTTAATCCTCCTATTATGGTTTTAAGTGAGAACATGCTCGGTACATAACTTAGATGCGCTCACTTAGGGCCCTGGTGCAGGACAAGCAAGAGGAAGGGTGGACCCATGAGACGGTTGTAGTTAGTGGATGTGGGAGGAAAGGATCTCGTGGAGATGATCCTTAGATTTCATATAAGTTGATGGATAGTAAAGAAAATGATGATGTGCTATTATTCTGTACCTTCTGTGTATTATTAATTGTTATATTGTTGAACTGCTAACTGTAGAGTAAGGGGTTAGTAGGGTTGAGATTATCTACTGAATTTCAAAACTCATCAGTAGTGCCGTTGGGCTGGCGTTTCATGCCAGGTAATCCGGAGAACGAAGAACAAAATCCTCTTCGAGATGATTAGTATCAAGGTGAAGACCTCCCAGCTGAGGAAGGGGAGTTTGTTGAGTCTTGGATGTCTTACCCTTAGAAGCTCTGTTAATTTGAAGTACTCTGTTATTTGAATTTCCAAAAGTGTTATTACATTTGTCAAACTCCGTTTTATTTTTGTTCAGTTGTAAGACAATTAAATAGTTTTGAATTTAGTATTTGAGATTTCCGCTGCTAAACTCTGTTTAATAAAATTTTATTTCTTAAATTAGTTTTATGAATTATTAAATCAATTAAAAATGATTTAATTAACGTGTCCGAAAATCGGGGCGTTACAGGGGTTTGGTTTTCTACTGGTTGAGTTATAATTCTTGTACTTGTGTCCGTGCTATTGATGCCTTAAACACAGTTGAAGGATGTTTGAGTGGAGATCCTTGCCTGCCATCGTTAGCTCTAACGGGCAGATTAATCTTTGTCTTCTAAATGATTTCCTTGCCCTTGTTGAGAGAAAATTTGACAATCGAGAGACGTGGTTTTATGTATGGTGTCTAATTAGTTGTCCCCGCAACCGCCCCGTATATATATATATATATATATATATATATATATATATATATATATATATAGAGGCTTGGTGGCTCACCTCCGTGCTCTCAAGTCCGACCAATAACTCTCAAGGCGGTTGTGCCCATATACTCCTATATATATTCCCCGTCAATCAGAGGCGTTGAAATCTTGAGAATATTTCTTGGAAAACAAAGGGTATGGCGATTGAGGACGAGCTTCCGCAAGACTTGTTGATGGAAATCTTATCTCGTCTCCCTGTGAAATCCCTTCTTCAATTGAAATCAGTCTCCAAAAGCTGGTACGTTCTCATCCAAAACCCTAGCTTCATCTCTCTCCACCACACCCGTGCCCGAATCTACTGCTGCGCCTCCATTGAACTAGTACGAAATCTAAAAAACAACGCCCTCCAGACGGGCCATGTATTTATTCCCCGACCAAACTTCAATCGAACATCTAGATCTCTTTCACCAGGCCCCACCTCAACAAGGAATTCCGCCGCGAAAACTCTTGTAACGGCCTCATGTGTCTCTCCGAGAAGTCCAATATCGTGATATGCAATCCTGCAACGAGAGAATGTAGGCTACTCCCTCAACCCCCTTATCATGCTTGGCGTATTGATTATTTAGGGTTTGCTTTTGATTCTTAAACGATTGACTGTAAAGTGGTTAGACTCGCCACTCTCTCTGAAACCATGCTTGTTAATCATAAAATTCAAATCTATGGCATGAGGGCAGATTCGTGGAAAGAAATCGCTGCTACGGTACCCAACCACGACTTCACCGTTCGTGATAGTCCTTGCACGTCATTGAATGGGGTTTTCTACTGGTTGAGTTATAATTCTTCTACTTGTGTCCACGCTATTGATGCCTTAAACACAGTTGAAGGATGTTTGAGTGGAGATCTTTGCCCGCCATCGTTAGCTCTAATGGGCAGATTAATCTTTGTCTTCTGGAGTAAATGATTTCCTTGCCCTTGTTGAGAGAAAATTTGACAATCGAGAGACGTTGTTTTATGTATGGTTAATGGACGAATTTGGCGTTGAGTTTTGGACCAAAAAGTACACTATTGGGCCCATCTATGGAAGGTACATTCTATTTGGAATTTGGCCAAATAACGAGATTCTTCCGACTGGGTGCAAAAATGTTCTGATTGTGTCATACAACCATAACACACATTATATAGAAGAATACGAACAGTTATGTGATTTGCCAAAACCAAATTTGATAATGTAGGTTTTTTCATACTCAGAGAGTTATTGTTTGTCAAGAGACGAGTTGATTTAGCTTAATCAGGATGGTACTGCATTTACCCGTTGATAAACAAGAAGAAGAAGAAGGTGATAGGGTGTACCAATTAACTTCTGGAAGTTCTTCTTGATGGTCTTCTACCCAAGCACCGTCGAACTACGAAGCAATTTATTCAGGTTTGCATATCTGTTCAGAAGTGTACGTGAAAGGCTCCAATTTCCAGGTCTTGGACAATGGACAGATATCCATTTTCAATTTCTCTTGTCTGTACTTGTCTTTTCTTCCTATGTAATCTTATACTACTATATTGTGGGCTTCATAACTGTAGTGGGCCGAAATATCCGAAGGTTCAAAGGGCTCACAGGGTTGGCCTTGTGGACCTATCGTTCAATTGTCTCATTTCGTTTACAGGTAAAGAAACATCTTAACATGTCATACCATGCGTTTCCCGAACGATAGATGAGCCGGGAGGATACCGCCGAGCTTCAATCGTCATCTGGACGGAATGGTTCCTTCTTCCTCAGTAAGTCTTCTTGTCGCTCGGATAGTCATTCCCGCTCGGTTGCCCTTCCATTGCTTGGGATTCCTAGTTTACGCTCGGAATGGTGGACGTCACTCGGCAGTGTGTTTACTCGGCTGTCATGTTCGGAAGTGGTTGTTGGAGAACGTTCTAGAAGCTCTCGTTGTTATTCCCGATGATACGCACGTTCACTTCTCTGATAACTGAAGGGACGTCCCTGATCAATGTGACGCCTCTAACATTGACTAATGCAGCTTTGCAAATCTCGGAGAACGGCGTTCATTAAATGCTCCTAACACGTGACGGCATCCGAGCGTAGCAACGCGCGTGCAGTGCACTTTCACCTTGTCCAGCACTCCAAATCTTTGCCTATAAATAGAAGAGCACCCCCTCTAGGGCAAGGGTCTGAAACTCTCTCAGCTACTACACATTCTTCTTTCTCCTAGCATATTTCTTACCAAACTTCTTCTTCTTCCTCCATATTTTGACTTGATCGTTGGAGCTTCTTTCCGGAGGAACATCCCCCTCCGGTTTGCAGGTACACGACGTTCTAACGCTCTTCTACGGTTCAACAGAAGGAAGGAAGGGTTTAGAGGATTCAAAGTTAAATCAGCCCCCAGAATAACTACTATTGAACCGGTTTCAACTTATGCTGGAAAGGAGATGCATTTGGTCAAATTTTAAACCGTAAGATCTGCTACTTTGCTTAGATTCCCTGAATGTATTATTTTGTTTTGCTATTTTGATTGATATATTATCTTGTGCAAAGTGGTTCTAGCAATTCTCTCATTATGGCGTGCCTTTCTTTTTATACATTCGAGATGAGGACTGGTTGATTTGAAGAAAGTAGAACAATAGGATTTTCGGTGGGGTGGGATACGTTGGAATTATGTAAATACTAGCAAATTGTCTGTACCTATGGCAATACCAACGATGATTCAAAACATGTGAATACAATGTTGCAATGATAGCATATAAAGCCAATGTTGCATTGTAATGCTTTTCTTGCACACATTGGCTAGCATAGCCAATGCCAATGATTTGTCCCAGCCCCCCTTCTAACATTTTTAATCCCACCCCACAACTGTCATCTGGGATAAGACTATAGCGAAAAAAATTCAAATTCAACACTATTCCTAGAAAAATTTGCTTTTACAAAATAAGTGGAACACAAATTCCGTTCGGGATGAATTTTTCAAAAGATATCACAAAAGTATGATCAAATGACATATTTCTTCTTTGTTTTTCCCTTTTTCGACAAAGACATCACAAGGGAGTTGCTTTCAAAAGTACGAGTTAGTACAAAATCTTGGTCCTAATGCCCTTTTTCGCTTTTGGCCCCCCGCCCCCCTTTTTTTTTAAGAAGATAGAAGGTGGATATTCGCCCTTGTATAAACGGTGTTATTTTTAATCCTAATTTCAAATGAGAGCAGTTTTAGGAAAGCATAAAATCAGGGATATTGTTCAGTTACTATTGAAAAGATCATAATTAGGACCTCGAACTTTAGTTTTACATCCCAAAATTCTTCTAGTACCCAAAATGGCTAAGAAAATTTAGTCAATCAGGGGCGATTTAGGTTTATTCAAATTTCGGAATTAAAATATAACCATTCAAAATGACCAGGATCAAAAGTTACGGCACCCTATAAGAAATCAAGTAACCAAAAAAAAAAAAAAAAACAGAAGTAATACAAAAAATTTGTTGGCCAAATTATATCTACGAAAATCTTAGTGCACAAAGAGCACTCCATTTGTAAGGAAATAAGCTTAACTGTTATTTTTTTGGACACTTTTTTCATACGAAAATGAAACAATCTCCAAAATCATTGCTTTCTTTTCTAACTAATAAAGAAAGACAACAAATTCGTTTGAAAATTGATGCATGCCAAATAAGAATGACAATTTGTATGTTGACGTGCTCACCGTAGCAAGAATATAAGTAACTTAGTGCCATGCATGGATCGAGGCACTGCAGTTGTTGAGAAGTTGTGGTGTATTCTGATTTTTTTTAATTTTAATCAGAGGGATAGTGACTCTAGATGGCTCATGAATATAGGTTTTTTTGGGTGAAAGAATGGGATACCATGGCTCGGACATGACAAATGACACCACGAGTACACAAGAAGTCCTATACCCACAGCCACATCCAGCTTCGATTAACTCAAGTTATCCATCCAATGGCATCCTGCTATAAAAGTTGCACAAGTAACACCCCCAAGTCCTCGGGAATTTTACAATCCACGGGTTGTGGCCCCATAACTTTGATCTCAACCTCTGTGGTGCTAACTTCTCAACCTTTGCTAAAAGAACTCTATAAGAGCCACGTTTTCTTTTTGAGTTTTTTATGAAAACATCTCTCGAACTATCACTCAATTTTCTACTTCATCATCGAACTATCAAAATCTCCTACTTCGTCCTCAAACTATCCATATCCCACCTATTTGGTCCAAAACCTAACGACATCCAAATTTTTGGACAGCAAAGTCAACACATGCTGTGCATGTGAGTGTTTGAAAGGCAAAAATGGGTTTCATCTTTTTCCCTTACATTCTGGCTCCAAACCTGATTGTTGTTCCCTCTAAGTTGGGTTCTATATACTCCTTGACGGAGAGGGAAAAAACAAAGCCCTCCCGATTTTGGACTTTTACGAAACAGGGCTAGTTAGGATCAGATCTATGAATGAAGACAAGAGCCTGACTCCACCATGGCTGCAACTCTGTCAATGCCCCACCAGTAAACGGGTTGGATCCTCCGTCCCCGAATCTTCTGCACAGAAAAAAGCTATCTTCACAGCCAATGTTTTTTTTTCCTTTCCTTTTCCATGGTCTGTAGAGGAGCTGCCGCAAGACTTGTTGATCGACATCCTATCTTGGCTTCCGGCGAAATCCCTTCTCCGATTCAAATCCGTCTCCAAACACTGGTACTCTCTCATCCTAAACCCTCACTTCATCTCCCAACACCATGCCCGTGCCCGTGCCCGACCCTGCTACTGCGTCTCCCTTATACGCAGTGTCGGAAATAACCCCTACCATTGCTACATGCTCCCCGACCAAACTTCAATTCAAGACCTAGATCTCTCTTTCACCGGGCCCCACCGTTTGGATTCCAGCATGTACCGTGGCTCTTGTAACGGACTCATGTGTCTCTCTGAGAAGTCCGATATTGTGATATGTAACACTGTAACGAGAGAATGTAGGCCACTCCCTCAACCCCCTTATCATGCTTGGCATACTAGATATGTAGGGTTTGCTTATGATTCCAAAACCAGTGATTATAAAGTGGTCAGAGTCGCCGCTTTCTGTAAAACCACGCTTGTTGATCATAAAATTCAAATCTACGGCATGAGTGCAGATTCGTGGAAAGAAATCGCAGCTATGGTGCCCAACCACGTCTTCACCATTTTTTTATCATCCTTGCATGTCATTGGACGGGATTTTCTATTGGATGAGTTATGATTTTTCTACCCGTGTCCGTGCAATTGATGCCTTAAACACGGTTGAAGGATCCTTTGAGCGAATATCCTTGCCCGCCGGCATTAGCTCTGGAAAGATTAATCTTTGTCTTTTGGATGTTTCCATTGCCATTGCCATTGTTGAGCCAAAGTATGACGACCAGCAAGGAGAGACATGGTTTGACATATGGTTAATGGATGAATACGGACTTAAGGTGTTTTGGACTAAAAAGTACACTATCGGGCCTCTCTTAGAAAGTCACATTCCATTTGGGTTTTGGCCAAATAGTGAGGTTATTATAACTTGGTGCGAAAATGGGAAGATTGTGTCGTACAATCATAGTACACATTATGTGGAAGAATACAAACAGTTATGCGATTTGCCCAAACCAAATTTTATAACACAGGTTTTTTCATATGCAGAGAGCTTAGTATCTGTCAAGAGACGAGTTGATTTAGATTAATTGGGATGGTACTGCTTCTACTCGTTGCTAAACAACAAGAAGAAGAAGGTGATAAGGCGTACCAATCAACTTGTAGAATTTCTTCTTGACAGTCTTCTACTCGAGCATCATGGAACTATGAAGCAGTTTATTCAGGTTTGCATATCTGTTGAGAAGTGTGGAAGGATTCAATTTCCAGGTTTTGGACAATGGACATATATCCATTTTCACTTTTTCTTGTATTTACTTGTCTTTTCTTCCTATGTAATCTAATTGTGGGCTTCATAACTACTATTGAACCTTGGTTTCAACTTATGCTGGAAAGGAGTTGCATTTGGTCAAATTTTAAACCGTAAGATCTGCTACTTTGCTTTAAACCGTAAGATCTCCCCTTTTCAATCATGTCCCTGAATATTGTCCCAGATATGAGAATCAAATTCCCTGAATGTATTATTTTGTTTTGCTATTTTGATTCACATATATAGTATCTTGTGCAAAGTGGCTCTAGCAATCCTCTCATTATGGAGCGTTACTTTTTATACATTCGATGAGGACTGGTTGATTTGGAGAAAGCGGAACAATAGGACTTTCTTTGGGGTGGGATGGAACAGACTGCTTATGTGGTATTTCCTTTTCTTTAGTTTGACAGAGGCATATCATTAGGAAGTGGCTTTCAAAAGTACGAGCTCGTATAAAATCTTGGTCCTTATGCCAATCTTGCTGTTGGCCCTTTTTTGTTAAGAAGATTTAAGGTGGATAAGCTCTCTTGTATATCTCGGATCAAATTGTTGATTTCGTGGATTCTTTAGATAGGTGCTTTTCTTTGGCTTTGTTGTGTTTCATGCTTTTGTGATGCTTTTATTGTGTTTCAGAAATTCATTGTTTTTTTATTTTTTGGTTTCTCAATGTGCACGGGTTTCATCCCCGTGAAATTAATTTTGACCATGAGATAAATAGCATTGTCAATCGACAAGTCAATTCTCTCGGTAGACAAATATGTTATTACAAATACATTTGCTAGTACTTATATATGCAGTCCGGTTCAAGTCAGGGATCCCTGATTTTGTTACGGTCAGGACCTCATTGTTCCCGATCAAAGTTAGATGATCCGAACCATTCAATGTGTTTAAAATGTGTTTGTAAGGGTACCCGCGAGAAATCGGCAAAAAATATGATTGGGAAGGGCTTGATATATTTTATGAAAAATTGATCGATCAAGCCCTTCCCGGTCATATTTTATTGCTGATTTCACGTAGGTACCCTTAAAAACACGTTTTAAACACATTGAACGGTTCGGATCATCGAAATTTGATCGAGAAAGTAGAGTTCTGCATGAGGGCTTGACCGTAACAAAATCAGGGATCCCTGGTTGATGGCTATGGCCTTTTTATACTTCAACCCTAGCTTCATCACCCTCCACCAAAATCGCGTCCAACCCAACAACTTCTTCCTCGTTATGCGATACCTCGATGATGACTTTGGTTTCTTCCAATAGAATAGTGCTGTGGCTTTATTACCAAAGTTAAACCTTGGTTTCAACTTATGTTGAGGAGAAAATATATCCGGTAGAGCTTTAGACGATATGATTTGCTGTTACTTGTGATTATTATCTTGTGCGGACCTGCACCATCTATCCTCCAATTATGGCTTCCTTTTGTACAATGAGGTGAGGGGCATTAAACTAGAATGGAGGAATGCCTGGTTGATGGCTCCCTTTTGTGCGGGATGGTTGATTTTGAGGGAGCAAAACAACAGGACATTAAGGGAAGTGGATGAGAGATTTTCTTGTATTATATGTAGATGGAATACAAGCATAGTTGCACCTAGCTCGGATCAATTGTTGATTTTGTGTCAACTCTTTAGGTATGTGGCTATATTTAGCATCTTTTACATACTACGTTTCTTGTTTTGCTTTTACTTTATTTCGGAAGGTTTGTTTTGCCTTGTATACCAGTTGGATCCCCATGATGCTCTTTTCTGGCTATATTACTTTTTACCACAACAAAATGGCTAGAAACACGTTCAAGTGGTTGCTCATTCACAAGGCAAATTTGCCCATGACCATGAGCAGCTGCTGATGTTTGGATAGATTTCTTTACTGCTTCTGCTGATGCCTTTTTGATGCTATTATCCTTGCCAAGTCCTTTAGATGAGGAGGCTTAGTCCTAATGATTTCAGGATGCTGTCATCCTTGCAGCCTTGGATTTTCGTCTTGGTGCTTGGTGTTGGAGCAAGGGTGGTTGCTAGTGGTGTTATTTGCTAGTGGGGTTGGAGTACTTTGTTTTTTTCCCCTTCTTTCGATGTTTCGTTGGAACCTATGTTTCTCTTCCTTGCCTTTCATTTTGCTTCATGGCATATCATGTTGCTTACGTTAGGATCTTAATGTACCCATTGTCGAGTTTTTATAAGATTTTGTTTTCCCAATAAAAAAAAGTTATCCCAGAGTATGTGCATTTCTTATTTTTGTTGGTTTGTCATTTGAAACCTATGCTTTAAGTATGTGCAAGCATTGGGTGTGCCAAGGATTTCTGTTTTAAACTCATAAAAAATGCAGAATTTCCGAGTTGGATGTGACATCAGAAATCTTTGGTTTCCGTTTTTTTTCTGGTGATTTTTTTTTAAAATTTATTTATGGGATTAGCCCCTGTAAGTTGTTTGAGTGAAAGAAATTTCTTAAATTCTTTATATTCGTGGGGTAAAAATTCCCAAAATTTCAAGTTACTGATCATTTTTTAGTTTGCATGTATAAAATTAAAAATGGTGGTTGTGTACATACACTTAATATCGTCTCTTCTTCGGACCTCACGAGTAGCAATACGTGCTTAAAAAATATATATTTATTATTAACATGAAGTGATTCAAGCTCTTACTTGACACAAATTCTGCGTTTGCCATTGATTTAGAAGTAGCCACTCCAATGGACATACTAGGTTATGTAAAAAGATTAGATAGATCATATTTTCCATTGCGTACATCGCTCGTAGAAAACTAGTATCAATGCAGTTTTCCAAAATTAGAACCCTAATTAAGGTCAATAATTTCACAAAAAAGATGAAGTCTGGGCCGTCGTATCAAAAAGATAGTAGTTCGGTAGCAAAACATGCCCACAATTACCAAAGATCTTATTGCTAATGAGAATATTTTTCTTACGGAGGCTTCCGTGAAAATGGGTTTACGGAGGTGAATCTTACACGTCCAAAGGATTTTGGACGATCCGGATGTTAATGAAAATTTTCATTAACATCCGGATCGTCCAAAATACTTTTAGACGGTTGCGATTGATTGCTGCTATAAAGAATTTATTGACGGCTCCATAGTGAATAAGTCTATCCGTGCTCTCAAATCCGAGCAACACTCAAGGCGGCTGTGTCCATATATATATTCCCTGTCAACCAGAGGCGTCGAAATTAATCTTCAGAATATTTTTTCTTGAAAAAAACAGAGGGTATGGCGATTGTAGAAGAGCTTCAGAAAGACTTGTTGATGGAAATCGTATCTCATCTCCTCGTGAAATCCCTTCTTCAATTGAAATCAGTCTCCAACATCTGGTACTCTCTCATCCAAAACCCTAGCTTCATCTCCCTCCACCACACCCGTGCCCGACTCTACTACTGCGTCTCTCTTATACTAGTACTTATACGAAATCTCAACATCGCCCTCCAACGGTCCATGTATTTATTCCCCGACCAAACTTCAATTGAACATCTTGATCTCTCTTTCACCAGGCCCCACATCAAGGATTTCAGCCCCGAAAACTATTGTAACGTACTCATGTGTCTCTCTCAAGAAGTCCAATATCGTGATATGCAACCCTGCAACGAGAGAATGTAGGCTACTCCCTTAACCCCCTTATCATTCTTGGCGTACTAATTATCTAGGGTTTGCTTTTGATTCTAAAACCAGTGATCAAAAAGTGGTTAGACTCTTTACTCTCTCTGAAACAACGCTTGCTGATCATAAAATTCATATCTATAGTATGAGTGGAGATTTGTACGTGGAAAGAAATCGCTGCTGCGGTACCCAACCACGACTTCACCGATCATTATCGTACTTGCACGTCATTGGACGGGGTTTTGTACTGGTTGAGTTATGATTCCTCTACTCGTGTCCATGCAATTGATGCGTTAAACACAATTGAAGGATCGTTTGAGCGTAGGTCCTTGCCCTCCGGCGTAAGCTCTAATGGGAAGATTATCTTTCTCTTCGGAATGATTCCCTTTCCCTGGTTGGGACAAAGTATGACAACCAACGAAGAGAAACATGGTTTGACGTGTGGTTAATGGATTAATTTGGAGTTGAAGAGTTTTGGACTAAAAAGTACACTATTGGGCCCCTCTTATGAAAGGCACATTGTACATAGGTTTTGGCCAACAAGCGAGCTTCTTCTGGCCGGGTGCGAAAATAAGATTGTGTCATACAATCATAGTACACATTACATGGAAGAATACAAGCAGTTACGCGATTTGCGAGAATCAATTAATTTGATAACACAGGTTTTTCCATACTCAGAGAGCTTAGTGTCTATTAAGAGACGAGTTGATTTAGCTTAATCAAGATGGTACTGCATTTACCCGTTGATAAACTACAAGAGGAAGAAGGTGATAGGGCATACCAATCAGCTTCTGGAAGTTCTTCTTGATGGTCTTCAACTCAAGCACCCTGGAACTACGCAGCAATTTATTCAGATTTGCATATATCCGTTGAGAAGTGTGAAAGGCTCCAATCTCTAGGTCTTCGACAATGGACAGACATCCGTTTTCAATTTTTCTTGTCTACTTTTCTTTTCTTCCTATGTAATCTTATTGTGGGCTTCATAACTACGGAAAATTTAGTAGTGCCGAGTAGGTACCACGTGGTGTCCCCTCACGCGTCCGAGCCGTCCATTTCATTTTTGAACGGCTCAGATTTAGAGAGAGAAAGTGTTGGGATGAGAGGAGCGAGAGAGTTTCAATCCGAGCCGTCCAAAAGTGTATCGGACAGCTCAGATGCCCCTAGTGAGTACCACGTGGGATATACCCGCACGGCACTGAAAAATCTCTCCATAACTACTATTGAACCTTGGTTTCAACTTATGCTGGGAAGGACATGCGTTTGGTCAAATTTTAAACCGTAAGATCTGCTACTTTGCTTAGATTCGCTTGATGTATTCTTTTGCTAGTTTGATTCATATATATTAGTACTATCTTGTAGTGGCAGTGCCAGAAATTTTTATTCATATATATTAGTACTATCTTGCAGTGGCGGCGCCAGAAATTTTTAGGAGGAATTACATTAACTCTATACATAAAATTCCGTACTCTTTAAGTCCCAAACTGATGGTCCCCAACGAAAAGACCTAAAATTTTCGAATAAAAAGATAAATATTTGCATTCATAGTTTCTCAATTAATTTTTTTGACTTTAAGCTTTCAATGAGAACCCTAAGAGAACCATGAAAGAGAAAAATCAATTTTATATATTTTTAGGCTATTTATATATCAAAAAAATAATTATGACCCTTTAAAATAAAATGATCAAAAAATTAAGATCTTCGCACAAGTTCAAACAGATTGAAAATTTGAACAATTAATTTTTTCAGCATATTTTTTAATATATAAACAGCCTAAAAAAATCAAGTGTTTCAATTTTCAACCTGTTTGAACCGATGCGAAGATCTTAATTTTTTTATCATTTTATTCTACAAGGTCATAATTAATTTTTTGATATATAGACAGCCTAAAAATATATAAGATTGATTTTTCTCTTCCATGGTTATCTTAGGGTTCTCATTGAAAGCCTTAAAGTCAAAAAATTAATTATGACCCTTTAGGATAAAATGATCAAAAAATTAAGATTTTCGCATCGGTTCAAACGGGTTGAAAATTGAAATATTTGATTTTTTAAGGCTATTTATATATTAAAAAATATGGTGAAAAAATTAATTGTTCAAATTTTCAATCTGTTTGAACCTGTGCGAAGATCTTAATTTTTTGGTCATTTTATCCTAAAGAGTCATAATAATTTTTTTGATTTTAAGGCTTTCAATGAGAACCCTAAGAGAACCATGGAAGAAAAAAAATCAATATTTCCAAATTCCAACCAAACGACGCCGTTTTGAGGGAGAGAGGGGGTGAAATACCAAGGTTGCCCTTGATTTTAACGGAGGGAAGGAACGGCGTCAGTCGCAGGGACCAAAATGGCACTGAGGAAATACTTTGGGGATGCAATGTTAGCAATTGAAATATTGGGGACAAAAATGACACTGCGGAAATACTTTGGGGACCAAAAAAGTCAAAAAGCCCATTACAAAAGGAGTGCTCTTTTTGCACTAAGACTTTCGTAGATATAATTTGGCCAACAAATTTTTAATATTACTTTTTTTTGAGTAGTTAAATACTGGCATTTTTTATACGGTGCCGTAACTTTTCATCCCGGTCATTTTGAACAGTAATATTGTCATTCCAAAATTCGAATAAACCAAAATTGCCCGACAAAATTTTCTTTGGCTTTTTTTTTCGGGTACTATATTAGCCAAGGAGTTTTGGGATGTAAAACTAAAGTTCGAAGTCCTAATTGTGATCTTTGTGTGAGACATAATCAACGGCCTAAATAATTTGTGTGAGATCCGTAGTGGGTCCCATTCCGCAATATGTACATAGAATCTGGGCACAATTGCTATGTGAGTATCATTTCTGACTTTGTAATACTCACGTACCCTTCATGACACATAAACAACGATCATAAACTTAGCATGTCACGATGAAGAAAAAATGCCCTGATTTTTCAACAACCATAAGATCACTGGTTGGGTCTGTTGGGCTGGGTTTGGTCTATACTTTGTATGAGCTTTGCTTTTTTAGGTGTTTTAGGCTTGACCCTTGGGGTGTTTTTGGGTTTTGTCCCGTGTTCTTTTCTTTCTTTTTTTTTATTCAATCTTTGATTGAATTCCCCTCGCTTCTCCCAAAATTTGATGTGCCATTTGTCAAGTTTTTCTCTATAAATTTGTTGCCTATCAGGAAAAAAAGGTTACTGATGGGTTAGAAACCGTATGCATATATGGCTCTTGATTAATTTTTTCCTAAAAGTATATAAGTGCAATTTCATCGGTAAAAGATTAATTTGAACTAACAATGCTTGACACTCCCTCCGTCTCCAAATAATACTACAATATTTCATTTCGGATTGTTCCTTAAGCAATAAGAGTTTCTTTTAAAAAGTTAATGGATAAAAATTTGTATAATTATTCATTAGCCACTCCAATTGATGTACTAGGTTATGTAACAGGATTAGATAGATTATATTTTCCAATGTGCTTATAGAAAACTAGTAACAATAACAATGCAGTTGTCTAAAATTAAAATCTTAGGCTCTATTTGTTTGGACTGAAAATATTTTCTGGGAAAACGTTTTTTTATTTTCTTGTGTTTGGTTACATATAATATAATACCCTGTAAATCATTTTGGAATTTCAGGAAAAGGCCAAAAACAACTTACTACTTAATTAATTACCGTACGTTATTTTACGGGTTGTGCTCCCTTAGGTGCCGTTCTGGATGCGCAGTAAAATGAACTTTAGGAAAAGGAAAGTTTTTCAAGCTCAAATATAATGAAAATGAAAAATAATTTTTTAATTTTTTTTGCACCGTTTAAAAGATCTCAATGAGATCTATCAAACAAAATTCATATTGGGGTGGAAAATTATTTGCGTAAACACATGATTTTTGAGCTTTAAAAACCTTCATTTTCCTAAAATTCCTTTTACTACGCATCCGGAACGGTACCTTAGGACCCTTACCCTGTTTGCTCCGATAAGCAGCGTTAATGGATTCAGTTCCAAAAATCTATTAGAGCATCTCCACTCTTTACTCAAATTTAAATTTGAGTAAAAATCACTCAAAACCCTCCTCCACTTCTTATCCAAACCTATACTACTCAAATTTGATTAGACTCAAACCCTTATTCAAATTTTTGAAGACAAATTTCAAACCTTTAAATTTACGATATTATCATTAATGAAGTTTTTACTCAAATTTGGGCATATTTGAGCTTGAGTTTGAGTTTACCCATTGGAACACATAATACCAAATCGAGTTTTTATCCAAATTTTTACTTAAATTTAGGTACAAATCTGAGTAAGGAATAGAGATGCTCTTACATATCTATACATCGGAACGAACGGAGCCTTTAATTAAGGTCAATAATTAGACAAAAAGATTGTAGGGTGGAAATATGAAAAGATACGTACAGTAATGTATTTTGGTAGCAAAACATGACTACAATTACAAAGATCTCGATCACCTCTGTGCTCTCAAATCCGTACAATAACAGTACTCAACGAGAGAGAGAGAGAGAGAGAGAGAGGCGTGGAAATCTTGAGAATATATATTTTCTTGGAAAACAAAGGGTATGGCGATTGTAGATGAAGAGCTTCCGCAAGAGTTGTTGATGGAAATCCTATCTCGTCTCCCTGTCAAATCCCTTCTTCAACTGAAATCAGTCTCCAAAAGCTGGTACGTTCTCATCCAAAACCCTAGCTTCATCTCCCTCCACCACACCCGTGCCCGACTCTACTACTGCGCCTCCATTTACGTACGAAATCTCAACAACAACAACTTCCAACGGTCCATGTATTTATTGCCCGACCAAACTTCAATCGAACATCTAGATCTCTCTTTCACCAGGCCCCACCTCGACAAGGAATTGTTCGGCATGAAATCTTGTAACGGCCTCATGTGTCTCTCAACTGACTCTAATATCGTGATATGCAACCCTGCAACCAGAGAATGTAGGCTACTCCCTCAACCCCCTTATCATGCTTGGCGTACTAATTATCTAGGGTTTGCTTTTGATTCTAAAACCAGTGATTATAAAGTGGTTAGACTCGCCACTCTCTCTGAAACCACGCTTGTTGATCATAAAATTCAAATCTATGGCATGAGTGCAGATTCGTGGAAAGAAATCGTTGCTACGGTGCCCAACCACGACTTCACCGTTCGTCAGAGTCCTTGCAAGTCATTCGACGGGGTTTTCTACTGGTTGAGTTATAATCCTTCTACTCGTCACGCAATTGATGCCTTAAACACAGTTGAAGGATCGTTTGAGCGGAGATCCTTGCCCGCCGATGTTAGCTCTGATGGGCAGATTAATCTTTATCTTCTGAATGATTCCCTTGCCCTTATCGGGAGAAAGTGTCACAACCGAGAGACGCGATTTGACGTATGGTTAATGGACGAATTTGGAGTTGAGTTTTGGACAAAAAAGTACACTATTGGGCCCCTCTTAGGAAGGTACAGTCTATTGGGGTTTTGGCCAATTAGCGAGGTTCTTCTGGATGGGTTCGAAAAGGGGAAGATTGTGTCGTACAATCATAGTACACATTACATAGAAGAATACAAACAGATATGCGATTTGCCGGAACCAAATTTGATGACACAGGTTTTTCCATACTCAGAGAGCTTATTGTCTGTCAAGAGACCAGTTGATTTAGCTTAATCAGGATTGTATTGCATTTACCCGTTGATAAACAAGAACAAGAAGGCATACGGCGTACCAATCAACTTTTGGAAGTTCTTCTTGATGGTCTTCTACTCTACTCAAGCACCGTGGAACTACCAAGCAATTTTTTCAGGTTTGCATATCTGTTGAGAAGTGTGAAAGGTTCCAATTCCCAGGTCTTGGACAATGGACATATATCCATTTTCACTTTTTCTTGTATGTACTTGTCTTTTCTTCCTATGTAATCTAATTGTGGGCTTCATAACTACTATTAAATCTTGGTTTCAACTTATGCCAGGAAGGTGATGCATTTGGTTAAACTTTAAACAGTAAGATCTGCTACTCGACTTAGATTTATTATTTTGTTTTGGTATTTTGCTTCCTATGTTATTATCTTGTGCAAAGTGGCTGTAGCAATCCTCTCATTATGGCACCTTACTTTTTACACATTCGATTAGGACTGGTTGATTTGGAGAAAAAGGAATAATAGGACTTTCGTTGGGGTGGGATGGAGCAGACTGTTTATGTGGTATTTCCTTTTCTTTAGTTATGCCTTTTCCTCTAGTTTGACAGAGGCGTATCCTTTGGAAGTGGCTTTCAAAACTATGAGCTGGTACAGAATCTTTGTCCTTATGCCAATTTTGCTGTTTGGCCTTTTTTTGTCAAGGCGGATAAGCTCTCTTGTATATCTCGGATCAAATTGTTGATTTCGTGGATTCTTTATATAGGTGATTTTATTTGACTTTTGTTGTGTTTCAGGCTTTTGTGATACTTTTATTGTGTATCAGAAGTTCATTGTTTTTTTTTTTTCGAGGGGTGGTTTCTCAATCTGCACGCCTGCCTTGTACTTATATACATGTACAAACAGTAGGGGTACACCTGCCTTGTAGATTATAGTTGAATGCTATCAAGCTTCCACTATCTGAATTGATTACTTAGTGCACACTTTTGGAAACACATTACATGCATTGCGTAAGAGGAGCATTGCGCTTGATAATTGATATACCTAGTATCTTTGCTACGGTATGCCAGGCTTTGCATTATCAAGAGCGAACGAATGGGATATTCTTGGGAGTAGAGGAGCCTAATTAAATAGTTCTGTAACTGTATTTCTGCATATAGCTGAGACACGACTGTGGCATCAAGCTTTGATCAGATTGGGGATTTTTGCATTGGTTAATAGGTATGGCCCTTTTATGCTTTAACCCTAGCTTCATCACCCTCCGCCAAAATCGCGTCCAACCCAACAACTGCTTCTTCGTTATGCGATACCTGGATGATGACTCGGGTTAGAGCTTTGGCTTTATTACCAAAGTCGAACCTTGGTTTATACCTTTTTGTGTGTGTGTGTGTGTGTGTGGTAAATGATGCGTTTTATAGCCAACCAAACAAGAATCTCAGGGGAGAACCCCTTACACAAACAACTTTACAAAGAGAACCTACTACAAACTACTAGAATTGAAACCCCAAAGGGGCAGTATTCCCTAGCAAACTAGCAGAAATGCACCAAAGATACATAATCTTTGGTTGTCTACAGTTTTAGGGATGTTTCTCCATGTACAAATTCTAAGTCTCATGTTTTCTGCTATACAAGCTAAAATACGATCTGGACTCTTTGGATTCCCTCCAAAAACATGAGAGTTCCTCTTAAGCCAGATGAAGTATACCCCAGTAGCAAGCGAAAGCTTGAACACAAGAGCACGGAATGAATTCCCTTTGCAGAAGCTAATGGCGCAATTCAGCTCATTCTCCCATCCACAAGCTGGTCGAAGAATCTGAATTTTGCTGAGAATAGATTCCCATATTTGTCTAGAATAAGCGCAGTCAAAAAATAGGTGAGAAGCAGTTTCGTCTTTCTCTGAGCAGAGAATGCAGAGAGGGTCTATTTGCATACCCCATGTCTTGAGTCTATCTTTTGTCGGAAGCTTCATAAGACAAACAATCCAAAGTATAAATGCCCATTTAGGAACGTTATTAGTGAACCAAACAAGAGAAGACCATTGAACCTTGGGATATTTGTTTCGAATGGCTTCCCATGTATGTTTTGTTGAGTAAGAACCTGTAGGAGAGAGTGTCCAGGTTATCACATCCTCACTATTCCCTAGAGTAAAAAGAGAGGGAGGGGTAGAGGCCTGGATTTGTTGAATAATCCTGTTCCTAGGTCTTGGCCGGTGCCAAACACCATTCAAAATGCACGAGCTGACTTTATGTTGAGGAGAAAACATATTCGGTATAGCTTTAGACGATATAATTGCTGCTGTTATTATTATCTTGTGCGGACCTGCACTATGAATCCTCCCATTATGGCTTCCTTTTGTACAATGAGGCGAGACATTAAACTAGAATGGAGGAATGCCTGGTTGATGGCTCCCTTTTGTGCGGGATGGTTGATTTTGAGGGAGCAGAACAATAGGACATTCCAGGAAGTGGATGAGAGATTTTCTTGCATTATATGTAGATGGAATACGAGCATAGTTGCACCTAGCTCAGATCCATTGTTGATTTTTGTCTGATTCTTTGGGTATGTGGCTATATTTGGCATCTTTCGTCCTTTTTTCCTTTTTTTTTTGTAATTCTTATTAAAGCAAAAAAGATTAGAAATACGTTCAAGTGGTTGCTCATTCACAAGGCAAATTTAACCATGACCATGAGCAGCAGCTGATGTTTGGATAGATTTCTGTACTGCAGGTTGTTTGTTTTGAGTCCAATAAAGATCCTGAACCAGAATTTTTTTTACGAGGATCTTTGTTAGCTATGGAGTCAAGAGGAGGAGAGTGAATAATCCTGCTTCTGCTGATGCCTTTTTAATGCTATTGTCCTAGCCAAGTCCTTTAGATGAGGAGGCTTAGTCCCAATGATTTCAGGATGCTGTCATCGTTGCCGCCTTGGATTTCCTTACGTTTCGTTGGAGGCTTTGTTTTCTTTTCCTTGCCTTTCATTTTGCTTCATGTCATTCCATGTTGCTTACGTTAGGCTTGGTCCCTTTTATATTGATGTACCCATTGTCAAGTTTTTATGAAATTTTCGTTTTAAAAAAAAGTTATCCTAGAGTATGTGCATTTCTTGTTTTTGTTGGTTTGCCATTTGAAACCTATGCTTTAAGTATGTGCAAGCATTGGGTGTACCAAGGATTTCTGTTTTAAATTCGTTAAAAATGCAGAATTTCCAAGTTGGATCCGAGTGTTCATGTGTGGCATCAGAAATCTTTGGTTTCCATCTTCTTTTTTTTGGTTTTTTTTCCCTGGTGCAAAAGATATGCATTGAAGGGAATAAAGAGCACGCAGTTCTTGCATATTGAGATTGCATATCATGAGTTATACAGTACTATACTAACTCTTTCGTTTGAAGGTTTTGCGACGCATTTGTTGACTGACCGATTTATGTATTACAAATAGGCATAAGAGGACTTTATTTGGAGTTGCTAAATTTTACGGAATATACCAGATCAAGTTTTCCTTTTTCCAAGCATTATGATGGTGATGGTATTGGTAAGTCAGTTGGCTGTTTCCATTAATAGTTTTTCTTGGCATCGTGTCATTTGTCGAGACGAATGTATATCTTGTCAAACGATTATCTTAGTAGATACTGGGCGCTCCAAAATCAAAATCCTATTTTAACTTATTACCTGGAAAAAACGAGATCACATATTATTCACCTTCTGTTTTATAAAAGGACACTATGCAATCTCTTGCAGAATCATTTTGAGGTTATGATTTATGTATATAGTTGATCAAACTTTTCTTCCCTTCAAAGTAGGTTTAAACAAACATATAATAGTAGTAGCCCTTTTTTTTTTTTTTGGATTCTATTTAACCTAAAAAATTGAAATATTTTTTAGATGATAACTGTCTAAAAGAGTATGCGTTAATTTCAAATATAAGCTAAAATCATAAAGATTATTCTACCATTAGAAGCAGGGGTGGTCCAAAGGAGGTGCAAGGGAGGACCCAGCCCCTCCACAGCACCAAATACTCACGTAGTATATATTATGGAGTAACTGTTAAGTTAATTAGGAAAAGTTTATAGGATTAGCCCCTCTAAGTCCTTTGTGTGAAATAGATTTCTTAAATTTTCTCTATGGCGTAAAAATTTCCGAAAATTCAAGTTATCAATCATTTTGGCTGCTGATTTTGTCACTCCCTTTTTTGTTAACGCCACCCCCCTGCAAGTGTATTTTTGGTGCAAAAGTACACTTGCAGGGGAGTGACGTTAACAAAAAAGAAAGTGACAAAATCATTTCCCATCATTTTTAGGTTGCATATATAAATCTAAAAACACGGGTTGTGTATATACAAATAATATCGTCTCTTCTTCGGACCTCACGTGTAGCAATATATGCCTATATATAAAATTTATTAATATAAAAATACAAGTGATTCGGGCTCCTACTTAACACAAATTCTGCGTTCGCCACTGATTTAGAAGTAGCCACTCCAATTAGGGTACTAGGTTATGTAAAGAGATTTTAGGTAGATTGTATTTTCAAATGCACTTATAGAAAAACTAGTAAACAATGCAGTTTTCCAAAATTAAAACCCAAATTAAGGTCAACAATTTCACAAAAAAGATGAGGGGGCCGTAAAAAGATATTTTGGTAGCAAAACATGACTACAATTACAAAGATCTTATTGCTAATAATAATACATATATTCCCCGTCAACCAGAGGCGTAAAATCTTGAGAATATTTCTTGGAAAACAAAGGGTATGGCGATTGTGGACGAGCTTCCGCAAGACTTGTTGATGGAAATCTTATCTCGTCTCCCTGTGAAATCCCTTCTTCAATTGAAATCAGTCTCCAAAAGCTGGTACATTCTCATCCAAAACCCTAGCTTCGTCTCCCTCCACCACTCCCGTGCCCGACTCTACTACTGCGCCTCCATTTATGTACGATATCACAAGAACGCCGCCCCCCAACGGTCCATGTATTTATTCGCCGACCAAACTTTAATCGAACATCGCTGCTGAGGTGCCCAACCACGACTTCACCGTTCATCATCATCCTTGCACGTCATTGGATGGGGTTTTCTACTGGTTGAGTTGTAATTCTTCTACTTGTGTCCTCGCAATTGATGCTTTAAACACAGTTGAAGGAGCGGAGATCCTTGCCCGCCGACGTTAGCTTTCATGTTCAGCTTGATCTTTATCTTCTGAATGATTCCCTTGCCCTTGTTGGGAGAAAGTGTCACAACCGAGAGACGCGATTTGACGTATGGTTAATGGACGAATTTGGAGTTGAGTTTTGGACCAAAAAATACACTATTGGGCCCCTCTTAGGAAGGTACAGTCTATTGGGGTTTTGGCCAAATAGCGAGGTTCTTCTGGATGGGTTCAAAAAGGGGAAGGTTGTGTCGTACAATCATAGCACACATTACATAGAAGAATACAAACAGTTATGCGATTTGCCAGAACCAAATTTGATAACACATGTTTTTTCATACTCAGAGAGCTTATTGTCTGTCAAGAAACGAGTTGATTTAGCTTAATCAAGATTATACTGCATTTACTCGTTAATAAACAAGAAGAACAAGAAGGCGATAAGGCGTACCAATCAACTTCTGGAAGTTCTTCTTGATGGTCTTCTACTCAAGCACTGTGGACCTACAAAGCAATTTTTGCAGGTTTGCATATCTGTTGAAAAGTGTGAAAGGGGTCTTGGACAATGGACATATATCCTATTTTCACTTTTTCTTGTATGTACTTATCTTTTCTTCGTATGTAATCTAATTGTGGGCTTCATAACTACTATTAAATCTTGGTTTCAACTTATGCTGGGAAGGTGATGCATTTGCAGTTAAACTTTGATTCCTATGTTATTATCTTGTGCAAAGTGGCTCTAGCAATCCTCTCATTATGGCGCCTTACTTTTTACACATTCGATGAGGACTGGTTGATTTGGAGAAAGAGGATCAATAGGACTTTCGTTGGGGTGGGATGGAGCGGACTGTTTATGTGGTATTTCCTTTTCTTTAGTTATGCCTTTTCCTCTAGTTCGACAGAGGCATATCATTAGGAAGTGGCTTTCAAAACTACGAGCTGGTACAGAATCTTTGTCCTTATGCCAATTTTGCTGTTTGCCCTTTTTTTATTAAGGCAGATAAGCTCTCTTGTATATCTCGGATCAAATTTTTGATTTCGTGGGTTCTATATAGGTTTTCTTTGACTTTGTTGTGTTTCATGCTTTTGTGATGCTTTTATTGTGTTTTGGAAGTTCATTGTTTTTTTTTTTTTTTTTTCCGGGGGGGTGGGGTGGGGGTTTTCTCAATGTGCATGCCTGCACGGGTATCATCCCCTTGAAGTCAATTTTGACAAGGGAAATTTATCTAAATGATCCTCTTAGTTTTATTCGAGTCTCATTTTTGTCTTTCAAGTATCAATTACAACTCTTTTGACCTTCATATTTGGTTTTTGTACCAAATTGGTCCAATTGATAACTTCTGTCAGACAAACTTGGTGGAAAAAATCAGATTGATGGCAATTTGGACATTGTAGTTCGTACCAAGTTGGTCCAATTGATAACGTCTGCCCTCAATCTGATTTTTTCTGTCCAGTATGGCTGACAGACATTATTAATTGGACCAACTTGGTATGAAAATCAAACTTGAAGGTCAAAAGAGTTGCAATTGATACTTGGAGGACAAAAATGAAACTCGAGTGAAACTAGGAGGACTATTTCTATAAATTTCCCTTTTGACAATGAGATAAATAACATTGTCACTCGACAAGTCAATTCTCCCGGTTGACAAATATGTTATTACAAACACATTTGCTAGTACTTATATAGATGTACAAACAGTAGGGGTACACCTGCCTTGTAGATTATAGTAGAACGCTATCAAGCTTCCACTGTCTACATTGATTACTTAGCGCACACTCTTGGAAACACATTACATGCATTGAGTAAGAGTAGCATTGCGCTTGATAAATAGTATATTTGCTACGGTATGCCAGGCTTTGCATTATCAAGAGCAAATGAACGGGACATTCTTTGGAGTAGAGGAGCCTAAATAGTTCCGTGATTGTTTTTCTGCATATAGCTGAGATACAACGATTGTGGCATCTAGCTTTGATCTCCGTCCGAATACCTCTTCCCATCTGCCTCTTTGTTTTTCTGCATATAGCTGAGATACACCTGCCTTGTAGATTATAGTAGAACGCTATCAAGCTTCCATTATCTGCATTGATTACTTAGTGCACAGTCAATGCGTCAAAGGAGCATTGCGCTTGATATACCTAGTATCTTTGCTATGGTATGCCAGGCTTTGCATTACCAAGAGCGAATAAACGGGACATTCTTGGGAGTAGAGGAGCCTAAATAGTTTCGAAATTTTATTTGTGCATATAGCTGAGATACAACCATTGTGGCATCTAGCTTTGATCAGATTGGGGATTTTTGCATTGGTTAATACTTAATAGGTATGGCCTTTTTATGCTTTAACACCCTAGCTTCAGCACCCTCCACCAAAATTGCGTCCAACCCAACAACTGCTTCCTCGTTATGCGATACCTGGATGATGACTTGGGATTTTTCCAATAGGATAGAGCTGTGGCTGAATTACCAAAGTTGAACCTTGGTTTCAACTTATGTTGAGGACAAAACATATTCGATAGAGCTTTAGACGATATAATTTGCTGTTACTTATTATTATCTTGTGCAGACCTGCACTATCAATCCTCCCATTATGACTTCCTTTTGTACAATGAGGCGAGACATTAAACTAGAATGGAGGAGGAATGCCAGGTTGATGGCTCCCTTTTGTGCAGGATGGTTGATTTTGAGGGAGCAAAAGCTGCAAAACAATAGGACATTCCGGGAAGTGGATGAGAGATTTTGTTGTATTATATGTATATGGAATACGAGCATAGTTGCACCTAGCTCGGATCAATTGTTGATTTTTGTCTGATTCTTTGGGTATGTGGCTATATTTGGCATCTTTCGTCCTTTTTTCCTTTTTTTTTTTGTAATTCTTATTAAAGCAAAAAAGATTAGAAATACGTTCAAGTGGTTGCTCATCACAAGGCAAATTTGACCATGACCATGAGCAGCTGCTGATGTTTGGATAGATTTCTTTACTGCAAGTTATTTGTTTTGAGACCAGAATGTTTTTTATGAGGATCTTTGTTAGCTATGGTGTCAAGAGGAGGAGAGTGAATAATCTTGCTTCTGCTGATGCCTTTTTAATGCTATTGTCCTAGCCAAGTCCTTTAGATGAGGAGGCTTAGTCCCAATGATTTCAGGATGCTGTCATCGTTGCAGCCTTGGATTTCTTTACGTTTCGTCGGAGGCTTTGTTTTCTTTTCCTTGCCTTTCATTTTGCTTCATGTCATTCCATGTTGCTTACGTTAGGCTTGGCCCCTTTTATCTTGATGTACCCATGGTCAAGTTTTTATGAAATGTTCATTTTGAAAAAAGTTATCCTAGAGTAGGTTTATTTCTTGCTTTTGTTGGTTTGCCATTTGAATCCTATGCTTTAAGTATGTGCAAGCATTGGGTGTGCCAAGGATTTCTGATTTAAACTAGTAAAAAATGCAGAATTTCCAAGTTGGATGTGAGTGTTCATATGTGATATCAGAAATCTTATATTTTTTATTATGCCACTGTGCAATCTCTTAAAGGCAATGTGACAAGTTTTGGTTATACAATTTTACTTCCTATTTGTTCTATATACTCCATTGTAGTATGAGATTGCATATCATGAGTTATATATTATTCCTCTTTCGTTTGAAGGTTTTGCCACGCATTTGTTGACTGATTGATTTATGATTACAAATAAGCATAAGAGGACTTTATGATGGTCATGGTATATATAGTTTAGTCAGTTGGCTGTTTCCATTAATGATTTTTTTTCGTTATCGTGTCTTTGATCGTGACGAATGTACGTATATCTTGTCAAACGATTATCTTAACATATATTGATTTTGGCGCTCCAAAATCAAAATCCTCTCTTAATTTATTACCTTGAGGAAATGAGATCACATATCTCTTATAAAAGGGCACTATACAATCTCATGCATTAATCATTACGAGGTACAGTATGATTTATGTACATAGTTGATCAAACTTTTTCTTCCCTTGCCCGAGGGGCGTTTTTCCGGATCAAAATAAAAATAAAAATTCTTTCCTTCAAAGTAGGTTTAAACAATTTCAAACATATAATAGTAGGTTTTTATTTTTTGGATTCTATTTAACCTTAAAAATTGAAATTATTGTTAGATGATAACAGTCTAAAAGAGTAACTGTTGATCTCAAATCTAAGCTAAAACCATAAAGATTATTCTGATATCACTGGATTTGATCTACCTTCAGAATTCGAAGATTTAAAAAAAAAGTTTTACCATTAGAAGCAGGGGTGGTCCCAAGGCATGCAACCGTGCAAGGGAGGACCCAGGCCCCTCCACAGCTCCAAATATTCTCGTGTATTATGGTGTAATTGAGAAGTTAATTAGGAAAAATTTATAGGATTAGCCCCTGTAAGTCCTTTGTGTGAAATAGATTTCTTAAAATTTCTCTGTGTGAAAAAATTTATAGGATTAGCCCCTGTAAGTCCAATTGACCTACTAGACTACTAGTTTATTATGTAAAGAGATTTTAGGTAGATTGTATTTTCAAATGCACTTATAGAAAACTAGTAAACAATGCAGTTTTCCAAAATTTAAACACTAATTAAGGTCAACAATTTCACAAAAAAGATGACTACAATTACAAAGATCTTATTGCTAATATATATATTGGGGCGGTTCCGCGGACAACCAATTAAATACCTAAAAAAAAATGATCAGGAAGTGCTTGTTTTGAGCAGTTTTTAATTGAACCGTTCATCAAATCTAAGCTAAAAACTGCTCAGATCAAGCCATTCCCAGTCTTTTTTTTTTTTGCTGAGTTCTCGCGGATTCCCTTAAAATCGCGTTCTGATCACATTGAGCGGCTCGGATCATTAAAATTTGATCGGAAACTATGAGGTGTTTTTTTAGGTGTCTAATTAGTTGTCTCCGGAACTGCCTATATATATATATATATATATATATATAGGATGGGTGGGTCACCCCCGTGCTCTCAAGTCCGACCAATAACTCTCAAGGCGGTTGTGCCCATATACTCCTATATATATTCCCCGTCAACCAGAGGCGCCGAAATCTTGAGAATATTTCTTCGAAAATAAAGGGTATGGCGATTGTGGACGAGCTTCCGCAAGATTTGTTGATGGAAATCTTATCTCGTCTCCCTGTGAAGTCCCTTCTTCAATTGAAATCAGTCTCCAAAAGCTGGTACGTTCTCATCCAAAACCCTAGCTTCATCTCTCTCCACCACACCCGTGCCCGAATCTACTGCTGCCTCTCCATTGTAGTACGGACTCTCAACAACAACGCCCGTCAACTGTCCCTGTATTTTTTCCCCGACCAAACAACTTCAATCGAACATCTAGATCTCTCTTTCACCAGGCTCCACCTCAACAAGGAATTCATCCGCCAAACCTCTTGTAATGGCCTCATGTGTCTCTCCACTGACTCCAATATCGTGATATGCAACCCCGCAACGAGAGAATGTAGGCTACTCCCTCAACCCCCTTATCATGCTTGGTGTACTAATTATCTAGGTTTGCTTTTGATTCTAAAACTAGTGATTATAAAGTGGTTAGACTCGCCACTCTCTCTGAAACCACGCTTGTTGATCACAAAATTCAAATCTATGGCATGAGGGCAGATTCGTGGAAAGAAATTGCTACTACGGTGCCCAACCACGACTTCACCGTTCATCATCATCCTTGCACGTCATTGGATGGGGTTTTCTACTGGTTGAGTTGTGATTCTTCTACTTGTGTCCGCACAATTGATCACAGTTGACGGATCGTTTGAGCGGAGATCCTTGCCCGCTGTCGTTAGCTCTGATGGGCAGATTAATCTTTGTCTTTTGAATGATTCCCTTGCCCTTGTTGAGAGAAAGTACGACGACTAGCGAGGAGAGACGCGTCTTGACGTATGGTTAATGGACCAACTTGGAGTTGAGGAGTTTTGGACTAAAAAGTGCACTATTGGGCCCCTCTTAGGAAGTCACATTCCATATGGGTTTCGGCCAAATAGCGAGGTTCTTATGACTGTGTGCAAAAATTGGCAGATTGTGTACCCGTAGTACACAATATATAGAAGAATGCAAACCGAACCAAAAATTTTCAAAACAGGTTTTTCTATACTCAGAGAGTTTAGTGTCTGTCAAGAGACGAGTTGATTTAGCTTAATTAGGATGGTATTGCATTTACGCGTTGCTAAACAAAAAAAAGAAGGTGATAAGGCGTACCAATCAGCTTCTGGAAGTTCTTCTTGATGGTCTTCTACTCAAACACCGCGGAACTACGAAGCAATTTATTCAGGTTTGCATATCTGTTAAGAAGTGTGAAAGGCTCCAATTTCCAGGTCTTGGACAATGGACAGATATCCATTTTCAATTTCTCTGTACTTGTTGTCTTTTCTTCCTATGTAATCTTATATTGTGGTGGGCTTCATAACTACTATTGAACTTTGGTTTCAAATTTGGTCAAATTTTAAACCGTAAGATCTGCTACTTTGCTTTTTAATTTCCTGAATGTATTCTTTTGTTTTGCTATTTTGACTCTTATATTACTATCTTGTGCAAAGTGGCTCTAGTAATCCTCTCATTATGGCGCCTTTCTTTGTTTTCCCTTTTTCCCTCACAAGTAGAGGTGATAAATGAGCCAAACGAGCCAAGCAGCTTAGTTTGTTGACTTAACCGAGCTTTAAAATATGATCGAGCTTAGCTTGTTTTTGAGACGAGCCAATCTCAAACGAGTTTTAATCAAGTCAAACATGATCCGATTCTCAAGTAGTTTGAATTTTTTTATACATAATAAGCCGAATGAGCCGAATAGTAGTTTGTCTAAGCTTGGCTTGAAATCTTAATGAGTTTTAAAAAAATGTTCAAGCTTGATTTATTTATGTAACAAACCAATATTGAACAAGCTTTTAACGAACGAATATGAGGTTGGACTTGAGTAGCTTGGTCCGTTTAGCAGCCCTAATCACAAGGGAGTTGCTTTCAAAAGTGCGACTGGAACAAAAACTTGGTCCTTATGTCCTTTTTCGCTTTTGGCCCTTTTTTTTACAAGAAGATAGAAGGCGGATAATCACTCTTGTATAAACGGTGTTATTTTTAATCCTAATTTCAAATGAGAGCAGTTTTAGGAAAGCATAAAATCGGGGATATGGTTCAGTTACTATTGAAAAGATCATAATTAGGACCTCAAACTTTAGTTTTACATTCCAAATTAAATTCTTTGATTATATAGTACCCAAAAAGCCTAAGAAAATTTAGTCAATCAAGGGCGGTTATGGTTTATTCAAATTTCTGATTTAAAATATAACCGTTCAAAATGACCAGCATGAAAAGTTACGGCACCCTATAAGAAATTAAGTACCCAAAAAAAAAAAAAAACAGAAGTAATATAGAAAATTTGTTGGCCAAATTATATCTACGAAAATCTTAGTGCAAAAAGAGCACTCCATTTTTAAGGAAATAGCCTTAACTGTTATTTTTGAGGACACTTTTTTCATACGAAAATGAAAACAATCTCCAGAATCATTGCTTTTCTCACCTAAAAAGAAAGACAAAACAAATCCTTTTTAAAAATGATGCCAAAAAAGAATGACAATTTGTACGTCGACGTGCTCACCGTAGCAGGAATATAAGTGGCTCGTGCCAGGCATGGAGGCACCGCAGTTGTTGAGAAGTTGTGGTGTACTCTGATTGTTTTTTAATCAGAGGGCCGGTGACTCTAGATGGCTCATGAGTCATGAATATAGTTTTTTTGGGTGAGAGAGTGGGATACCATGGCTCGAACCCTTGACATGGCAAATATACATATGACACCACGAGAGTGCCATCACAAGGGAAATCAAAGCTTTGGTCTCATGAATATTGTTACTCTCCTCATTGTTGTTCTACCCACAGTCACATCCAGCTTCGATTAACTCAAGTTATCCATCCAAGGCCTCCTGCTATAAAAGTTGCACAAGTACGCCCCAAGTCCTCTGAATTTTACAACCCACGGGTTGTGGCCCCATAACTTCGATCTCAACCTCTGTAGTACTAACTTCTCAACCTCTGTGGCGCAACTTTTTATAGCAGGATGCGTTGGATGGATATCTTGAAGCAATCAGGCTGGCTGCGGTTGTGGGTAGAACAACAACGAAGAGAGTAATGAGCCATGTAGAGCGTTTCATGCATGCCTGACATTTCTGTCTTGTTTGATGACGATAATTTCGGTTTTTATCAATGCAATTCGACTGTCCAAATGAATGAATGATGGCCTTCAATTATCAGAAACATTATTGATCACAACACATAATTGCCAGATACTGAATTCCAAGAAGAACAAATCCTATAATACAGAGGATTCATACCTTGTTACTGGTTAAAGGAGTGTTCTCATGTCTCCATATTTCATGCAAATTACCCACGAAGTCCTGCTTTTCCTAAGTTGAGCACAATGAAAAATGGGCCGGACATGTACATGATTTTGGTACTTGCCAAATTTCACCTAATTACTCATACCTTTCACACAACTGGGGCTAGCTCAGTTGGTTGTCTTGCATCTCGATCACTAGGAGATTATGTGTTCGAATCTCCCCAACTTGTGTACGGATATTTTTCCCTTAGAGGGCCTTTGCCGTTCTTTGTTTCTGCTTTATACTAGTAATGGGCTTATTTAATTTTTTGTATTAGCTGAGTTGTGGGGTTTAATTGTCTCGTGGATTTTCACAATTGATGTAGTGTTATATAGATTTGTACTTCGTACTTTATATATGATGTAAATGATCTCTTCTATCGATTTAAAAAAAAAAACTTACACCTTTTGGCTTTCACCGTCATTCGCTATGCTTTTCACCTGACTAGGTGACCCTAATACTCACGTACCCTTCATGACACATAACAACGATCATAAACTTAGCATGTCACGATGAGGAAAAAAATGGCCTGATTTTTCAACAACCATAAGATCACTGATTGGTTTGAAACTGTATGCATATATGACTCTTGATTTTTTGTTTCTAAAAGTACATAAGTGCAATTTCATCCGGAAAAGATTAAATTTGAACTAACAATGCTGATACTTCCTCCGTCCCAAATAACAGTAGAGTATTCTATTTTGGGTTGTCTCTAAATTTATAAGTGTTCATTTTGAAAAGTTAATAGGTAAAAGTTTGTAAAATTATCCATGAGGCCCCATGTTCGAATTCCATGGAGGCCAATCACCTCAAGTCTTGGGGCCACTGGGGATTATGCCCGGTCATTACTTTTAGGGCTTTGGAATTAGTCGAAGTGTGTGCAAACTGGCCCGGACATCCGGTTATAAAAAAAAAACGCTTGCACAATTGTTATTGTGTCCTTTTAAAAAGTTAATGGGTAAAAAGTTGAGGTTTGCAACAATGCTACATACACTCCTACCGATCAGGTCACTCCCCGACTACTTTTCTCTAACTTATGTGTCGGCCCCACACAACTGCAACTTAGCTAATAAAAACGAGCTCAGAAGGAAACAAATAGTTTTTTTTTTTTTTTCCCGGCAGAAGGAAAACAAATTAGTACGATATCAAATGTAAAACCATTAAGTTGTTCAACATACCAAGTCTCATAAAATGAAAAGAGAAAATACCATTTGTCGTCCTCAAAATCTCTATATTCCACGGCCGCAACAGTCCTCTCACAATTGCTCTCTATGGTATCATCAGCTGCAGATCTAGTGAATGGAAGAGAGATGTGCCAAAGGAGGGTTTACTATTCGATTTACACTCATGAAGATAAGGTTAAGCAAATTTTGGAGTTGTTAATGTGAATAAATTCTTTACACCGCCGGTGTAAACATTTGTTTTCACCAAATTAATTGCATTGCATCAGGTCATCATGTTTTATTAATTGGGACCACTGTTTTGACACGTGTTGCAATATAATTGATTTAGAGAAAACAAATATTTACACCGGCGGTGTAAAGAATTTATTCTCCACTTTATACCGTTTTGCCCGTCATGCTATAGTACGTATGCTTACGCATTCGTAGGTTAGTGTCTAAGAGCATGTACACCAAGCTAGGTATACATGTACTTTAAGCAGAGTTGAGAGAGATTTGAGTAGGTAAAATGAAAAAAGTAGACTGTTGGGTAGGTAAAATACCTATTGCTTGGTGTACATGCTCTAAAAAGCACTAAAAAAATCTCTCGAAAGCATGGAAGAGCATATAATAGCGAAGATTTCGTTTTCGATTCCGCAATTGATATCCTCTCCAATTCCGTTTCTCGATTACGTTTCCAAGTTCTTGTGGGCTAGCTTCTCCTGTTGGAAATTCACCACATGTGTGGTGTGAATGAGATCCCTAAAGTCAAGAAAGGTTGCTGATGATAGCCTTGGAAAATCTTCTGGGAGACTTCATGCGTGAATAGTGGCCGGCTAATTAATGCCAGCAACCAAATTTGGACCTTTGATACCTCAGGCGTGCAAAGAGCAGTTAATGCTCTTGGAGTGTTTCCCTGGTTTCTCCCTATAAATATTGATGTATTTGAGAGGTCGAGGCAGAGTGGGTGAGCTGATGAGAGTCTGAGAGGGTGAGGTTCTGAGAGGGGGAGCCGGTTGTGGCTCCCCCCGAGAGGTTTTTTCAAGTTTTGTATATATTGTGAGTATATATATAGAATTGAGTTTTTCCTCTGAAATCAGTGTGTGTTGTGTGCGTGAGTGACTCCTGGGGCACAACATCTCCTACTAGTTTCCATGCAATGAATGCTTCTTATCCTAGTCGACAGATCATTTGCCCCAAACAGGCTGTAATTGGTCATTATCTCGATGTACCCTATATCGAGTTTTTAATAAAATTATGTTGTCTATCAAAAGAAAAAAAAAAAGGGGCTGTGTGACCTGTGTCGCTGAAGGCACGCCACACTCGTCTTTGTATTCAAGCGGATCAAGGAGTGTATCCAGCTTATGAAAGACAAAACTGGATTTCGATCGCCTCAATGATGTTGAGAAGTTAATTTGAAATAAGAATATTTGGGGATTGATTTCTGCACTCCAAACTTCTGTGGCCATTGGGGTACAAAAGTCAATTCCCCAGATATTTTAGTTGGAAAGATAAGAATTAAGCAGAAGGAGGCATGTCTGTTAACCATTTATAGTAAGATAGCTGTGACCAATAATTGAACTTTTTCTCCAGGGAAAACTGTAGAGAGGGAGAGGTTGATCAATTTGGTGCTCGAAGTCGCGTCGGGGATACAGAGTAGCAGAGTTATTACTAGGACTGAATGAAGTTCGAGAGCCTGCCGGTGCCGAAGCCTTCGGCCTACCGGGCCGGAAGTTGGATGAAGATCTTGTTCCAGGCTCAACACAAACATGTGGAAAACCATACCAAAATCAGCAATGTAATTCAGTGTTTTGAATAACTGAGTGTTCGGGTCAGTTTACAGGCACCTCAATTAAGTGAACAGAACATTCATAAAATAAAATAACAGCACACTTCATTGTAAACTAAAATGCAGCTAGCATAGTGCATGAGGAAACTGTCTGCTAAAACTTTCAACTAATTCAAAGTGAAAAAAGAAGAAGAAAAACTCCCATTGAAAACCATCAACTTGAGTAACAAGTCTTTACTAAACTATCAATAAATAGAAAACGAAATCTAGTCGTCCACCGAACTAAGATCAATTTAAACAAAGCAATGAAGCTTTGGCAAGACGTCATGAATCAGCCATCCAGTCATTCTCTTATACGCCTCTTCTGTCAAATGAACTCCATCCCAGCTGAGGTGTTTGCTTGGATTCTGACATACTGGAATTCCTGGATCTCCACACATCTTGGTGAAGCTAAAATTATAGTCACCACCAGTCCCGCAACAAGCCTTTTGAGTAGAGTAGAAGTCAAACCCTGAAATCACAAAAATGCAGTATTAGCCATCATTAATGAACTATAAAATCTCTAGACTTGCTCTTCTTCATGCAAGGAAAAAATAGACCCACCAAGATATGGTGCATTCTGGAAAAGCCATTGGAAGGCTTGGTAGTAATCGCCATAAACGATTACTTCATTCGGGTACTCTCTATTTAATTGTTGGATGGCTTCTTGTAGTTGATCATTGTGATATTTTGAGAAATTGTTGAGTTCCTTCAAGCAACGATGTTCGTCATAGGCATTTGAGTTATTGGTCTGAAATGTTGTGAGATAGATGGGAAAACAGCCTATTGGAAAATTTCCCGGCACTACCACCCAAGCCGCTCCATAACCAATGACTTGCTGCAACACCAAAATGGAAAGAATATATATAAATTGTACTGTACTTAACATATATACAAGGAAGTAATCTACCTGATCTTGATGAAAAATTAATTGATCTTCTTGGTAAACTTACCCTAACAGTATCGATTATAGCTTCGACAACTTCAGGTACTAAGCTTTGTACCTCATCAATACCTTTTCCATTTAACAATGCAAAGTTATAATCATTCCCGCCAATCTCTCCAATCATAAAAAGAGAGTTCTTTAGCTTCTCCAAGCAATCTGTTGTTGTACGTGTAAAGTCAATCCAACAAGTAGAATATGTAATTTGGGTGTATTTTATTTGAGAAAAAACTTGATAACAAACCTGTTTCTGGGGTACAGATTGAATTCAAATGTGTCGACATCCAATCAAGTTGCACGTTGAGCGAGCTGTTGGTACCCATGGTGGGGATGTGTTTTTTTGCTAGAACCTCCGTCGGTAAGGCAGTGGCGCCAGCAACGGCGTAGTTTACTCCATGTGCAAAGTCTCCATCCGTCTTCTTGTAAGGACTAAGGAAGGGAAGGCCGGATGAATTAGCTGCAAATTTTACAAAGACAATGCCAGCTCTTCAGTGACTCGAAGACCTCATAAATTGACCAAATAAAAAAATTTAAAGGCTCATGAGGAACAAAAATAAGGCCGTCTTCTTTTGTCTTTGGAGACTTTTTAAAATTTTTAGTAATAATTTTTAAAAACAATAAAAAACTGAAAATATTTAAAGAAACACGAAAACAACAAAAAATACTAATAACAAAAAGAGCTTTTGAATAAGAGAAACCATCATAGCTTTATTATTCCCATTGTAGAAAATAATAAAGAAAAATAACAAAAAAAAATAAGAACGGTATTGATTGTGGACAAGCATCACGAAATATACAACTGTTTATAGAGGTTGTCATATATTCGAGTTCAAGTTTTTTGCGCGCAACAAAAATCCCCTAAAAAACAAACTTTAACTCCACAATCAATACTGGGAAAACAATTCTATATATACCTTTACAGTATGTGTGTATTATTACTAGATACATAACATTATGTTACAAACCAATGAAGTCAATCATGAGTCGGCCGTTCGAGCATCGACCAGTCGCCCTCTGGAAATAAGTTTCGCCGTAGGGAAGTCTGGCGAATTGAGTCGCAGAACCAACTGGCTTCTCTCGAATCAGGTTGCCGGTGTCGGAAATCGAGTCACCGAGTTGATAGATTTGGTCGAAACGACAAGTAATGAGTGATTTAGCATTGCTCGGAAGGGGTTGAAGGAGAAGGAACAAATAGGCGGCAAGGTTTACTAGAGCTAAAGTGGAAACAAGGTTTTTGGTGGCCATTGCTCTGGAAAGGAAGAAACTACTTGCCTAATGTTTTTCTCTCTTCCCTATAGATCGGAGTATGATTGTGAATTTGATTGGGTAGAAATTTGAATTTGATCACATGGAATCAAATTTCAAGTAATTTATTGCCTGAAGTAATTTCATTCCGATATTTGAATTAATTGCATAATCTTATATAGAAAATATTTGTTTTGAAAGTTAGTTAGAGGATGATGATAAGGCACCCGCTAATATCTCAAGTTAAGCAAAACAGTCAATACTAGTGATAATGACAAGGGCGAAAAAAATAAATAAATAAATCCACACTTTGACTGATTGAACATGGAAAACGTGATCGGATAATATTTATCTATAGTTCAAAAAATAAATCAGAAATTAAATGGATATGTTATGTTTGTTCTCAATCTTTGATTATCCTATTTTTACTTCATTTGTCTCTTTTTAGTTGTACCCCACAAAAAGTTGTGCAATTTTTTGGTTAAAAAAATAAAGTACATCTGTACATTTTTTAAAATTTGTTGTACCAATTTAAAGATTTTAATTAGTCCGTTAAATTGGTGCAAAAATTTATACACCAAAGTACTTTATTTTTATTAAAAAATTGCATATCTTTTCATAAGGGACATTTATTTTTTAGTTAACTTGTAGGGGACATTTAAAAAGTGATCGAGGAAGTATTTTATTATTAAAAATAATATGGTCAGTAGACAAATATGTCTCATCATGTAGTTATCAATCTCGCAGTTCGAAAAAATGTAGTTATCAATCTCTAAATGAACCTAATTTTAATTTTTATTTCTATAGAAAAATTGTCCGATCATGTAGTTATCAATCAAATTATTCTACTTTTCTAAATATTTCATGGTCTCGAAGCTAGATAAATGAGGAATTTTGAGTAGGAAAAAAATGTAGTAGTTTCAAATTAAAGAAACTTGTAGGTTAGTTTTATCCATTTTCCAAGTGTGAGGGTATAATTTTTTTTGAGCCTTATCATTATCACTTAGATTGGTTAGAGAGAGAGAGAAGGGGGCACCCCTTTTTGTGAGGAGCGACATAGACGCAACACATGGCACTACAACTATAATTTGAAATTTGTGTAAATAATATAGGAATTTGAAATAACCCTACTAATTAGCAAATTCTATAATTTGTGGGATCAATCAATTTGAAATAATATAATGCAAGCGCTGGAAGGCCATTTAATTATTATTCAATTAAATTGGGCTGCAAAATGAAGTTATATTGAGTTAAAATTAATGGGCCAAAATAATAGTGACTGGGCCCGATTAATTTTAACCCATTTCGGCTTGGAGATTGGAATTATGGGCTATGGGTCATGTTATTTATGAGTTTCTTGGACTTAAGATTAATGGGCCACATTAATTTTGGGATTTGGAGCAAGGCCCAATTAATTTTAGTCTTGAAGCTTGACCCATGTTTTATTTTGTGAGAACTGGCCCATGATTTGTGGATAAACGGTTGTGGATTGACTCCAACCGTTGGGAACAAAGAAGATTGCGGGTCGTGATGCATGGAATAATTGTTCCAAAGCCATGTGGTCAAATGGCCCCCACGTCCCTTGATTCTCACGCACAAAGGAAACAGTTGGGTTTTTGTTTTCCAAAAGTTGAAAGCAACGAGGGACACATGGCAAGCTATGGACACTTGGGAAGTTGGCCATATGGCCATTTGACCCGGTCAAATGGTCCATGTTCTTTTACTTCCACAGGAGCAAAATGTGGAGAAGGCCCACTACTTTTCCAACTGCCCATGACCTTGTGGGTAATTAGTTTTCACTTCCAGTAACTTTTCAACCCATGACCCAATTCGATTAAACTTTAATCAAATAACCGTCCAACGTTGGCCTTGGACTGGGTGCCAAAAACGGGTGTAAACAGAACCATAAGAAAATTAATGCAGCAGGCATTTTCTTGCATATTGTACTCTCTCTCTTTTTTTACAAAATTGAGAAGATTATATTAATAATTGCCTAACGGCACTTACATAATGGAGTTCATTACAAAAAATTTGGACAAAGTTAAACTAATCATTTAACTATTGTAAAACAAGAAAGCACAAGGCAATCGATATCATTGTGAAGCAATATCATCTCTAAAAGTACTTGATCTTAAGACAAAATTTTTGTCCAAAGACGAAACTAAAAGCTCTCGAGAAGACGAGAGTCATTTCTTTAATTGTTAGTTGTGTTTATAAGGATAAGGATTACAGCCGATGAGAGTCTGGTATGAGAAGTTTGAATTCGAGACTTTTTAGTAAGTCCAGAAAATTTCGATGGCCTGGCCTTTTGAGGGCGACAGATAGATTTGATTGATCCCACAAATTATGGAATTTGCTAATTAATAGGGTTATTTCAAATTTCAAATTATAGTACGTTGTAGTGCCCTGCATGTGTCGCGTCTACGTTGCTCCTCACGAAAAGGGGTTACCCCCTTTACATCCGCAATTTGAGATTGGGGCGATTTGGAATAGGAGGATAGCGAGTGGGATATTGAGCGACGGGGATGGGGGACAGAATGGGACGAGATGAGCAACAAAGGGCTGCGTGAAGGAGTACGTGATGAGCGGCATAATGGGCGGTGCGAGGCCGACTTGATGGGCGATGGGAGGAAAGGCGGAGGTCGACGGGTGGGATGGCGTTGGAATGTCGAGATAATATAGGGGGGATTTCGTCCCCTGTTATGACCATAATAACAGGTAAGGAAAGGCATGTATTTAGGGATTTGTTAGATGATCAATATCCTAAAAAATGTTAGAGGACCTCCGATATTACTTTTTAGTTCCAAAAATCAATGCCTATATATATTTTATAAAAACAAGTAAATGCAATGCCATAAGGGTAAAGTTGGGTTATTTTAAGTTAGAGGATGAAAACATAATCTTAAAAAGTGGACGGGATGAAAACATAACTCATACTAGGTTGGAGGATCAATATTTAAGTATTTTTTAAAACTCTAAAATATCTAGCTCTAGATGTTCTAGAATATCCTTGTGAAATATCTAGAATTTCACATGTGTAATTCTAGAATTAACTATGAAAATATCTTTGCACTAGAGTCTTTCATGGAGTAGTATAAATAGGGATGGGTTCTAGCCATTTCGTACTAAGTCAAAAAAAGGTTTGAGTTCAAGTTACAAATACTCTCGTAAAACGATATCGTCATACTAAATTATTGTGTCACGTTTCCATTCGTTAGGGCAATTATTCTAGTGTAACGTTATTTGACATGGATCCTTTCTAGGAAAATGGGCTACACGGTCTAGTTTTGTTATTTGTGGGTCCCTTTTGAGCCTATTTTAACGATCGATCTAATCCATTCGCCTTTTAGAGCTTGTCCTGCAAGTTGACACGTACAAAAATTAAATTGATCGGATACCAATTTATATTATTTCAAATTGCATTTTATCTTGACAATTATTTATTACTTCGGTTCTAATTCAATAAATAATTGCATTTTATATTATTGAATAAATAAATAATTATTTCAAATTGCATTTTATATTATTGAATTAGAACCGAAGTAATAAATAATTGTCAAGATAAAATGCAATTTGAAATAATATAAATTGGTATCCGATCAATTTAATTTTTGTACGTGTCAACTTGCAGGACAAGCTCTAAAAGGCGAATGGATTAGATCGATCGTTAAAATAGGCTCAAAAGGGACCCACAAATAACAAAACTAGACCGTGTAGCCCATTTTCCTAGAAAGGATCCATGTCAAATAACGTTACAAAAGAATAATTGCCCTAACGAATGGAAACGTGACACAATAATTTAGTATGACGATATCGTTTTACGAGAGTATTTGTAACTTGAACTCAAACCTTTTTTTGACTTAGTACGATGGCTAGAACCCATCCCTATTTATACTACTCCATGAAAGACTCTAGTGCAAAGATATTTTCATAGTTAATTCTAGAATTACACATGTGAAATTCTAGATATTTCACAAGGATATTCTAGAACATCTAGAGCTAGATATTTTAGAGTTTTAAAAAATACTTAAATATTGATCCTCCAACCTAGTATGAGTTATGTTTTCATCCCGTCCACTTTTTAAGATTATGTTTTCATCCTCTAACTTAAAATAACCCAACTTTACCCTTATGGCATTGCATTTACTTGTTTTTATAAAATATATATAGGCATTGATTTTTGGAACTAAAAAGTAATATCGGAGGTCCTCTAACATTTTTTAGGATATTGATCATCTAACAAATCCCTAAATACATGCCTTTCCTTACCTGTTATTATGGTCATAACAGGGGACGAAATCCCCCCTATATTATCTCGACATTCCAACGCCATCCCACCCGTCGACCTCCGCCTTTCCTCCCATCGCCCATCAAGTCGGCCTCGCACCGCCCATTATGCCGCTCATCACGTACTCCTTCACGCAGCCCTTTGTTGCTCATCTCGTCTCATTCTGTCCCCCATCCCCGTCGCTCAATATCCCACTCGCTATCCTCCTATTCCAAATCGCCCCAATCTCAAATTGCGGATGTAAAGGGGGTAACCCCTTTTCGTGAGGAGCAACGTAGACGCGACACATGCAGGGCACTACAACGTACTATAATTTGAAATTTGAAATAACCCTATTAATTAGCAAATTCCATAATTTGTGGGATCAATCAAATCTATCTGTCGCCCTCAAAAGGCCAGGCCATCGAAATTTTCTGGACTTACTAAAAAGTCTCGAATTCAAACTTCTCATACCAGACTCTCATCGGCTGTAATCCTTATCCTTATAAACACAACTAACAATTAAAGAAATGACTCTCGTCTTCTCGAGAGCTTTTAGTTTCGTCTTTGGACAAAAATTTTGTCTTAAGATCAAGTACTTTTAGAGATGATATTGCTTCACAATGATATCGATTGCCTTGTGCTTTCTTGTTTTACAATAGTTAAATGATTAGTTTAACTTTGTCCAAATTTTTTGTAATGAACTCCATTATGTAAGTGCCGTTAGGCAATTATTAATATAATCTTCTCAATTTTGTAAAAAAAGAGAGAGAGTACAATATGCAAGAAAATGCCTGCTGCATTAATTTTCTTATGGTTCTGTTTACACCCGTTTTTGGCACCCAGTCCAAGGCCAACGTTGGACGGTTATTTGATTAAAGTTTAATCGAATTGGGTCATGGGTTGAAAAGTTACTGGAAGTGAAAACTAATTACCCACAAGGTCATGGGCAGTTGGAAAAGTAGTGGGCCTTCTCCACATTTTGCTCCTGTGGAAGTAAAAGAACATGGACCATTTGACCGGGTCAATGGCCATATGGCCAACTTCTCAAGTGTCCATAGCTTGCCATGTGTCCCTCGTTGCTTTCAACTTTTGGAAAACAAAAACCCAACTGTTTCCTTTGTGCGTGAGAATCAAGGGACATGGGGGCCATTTGACCACATGGCTTTGGAACAATTATTCCATGCATCACGACCCGCAATCTTCTTTGTTCCCAACGGTTGGAGTCAATCCACAACCGTTTATCCACAAATCATGGGCCAGTTCTCACAAAATAAAACATGGGCCAAGCTTCAAGACTAAAATTAATTGGGCCTTGCTCCAAATCCCAAAATTAATGTGGCCCATTAATCTTAAGTCCAAGAAACTCATAAATAACATGACCCATAGCCCATAATTCCAATCTCCAAGTCGAAATGGGTTAAAATTAATCGGGCCCAGTCACTATTATTTTGGCCCATTAATTTTAACTCAATATAACTTCATTTTGCAGCCCAATTTAATTGAATAATAATTAAATGGCCTTCCAGCGCTTGCCCAGAACTGGGTGCCAAAAACGGGTGTAAACAATGCCCCCCCAGGCCTTGACCTTCTTCAAGATCTAGGCCTATTGATTAGGACAGAGTACAGTTTTTGGCAAACCAAACAGGCCTATGATCTCTATCAAATCTTCACAAAATTGTAAGGCTCGATCTTAGCCTAAGAACTTTGTTAATGGTGGCCTAAACTCGAGGCCTTTATGTATGAATGAATAACATGGCCTCAGTTCAGTCCTTTTCTATCCAATCTTCTATGGCTTCCTTGGTAGGTTTTCCCCAAAATCCCTCATTTCCCACATAGTAGGATAATGATGTTTTAGGTACTTTCCATTTGTTAAATGCTTATGTAGACCACCATCTAAGTCCATAAGAAGATAGACGTTACCTCTAAGAACTTTGGCAATCTGGTACGGACCTTCCCATGTTGGGGACCACTTGCCATATCTTGAGTTCTTTTCCCCTAGAGGAAACACCGCCTTCCAAACCAAATCACCTTCGGAGAAGCTCTTCTTCCTCACACGTTTGTCATAGGACCTAGCAACTCTTCTCTTCTGGACCAACATATGGTCCAGGGCTGAGAGCCTGACCTCATCTAAGTCCTCCAATTCTATCAGCATGGCCTGAGTATAATCTGCAGGACTGAGGCCATGTTGATACGCTAACCTTGCTGACTTTACTGCAACCTCCATTGGTAGGACTGGATCATGTCCATAAACCAACATATAAGGAGTTATATTGGTGGCTTCCTTCTTTGAGGTCCTGTAGGCCCATAAGGCCTCAGAAAGTAATTCATGCTAAGCCCTTGGGTTGTCCTCCACCATCTTCTCAATAATATTGACCAGAGTCCTATTGGTGGACTCGGCCTGACCATTTCCTTGAGCATAATAAGGAGTAGAATTGGACATGTTAATGTTTTGCTGTGCATCAAAGTTGACCACTTATTGACCCATGAATATTGTACCCCTATCTGCAACCAAGTGTTCTGGCAATCCAAACCTATGGATGATTCTTTCCTTGATCACCTTGATTACCTCTTGTTGATCCACAGACTTTAATGGCACTGCTTCTGCCCATTTAGTGAAATAGTCCGTGGCTACTAAGATGTAAGTGTGATTTTCAGAGGAAGGAGGATAAATTTTTCCAACAACGTCCAAAGCCCAGCCCCTAAATGGCCAAGGTTTGACCACAGCATGGTAATTAGCTGCAGGAACACGTTGAATTGGGCCATGGGCTTGACAGGGCTGACATCCTTTGGAAAAACGGATACAGTCCTCCAAAATGGTTGGCCAATAGTACCCATACCTTCTGATTAGCCATCTCATCTTTATTCCTGATTGATGAGCTCCACAGACTCCTTCATGGACCTCACTCATAACCTGCATGGCTTCCGGGCGCCCTAGACACCTTAAGAGTAAGTCATCTTCAAGGCTTTTCTGGTACAATTCATCTCCAATGAGAATATAACTGATGGTCCTCCTTCTCACCTTCCTAGATGCACTAAAGTAAGGCCTTTTGAGGACATAGATGATAGGTGTACGCCAATCATTCTCGGGTTCATCGTCTGACTCTTCACCAGTGAAGTCTGAAGTAAACACCTCCAGTCCTAGACCCCTTCTTCTAACAGAAGGTAACAATCTCTTCTGGACTGTGATGATCTTGTGAATCGTTTCTGGAGAGAGCTTCAGGCCTGTTGAGGCCTGAGCCAAGCTGTTGGCTTCAGTGTTCTTGCTCCTTGAGACGTGTTTGACAGTGACATTGTCAAAATCTTGCATTAACTGTACGGCTGCCATATAATAAGGAGCTAACTCCTCACTATAGCATTTGAATGTTCCTGCCAGGTGATTGATCACAAGGAGTGAATCCCCAATAACCCTTACTTATCTGGCCTCTAGATCTCTAAGGATCTTAAGGCCTATAACAACTGCTTCATACTCGACCTGATTATTGGTACATGGGAAATCAAACTGAAAGGACAGTTCAGACCTCAGGCCTTAGGGAGAAATGATGATTACTCCACAACCTGAGACCTCTTGAGTCCTTGATCCATCAAAAAGCAACGTCCAAGGAGTGGGTGATATTTCAAGCGCACTCAGTCCTATTTCTGATTCGTCGCCGATATCCACGCATGGATGATCAGCAAGAAAATCCGCTAAGGCCTGGCCTTTTACAGTTTTTTGAGGAATGTATTGGAAACTGAATTCCATTAGAGCTAAAGACCATTTGCCAATTCGGCCTCTCATGATGGGCCGAGAAAGCAAGTACTTAACTAGGTCTGTTTTACTCATGATGTAAATCAAAACGGGAAGCATATAGTGCCTCAATTTTATTGCTGAAAAGTACAAGGCAAGACAAATCTTTTCAATAGGACTGTATCTCCGTTCACATGGAGTCAGCAACCTACTTAAATAATAAACCGCCTGTTCCTTTCCTTGAGCGTTGTCTTGAGCTAAAAGGCCTCCAATAGAGCCTTCACACTACAACAAAATCAGGTTCTACCGACGCAAAAAAGTTGTCGGCAAAGACATATTTGCGTCGGCAAAGAGTTTCGCCGACGTAGGACCTACACAAAAGTGTCTTGGTCCTTCAGCTTCAAGAGTTGGGAAAAGACCTGGACCTTCCCTGCAAGGTTTGAGATGAACCTTCTCAAGAATTTAAATGAACCCAAGAGCTTCTGCAACTCCTTCTTGGTGGTAGGAGGCTTTGCTTCCACGATTGCTTTGACCTTGTTCTTGTCAACCTCAATCCCTCTATTATGGACTAAGAATCCAAGGAATTTGCCTGCGGAAACTCCGAAGGCACACTTTAAGGGATTCACCTTCAAGTCGAACTGCTGCATCCTCAAGAATGATCTCCCCAAGTGCTGCAAATGTTCGTCATAGGACTGAGACTTGATTACGATGTCGTCGATGTAGATCTCCATGAAACGGCCAATGAAATCATGAAATATGGCGTTCATAGCTCTCTGGAATGTGGCACCTGCATTCTTTAGGCCGAAGGGCATTACGACCCACTCAAAGGTCCCTAGGGCTCCAGGACACCTAAAAGCAGTCTTAGCCGTATTGGCCTCATCAATGAAGATCTGATTGTAACCAGAATGCCCATCCATGAAGGACAGAACCTTGTGACCTGAAGCTCCATCTACCAGCTGATCTACAACTAGCATTGGGTACTCGTCCTTTGGGGATGCCAAATTGAGGTTTCTGAAGTCCACACATACTCTGACCTTGGCCCATTAATTTTGATCCAATAACTCTTCAACCCATGACCTAATTCGATTAAACTTTAATCAAATAACCGTCCAACGTTGGCCTTGGACTGGGTGCCAAAAACGGGTGTAAACAATGCCCCCCCGCGCCTTGATTCTTTACTTTTAGGATCAAGGCGTGTAAAAAAAAGAAAACTGTTTTTGGCATCCAAACAGTCCTTTGTTGTAGCATACCTTCTTTTGTTTGCCTTGCCTATGGACTTAGTAGGCATTAGGCATTTTTTGTGTTTCCTTCAGACCTTTGACAAAATTCTCTGAATTCAGATCTTGAAAGGAGTCCACCAGCAATCTTTAGACAAGCCTTTCAAAGGCCTCTCTTAGAGATAAAAGCCTCAATCTGCATCCTTCAGGGCTTCTTAGAGTGATTTGATGATGCTCGTGCCTATCTCAGAGGTGAATTTCAATGCTCCCACCTTTTATCAGGCATATTTCCACCAACAAAGGCCTGCGTTCAGGTCTAATCGTAGAAAAACGATCAAACCATACAAAAAGGTCTGGAAAGGACTGAACCTCATATTGGAAGGACTGAACCTCCACTTTGAGTGCTCATAATAGTGATTCAGTCCTTCGGGAAAGGTCTGAACTCCTGCTTGAATTGCTTATAATATTGGCTCGGGCCTAGACAAAAAGCTCAAAGGGCCTTCGTACCTGTAGATAGGGCTTGTGTCCTTCTCTGGAAGGGGCTCCCAAACTTATCTTCTGCCTAGGAGCAGTCCTAGGCATACCTCTCATATCGACAGAGACCATATTTGTGCTCAGTCCTGACGGAAATGGATTGCCATCTACCCCCATGGGCTGCTTATCTTTCTCGGGAAACTTGAACTCTCCCCGCTCAATCTTATCCTGGATGTTATTTCTAAATACTATGCAGTTATTCGTTGAATGACTCCAAGAGTTGTGATACTTACAATACTCCTTGCCCTTCAGATCTTCCACGGTTGGAATCTTGTGACCAAACGGCAACTTGAGCAGCTTGTCAGCAAGGAGTTGATCAAAGATAGCCTCAGCCCTTCCCACGTCAAAGGTATAGGCCCTGGTTAGCCTATTAGGACTGTTCTGGATAGGTTGCTTCGTGGGCTCCATCTTGACAAAGGCCTTGCAAACGTATGGTTTCTTGTTGATGATCTCCGCCACGGCCACGTCTGGGTCTGCCTCTGCTTCCACTGCAGCCACCTCGTAGTTAGGGTCACGGTAGTACGTCCCTTTAGATGATGTCTTCCTGTCCTGCTCCTCCGCCAAGAGCCTTTCGTAATGAGAAGCCTTAGAGGATAATTCAAACAGATCTCTATATTCTGTCCCATAGAACTTCTTCTTCATCTCAAAGCCTAAGCCGTTTAGCGCTATACGCACGTATTCGGCCTCTGGAAAGACTATCTTGCACTTGAACCGAGCAGTCTTGAAACGTAGGAGATAGGACTCCACGGACTCAAGATGGGTTTGACGATAGCATGACAGGTCTGCCAACGTCACTTCTGGTTCTACCCTGTAGAACTGTTGATGGAGCATCTCCTCCAGTTGAGCCCAATTCTGCACGGAGTTGGGTGGAAGGTTGATGTACCAAGTAAAGGCTGTCCCAGTGAGAGAATTGGGAAAAAGCCTCAACTTCAGAGCATCAATGGCCCTAGCTTCTCCGCATTGGACTTGAAACCTGGCAATGTGCTCTATCGTTGAATGCATGCTTTCCCCGTTGAAGGTCTGGAACTCTGGAACTCTGTAGCCCTTCGGGAAAGGTGTTCTGTCCACCTCTTCGGTATGAGGCTTTCTGTACATCGGTCTTCCTAAAGGTCCGAAACCCGGTCCTAACTGCTCCTGGAGCAAGTTCAGGACTTGATCCCGTCCCATGAGCATGTTTGGTACAGTAGGCGGTTGTGGATGCACCTCTTGTGCCTGTTGGTCCTGGACTGAACTTGCCCCCCGAGTCTCAGAGGTTTGAGGAGTATGAGCAGCTCCTTTGTCCTTCCCAGAGCCCTGGCCTCCTTGCAGAGGCCTTTTGTCCGTCTTGTCAGGTTTGGGCTGGTCGTCGGCCAACGCAAACCTTCGTTCTTCATTTGCTGGAGGCGTCTGGGCTCCTCCAATCACGACTCCCTTCTCCCTTTGCCCCCCGAGTGCAGGACTGTTAGAAGAAGTAGCATGATAGAATGTTTGAGGAGGGGGTGGTCCCTCTAGTAGGCCAGCTTGGTCTTGACCGTTGCCAAAAACACCAAACTGTGGAAAGCTCTGCTGCTGAGGAGCGAGCGGTAGCCTCTCTGTAATCGTAGCAGTCATTTTGTAGATTGCTATGGCCAGAGGTTCCAAGGACTGAGTGAACGATTGAGAAATTGACTGTGTGATGTCGTGGGAGATCTCACGTCCTGCCATGAACATATAATTTTTGACGCTGTCAGTAGCGTCGTCAAGATCTTTAGTGCTGACCGCGGGGCTAGCTTCCTGGAGTACTGGCACGTTGACTGCCACTCCCTCAGGACTCTGTGGTGGATCCGGAATGGTCGGATCCGACTGTTGTTGCTGTTGCTTCCTTGCCATAATAAAACCCTTAGACGATTAGGGTCCCACCGGGCGTGCCAAAAGATGTTTAGCTCCGAAATGGCTCAAGGGACTGAGCGGGCATGCCAGGACTTGTCGCGTCCAACGTGAAGGACTGAGCGTCCCTGTTCTGACTTCTAGATCTGAGAGGGCGATAGTGCTGCAACCTAAGGGCTGGATTGCAGTGAAGATCCGTGGTTTTGCCTCTTCGTGCGAGGACTTAACAATTTCCTAACCGTGTAGGAAAGAAAGTAACAACGTAGAATTACTTTACTATATCATAATAATAAAGTAGGGGATGGAGAGAGATAGGAATAACTTTATTATGTTTCGTAATAACAAAGTTGGGATACAAGAGAGACGAAGCTCGAATTACTTGGTGAAGTAATTGAGTAAAGGTGAGAAAATAGAGATAGTTGCTTCGCTGGGAAGGCTTTGGTTTTTAAGCGTTGAGCTTGATTGGTGTGGGAACCCTTTTTTCTTCTTGAGTTCTTCTATTTATAGGCAAATGAGCTCCACGATTTTTTGCATGCAAGAGGCTTGTTGTCTTCTTCTCGTGACGCCATGTGTCCAAGTAACTTCCAACTCATGGGATCATGGGTAGTTAGGAAAAGTTACAGGAAGTGAAAACTAATTACCCACAAGGTCATGGGCAGTTAGAAAAGTAGTGGGCTTTCTCCACATTTTGCTCCTGTGGAAGTAAAAGAACATGGACCATTTGACCGGGTCAAATGGCCATGTGGCCAACTTCCCAAGTGTCCATAGCTTGCCATGTGTCCCTCATTGCTTTCAACTTTTGGAAAACAAAAACCCAACTGTTTCCTTTGTGCGTGAGAATCAAGGGACGTGGGGGCCATTTGACCACATGGCTTTGGAACAATTATTCCATGCATTACGACCCACAATCTTCTTTGTTCCCAACGGTTGGAGTCAATCCACAACCGTTTATCCACAAATCATGGGCCAGTTCTCACAAAATAAAACATGGGCCAAGTTTCAAGACTAAAATTAATTGGGCCTTGCTCCAAATCCCAAAATTAATGTGGCCCATTAATCTTAAGTCCAAGAAACTCATAAATAACATGACCCATAGCCCATAATTCCAATCTCTAAGCCGAAATGGGTTAAAATTAATCGGGCCCAGTCACTATTATTTTGGCCCATTAATTTTAACTCAATATTACTTCATTTTGCAGCCCAATTTAATTGAATAATAATTAAATGGCCTTCCAGCGCTTGCCCAGAACTGGGTGCCAAAAACGGGTGTAAACAGGTTCTTTAGAGGAGGAGGTGATGATGGTATTGGCTTAAAGGTGATGATGCTTCTTCTTCTTCTTCTTCGACCCTTATTCTCCATCGCTCGACCCTTATTCTCCATCGCTTTCAAAGTTGGAAAGAACTTTTGAAAGGTGAAACTATTTCACAGACCCTTATTCTCCATCGCTTTCAAAGTTGGAAAGAACTTTTGAAAGGTGAAACTACCGTGTTTCAACGTAGGATTTGGGGTTAGAGAGCGATTGGCGGTTGTGTAGTGTGACCACTTATAATTGATGGCTCAATGGTAGAAACTCGGACTTAATTGGTTTGAGAAGGCCTGATTTGTCGCTATAGTCCCTTATTGGAGCTAGGCATGCTCCTAAGTCCTAACACCATCTATATGCGGTGGGGGCCCTAGCTTTGGTCTCTACATAGTTGTGGTGGAGTCCACTAGATAGTGGTGTACGTGATGCGTATCATATATGTACTTTCATGATTAATGGACCAAAATACAGTAAATTACTTTTGGTTGTCTGCTTAAGAATTTCCCAGGGGTTACTACTAGTACTATATAGTATTGCAAGGAGTGTTTTTGTGAGATACCACCTGAATGTGACAAGTGCCATAATTTAAAATTCCTAAACACACTTATCTTTTTATCTATTTCAAATCTAATTGGTCCATACAATAAGATAATTTAGAATTTAAGGGGAAAAAAAACTAGTATTAAATTTTGACTAGATCAAATCAAATTATGTAGAGTTTCAGAGATTTGTATACTAGTTATATAAAAATACTATATATAATATTATCAAAATCCTAAAATTGGGGGTGGCCGCCCCCTTGGCCCCCAACACACGTCTGCCACTGGAGAGGGTTTGGTTGAACCCTTTGAGGCTTAAAAAAATTAGCGGAAAAAACTTTTAATGTACTGTTGCATTATTATTTTGGGTAAATATCACTGACAACCCCTGAGGTTTTCTTTAAGTACAGATGTGAAATATATAAGATTTCAGTTTAATCTGAAAACATAAGTATATAATATGACCCAATGAAATAAAACAACTTCAGCACGACAAAAAACATTTTATATGGTAGTGGTAATTTTGATAAACGATGGAATACATATATCAAAAATTTATTGTTCACATAAAATTTGAATTATTGAATTTTTAAATTTTTTTTTGTCACCGCTAACCCAAAACCCTTGAGCCGCCCCGAGTTTTGTTGTTGCTGGACTCTTTTTAGGGCCACTTTGATGATTGAAATGTGTTAATTCTTTTAGAGATCACATTGAACATTAGTCACGTTAAAAATCTCGTTGTCGAATGCTATTTAATATGATTGCAGAATGTACTTATTTTGAAAAAAAGTTACAGGATTAGAACCCAAAATAATATATAATTGTCATGATAAATGCATTTTGAAATCATATAAACTGGTATCTGATCAACTTAATTTTTGAACGGGTCAACGTGCAGGACAAGCTCTAAAAGATGAATGGGTTAAATCGATCGTTAAAATGGGCTTCAAAGGGACCCACCAAAAAAAAAAAAAGACCATCTAGTCCATTTTCCCGGAGAGGATCCATGTCAAATAATGTTACACAATGATAATTGCCCAAACGAATAAAAACGTGACACAATAATTCAGTATAACGACACCTTTTTAGGTCTCGTTCAGTTGCCAGGAAAGTACAGGAAAGCATGCCTTTTGTAGTGTTCAGTTGGCAGGAAAGTAGTGGGAAACATGTTTTTAAGTTTTCCTGCAAGTTTACTTTCTTGCAAAAGTGATCCGACCAAAAACATAGGATTTTGCGTCACGGGAAAAGTTTTATCCATTGTGGGGCCAAAATGATTGGCGGGTAAGAAAAAAAGTAAATGACGCCAATAACAAAAAAATACAAATTAGGTTCTTAGAAAGACACTTCGAGATTTATGTGAGCAACAATAATTTCGACTACTATGGTGCTTTCTGAGATAATTGTGGAAAAAGATTGGTAGTTTATTTTTTTTTTGAAGTATTTATTTATCTTGTCATTAATCTTCAATTTTGTTTTGTACTAACTAATTTTCAGAGAGTTTTTGCATCGGCAACTAATCAAGCACGGTTGTTTAATATTTATGTATTTAGTTATCATCTACTTATTTTTTAAACTTTATTTGTACAGTTGATTATCAGATAATGTCAATTTAAATGGGAGATTTGCATGACCATTCAAAATATAGCAAATTGAATAGGAAATTGCAAGTCGATTTTTTCATTTCATGTTACACTACTACAATAAACCATAAAGATCACAGCTATTGACCGTGATTGTAAGTTTTTCATCACGCTCCTGCTACCGTGATGGATCTGGGTGTGATTGTAAGTCACTCTCTTTTATTACGGTTATAAACCGTGATTGAAAGAGAGAAACAATCATGGCCAAAAGGTGTGATCGTTTCTCTTCTATCACGGTTATAAGCCGTGATTGTTTCTTTTGGGCGTGATCGTTTCTCTTTTCTGGGTGTGATTGTAAGTCACTTTAGATCACGATCTATAACCGTGATTGAAAGTTCAAAAAGATTACACCATAAATTGAGATGGAAAACCATTGCACGTGATCTTTTCTTTATATCTACAAAACCATTTTTTTTGTCATTGCCAAGTTTCGAACCCATGCACCCTTGGTTGGTTTTCAAGCCCTTACCACTAAGCTAGCCAAAAACTTCTGTTATATTAGGAAAACAAAAATATTTATACTTACTTCCTAAAGTGGGAAAACTTTTTTTTTTTCCTTAAAATTTCCTGAATGTTTTGAACTGCAGAAATTAAACCTATTATTGCAGAAATTAAACCTATTATCACTCCAGACGATCGACATGAAAGCATGTTTAAGTGATCGTAAGTGAACTGAAATTTGCTTCATATATAAAACAATATGCATGCAGTGAAGTTTATAAAGGAAGAAGTCGAATCCATGAAATTAGTGAAGTAAACCATAACGAATTGTGTATGTATAAATGATGCACATACGAATTGTGTATGTATAAATTAGTGATCCATCTGTTCTGCGCATTTAGTTGTGTGAGGTCTTGAATGTTCTACGTGGTGTTTAGGTCTCCTTTGTGGTTGCTATATCTCCTCTCTTAAGATGGCTTCCCGTTCTATGTATTTTCTTTATTATTATCAATGAAGTATCCTATCATTTGAATAAAAAATTAATGATGCACAATGTATAACCCTTTCGAGTGTTTTTTCGTTCTTCGATTTTCTTTTTCCTTAATCAGGGGCTGAGACATGCGTCGACTGTCATTTTCCAATTTTTTGTTGGATCACATATACAATTGCTAAAGCTCTTTCCCGCAACCACCACATGCATTTCCCTTTCATTCTTTTCTTGTTCAATCTTTTTTTATTATACGTGAATATGCAAATAGGGTACTTCACATACCCATAGGAGATTGAACACAGCAAAGGATCTCACCGCACCTACGTGGGGCTGAAATTTAGTTCTCACTTCTCACTGTTTAATTTGAGTATTAAAGAGTAAGTTTAACCTCACCAACCGACCACGAAGGCTTAACCCAACTAGTGAGTGGAAAAATTCAAGTATTTACCCACTGAATTAGCCACTCATGTTGTTGGGTTTCTGAAGCCTGATTCGATTTGTTTACGCTTCAATAAGGTTTTTTTTTTTTTTTATGGGGGTAATAGTTTTGTAAATGACGAGATTGGTTGTCATTTCCCAAACTTTTTTTTTTCTAAATGGGTAGACTTTTTATCTTGTCGCAAGAGTGAGATCATTTATCTCACTTTTTTCGCATTAAAGTTTTTTGTCACGCCACAAGGGTGAGGTCTTTTCTCTTTTATCTCGCCACAAGAGCGAGATCTTTTATCTCATTTTTTTCCGCCCTAAAATCTTTTATCACGCCACAAGGGTGAGATCTTTTCTCTTTTATCTCGCCACAAGAGCGAGATCTTTTATCTTATTCTTTTCCGCCCTAAAATCTTTTATCACGCCACTAGGGTGAGGTCTTTTCTCTTTTATCTCGCCACAAGAGCGAGATTTTTTATCTCATTTTTTCCCCCAAAAAATCTTTTATCACACTGCAACGGTAAGGTTGTTTTTCTTTTATCTCACCGCAAGAGCGAAGTCTTTTATTCCCCGCTAAAATCCACTTTTTATCTCAGCTTTGGACTTAAACTGAGATAAAAAAATTTAAGCATCATTTTTTATCACGCTTTCACTGAAAACCGTGATCTTTATGAATCTCCTTAGTGTGACGCATATCTATTATTGTAGTAGTGTTAAGGCTTTGCATTAGATAAAATACATTTTCCGTATGTGTTAACTTTTGAAATATGATAGCCTATTATTTAGCTCTCAAAGTTAATTTTATTTAAAATTAGCCATGGAAATAAAAATAAAAAAGTTTCTCATAAGTGTCTTTTCCCGGCAAATGAACCACTAAACTTTAGTTTTTCTGCCAAAAAAACTGTCAAATGAACACTCACAAGAAAATAGATTTCTTTTTCCTTTACTTCACTTGACTTAACTTTTCCTGAGAATAACTTTCCGGTACAATATTCCTGGCAACTGAACGGAGCCTTTAGGAAGTCTGTAGAGATTATTCAGTAGTCTTTAGGAAACAGTCACATGGTGTCCCAACACCCTTTCTGACTGTACAATTATGTGTGCCCAACACACTTTATCCTTGACCTCACAAAAATGTAAGGCGAACTTTATCCTTGACCCCACAAAAATGTAAGGGCGAAGAAGGCTATTGGGCGGATTAAAAAAAAAGACTATTGGGCAACTACGTGACGATGGCCCATGAGCACCCAATCGTTGATATAAAATTGGTTTTCGTTTCCAAAAATGTTAGAGGCACATCACCTAAGCCACACCCCAACCACACCCTAGGTGATGTGTCCCTGGCACCTCTCTTTTGGTTTTTAGAAAGTTTCCACAACTACCTCTGGGTTGAATTAATTACTCCTCACATATAGATCCGACATTGTAACGATACCACTTTATCTGATAATAATCACATCAACCCGAGAAGTTATTTTTGGTGCATATAGGTTATATTCCATGTGATCTCTGAGCGCACATTCTAGCCATCCAAATGTGTTTTTGACAGTCAAGATTTTAGAGAGAGAATGGTCGACTGAGGGGGCGAGAGAGTGGTCGCATCAGCCCCATCCAAAATACTGTAGGACAACTCGGATGTGTGCTGGGTAATGCCACGTGGTATCGTGTTTGCACCAAAAAAAAAAAAACCCTTCAACCTGAGACCTAGACCGCCTTAAAGGTTTCCGTTTCCTATTTCAAAAAAGTGAAGTTTCTGTTTCCAATTTCCTTCCACGGTTTTGTTTCTTGCACGACAAGCATTCCTCTCCCTATATATACATAACAAGCATTCCTCTCCATCTCTCCCCTCACAAAAACCCCACCGACGTCCAGTACTAACTAGCTGCAATCCTCTCTTGTCCTTCAACCGAGAAAGAACAACAATGGTGAAAGCGGCCGCGGAGGGTCCTAGTCCGATACAAACGAATCCCCTCAATCGAGACGCCAAAAACAAAGGACCATACACGGCAAGAAAAGACTGCATCAAGAGGAAAACCAGGGAGCTATCGATCCTGTGCGGAATCGCCGCGTGCACCGTCATTGTTAGCCCGAACGGAGAGGTCGATACGTGGCCGGAAAATCCCACGGACGTGAAATCGATCATCGATAGGTACAAAGAGCACAGCGATGATCCCCGCTGGGGCAAGAAATCGCCTCGACCCTCTGGATTTCCCTTGAAAATCAGTTTGAACGAGTTTTTATCGGGTTGGAGAGATGATTGGCTTCGTGGGTTATCGAGAGATGTGCTGGGTAGTTTCTTGGGTGATTTGGAATCCAAATTACGAGCGATGGGAAGCAGAATTGACGGATTGAACGAGACGACGAACTACGAACAGAGGAATCCACAACAGGGGAAATCAATGGTTCCACACAATTATGGTTACGCTGATCCATTGCCTCCATTGCAAGAAGTTCACTCAGCAGATTGTGTGTGTTGTTATCATCCGGTGTACGTGGAGCCGTTGAATTGGTATAGACCTTCTGATGATGAGGACGATGAAACCTGTGAAGATTGTACTCAACAACTTTTTCCGATGGCTGCGATTCATTCGCAACCTTTGCTTCTTCTAGATGAAGGCCCGATTGGATTCGAGGATGTGAATCCGGTGCAACCGGTGGCGCCTCCGGTTGTTGAAGGATCATTGAACGGCTACTATGGAGATCTTGATGAGGTTGATGAAAACAGTAGCAATTATTGTCGACAGTTTTTCCCCCTCAACGGATGAGATTTTGTGTTCGGCAGTACGGAAGGAGATCGAGTTTTTTTTTTTATCGGCAAAAGTGACATTGAACGGCTGAGATGTGGGACTATGATTTGGTTTTACTAGTTTTCGTTTCTTTAAGATTTTGTCCTAAAATTTGCTTATTAGTTGGATTATATTGTTTAAATCTTGTAAAAAAAAAAATATTCGTTTTAGTTTACTTTAATGGAATTCGAAGCAAATTCGAGAACTCGGACTGTATTTGTTGGGGCTTATGCTGTTATGCACCATCTGATTTTTTACTGTTATATTTTTTTTTATTAAGGGCGTCTGAGAATTTACTGTTAGAAAATATTTGCAATCGGGAATCCAGAATACGAATTCTATTACAATTACAGAATTACAACGGAATGGAAAATAAACATAGAAGCTGCAAACCGAATCTGTAATACAATCGTGAACCGAAACCCGTGTTTCACACGGTGTCCTTAAAACAGATTCGCCGCCTATCGGAGGGTGTTGAGGTTACTCGGCGTCTGTCTCCCAGGATTGATCCGGCTCGGACCACGAACGTCGGAACACCACCGAAGAACGTCTTGGCGAACTAACTCTGCGTTTGTCTCTCTCTCACACTATATCAGAATGCTTGTGAATTCTTGTGAATTGGTGTAGAACTTATGCAGTGAGCTGCTCCTTTTATAGGCAGAAAATACCATAGTAATGCTGCCTAGCCTTCAATACGTGGTGTAAATGGCAGTGTAAATGGGGAAAAAACCCCCCAATCAATAGGTGAGTAACCCCCACAATGATGAGGGAAACCCCCACCATGAATAGGGAAAGTTATTGGCTTGGAAACCCCCCAGGCCATTCACATTTCCAACAGTCCCCCACATGAATGGACTTGGGACCAGACCTAATGCAGATGCTGGAGAGAGAGCACAACGGATAATTCCTGCATAGGATAGGTAGCTTTTGGCCTTGAACCTTCCCTCGTAAAAGCCCATCGGATTTACTGGCTGACCAGTGAACGTAATGTCTTGAACTGTTCTGCCGTTGGTGTAAATCGAGTCAATAGACTTCACACAGGAGCTTCTCCTAACGCAGTTTAGTTCTCACTATTGGGTTCATTTCGGCCATGACACCCCTACCTGGTTCTGCAAGTATTCTCTCGAGAATTTTGCCTTCCAAATTCTCATAGAAGCGGCCCCACTTTATACTCACATAGGTGACCTTCTTATAAAGGGTATCCTGCTATACCCCGCCTGGCATTCCAGCGCATAAGAGTCATTAAAAGCCAACGCTTAACCTGTTTCCATTTGGTATCACTGGTCCGTACCATAGGGATGGGTAGGAGAGCATACCTCCTCAGTGATCATTCTCTGTTACTCGCGAGTAGGTTGTCCTATTGAACCTAGATCTTGGGATCTCCAGTCAGCTAGGATAGGTTTTCCTTCACGGCAACTTGAGCGTAGTAGGCATTAGCCCCATTCCCCTCGATGCACTATAAACCAGCTCTCGGTTTAACCCTTTGGTTAGTGGATCCGCAATATTGTCCTTTGACTTCACATAGTCAAGAGTGACAATCCCAGTAGAGAGCTTTTGCTTAATGGTATTATGTCTACGTCGTATATGTCTTGACTTACCATTATACATGTTACTCCGTGCCCTTCCAATAGCCGATTGACTATCGCAATGAATGCATACTGCAGGCACAGGTTTTGGCCATCTTGGAATATCTTCTACAAAATGGCGTAGCCATTCTGCCTCTTCAGTCGCTTTATCTAAAGCAATGAACTCTGATTCCATTGTTGAACGTGCAATGCACGTTTGTTTCGAAGATTTCCAAGAGACTGCTGCACCACCAAGTGTAAAGACATATCCACTCGTGGATTTTGAGTCTTTCATGTCTGATATCCAATTTGCATCAGTGTACCCTTCTAGTACTGCTGGATATTTGGTATAGTGCAGCCCCAGATCACGAGTATACCTCAAATAGCGTAGCACTCTAACTATCGCCTTCCAGTGATTAAGCCCTGGATTACTCGTGTATCTACTCAATCGACTCACGGAGTAAGCTATATCAGGCCTTGTACAACTCATTAAGTACATGAGACTCCCGATTATCCGAGAATACTCCAATTGAGACACACCTTCCCCCACATTCTTGGATAAGTGGAGGCTCACATCCACAGGGGTACGTGCTACCTCTGTACCAGACTTGTCAAACCTCTCAAGAATCTTATCAACATAATGAGACTGAGACAAAGCAAGTCCATCAGATGTTCTGGTGATCTTGACCCCTAGAATTACATCCGCAAGGCCCATATCTTTCATGTCAAATTTAGAATTCAGCATGTTCTTGGTAGATTTGATCATCTTATCATTACTACCGACAATGAGCATGTCATCAACGTAGAGACACAAAATCACGTAGCCATCAGCTGTGTCTTTGACATATACACACTTGTCACATTCGTTGATTTTGAAACCACTTGACAATACAGCATTGTCAAATTTCTCATGCCATTGTTTTGGTGCTTGCTTGAGCCCATACAAAGACCTAACAAGCCTACATACTTTCCTTTCTTGGCCTGGTGTGGAAAAACCCTCGGGTTGTTCCATGTAGATCTCTTCATCTAAATCGCCGTTCAGGAAAGCTGTTTTGACATCCATTTGATGTATCTCAAGGTTACGCAAAGCTGCGATCGCGATGATCATCCGAATGGAAGTAATCCTTGAAACTGGTGAGTAAGTATCAAAGTAATCTAGGCCTTCTTTTTGTCTGTACCCTTTGATAACAAGCCTAGCTTTGTACTTATCAATTGACCCATCTGCTTTCATCTTCCTTTTGAAGATCCATTTGTAGCCGAGAGGCTTACTGCCTGGTGGCAAATCCACCAGTTCCCACGTATGATTTTGCAGTATGGAGTCAATCTCACTCTTAATGGCCTCTTTCCACAAAGGACCCTCAGGGCAACTTACAGCTTCCTGGTATGTCCGAGGCTCATTTTCTACCAGATAAGTCAGAAAATCTGGACCAAAAGATGTTGATGTTCTAGCTCGCTTGCTACGTTGTGGTTCAACATCAACTTCCTCTTCTTGGCCTTGTCTGCTTTCATTAGCCGGATGCAAAGTCCGTTTAGCAGAACTTGACTCTCCAATGGATCTATAAGGAAATATGTGTTCAAAGAACACTGCATTCCTAGATTCCATGAGAGAATTCTTGTGAATATCTTGTATATCTGACTCATACACAAGAAAACGATAGGCACTACTATCGTCTGCATAACCGATGAACACACAATCAACGGTTTTAGGGCCTATCTTCTCCTTCTTAGGAGGAGGTACAGCCACCTTCGCTAGACAACCCCATGTTCGTAAGAATGCATAGGTAGGCTTCCTACCTTTGAACAATTCATACCGGGTTTTACCAACGTCTTTGCGAGGTATTTTATTGAGGATGTAATTAGCGGTGAGAACAGCATCTCCCCACATGTTCTGAGGCAACCCAGAACTGATCAACATAGCGTTCATCATATCCTTCAATGTACGATTCTTGCGCTCAGCGATTCCGTTAGTCTGAGGCGAATAAGGTGCTGTGGTTTCATAGATTATTCCGTGTTGGGCACAGAATTCTCCAAACGGTGACTGAAACTCACCACCACGATCACTTCTGACCACCTTAATCTTTCTGCTTAGTTGATTCTCAACCTGAGTCTTGTAATGAACAAATTTGTCCAGGGCCTCATCCTTGCTTTTCAGCAAATACACATAGCAAAACCGAGTGCTATCATCGATAAAAGTAATGAAATACTTGTTACCGGCCCGAGTTTGGACATATTTCAGATCACAAACATCAGTGTGGATTAAACCCAAAGGTTCTGTACTTCTTTCTACTGCTTTGAAAGATGCTCTGGGCATTTTAGCCTCTACACAGGTCTCACACTTGTGTTTTTTATCAATTTGGAAAGCTGGAATATGGTCCAAGTTAATTAATCTACGCATAGAACCGTAATTAACATGACCTAGTCTACCATGCCACAAAAAGGAAGACTCAAGCACATAAGCAACTGGGGATTTCTTTTTATTGATAGTAGGGATAACAGTCATTACATTCATCTTAAAAAGACCATCGGTCATGTAACCTTTCCCTACATACATTCCAGCTTTAGTCAGAGTAACCCTATCAGCCTCGAAAACCAGGCGGAAGCCGTGCTTGCTCAACAGCGAACCAGAAACCAAATTCTTGCGAATATCTGGCACGAACAGCACATTATTCAGAGTCAACTCTTTTCCCGAAGTCATCTTCAGGACCACTTTCCCCTGCCCCGCAACATCCGAGGTAGCTGAATTCCCCATAAACAGTTTCTCACCGTTAGCAACCGGCTCGAAAGTAGTGAACATCTGCCTGTCACAACAGATATGACGTGTAGCCCCAGTGTCTACCCACCATTCCTGCGGGTTTGAACCCACCATGTTCACTTCAGATACCATAGCCGAGAGGTTGATATCAGACACTGCTGCCTCCACCTGAGCCAAATGTGCCTGAGCGCGAGGGTTAAGCGGCTTCTTACACTCTGAAGCTTTATGCCCGAACTTGTTACAGTTGAAGCATGCACCCTGAAACTTATCTTTCTGTTTCTTGGCAACCCCACCTCTCGGTCCCAAATTGACACTTTTGTCCTTCTGTTTGCCAGCTTGCTTGTCAGATCGCTTGTCAGAACGCCTGTCATACTGGTTTTTCCTCACACCGGAAGATTGACCATGCTCCATGATATTTGCCTTGGCCATGTAGGATGCCTTTGCACTCCTATCCATACCCCGATTCTCCTCTTCAATGCGGAGCTTGATGAAAAGAGCCTCCAAGGTCATCTCCTTATTTTTGAACATGAGATAGCTCTTGAACTCTTTCCATGCCGGGGGTAGCTTGTGGATGACTGCAGCCACCTGGAATGCTTCACTCAAAATCATCCCCTCAGTCCTGATCTCATTGAGCAGGAGCTGCAGCTCTTGGACTTGGACTGCCACAGACTTGGAGTCCACCATCATATAATCAAGGAACCGGCCCACAACAAACTTTTTGGACCCAGCACCCTCGATCTTGTATTTCCTGTCTAAGGATTCCCATAATTCCTTAGCCGACGGAGCCTCGCCATACACAGAATACAGCGAGTCATCTAGAGCATTTAGGATATAATTCTTGCACATGTAGTCATGCTCTTTCCATCTGGCCACATCAATACGCTTCTGAGTGTCGGGGTCGTTCTCATCGATAACAGGCGCTTCCTCGACAAGCCATTTTGCCAAGTTCAAGGTGGTGAGATAGAACAACATCTTTTGTTGCCATCTTTTGAAATCTACCCCAACAAACTTGTTCGGCCTTTCCACATGAGACATTGGAACCGAGGGAATCCCAGGAATAGGAGCATGAATCGGAAAAGCACCACCGCCATTTCCACTGCCACTACCAGTCTCTTTGTCTTTGCCAGTGACGGTAGTTTTCTCTTGCACAGTTGTCATATTTTACCTGAAATTAGGAACAACCACATATAAGAGAACAACTCTCAATATCAAGCTATATAAGCATAGATTAACAATCTATCAAACAAGCTAAGTCTGACATCCCCACAATACCATGTAACCTGGGGGTCCTGGGGGCAGCGCCCCTGGGCGGGAGTCTGAGGGCTGGCCCTAAACGGTATACACAATCTGCTACTTGCAAAAGTGTGGCCATCCACCTTCCCCTTCTGGTTTTGGAGTCCAGTTCATGTACTGATGTATACCACTTGCCGTGCACAAGGGCTGAGCACTCACCGTCCACTGGTTGAGTACTTCAGGCCAAGAGCAACCCAGGCGTCAAGCACATGAACTGCACACCGGGCAGATCATAAACACTGGATCAAGGCCGGGTGATGTCAAGGCAGAAGCCAAGTAGATCACCCCAGAGGCCAACACAATTGATCCAAGGCCAAGCCGCGCACGACTGCCTTAGGCCGTAGCCTCTCTGTAACTAACGTGATCGAGTCGCGCAAGACTGATCAAGGCCGTGGCCTATCTGCAACCCGGTTTGTTATGTATTCTCGTATGAACACCAATCTGCTCAATCTGTTGATCAGATTGTTTTCTCGCCTTACACCAGTGGTATTCACCAAGGAAACTAATCTGTCACCAAACTAAACTCGCAACCCAAATGTTAGTCCCAAACAGAATACGTTTTCTGGAAATCCGATTCTCGATCAAACGATCAAAATCTGTTTTAAGCTTGTTAGAAAATATTTGCAATCGGGAATCCAGAATACGAATTCTATTACAATTACAGAATTACAACGGAATGGAAAATAAACATAGAAGCTGCAAACCGAATCTGTAATACAATCGTGAACCGAAACCCGTGTTTCACACGGTGTCCTTAAAACAGATTCGCCGCCTACCGGAGGGTGTTGAGGTTACTCGGCGTCTGTCTCCCAGGATTGATCCGGCTCGGACCACGAACGTCGGAACACCACCGAAGAACGTCTTGGCGAACTAACTCTGCGTTTGTCTCTCTCTCACACTATATCAGAATGCTTGTGAATTCTTGTGAATTGGTGTAGAACTTATGCAGTGAGCTGCTCCTTTTATAGGCAGAAAAGACCATAGTAATGCTGCCTAGCCTTCAATACGTGGTGTAAATGGCAGTGTATATGGGGAAAAAACCCCCCAATCAATAGGTGAGTAACCCCCACAATGATGAGGGAAACCCCCACCATGAATAGGGAAAGTTATTGGCTTGGAAACCCCCCAGGCCATTCACATTTCCAACATTTACAAGTAGGGCAAAAAATTCTCTAGCTAGTCTTCTTCCTTCTTGATTGTCAAGTTATATGAAATCATCATATATTGGGGACCAGAGCCGGCCCTGACATTACAGGGGCTTAAAGCGAAAAGCAAAATTGAGACCATTTTAGATCCCATTCCGCTAAAGTTCTTATTTTTTCAGTATTTTTTTTTCGCTTTACGAGACATGTCATTCTCTCATAATAATCTTTAATCCAAAAGTTGTAGCGGCTCCTAAAAACCCACTTGTGTGTGCAATTAGTTACGCAATTTGGGATAACTACCCGGTGGAAGTAGCTTAACGTATTTGGTCTTGCAAAGTATTCTGAAGGACTTTCCCTCAAAATAAAAAGAGAGTAATTGGTCAACTCCCAGAAAGTCAACTAACCAATAGTAATTTTTTTTTTTTGAAACGACAACAAATTTATTAGGAAACTTGATAAGAGTACATCAAGTAAGGGGGAGAGTGGAGGAGAATCCAACAAAGGGTTGGATGAAAACACCTGTTGGGACAAGCCCAAAACACCTAGAGGCAAAGCCCGAAACAGCAAAGCCCAAATAAAATGGGCAAGGCCAACCTGATTTTTGGAGAACCAATCTCGTACTGTCAACATTAGCTTATGCACACATTGACTAGGTCCCGTTCCAGAACACCAAATAAATCCTTATTTTTTAAGAAGGCAATTTCAAGCTCAAAAATAATGGCTTTATTGAAATCCAAAAATATGTAATATGGATCTTGTTTGAAATTTATACGGTGCAAAAAAAATCAAAAAATTATTTTGTATTTGCATTATATTTGAGTTTGAAAATGTAAAATAAGAACTTATTTTTTAAGAAGGTGTTCTAAAACAGAGCCTTAATTGTTAGAAAACCAATCTCACAGTCCGCATGTAGAAGGCCCATTTAAAATCGGAAAAAGCCCTCTATAATATAGTTCCTAGAGAATTTTCAGCGTGTACTTGGAGTGGTACTATGGCCATTGTAACCTTGGGCTCATTCAATTTTTATTGAATGTAATTTTTTTTCTTTTTCTCATTTCTCGTAGGCCTCTTATGGTACCTCGATCTCCGTGACCCGTATTTGGTGTTTTTCCATGTACTCTTTGTTGAATTTCTAATAAAATTTTGTTGCCTACAAAAAAAAACCTGTACTTCTTCTATGTATGTTAATTTATCACCAAAGTTTCGTGTTAGAAAGATTTCCACAAGAATTGATAATGACTAGGCCAATTGGCCACAGATATTCACTTGATCGAGCAATATTGGGAGACTTGCTAGTCTATGTTTGGATGTCAAACTTAGCTAAATAAGCCAACAAAAGAAATGACACCGTTTAGTTCTTGAGAGAAACATATTTACAGCGGAGCCGTCAAAAGTTATTTACGGTTCCGCACAATTTCAGTCATCCATTTCAGCAATCAGTGGTCTAAATTTAAATAAAAAAAATATTCGCTAGAAGAATTTAACTATTCTCGTGGAAAGTTTTTTTAAAATCTGAACTGTCCAAAACACTTTTAGACGCTCAATATTAAGTGCAATAAACTTTGTTTATGGGTTGCTCCGTAATTTTTTTTTTTCTGCGGTTGCAAGTTTCTCCTGCAACTTGTAAAATTTGTTCTTTTGCCTTCGATCCTTCTTTGACTTTTATTCTTTGGTCCTTATTTTTGGGACCCAACAATACTAAAGAAACATCTCAAGTAATATTGTGGATAAATTGGCAGTAGTTGTGATCACGTGATTAATTATAATTATAACCCGATAGCATAATCATGCGTGTGAAATATACTTTCTATCGAAAGCTACTGACGGTTTTTTTTTTTTTTAATTTTTTGCTCGGCAAAACGAAACTTTTTATAACATCTCGAAAGGTTACATCGAGGGGGCTTGGCTGAAGTAAGAAAATCTTACTCGATCAAGCAGAAGAAAATAATGCGAAAAAACAAAAGAGAAAAAACAAAATCTTACTGACGGTTTATTTTAACTAGTTTTATATCAACCAATTCAAAAATATATAGTAAATTCTTAATTTGTTTTGTGACCACTTGGTTCCACCACCACATCTCTTTTCGGGCTTTCTCCCTCGTTCAACAAGAAGATAATTTCAATCAATATATTGCGTTGGTTGGGCAAAAGGCCTTCGTTGTGCTCTCTTTTCGGGCTTTCTCCCTCGTTCAAAAAGAAGGTAATTTCAATCAATATATTGCGTTGGTTGGGCAAAAGGCCTTCATTGCGCTTGCTCATTTTTCACCGTATTAGAGGCGGCTCTCGACTGTCATTCGGGCTACCGATGTGAAGTTTTCAATCCTGAACACTCATATAAGAAGAGCTATATATATATATATATATATATACTATATATATAGTCAGTCTCCCATGAGGGGGTCCTCATTTTAGTTAAAATACAGACCTCCTCATTTCTCCCATTTCCCGATCGAATTTCGATGATCCGAGCCGCTCAATGTGTTCAGAACGTGATTTTAAGGGTACTTGCGAGAAATCAGTAAAAAAAAAAGACCGGGAAGAGCTTCATCCGAGCAGTTTTTGTTTGAACGGTTCGATAAAAAATAAACAAAAACTATTCGATAAAAAATAAACAAAAAAAAATATAAATTTTTGCTGAGAGTTGCAAAATCGTGATTGAAGTCCATGACATTATCAGTTACGTAATTACTTATCAATCTCATCGCGTTGGGACTGATAAGCTATACTCCTTCGGTCCTAATTTAATTTTCCTTTTTGGAATTTCGTGCAACTTTTCAATTGATTATATCTTGTAATTTATTATGGGGTGTTTGGATGGCCCCTTTTTACATTTTCCAATTCTAATTTTTGGGTTTTGGGTGTTTGGCAGGAAGAGGCAAAATGGGTTTCGAGGAAAATGGGTTTTGGGTTTTCACGTTTCTAAAATAAAACCAAGAAAGAGGTGAAGAGGAGCTTTCAATTTTCATTTTCCCATTTTGGAATCCTGCCATGCCAAAAAGACAACCCTACCCTCTACCTTTTGGGATAATCTCCACTTTGCCCTCGTTTTTGAACGTTATCTCTCAACTGATTTTCCTTCACCTCACACCAGTTCTTCACATTCCCGAGACTAGAGGAGAACACAAGAAGAGAGAGAGAGGCCGGAGAGGTTTGCCGATCTACACACAGTCCACTCACCTTCGCCCATCGTCGTTGAAATCGTTCACCTCTTCTTCATTCAACCCACCAAAATCTAGGGGGAAACCCCATGTAATTTTTTGTTGAAGGAGAATTTAGATTCGGGATTAGGGAGAATTTTAAGTTTGTGGATATAGATCTGGGTTTTTCCCTAACGACCACATCTCCCTGGTGTTTTTTTCAGAGCATAATCCAGAAGGGTTTTTTCACTTATGAGCCTCACAATTTAGGGTTTCTTTACCATCTGGGTTTTTTCCCCTAAAGACAACATACGGCTTTGTGGGTTTTTTTTTCCCTTTTAATTATTGTGTAATGTTTAAGAGTTTAAAGTTGCCTGTTTCATTTTTCTTTTAATTCGTATGTTTTTTTAATTAATAATAGTTTGAAGTGTTCTTGTTTTTTCCAATTACCTAGATTTAACTTAATTGTTGTTTTAAGTAAAAAATGAAAACATTGTTGGAGGAAAGTAAGAATAAAATATACTTGAAACAATTAAAAAAAAAAAAACCAGTTCGACACTTTCAATTGAAGTAGAAAGCAATTTCAAAATAAAACTTAAAAAAATTGATTAAAATATTATTTATACACCATTATTAATAACCAAGGGCAATATAGTAAAAAATCAACTCATAATTCATTTACATTCCATATCTCCCAAACACTACCCTGGCTACAAAATGTATTCTATACATATCATCCAAATACTCTATCAAAATTAAAATACATTCGGACCACAATCTAAAAAGCCAAAAAAACTGAAAATGAAAAGCCAAAAAGTAGGCTCCCAAACACTCGCTTATAATGTTTTATGTGATTTTGAAAACATTCTATTATAGAACAAATCAAGATCTATCAAATAAGATCCATATTGGATATAAAATTTATTATCAATTTAAAGATATGACTAGTTTTTTTTTATCCAATTAGAATAGAACTGGAACAAGTAAATTAGGATGGAGGGAGTAATTAATAGATAGGTTTAGCGTGTAATCTAGTCCGAGTATAATTTTGGACAGCAGACCATTCACCAAACAAATTATTTATTATGACATTGTACGACATTTTCTAATACACAATTATAGTACGCAAAGGAATATTGTTTCGAAGTCAATGCGCAATGGGATAGACGAAAACATGCACCATTGATTTTAATCGATCATGAGCAAGCTGTCTTTATCAAAATGTTGAATGATAGCGAAGCAGAGTGAGTGAGTAAGACCAAACTTATATAGTTACAGCACTGGAGCTTGGGCACCACGTCGTCGATGAACCACTCTGCCATCCTCTTATATGCTGCTTCTGTTAAATGAATTCCGTCCCAACTTATGAATCGATTAGGATCCGGGCAAACCGGAACCTCCGATCCCACCAATCCCACAACAAGCCTTCTACGTAGTCTCACCGTCAAATCCTAAATGGAAAAAAAAAAAAAAAAGTACATTGTTAGCCGTGATTAATGAGTAAATCGATACAATTACTGTGTTCTTCTTGTTGCAAGGGTAAATAGGCTCACCAAGTTAATAAATTTCTTTTGCATCTTTGTATCTTTTCAGGAATTAGTAAATTTCTTTTGCTGAGCCAAAAAAAAAAAAAAGGCTCACCAAGTTAATAAATTTCTTTTGCAACTTTAAATCTTTTCAGAGATTAATAAATTTCTTTTGCTGAGAAAAAAAAAATAGGCACACCAAGTTCTATGGCATGATCGAAAAACCACAAGAAGGCACGGTAGTAATCACCATAAACAATGACTACATCAGGATACTCTTTTTTCAACTCTTGGATGGCTTCTTGTAACTTTTCGTTGTGGTAGTATGCGAAGGCGTTGATATCTTTCAAGCACCGATGCTTATCGTAGGCACTTGAGTCATTTGTTTGGAATGTCAGATAGATTGGGAAACAACCATTTGGAAAAATGCCCGGGACTACCACCTTAACAGCTCCGTACGTAACTAACGATCACCCACTGCAACTCATATTGAAAGATCATGGTTAAATTTCATGTTAATCACAAGAAAGTAGTTTCTACTACTTGATGATCTTGAGAAAAACTAGAACGATCTGCTTGGAAAACTTACCCTAACACCACTGATTATGGCTGCAACAACTCCAGTTACCAATTTTTTTTTGCATCCTGTATAGTTTGTCCTTCAAGAAATGCGAAGTTATAATCGTTACCTCCAATTCTTTTTTGCAACAATGATTTGGAGGAAATGGGAAACATCAAGCGAATCCTTGGGTGTTTTCAATTAATGTCCGGTCTGAGGATCAACTACTCCAAGAGCTCTCTTTGTGGAGTAAAAGTCCAACAGCAGGATATTCAAGCTCTTGCTCAGGTGATGGGATGCAAAGTGGAGTCTCTGCCCATGAAATACCTGGGGCTTCCGTTAAGTGCTAATCCGAGGAGGATGAAAACGTGGGAACCAGTTCTTGAAAGAACTCAAAAGAGGCTTTGTGTATGGAGAACGAGAACCATTTCTACCGGGGGTAGGCTTACTCTGATCAATCACAACTCTAGCACTTTGTCGATATATTTTATGTCCCTTTTCAGAATGCCAGTGGCAGTCGCCAAATCACTGGAGAAATTACAAAGGCAATTTTTTTGGGGTGATACTCCAGATAAGAAGAAAATGCATATGGTCAATTGGGAAAGGATTACTATGAAGAAGGAAAATGGGGGCCTTGGGATCAAGAGACTGTTACAACAGAATTTGGCCTTGCTTGCTAAGTGGTGGTGGAGGTTCGACAGCGATAAAAACTCACTATGGGTTAAGGAAAGGAAAATACAATTTGGACCGGAGGAGTTAGCTCCCGTATTCGCCTGGTTATGGGTCGATATCTAATGTATGGAGGGATATTTGTTCAATTGGCAATGCAGATTCGACACTTGGATTCTCTATTCGAGAGGGGTTCAAGGTGCAGGTGAACTCCGGTCGAGATATGCTATTTTGGGAGCATACGTGGTTGGGTCCTATAGCGCTTAAAGATGAATTTCCCAGGTTGTATAGGCGATCAACACAACAGGAGGAGGTCTTGTGCAATTGTTGTGGATTAGGGGACAGTGGTGATAGGAATTTGATGTTTAGGGGCATACTAAGGGTTCGGGAATTACAGCAGCTCGAGGTTTTGAAACGGAGACTGGATGGAGTGATGCTAGATCCTTCAAAGCATCATCTGTTACGTATAGTGGATTTGGACAGCCGACAAAGTCTTCTCGGTAAAATCGGTTTATAGACAGTGTGAAACCTAGACTCAGCCACGGAATGCTCTACTTGGTTCGTTGTGGAAGAATTTGAGTCCCCCCAAAGTGGAAATTTTCTCCTGGATGGCCATCCAAGATAGAGTTGCTACAAGGTCGGTACTTTTTGATAGGCATTTTGTGGGGGTGTGGTTTATCTTTGGACCTCCTGAACCCTTCCTTGACGCTTGATCCGTGCTGAACTTGTGAGACGACGTCGTGTACCTGCAAACCGGAGGGGGGATGTTCCTCCGGGTAGACGCTCCGACGATCTAATCAGAATCGGAGGGAGGAGGAAGAAGTGATAATGAGAGAAAAGTGTTGAGGGAGAAGAATATCTAACCCCTTCCCAAAAAAGGGGTAGCTTGCTATTTATAGGCAAAGGTTTGGAGTGTTGAATAAGGTGGAGGTGTGCTGCACGCGCGCTCCTACGCTCGGATGACGTCACATGTCAGAGGCACTCGATGGATATTTGACTTCAAGGTCTGCAGACCCATGCTGACCACGTGGGACAGAGTCAGAGGTGTCCCATCGGTTATCAGACATGCGTGCACGCATGTCTCTGCCATTGTCAGCTGAAGTTCCCTAGACGTTCTACCGCCGCCGGAAGTGGCCGAAGGATAAACCCGAGCGGAGGATCTGCCGAACGAGGGACATGCGTGAAGGCAGCCCATCCGAATAAACAGGATTCACGCCGAGCCGGGGTGTTGTGTTTACGTTCGGAGAACCAGCTAACGCTCGGCGAACACCCGCGAGGTCGATTTATCGTTCGGTGAGTAACGGGGATGACGTGTCGTGTTTGACTTTTCTTGCTCAGACGAACTGGGACAGCTGGACCATGGGCCCACAAGCTCAATCTGTTGACCCCTTTGGTCCTTCGGATATTTCGGCCCACTACAATAGCCCCTCAACTCCTGCTTTGCAAACTCCGAAGGAAGGAGGAGTTGACAATAGTGGCAGAACAAACAAGTAAGCCGAACGAATATTTACCCTTCTAGCCGAAGGATCATCAACTTCACTCCAGGCCGAAAGAAGAATTATGCCGAACGTAGCTATAACCAGCCCGTCCGAACACGAGACTGTTGCAACTCCGGCCCCGGACTCCACTGACATTCCCCCAGTCACCCCTACTCCCGAAGGATAGGACTTGTTAATTTTTTTTTTTTCCATTTTTGTTTTTAGTAAATTTCATTTGGAACGGTCGGGACCGAACAATTGGTTTTAGCCGAACCGTATGTAATTAACACAGGTAGAGGGTGGCCAAGAACGATTTATCATGGCCACTCCTCGGTAAGGTTGTCCAGGGATGGCACCGAACGATGCACCACCCGCCATGCCCTGGTAACAATGCTTTGAAATTTCAATCTCTGGTGCTTGGTGGAAGCATTTTTTTTGTTATGCAACAATTTACAACAATTTATTTTCCAACATTGCAAGTATTTTTGTTCGGTTCTTGTGCCTTTAGCATTTTACAATGTTTTTCTTCGAATGCCCCCCCAAACGCGTACAAGTACAGTTACTCGTTCAATCCGAACGTATTTCAGAGGTCCGAATAATGAATGCCTCGATTTCATATAAACAAGTATCCTCGGTGGTCCGAACGATGGACATCACCCGACCGACCGAAGTACTTTCCTTGGGGGTCCGAACAATGGAAGCCACCCAACCGAACGAAGTACTTTCCTTGGGGGTCCGAACGATAGAAGCCACCCATATAAACAAGTATCCTCGGTGGTCCGAACGATGGACATCACCCGACCGACCGAAGTACTTTCCTTGGGGGTCCGAACGATAGAAGCCACCCATGCGGATTTACTTTCGTGTTATGTTTACCCATAGGAGCCCCCCTGTCTTAGTGTATTACCAAAGTGAGGGAAAACACTAAGGCAAGAAAGTGGGTAAACAATGGAGAACCGAGGCTAAGAGGATTTCGCCACAATCGTGTATCCGAACGGTCGTTGGGTAGAAATGCCACGTGTCGAAGGTTATGGGGGAGATGGTATACCCAGTTTACCGAGTGTGTCATCCGAAGAAACAATTGTGCAAGAACATGAAATTTCTATTAATAAAGGCGCCCGAGGGCTTACATTCCGAAGAGAGATAAAAGCAAACCAAAAAATCAACAAACAGGGGGGGGGGAGACCCACCGAAGCTACCCATGGAACTTCCGAAGTTTTTGGGCGTTCCAGGGGTTTGCAATCGGTGTTCCATCCATTTCGGCCAGTTTGTAAACGCCGTGACCAATCTTTTGAACCACTCGGTAGGGGCCCTCGTAAGGGTATTTGAATTTTGTCAACTTTTTCGCTTCAACCACCATCCGAAGGACCAGATCCCCGACGTTAAATGGTCGAGCCCGAACATTTTTGTTATACCCCCGAGCAACCTCTTGTTGGTAAGCAGCATGCCGAAGATTGACGTTATCACGAAGCTCCTCGGCGAAATCCAACTCCGTACCAACCAAAGCATTGTTATCCAACGGATTGAAATTCTCAGACCGAACGGTAGGGATAAGTGTGGAGAGGGGCAAGACCGCCTCCATACCATACACCATGGAGAAAGGTGTTCGGCCAGTGGAACGCCGAGGTGTAGTTCGGTAGCTCCATAAAACTTGTGGAAGCTCCTCAACCCACTTACCGAGCTTGCGGTCCAAACGACGTTTCAGCCCCCGAGTGATAGCCTTGTTAGATGCTTCGGCCTGGCCGTTCCCCTGGGGATAAGCAACGGATGAAGTATGAATGGTAATGTGATGCTCTTGGTAGAAACTTTGGATCGCCGAAGCTACGAACTGAGAACCGTTGTCTGAAAGAATAGCGTATGGGACGCCGAACCTGGAGATGATGTTCTTCCAAATAAAGCGTTCGACGTCCCCGGCTGTAGTTTTTACTAACGGAGAGGCTTCGACCCATTTCGTGAAGAGGTCGGTGGCAGTGAGCAGATACTCAAATCCCCCGAGCGCCTTCGGCAGCTCTCCCACTATATCAAAGCCCCAGACAGCGAACGGCCAAGGACTAGTGATCATCTTAAGAGGAAAGGCTGGCTGGTGGGGAATGGAAGCATGCTTCTGACATCGAACGCAGCGTTTCACGTATTCCTCAGATTGTTTAACCATCTTAGGCCACCAATAGCCCTGTGTCAACGCCCGCTGTGCCATCGTTCGGCCTCCCGAGTGACCTCCACAGCTACCCGAGTGAAGCTCATCGAAAATGCTCTGAACCTGGTCTTCATGCACGACACGCAAATCTGGACCAGTGAACGTTCGGCGGTACAGATTTCCATTCGGATCAAGGAAGTAGTTAGCTGCTCGGCACCGAATCTTGTAAGCCTCTTTCTTGTTCTCGGGGAGGGTTTGATGCTTCAGATAGGCGTCGACGGGATCCAACAGACTGGGACCGAAGGTAATAGCGTTAACCAAGCGAGCGACAGGTTCGAAGCTCGGCGAATCGATCTCATCAAAAATAATTGTGCGCCCACCTGAAGTTCGGTAGGCCGAGGCGAGACCAGCTAGAGCGTCTGCATGCGCGTTATGCTCCCGAGCAATCCACTCTATCTCGACGCGCCCAAACTGTTTCAGCAGAGAGAGGACATAACTGACGTAAGCGTTCATCCTTTCATCCTTGGCCTGATAGTCGTCGTTTAGGTGGCCCACGATTAGTCTGGAGTCACAGAAGACGTGGACCGAATCGGCCTCCAACCGAAGGGCAAGCTTCAATCCAGCAATGAGAGCTTCGTACTCGACTTCGTTATTCGTGGCCGGATAGCCGATGGTGACCGAACTCTCGTGGACTGTCCCAGCCGGAGAAACGAGAACAATACCAGCCCCAGCCTCGTTGATGTTTGAAGCTCCATCAACCGTCATCCTCCAGGCGTCCCCAGAGAACAGTTTCCATTCCTTCCTCGGTCTCTTCGTCCCCAAGGTGAACCGTGCCCGAAGGGACTTGGGGGGTGGGTTGCTCCATTCAACAAATTCCTCTTCCTTCGCAATCCGAGCTTCCTCAGCAGCAGCTACTAAGGCGTTTTCCTCGTCCTTCAGTCCAGGTGTTAGCTCGGCAAAAAAGTCAGCCAAAGCTTGGCCTTTGATTGCTGTTCTTGGTTCGAACTGAATGTCGTAATTGGCAAGGTCTTGAGAGAATTTCAAGATCCTGCTGGAAGAGGCGGTTTTCCGAAGAACGGCCTTGAGAGGAAACTCAGTGAGAACCACGATCCTATGACATTGGAAGTAGGGCATAAGGCTCGTTTTGGCTGAAACGAGCGCTAGAGCCAACTTCTCCATAGGCAGATACCTCGTCTGAGAGTCCGTCATCGTCTTGCTTGTAAAGAAAATTGGCAAGTGGTCCGTTCCTTCTTTCCGAACGAGCACAGCACTCGTCGCATGATCCGAAACGGCGAGGTATAGATACAGATCTTCGTCGGGCTCGGGAGTAACGAGGAGCGGAGCGTGGGACAGATAATCTTTTAAGGACTGTAAAGCCCGCTCACACTCCTCGATCCACTCAAACCTACGCTGACTGGTCTTGATGGCTTGGAAGAAGGGCCTGCAGAGATCACTTGAACGTCGAATGAACCGGTTTAATGCTGCAACCATCCCCGTTAATCGCTGAACCTCTTTGATCGTAGTTGGAGCTCGGAGGTTTTGCACGGCGGTGAGCTGGGTTGGGTCAGCTTCTATCCCTCGGCGGCTAACCATGTATCCGAGGAATTTGCCCGAGCCCACGCCGAACGCACATTTCTCCGCGTTGAGGCGAAGGCGGTATTCCTTCAGGATGTCAAAGATCTCTCCCAGATCCCGAAGGTGATCAGTGCCGAACTTGCTCTTGCACACCATGTCGTCAATGTATGCTTCCAGGGTTTTGCCGAGCTTGGGGAGGAACATGTTAGTGATTGTTCGTTGGAAGGTCGCCCCGGCATTCTTCAATCCGAAGGGAACGACGTTGTAACAAAACGTCCCTCGGGGAGAAATGAACGCCGTCTTCTCTTGATCATCTTTGGCAAGGGCGATCTGATGATAGCCCCGGTATGCATCCATGAAGCTCAGACGCTCGTACCCAGCCGTCGCATCCACCATTTGCTCTATCCGAGGAAGGGGGAACCTCTCCATTGGACAAGCGTCGTTGAGGTTGGTGTAATCGACGCAGACCCTGAGTTTTCCATTTTTCTTCGGGACAACGACTGGGTTAGCGAGCCAAGTCGGGTATAGTATCTCCCGAATGGCTCCAGCTTCCAGCAGTTGATCCACCTCAGCCATGACCGCTTCTACATGCGAGGCAGCCGAGCGACGAACCTTCTGAACCACGGGACGTCTGTTCGGATCCACGTTAAGTGAGTGAGAGGCGAATGACGGGTCCACCCCGGGCATCTCCTGAGGAGTCCAAGCGAATACTTCCATGTTGGCTTTCAAGAAATTGAACATGTCCGTACGCTCGGACTCGCTCAAGGAACTGCCGACGAGGAAGGTAATCCTTATGAGTTCTTCGGCTGATCTTTCCTCGGCAGGTAATCCCACTTCCTCGGGCTCGGGGGCGTCGGCCCTTTCAACACATTGTACTTCCAGGAAGCTCCGTTCGTTAGTCACTGTACTGACGTAACACTTCTTGGACTGGATTTGGTCTCCTCGAAGGCTCTCTTGCCTTCCATTCCCTCCGATAAACTTCATAACCTGGTGGAGGGTAGAGGTGACCGCCTTCATTCCGTGTAGCCAGGTTCGACCGAGGATGATGTTGTAGGGGCTAGGAGAGCTTACCACCACAAATTCGACATCAATCACTCGGGAGCCGGCTCGCACAGGAAGAGTGATCAGCCCCTGAGGCCACACAGGTGCTCCAGTGAAGCTAACGAGGGGTGTGCTTGCTGTCCGAAGCTGGTTCGGGCTGAGACCGAGGCTTTTGAAAGTGGAATAGAACATCACTTCTGCCGAGCTCCCCTGGTCCACCAATACCCGTTGAACTTTGGAGGAGCCAACCGTCACTGAGACGACCAAAGCGTCGGTGTGAGGCATTTGGACCCCTTGCAAATCTTCGGAAGTGAAGGTTATCGGGCCATCGAGGCTAGGATCGACCCACTTTCTCTTCGGTGAGATTCCCACGTTGCAAATGGCCAAGGCAGCAACGGCTTTGTCAATTTCGGAGTGTAGCTCGGCCGCTCGTCCTTCGGACACAATGCCCTGAATGACTCCAACAAGATTTCCCGCTATAAGAGGCGGAGGAGGGGGCAACGGATTTCGCCGAAGGTCGATCCATTGATTGAGGTGCCCTTCCGCCGCAAGCTCTTCTAGATGGCGCTTGAATGGTTGGCACTGGGTGGTGTAATGGCCACGCTCCTTGTGGTACGAACACATCCCAGCGCCACTGCCCGCTGTTCCTAAGAGTTCCGTCGGCCAAACGAAGAACGGCATCTGCCCAATGATACTCAGCAGCTTGTAGATCGGTTCGGTAAACGCAGTTCGTTCGGCCACGTACTCATCAGGCCTCGGCTCCTTCCTCGTCTGCTGCCATTGAGACTGTTGCTGCGGGTGAACGGGGGGTTTGCTCCGATTGCTCGGTTTGCTTGACCCCGCGCCGTTCTGACCCGATTGCCCCTGCCGAACGTTAGCCACTTGCTTCTTTGCAGCCGTTGTCTTTGATGTTTCAGTTCCCTTTGGCGTGTTACGCTCGGCCACAGCCTCCTCGTGCACACAATCTTTCTCGATGATCAACATAAGCTCCCCCATTGTCTTTGGTGGGTTTCGGGACAAATCTCTGAACATTGCCGAGGTTGGATCCAACCCATTCATAAATGACTCGGCCGCCACGCTCTGATCACAGTCGGGGATGAGGTTGTACACTTCCCAATATCGCTCGGTGTATAACCGAAGGGTCTCGCCTGGTGTCCTCTTCATATTCACCAGCATTGAGAGCGTTTTCGGCTGGATATTGCTCGTTACAAACCGCTTGGTGAACTCCAATTCCAGTTCGTTGAAGCACTTGATGGACTTCGGCTTGAGCTGATTATACCACAACATTATAGGTTCACTTAATGTAAGGGGAAAGATCTTACACATAAGCGCGTCGGAGAAGTTGTGGAGGCTCATCGTTTGTCGGAATCGGCAAACGAACGCGACTGCGTCCTCTTTGGCCTCGTAACGCTTGATCTTCGGCAGGACAAAACGATCCGGAGGTCGCTCTTGCTGTATGGCGTCGGTGAAGGGAGAGGCCTTGGCCTTACCGAGCTTGGAATTATCGACCACCTCCGGGGTGCTCGAAACAATGGACAATGGAGCTTCGAGGCGGTTGGTTCGGTCGTCCCGAGGTTCCCTGTGGTGGTGTCGCGGCCGCCTACTCTCCTCTCGCTGCCGGTGCCCAACACCTTCCGAACGTTCGAGTTGCTCAATTCTAGGATCCTCAAGGCGAGCTTGCCGAAGGTCGAAATCCTCGTTGACCGGTCGGTATATCGTAGGCATTCCTGTAAATTGATCGTATAGAACAATGGTTTCGTCCTGCCTTCGTTGTTCCCCACTTTCCGCTCGTCGAATGCTAGACGAGCCAGCCGGGCGTCGCCCGCCCGGGTAACGATCCGAGTGTGACCTCGATTGCTCGGTACGCTCAGGGCGTTTACTGGCCCAAACGCGCCGAGGCGGCTCATTGAGATCCAAGGGCCTTTTCCCATCCGCACGCTCCTGGTTTCTTCGGGAAACATTGTTCGTTCTCTCGGAAGCTTCCATCCTGCGCGTCCCTGCTGTAGAGCCAGTCGCTGAAGACCGAGTGCTCTCGTCGCGAACGATACTCTCCAACCGTGGGAGAAAGGAAGTGGGTCAGATCCTGGAAGCAGGCTCGAGCCGATCAAAAACAGTACGACGCTCGGACGGGCACCTTCGGACGTGTGCGCCTGTCGGGATTTCCTACTTCTTTTGCGAGCTCTCTTCGGTCGACTTGGTTCGGCAAGGTGGCCATGCACAGGAGTCGTGGTCACGCCTCCATCCCGCTCTTCAAGCCGCTGTTGGAGGAGCGCAATCACCGCAGCTTGACGTTTTTGCTCCGCCAAAGCTGCCTCAAGCTCGGTTGGGGGGTAAGAGAGTTGTCGTGCGACTGGCAAGGTGGTTCTCGCGGTTTGGCTGGGGTCAGCATTTATGGAACCGAACCCAGACAAGCCGATGGTGAAGTTCTCCGGACCTGGGGGCGGAAGGCGTTGTGCCATTACTCAAAGGGACGGTGGAGTATGGCGGAGAAAGGAGAAGGAGGTCTGAGATGGACCACGGCCCACGTCGTTTTGCTAGGAAAGAACTGTTCGTCCCCAGCGGAGTCGCCAATTGTGGGGGTGTGGTTTATCTTTGGACCTCCTGAACCCTTCCTTGACGCTTGATCCGTGCTGAACTTGTGAGACGACGTCGTGTACCTGCAAACCGGAGGGGGGATGTTCCTCCGGGTAGACGCTCCGACGATCTAATCAGAATCGGAGGGAGGAGGAAGAAGTGATAATGAGAGAAAAGTGTTGAGGGAGAAGAATATCTAACCCCTTCCCAAAAAGGGGTAGCTTGCTATTTATAGGCAAAGGTTTGGAGTGCTGAATAAGGTTGAGGTGTGCTGCACGCGCATTCCTACGCTCGGATGACGTCACATGTCAGAGGTACTCGATGGATATTTGACTTCAAGACCTGCAGACCCATGCTGACCCACGTGGGCCAAAGTCAGAGACGTCCCATCGGTTATCAGACATGCGTGCACGCATGTCTCTGCCATTGTCAGCTGAAGTTCCCTAGACGTTCTACCGCCGCCGGATGTGGCCGAAGGATAAACCCGAGCGGAGGATCTGCCGAACGAGGGACATGCGTGAAGGCAGCCCATCCGAATAAACAGGATTCACGCCGAGCCGGGGTGTTGTGTTTACGTTCGGAGAACCAGCTAACGCTCGGCGAACACCCGCGAGGTCGATTTATCGTTCGGTGAGTAACGGGGATGACGTGTCGTGTTTGACTTTTCTTGCTCAGACGAACTGGGACAGCTGGACCATGGGCCCACAAGCTCAATCTGTTGACCCCTTTGGTCCTTCGGATATTTTGGCCCACTACACATTTAATTTTTGAGCTTCATTTGGCAATGTGCCCCTTGTGTGATTTGCATGTGGAAACACCTCAACATTTGCTCCTACATTGTCGATTTTCGTGGGTGGTGTGGTCTGAAATTCTGGCTTGGTGGAACATTCAGTGGGTATGCCCTTCTTCTATAGCAGAGTTAGCACTTTGGTGGTTTGGGAACAGGTTTCGAAACTTGGAGAATATATATGGGAATCATGTTTCTTTGCTACACTTTGGTTCATCTGGCTGATGAGTAATGGGTTTATTTTCAATGGGGCAACACAACAGGCTTCGGAAGTGGCGGATTTAGTTAAAACGAGAGTAGCTATGTGGATGAAGGCTAAGTTTGACATCAAGATATACACCGTGGAGGATTTCAAGGTTATTTGAATGAGATTCGATAAGTGGAGGTGTAGATTGCTGTTTTATCCAACTTCGGTTGGATATATTTCTTTGCATTAGTTCTATGTAATGTTTTGCTTCCTCCTCGATGTACCCTTTCGAGATTAATAAAAGTTTCCTTTTGCCGAGCAAAAAAAAAGAAGGTCCATGACATTATCAGTTATGTAATTACTTATCAATCTCATTGCGTTGGGACTGATAATCTATACTTCTTCCGTCCTAATTTAACTGTCCTTTTTGAAAGTTCGTGCTCCTTTTTAATTGATTATATATTGTAATTTATAATGTTTTATGTGATTTTAAAAACATTCTATTATAGAACAAATCAAGATCTATCAAATAAGATCCATATTGGATATAAAATTTATTACCAATTTAAAGATATGACTAGTTTTTTTATCCAATTAAAATAGAATTGAGACAAGTAAATTAAGACGGAGGGAGTAATTAATAGATAGGTTTTGCGGGTAATCTAGTCCGACTATAATTTTGGACAGCAGACCATTCACCAAACAAATTATTTATTACGACATTGTACGACATTTTCTAATACACAATTATAGTACGCAAAGGAATATTGTTTCGAAGTCAATGCGCAATGTTGAATGATAGCGACGTAATTACTGTTTACTTTCTCAAAATGATAGCGAAGCAGAGTGAGTGAGTGAGACCAACTTAGTTACAGCACTGGAGCTTGGGCACCACGTCGACAATGAGCCACTCAGCCATCCTCTTATATGCTGCTTCTGTTAAATGAATTCCGTCCCAACTTATGAACCGATTAGGATCCGGGCAAACCGGAACCTCCGAACTACACATGTTGGTCACATCGAAATTGTAATCCCCACCAATCCCACAACAAGCCTTCTGCGTAGTCTCACCGTCAAATCCTAAATGGAAAAAAAAAAAAAAAGTACATTGTTAGCCGTGATTATTAATGAGTAAATCGATACAATTACTGTGTTCTTCTTGTCGCAAGGGTAAATAGGCTCACCAAGTTAACAAATTTCTTTTGCACCTTCGTATCTTTTCAGAGATTAATAAATTTTTTTTGCTGAGCAGAAAAAAAAAAATTAGGCTCACCAAGTTCTACGACATGATCGAAAAGCCACAAGAAGGCACGGTAGTAATCACCATAAACAATGACTACGTCAGGATACTTTTTTTTCAACTCTTGGATGGCTTCTTGTAACTTTTCGTTGTGGTAGTATGCGAAGGCGTTGAAATCCTTCAAGCACCGATGCTTATCGTAGGCACTTGAGTCATTTGTTTGGAATAATGTTAGATAGATTGGGAAACAACCATTTGGAAAAATGCCCGGGACTACCACCTTAACAGCTCCGTAACTAACGATCACCCGCTGCAACTCATATTCAAAGATCATGGTTAAATTTCATGTTAATCACAAGAAAGTAGTTTCTAGTACTCGATGATCTTGATAAAAACTAGAACGATCTGCTCGGAAAACTTACCCTAACACCACTGATTATGGCTGCAACAACTTCAGGTACCAATTTTTTTGCATCCTGTATAGTTTGTCCTTCGAGAAATGCGAAGAAATAATCATTACCTCCGATCTCTCCAAGCAGAAAAAGAGTGGTGTTTTTCTTTTCCGCGCAATCTGTTACTGTATTTTGTTGAATGCAATTGGACAAGTACAATTTAAAAGTTCTGTCGAATCTGTCTTTCTTACCTGGTGGTTCTAGAGATTAAGAAAATTCATTTAATTTTCACAAAACATTAATTCATTAACTAACCTCTCTCTATGATGCATTGTTTAGACATCCAATCAAGCTGCACTGCGAGTGAACTGTTGGTAAGCGTGTCAATGACGTTCATTTTGGCTAAATCCTCTGTTGTTAAGGCAGCGGCAGCGGCAACGGCGAAGTTTACTCCGTGTTTGAAGTCTGCATCTTTTTCCAAGTACGGATTAAGAAAGGGAAGGCCGGATGCTTGAGCTGAAATTATGAAACACAATGATGAAAGTTTAGAGACAAAAACAACAATCTATAACTTTTCTGGTTTGTATGCTGTATACTGTTGCACCATCATATAGCATACCGATGAAGTCGATCATGAGCCGACCGTTCGAGCAGCGACCCGTCGTGTGCTTGAAAAAAGTTTCACCGTAGGGAAGCCTAGCATAAGCTGTGGTAGGACCGATTGGCTTTTCCCGAATTAGATTCCCTGTATCTGAAAGTGAGTCGCCAAAATTATAAATCCTATCAAAGTTACAAGTAATGAGTGAATCGGCATTGGTCGGATGGGGTTGAAGAAAAAAAAGACTGGAGGAGGTGAGTGTGAGCAGAACTAGAGAAGAAGCAAGGTGGGAGAAGGCCATTGCTTAAGAGAAAGAAGAAATAAGTGTTTGGTAGAGAAAAGTATATCTTTGCAAATTAGTGAGAATGACTGGGAATGGCTGGCAATTTATAGGGGGGTAGGCCTAGACTACTCTCTCAGGCAATCACATTCTATTTGTTTAGAAACGGAATCAGGATTTTATCTTAGTAGTGGCGAAATATATCACTACTACAATAATAGATATAGGTCACACTAAGGAGATTCATAGATATCATAGTTTTCAGTGAAAGTGTGATAAAAAGTGGTGCTTAAATTTTTTTTATCTCAGTTTAAGTCCAAAGTTGAGATAAAAAGTGGGTTTTAACGCGGAATAAAAGACATTGCTCTTGCAGCGAGATAAAAGAAAAACGACCTCGCCTTTGTGGCGTGATAAAAGATTTTATGGCAGAAAAAACGAGATAAAAGATCTCGCTCTTGTGGCGAGATAAAAGAGAAAAGACCTCACCCTTGTGGCGTGATAAAAAATTTTAGGGCGGAAAAAAATAAGATAAAAAATGGTTCAATTAAAGCAAAATGGAGAGAGTGAGAGAGAGAGAGAGAAAAAGAGAGAGTGAGGACTGAAGTTAAAGGGAAGGCCCATATCTCGGGTGCGGCGACCAGAGATCATGGTGGGTGGGTTCCAGTGATAAGGCAACACAGTTCACGTAACAGTGGACAGCCTGTGGTGAAGGAGATTTTTACCCTGTTTGTTGATAACATTCCTGAGGACAGGGACCAACACTGGTTATCTCGGACGTTCAATAAGTATGGAGTTGTTAGGGATGCTTTTATTCCGAGGAAGAGAAGTAAATGCATGGGTAATAAATTTGGTTTTGTTAGATACGGGTGTCATGTGTCGGCTGGCATGGCAGTATCTAAACTCAATGGGGTTTGGGTGGATGACAAGAGGCTGTAAGTGAAAGAGGCTTGCTTTGACCAGATGAGTGAAAAAAGGAAGTCTACCTTGCCTAATTTCCACGAAGGGAAGGTACATGGATCTTGTCAGAAGGTTAGTCCAAGCAACAATAATGGTGATGGGGTGGGTACCATTAATGAACATGGGAGTTTTTTCTGGAACAAAAAAATTCCGAGAACTTTTGTACAGGCGCTGAGAGGTGAAACTTCCAACCCAGCTGTTGACAAGGATCAAGAAATCACTATCAAGTCGGATGCTGTTGGTAATGGTTGGTTACTGCGAAGTGCAGTGGCGGTAATGAGAAGGGTGGTTCCGTTGAAAACGTTGTCCGAAAGCTTTAACAAGGAGCACTTCGAAACAGTCCAGTTTAGATCAGTGGGAGGGAGATCTGTGCTCATCACATTTCGGGACAGCAAGACTAGAGATATTCTTATTAAGGAACCTTGGATGGACAGATGGTTTGACAAGGTGAAACCTTGGCAAGGTGAGCCTGCCAGCCTTGAAAGGTTTGTGTGGATGAGCTGTGTGGGTGTTCCTCTTAATACCTGGAATGCAGAGACCTTCAAACGTATTGGGGAGGTTTGGGGGAATTTCATTATGGTGGACGAGGAAACCTTAAAGGATTGTTCCTTTGCGAAAGGAAAACTCCTCATAGCTACGGAAGAGACATCTCGGATAGAAAAATGGATCCAAATGGTGGTGCTCGGAGTGACTTATAAGGTGTTGATTAGAGAAGAAGCTTCCTTCGCTCATCCGGATGAGATAGAAAAATGGGCCTGGCCACTGCAGAACACGGTGGCCATGGTGGATACGCAGGTGGAGGGTGACAGGAATACAAAGACGTTGGAGAAGGAGGTAGATGATGATGACGTGGAAAGTGGGTTTCAAAATCTATCCAATGAGAGAAGGGGGGTAGTTGAGAAGGTCAGAAAAGACAATCCAGCAAAGGAGAGGGTTGTACAGTGGAAACAGACGGGTCAAGACGAGGTTCGGGACTCAATGCTGCAGAGGACTGACGAGCATTTAATGCTTCTCAGTGCTAGAAATAAGAATGAGGGAGGGGATCTTGATTCAATTGTGGAGGAGTCAGAGGCTTCGGGAGTCGGTGAACCTTTAACTCAAGCCCAATTGCTGAGCCGAAGGTGTAATGAGGCTGAGATTTGTGGGCCTCAAATAATAAAAGAGGGGTGTGAGATGGGGGCTGGTGGGCCTGCACTTCAAGCCCAATTGTTAGGCCGAAGATGCAATGTGGCAATTTTGGGTGGGCCTAAACTAATAAAAGAAGGGTGTTCTTTGAGCTCCATCCAGAATCGGGCTAAGAAGGTGGGCCGTGTCACGCCCTCGATTTTCAACATAAATAATAAACCTTTTCGAATAAAGATCCTCGCATAACATAAGAAATACCCCAAAAGAATTTCCCAAGTCCTACTTAACCAAGGTGTAATCATTACAAAGAAAAATCAAGTGACAAAAGAAGTTAGCTTCCAAAATGTCTTCCACATTGTGCACAAGATGCTATGCAAGCTATTGCCCCGCATTTGAACCTGAAAAGAAGGATTTTGCTGAGCTACACTAGCCCAGTAGAGAAATCTTTACACAAGCTATATGAAAATGCGATGAGGTATGCACGTAGAATGAATGAATTCCAAATAACGGATATAAGATACCAAAGGACACCACAATTAACCAACGAACCATGAATACGGAGCTCTATACGTCTTAAAGGCATCCTTAACCATTCATAAGTTAAACTAGGGATAGCATTAGGCACACATCAATCTAAATAGCTTCCAACAACTCACAAGCCAATTAAGGACTCCTCAAGAACACCACAAATCCTTCCTTATTTCTTATCATTCGTTATTCAGCCCATTTTCATAAAACATTCCTTTTTGGTTACCAAAATAATTTCGAGAAAACTCTCGACCTTTATGGGTCAAGCTCCGTTGAGTCGAGCTTGAATAGCCGGAGTCCGTTGATTTGTGCCCAAATACCGGAAACCGTTGATTCGCTCAAGAATAGCCGGAGGATTTTCATAAAAATCCTTTTTCAAAATCCAAGTTCCTTCCTTTTTGAAAACTTTGATGAAATCAAGGTTTATTCGCTTTTTCAACAGTTACAATCTCAGGCACATCACAGCCTAAACAACAACGACAACTTCCACAATCAATCATAACTTCTTTCATCAGGAGAGACATTCAACTGTAATCCCACACCTTGCGTTACAGGGAATTCTCTCCTTCTACCCGGGTTTCCGTTCTCACCACACTTTGCGTAACGGGCCCTCTAGAGTCACCGCATTTCCACACCTTGCGTTGCAGGACCCTCAGATCACAATTATCAACTCATACATACACACAAGCAATACCAATCCAGATTCAAAAGATAACATTTATCAAGTTCGCATTCTTTCATTTATCAACACCCAAAGGATTACAAACTTATAAACACACTCCATTGTACATTGACACCTAGTTTAAGACCACGTTAGTCCTCTAAATCCATCACGACACCCTATGCCCCATACCGAACTCACAAAGACTTCGCGATACACCACCTACTAGGTTCTAAACAGAAATCATATAGAACGAGTGCCAAAGGAACCAAGAGAGCTCAACAAGACAAGGCACGAGGATGCGAGTCCCAATACTGCTCATCGAACCACTAGACAAGCTCATGCCCACTCATAACACTCACCACATTACCCATTGTCGTCCACGGTACTCCTATTGATCTCGCGGTATGTTCTCCAGCCAACAATGCTAATATTATACTCTAACGAGTGCTAAGGGACACGATCGAATAACGAATCATCAGGACACAAGCAATCATACTCGAGAGTGACTTAAACATATCGTAATCATGAGGGGAGTCATAGCACGGGACGAAAACAACTTAGGAATGGCCGACAAACATGGGCAGACTGACACACCTCTATTTGAATGGTCATAACTTTCAATGTACTAAGAGTTCTAAGGTGATTCTGGTGGCAAATGAAAGCTGACTTCAAGACCTTCGAATCGACATAAAATTTGCATGAAACGGACATCGGATGAAGGAGTTATGGCCGTTCAAAGTTGGGCTGAAACCCAAAAACGGGAAGAAATTTCCAGATTTGATAGAAGCACAAAACCCAACCTCACGCACGAAACAAAGCACGATCTAGGTATATAAACATCACACTAACGCATAACAAGAGTAAGAAATCCCTACCACAATGGGTTTTGAGCAAAACCCTAAGTCCACCAAGTGGATTTTGCCCTAATCTTCCAAGAACAAGCTCCTCCCATGTTTTGCTACAAGATCTAGGGTAAATGAAACCCAAAAACAAGATAAACAAGTAAGGATCAACAAGTGATTGAGAGGAGAGAGAGAAAAACGTGATTGAGAGCCTAAAAGTGTGAGTAAGAACACAAGACTTACCCATTGTTCACCAAATGCAAGAATCATGCGAATTTGAGGGAGAAAACCCTTGGATCTTGAAGATTTGAACTTAAAATCAAGGATCTTTGGTGAGATTGGAGTTGGGTAGGTGAGAGGGGGTTTCTAGATCTATTTTCGTGGCCAAATGGTGTGGAAAATGACAAAAAGGAGTATTTATAGTGGTCCAAAAAGCGTGCTGAAAAAGTGCAGAAAACAGAGCATGTACCGGTACGGGTAAAAGCTGTACCGGTTCATGAACCTTCAAACTGTCAGAAGACACAACTTCTGGACACCATGTACCGGTACGGGGAAAAGCTGTACCGGTTCATGCAGGGCAGAAAAAAGAATTTTTTTAACGGACACCGAAACGAACCTGACATGGTACCAACACTTCCAAACATCAATATAACCTCAAAATATAGTATTCCACATATTCAAACGATTAAAGTATATGAAATAATTTACGAATCTCTACAGGCCGGGAGCCTATATCTATTTCCTCTGCTTTGAAGCCTAGGGCGGGGGACTCTTTACTATCAGAGGAGTCTTTTTCTGGCCCCTCAAACGAGATGGTGGTGTGCACGCCTCAGATTTCTACAGCTCCAGGTATCAACCTCATGGTCGACCTAAACGATGCAGGATGTCGGAGGAGAAGGCGAAGGCAGCTGTCGAATCTCATCCAGATTTATGAGGAGTTTTCGAGGGAATCGGGAGAGGTCGCATCGGAGTCAAATTCCCCTGCAGATGACGCACAAAGTTCCCAACATATCGCCAATGAGGTAAATGCTTAGCTCCACAACCTCGCCTTCAAATAAGGTTGAGATACCCCAAGCGTAAGGCTAGATTGTCGTCAGCATAATAAACCGGCAAGACCGGGATCGTTCCCACAGAGAATCGGATGAAGCTTATTCGGATTGTAGGCGTTAAAACGATGGTTTACGGCCTTCAAGGCGGCCAACTAGGATTGCTTTGAAAGGTGGAAGATATGAAAATTGAAGACTAGAAACGGGTTTGATAAACTAAAAGTGGCAAGTCTCGAGATCTTCTAACCCTTGACAAAGGCCATTACCGGTTCTCAAATATAACTCAAGCGAGAGTCACGACCGCGTGCTCACGCCTGGAAGATTTAGCTTTAAAGACTACGTTTATCAAAAGATGTGATTAATCAAAACTAAACCAACTTATTTTTGCTAATGTATCTAACACGTAAGAGGCCACGAGCCCTCGGTATGTCGCTTGCCAAGACCGCTTGACTAAACTTCATACTAAGGAGTTAACACCCCTCGCTTAGACCAAAATGGCTAAGTTAGTTCAATTCCGAAAACCATGTTTTTAAGCCCGAAGGTTTGAGAACCAAATAACAACCCAAGTCCTCGGGAAAGATTATCCCGAGACTTAGCCTAACGACTACTCAAACATAGCTAAAGCGTACACTAAAGCAAGAAAAAGAGACATAACTTAAAACCGACAAAAGCGAAAATAAACTTGAGATTAATAACAATCTAAACCATACGAACAACTTTAATACATGAGAAATTAGCAAACGGAAAAGACTTACAAGTGTTCTTTGAGAAAATACACTAGAAAGCTTGGGAGAAGCTTTAATGGAGGAAAGCTAAAAATAAATAATACTTAAGGATTACAAGACAAGAGATATTATGAAGGAGAGAGAGAGACATATTTATATACAAGGGCCAAATATCTCTCCAAAATATCCAAAAAGGTGATATTTCCAAAAGTAGAAGGCTCAAAAAGCAACAAATATCTGCTCGGAAGCTTCCCGTATCGATACTTAGACAAGTATCGATACGGTGCTGCTATCTCAAAATGCCCATTTCCCACGTAACGCCTCCGTATCGATACAGATTTGGGCTGTATCGATACGAGACAAGCTGGAACCCCACTAAACAAATGGTATCGATACGGCTCAAATCCGTATCGATACGCGCGTGCTAACTCCAGAATCTCAGGCCAGCCTCCAATGCTTGACACCCGACGGCTTCTTGGCTTGCCCGCTACCTCACTCTTCCAATATTGATCACTTTGGCACAAGCTCCACCGGGCAGAATTGATTGAAATCACTTGAGGTTTGAACTTGCAATCAAAATACGCCTTTTAAGGGCGTTTAGCCTGAAACCCTCAACAAACTACCTCAAGAGCAAAACGGCATAAAAATGGCGATAAAGCATAAAAACGCCACAAATAAGGAAACCTTTAGCACCACAATCTAACGATCTTAGGTGCTAATCATGCCCCCCAACTTGAACGTTGCTAGCCCCTAGCAACCAAACCAACAAGAAAACGGGAAAACAACAATCCTTCCGTACAAGCTACTTAGCACCGAAACATAATGCAACTAGTTGGCAAGAGTTCAAAACAACTAAATTAACCCCAAAACAACTCGTAGCCGAAGATTGAATGATTAACTAATCTTGAGCAGGTTATAAACAAGTATCCAAAATGAGTGTCAAAAGACAAAAAGCGGATACGAAGTTATAACAACTATACTTGCATGCAAAGTAACCATATCCCATAAAAAGGTGCTCGAAATAGGCATGGGGAAGAAAAATACCATGCCCTTAAAGTGGAGAGCACCATTAAACGGAACTTACAACTACAAAAACAAGAACTTGAATTTCGAAAGCAACATGCCACAAACTAAGTATGCTAACTATCAAGCAATAAATCAAAATGGAATCAAGGCATACTAAGGATCAACAGAGGACTTAATAAGCATTTAACGACCTTGGTTTCAAAGAAAGGTTAACAAAAAGGGATGGCGGCCATTTACTAGCTTGGTCAAACTACCCTTTCGCCGCCATCACCTGACTACCAAGTTTAAGGCCACAAGACGGCCCAACAAAAACTTACTAACAACTGCAGTCAAAAGTTCTATCAAACTAGACTATAAACAACGAAATAAAATGATAAAAGGTGGGCTGTCAACCACCACGCACCCCGACCAAGTTGAGGGATTTTCAAACTACTCCACCAACCCTACTCGTTATCCAAGAACTCTGGTTCGTCTCCAGCAAAATCATCGCTATCCTCAGCGGGCTCCTCTGGCGGTGAAACATAAGGCTCACTAGGCTGCCCCACCTTTCGACTCAACACCCAATCCAACTTGTGGTCAATCTTCCGCTGCCTCCTTGCGTTGTCACGGGTTTCTTTCTTGATTTTCATCATACATCCCATAGTGGCCACCCCTTGACAAAAAAACAATTTGTTCCAAGCAGATGTCTTCGCACCCTTGGGTGGCAAAGTGGTCAAGTAGGCCCCACGTGGGACAGCAGCAGCGACAGCAGGACGGGACTGTGAGATGCTCTTGGTAAGTATAGAACTGTTAATGTCCCCCGGATGAAGCTTCTCTCTCTGCACAAACTTTGACTGCGGAACTTTCTGGCCAAAGCAAATGGCGGTGACTAGACATGGAAAAGGCATCCTGGAGTTGGCTGGAGCCTTTGATTTGAATTCGATCATCTCAATGAAAATAGCTTGCGCCCAATCACACACCACAGCCGGATTCATGAAAGCATGGATCATCCCTCCCTCATAAATGTCCGGTTTGTTCTCAGTCCCTCTTGGATTGAAGTTATGGTGCACAAATTGATTGACTAAACGGTAAACGTCCTTGAACCTCCCGGGGGTATGCGGGAGACTTGACTCCCCCGGGTTCTTGTACAACTCCCGAATTACACTCTCATCCTTCACATATCCCTCATCCGGATAGTTAACATCACCGGCAGGCGGTTGGCGGTAACCCAAAATATGAGCAATGAACCCCGGAGTAACTTCTATTGGAAACTTCCCAATCTTAGACGTGATCTTAGCATCCTCTTTCCATTCTTCCCCCTCGGCCGGAACCTTAATATTCTTGTAGAATTCGATGACCAAGTCCTTATTGTACCCAAGATTAGGAGCAAGGTAGTAACCCAAGCCTTGCTCACGGATGCGGACAACAAACGGATTTTCCACACCAAGGTTATCGACGTCCACATGCCTTTCATTCTTGAACCCCCTCCCCGGAATTCCCTCTTCATACTTCTTCTGCTTAGCGGTTCGCATTTCGGCGAGCGTTCTTCTCTTAGCCCGACCCCTTTCCAGATTAGCAATCAATTCCTCCTCCTCCTCCATTTCCCGGACAATTTCGGATGCTTGCCCAGATGAGGAAACAGGAGCCTTTCCCTTATCTTTATTCGCCACTTTCTTAGTTCTAGTCATTGTTTCCCAAAAATACCAAAAACAGAGCACAATAATCTGAAGCAGAATTCAACCCCAACCAACACAGAGTATTCCCCCAAACTTCAACAGAATCAGCAGGCAACTATGTAACACAATTGAAACCTATTGAACAGAACAAAACCAATAGCAAGCCCACGTGATTTCCAAAATTTCGGATTCCAAAGGGTTAGGGGAATTTAGGGCTCAAAATCCAGAGATATTCCTCATGCAACTCGAAAAATCACCACATTGTAGAGTGACCATGATGAAGAACCGAGGGAAATAGAAGAAATTCGAGTTACCTCGTAGATGATGATTTCCGGACTGAAAATGGGGTGCTCTGCTTTGCAAAACTTCGATTTCGGCCCAAAAACTTTGAGAATCCTTCAAAAACCCTTGAAAGCTTGAAGGTTTATGGACGATTTTGGGGATTGGGTGAGGATTGGAAGGTGAAAATGGAAGATTTTGGGGTTAGGGTTTCGTGGTCTATGGGCGTTTATGGAAGGTAAGAGAGAGAAAGTGGTTAAAGGGAAGGAAGATGATCGGGTTATGTAACTGCAGATTTCCGAGATAGGCAACGCGTATCGATACAGCCCATTTTCTGAATCGATACGAGACAGGCTGGAATCCCACGAAGCAAATTGGTATCGATACAGTTTTTTTCTGTATCGATACGGACGGCTTAATTCCAGATTGTCACAGCTTTGCCACCCGATGGCCAATACCACTGCCCAATGCCATTTCAAACACACCCGATGCCTTGAAAAACCTGGAGCCAGCCCATAACGAAGCACAACACCAACTTCCAAACATCCAACCTAACACCGGTTTCCTATGGATAAAAATGAGACGCAACTTGGCTTTATTTTCAAGGTCAATGAGACACTTTGTGGTAAAATCAAACAAAGATGGCCTAGTATCATATCTTAATTATGCCATAGATTCCGAAATGATTTATAGTAGATAACAAACACAATTAGGCATGACATGAGATGAATACCTAACTAAGAGCATTATGTACAAAACAACGGGATATGGGTCAAACTTGCCCACAACGCGCTCAAAAAAAATCATTTCTCATTCTTTCGACGAGCACACGAGTTGGAATGTACAAGATCACCGAAAATATTTACAAAAACTCTTGCCAACTACCAAACTAATGAGCATGTGCTAAGCCGCTTAATTCCACTAATTTTGTAATAACGGAAGGGTTGCAAGACTAAAAACGAAGAAAAAACGAAAAACTTTGTACAAACGAACATAAAACACATATATATCATAGATATATCCCTCCCCCCAACTTAAAATATGCTATGCCCTCATAGCATGGAAAACAACAGTATTGAGAGGGAAAGGGATTAAAGATGTTACCCACGGGGGAATGTCAACCCCCTTATACCTCGACCAAGTTGGAGGCTTTGTGTCATTGCCCACTTCGATCCGGAGTTATGTGCTTCCAGGGCTTCACTCCTTCGGCCGGAACCACCAGCTAGTCACACAGGGCCATAGGCAAAGCTTTTCGGACTAACAACCGCGACACGTAATCGCACCCATGCTTAGGGCTCCTGAATGCCTCAATCACTCCGACGGTAGACCCAAACCACCAAGGCTGGTGTGGTAGCATGTTAACCCTGCAGAAGCGGAATTGTACGAAGGACCTACCAGCAGGCAAATGACATTAGAACCGCCCGGCTCGTGTTATCCGGGCGCCAACAAGCAAATATATACAGAAAAACAACAAATAACACCACCCGATTTTCACGCAATCTTACGAGCCATACTTTTCTTCCCGAGTCTCACCGAAGAGATAAAACTCGGGTGGCTATACTAGACCGTCAAGTATGTTACATCACGCCCGAAGTAAAATTTACCGCTTGACCTCGCCAAGCAATTAAGCCCAGCGTTCCCTTGGTCAAAACAAAGTGAGATAAAAAGACAAAAGCAAAAACTCACCCAAAGACCTAAATTGCCACCGATAGGGACAATCTCAGAGAGCACGGATCATTAACGGTAAACTACCACAAGGAAGGGCTAATAAAAGCCCGATACAATGATGCATTGGTGAAATCTTGTAGTGAGAAAATCCCGAAACATAGAAAATAAACGAAACAAGAAAAGAACTATAAACAATATATACAATATGAACATTATATACAAACATGCATAGAGTTAATATCAGAGCTCGGAGCATCCAAGTCACCGCTGGACTCCGCCAAACAATTAAGTCCAGCGTCCCCTAAGATCGTAGCTAGGCAGGCACAAGATAGAGCCAAGTGCGGTTATGGAGCACGGGATTACCAAGGCCTAACCTATGATCTATACCGCCCCCGATGGGGCTAATCTGGTAGACGTGAGTGGTGCACGGTGAATTACTCCTATTAGAAGAGCTAATGAAAGCCCTATGTCACTGATATTAAAAAGAATTGCCCTTCGAACCGGAGCTGGGCACACAATTCTTATTTTAGTAGCGGCGTGCGGAGCTACATATACCCAAGTCAATGGAGGGTACCCCATACAATTAAGTCAAGGGGCCGGGTCCGACAAACAATTAAGTTCAGCGGTTACGCTTTCGCTCCCCGTGCAAGTTCAAGTTACACAAAACTAAACCGACGGGCCATCCGTGTAAACTGGATCGGCCAAAACCTCGTCGGGCTCGCCAATTTCGAAACTGCCAAGAAAAGGCTTAAGCCTCTGACCATTAACCTTAAAAGCACTACCGTTGGACACGGCTTCAATTTCAATGGCTCCATGAGGAGCGACGGATTTAACAATATAGGGACCAGCCCAACGAGACCTTAACTTACCGGGATGGAGATGCAAGCGGGAGTTATATAATAAGACTTTTTGACCGGGCTCAAAATGTTTAATCACAATGTTTTTATCATGTTTTGCTTTGATTTTCGACTTGTAAGCACTAGAGTGGTCGTAAGCATTGTACCTCATTTCCTCTACCTCAGTCAATTGGAGCTTGCGGCGTGCACCGGCTTTAGCCATATTGAAATTAAGCTTCTTGATTGCCCAATACACCTTATGTTCAAGCTCCACCGGCAAATGGCATGCTTTTCCGTAAACTAGTCGATAGGGAGACATGCCCAAGATGGTCTTGTACGCAGTACGGTAAGCCCACAAAGCGTCAGTCAAACGGGTTGACCAATCCTTGCGGGTAGGATTAACCGTCTTCTCCAAGATATTCTTTATTTCCCGATTCGCTAACTCTGCTTGCCCATTGGTTTGAGGATGGTAGGCCGTTGAGACCTTATGAACAATGGAGTACTTCCTCATCAAAGCAGCGATTGACCGGTTGCAAAAATGAGATCCCTGATCACTGATGATAGCCTTTGGCATCCCAAATCTCGAAAAAATGTTGGACCTCAGAAATTCGACCACAATAGAATGGTCATTAGTACGTGTAGGAACGGCCTCAACCCACTTGGAAACGTAATCAACTGCCAGCAAGATATACAAGTACCCGAAGGAAGACGGAAAAGGCCCCATGAAGTCAATGCCCCAACAGTCGAAAACCTCGATGATCAAGATAGGAGTAAGTGGCATCTCATTACGTTGAGTCACACACCCCAAAAGCTGACAACGAGCACAACCCCGGCAATAGGCAAACGTATCCTTGTACAAGGTAGGCCAATAGAAACCGCATTGTAAAATCTTGGCGGTGGTCTTTTTAAATGACAAGTGGCCGCCACAAGCCTCCGTGTGGCAAAACTTGATAACACTCTGTTGTTCGGAGTCGGGCACACAACGTCGGACGAGTTGGTCGGCACAATACTTGAAAAGGTACGGATCGTCAAAAGAAAACCGTTTCACCTCCGCCAAAAACCGCCGGCGGTCTTGCACATTCCAATGAGCCGGCATTAGACCAGTGACCAAATAATTCACAATATCCGCATACCCTGGAGCCGTGGAGATCCCAAACAACTGCTCATCGGGAAAGGAATCTTGAATCGGAATATGAGAAGTGTGGTCTTCGAACTCCAAGCGAGATAAATGGTCAGCCACCACATTCTCAACACCCTTCTTGTCCTTTATCGTGAGGTCGAACTCTTGCAAGAGCAAAATCCACCGAATCAACCGTGCTTTGGCATCTTGTTTAGTGAAGAGATATTTAAGCGCGGAATGGTCGGTGTAGACGGTGATTGGAGCTCCCACTAGATAAGACCGAAACTTGTCAAGTGCAAAAACAATCGCCAACAACTCCTTCTCGGTGGTCGAATAGTTCATTTGGGCCTCATTGAGAGTCTTGCTAGCGTAGTAAATCACATAGGGCTCCTTACCCTTCCTTTGTCCCAACACAGCCCCGACGACATAGTCGCTGGCGTCACACATAAGTTCGAACGGTAATTCCCAATCCGGAGGCCGCACAATAGGTGGGGAGGTGAGATTCGACTTCAATTTGACGAAAGCGGCCTCACAAGCCGGAGTCCACTCAAATGGTACATCCTTAGCAAGCAAATGACACAATGGCCGGGCAATGGCACTAAAATCCTTTATGAACCGCCGATAAAATCCCGCATGACTCAAGAAAGAACGGATATCCTTCAAACACTTTGGAGTCGGGAGATTCCCAATCAAGTCAATCTTGGCCCTGTCCACTTCAATGCCATGGGCGGAAATAATATGACCAAGCACAATGCCTTCGGTGACCATGAAGTGACACTTTTCCCAATTTAACACCAAATTCTTCTCCTCACAACGGGCTAACACGAGCCCCAAGTTGGCAAGACATTGATCGAAAGAGTCGCCAAAAACGGAAAAGTCATCCATAAAGACCTCCATAATCTTCTCTACCATATCGCTAAAAAGACCCATGATGCACCTTGAGAAAGTACCGGGGGCGTTGCAAAGCCCGAACGGCATCCGACGATAAGCAAAGGTTCCAAAAGGGCATGTGAACGTAGTCTTGTCTTGATCCTCCAAAGCGACTTCAATTTGGTTATACCCCGAGTACCCGTCGAGGAAGCAATAGAACTTATGGCTGGCCACCCTCTCCAAAATTTGATCAATAAAGGGAAGAGGGAAATGGTCTTTCCTCGTACTCGCATTTAATTTCCGATAATCAATACACACTCGCCAGCCGGTCTGAACACGCGTTGGGATAAGTTCATCCTTCTCGTTTCTAACAACCGTAACCCCGGACTTCTTTGGTACCACCTGTATCGGACTAACCCACTTGGAATCTGCAATCGGATAGATTATGCCAACATCCAATAACTTGATAACCTCAGTCCGGACAACATCCTTCATGATCGGGTTCAAACGCCGTTGAGGTTGGCGAGATGGCTTGACATCATCTTCCATGTAAATGTGGTGAGAGCAAAGGGATGCATCAATACCCTTGATATTGGCTATGGACCACCCAATAGCCTTTGAATGTTTCCGGAGCAATTCAAGTAATTCCAACTCTTGGGGTTCACTTAGGGCGGAGAAGATCACCACTGGGTATGTTTGGCAATTGCCAAGATAGGCATACTTAAGTGTGTCCGGAAGTGGCTTCAACTCAAGAATTGGAGGCTCCACACAAGAAGGAACGGCTTGCTTCTCGATAGGGGGTAGCTCCTCAAATTTAGAAACCCACGGGCTAATACCACACGCCTCCTCCTCATCTAGTAGAGAAACTAGATAGGCAACTTCAAGAGCGTCAAGAAAGTCGGCCTCGGCCTAAGTGAGTGCTAATTCTAACTCATCCTTGCAAATAAACTCGTCGACATGGTCTTGGACAAGTGAATCGATCATACTAACCCCGCACACATCTTCATCGTCCCCCATTTGACTCCCGATATGAAACATATTGACTTGCATCTTCATGTTACCAAAACTCATGTTAAGACGACCATCCCAGCAATGAATCACAGCATCAGATGTTGCTAAGAAAGGCCGACCGAGAATAATTGGGACAGAAGCCTGTACCGCCGGTACCGGACATGTGTCAAGAACCACAAAATCCACCGGGTATACGAATTGATCAACTTGAACTAGGACATCTTCCACCATTCCCTTAGGTACCCGGATATTCCGATCCGCCAATTGCAAAGTCACTCGAGTTGGCTTCATCTCGCCCAACCCAAGTTGCTCATAAACGGAGTATGGCAAGAGGTTCACGCTTGTGCCCAAATCAAGAAGGGCCTTCTCGACAACCTTACCCCCAATTGTGATGGATATCGTAGGACACCCAGGATCATTGTACTTGGGCGGAAGAGTCGATTGGAAAAGCGAGCTCACTTGCTCGGTCAAGAATACCTTCTTCTGCACTTGAAGCTTACGTTTATGAGTACACAAATCTTTTAAAAATTTGGCATACTACGGAATCTGTTTGATGGCATCGAGCAATGGGAGATTGACGGTCACTTGCTTAAGCACGTCATAGATGTCGGCACTCAAATTTGGCTTGGCCGGTATCTTTAATTGGTTGGGATATGGAGCGGGAACAATAAAGGCTTGCGGAATATCCTCATCCTTAGTTTTTCCTTTTTCCTCCTCCGTGGACGCTTGCTTGGGAGATTCCCCATTTGGCATAGTAGGCTTAGATGGTACCGGAGTAGGTAGCAAGATTGGCGTCACCGGCGGCTCCACTTGGGCGTTGTCCACTGCCCTTCCACTTCTCAACGAAATAATGGCTTTGGCTTGCTCAGGGAAAGGCACCGAAGAGCTACCAATTAAATGTTGACCTTGAGGGTTAGCCAATGGTTGAGTGGGGAGCTTTCCTCGTTCTTGTTGCAACACACCAATAGCCGTCGTCAACTTCCCCATTTGAGTCCTCATGTCATTCAGGGCTTGAGTAGTTTGGTCATTGGTAGTTATCTACATCTAACAAAAAGTATTCATTGTATCCTCCAAAGTTCGACGCGGAGGTGCTTGTTGGGGTTGAAACTGATTTTGGCCTTGGAATTGGCCCGATGGTATGAATCCTGGTGGGCCTTGTATAGCAGGAAATCGTGGCGGGCCTTGTAGCTGAGGTTGTCGCCATGGCTGAAAATGAAACTGTGACGGGCCTTGAGAAGACCCGGCCTCATTTTGTTGGTTCCAACGTGAGCCCGATGGTTGCTTCCACCCCGAGTTAAATGGTTGCGAATTAGGTTCAAAACGTTGATTCAAAACATTCACCTCCTCTGGAGCATAAGCACTCAACACGTTTTTAAGAGCAGGAATATTCGGGCAGTTATCCGTTGTATGTCCCGTAGTTTCGCAAATCATACAAATATCCTCCACACGGTTAATAGGCTTGGTTTCCTTCTCTCCTTTCAATTCCAAACGCTCCAACTTTTTAGCCAATTGTTCCATTTTTGTTTCGATAGCTTGGTGCTCACTAATAGAGAACTTTCCGGAACCACCCGGGCCTTGACTAGCCATCGCCCTTTCACCGGCATCCTCGTAACTCCAGGTTAAAGACTTTTTGGACACTTCGTCCACATACTCCCATCCGTCCTCGGGAGACTTGTTCATGAAACCCCCGGTACACATGGTGTCAAGCAATTGCTTGCTTTGTTGCGAGCATCCCATATGGAAGTAGTGGATTAATTGATACAACGCAAAATTATGATGAGGCACCGCCGAGACTAGGTCCTTATACCGCTCCCAATATTGATGGAACGCTTCTCCTTCCCGTTGCTTAAAACCCTGAATTTGATCCATCAAGAGTTTTGTACGGCTCGCCGGAAAGAACTTCTTGTGGAAAATATCTTGGACCTCCTCCCATGTGGTCAATGATTGAGGCTTCAACGAGTGAAACCAAGTCTTTGCCTTATCCTTTAAAGTGAACGGGAAGAGTCTCAGGCGTGCTTGTTTTAGGTGAGCATCCACAGTAACAAAGGATTGGAGAGTTTCCTCGAATTCCCGAATGTGTTGGTACGGATCCTCTCGCTCCAAACCATGGAAAAACGGAATGCAACGGTGATAGTCTGATTTGAATACAAACGTGTTCGCGGCAGTGGTGGGTCGTGGGAAAACTATCGGAGACCGTTGAGTAACCCTCTCCGGATTCAAATAGTCCTTAAGAGTCCGAACCGGAGGAGCTTCCTCATCTGCCATTGCCCTTCTTGTCGGAGAATACGGCCGAGAATAACTACTTGGTGGAGAGTATGCCCGTAGAGTGCTAATTCTTGCGCGAGGCGGAAAACTAGACCGATGGAGACGGTTTGAGTGAGGACTACGATACACTCGAGGCCCCCTGTACACCACAAGCATGAACTTTTGTCTTACGCAATTCAAGAACCAAGTAACCGCTCTGCACTAAGAAAGACAGACTTGAGGGGCTATACCGCCACCTCGCTCTCAACAAACAGTTAAGAGGGGCTATGCCGCCACCTCAATATAAGCGCAAGCAAATAAAAAGAAAAGGAAAGAAAAAAAAAAGATACTCAAACTAGCTTCGTTAAACCTCAAATCGAATTGGTGGCTCAGTTAGAGGTATCCGCTAGGTTGAGTATACGATGCACGAAAATAAAATAAAATAAAATAAAAGATGGAATACTTACAGTGGTTTGACGATTCTCCAAATAAGCTAAATAAGAACTCCCCGGCAACGGCGCCAAAAATGCTTAGCTCCACAACCTCGCCTTCAAATAAGGTTGAGATACCCCAAGCGTAGGGCTAGATTGTCGCCAGCATAATAAACCGGCAAGACCGGGATCGTTCCCACAGAGAATTGGATGAAGCTTATTCGGATTGTAGGCGTTAAAGCGATGGTTTACGGCCTTCAAGGCGGCCAACTAGGATTGCTTTGAAAGGTGGAAGATATGAAAATTGAAGACTAGAAACGGGTTTGATAAACTAAAAGTGGCAAGTCTCGAGATCTTCTAACCCTTGACAAAGGCCATTACCGGTTCTCAAATATAACTCAAGCGAGAGTCACGACCGCGTGCTCACGCCTGGAAGATTTAGCTTTAAAGACTACGTTTATCAAAAGATGTGATTAATCAAAACTAAACCAACTTATTTTTGCTAATGTATCTAACACGTAAGAGGCCACGAGCCCTCGGTATGTCGCTTGCCAAGACCGCTTGACTAAACTTCATACTAAGGAGTTAACACCCCTCGCTTAGACCAAAATGGCTAAGTTAGTTCAATTCCGAAAACCATGTTTTTAAGCCCGAAGGTTTGAGAACCAAATAACAACCCAAGTCCTCGGGAAAGATTATCCCGAGACTTAGCCTAACGACTACTCAAACATAGCTAAAGCGTACACTAAAGCAAGAAAAAGAGACATAACTTAAAACCGACAAAAGCGAAAATAAACTTGAGATTAATAACAATCTAAACCATACGAACAACTTTAATACATGAGAAATTAGCAAACGGAAAAGACTTACAAGTGTTCTTTGAGAAAATACACTAGAAAGCTTGGGAGAAGCTTTAATGGAGGAAAGCTAAAAATAAATAATACTTAAGGATTACAAGACAAGAGATATTATGAAGGAGAGAGAGAGACATATTTATATACAAGGGCCAAATATCTCTCCAAAATATCCAAAAAGGTGATATTTCCAAAAGTGGAAGGCTCAAAAAGCAACAAATATCTGCTCGGAAGCTTCCCGTATCGATACGGGTCTAGGGAAAGTATCGATACGGCGCTGCTATCTCCAAATGCCCATTTCCCACGTAACGCCTCCGTATCGATACAGATTTGGGCTGTATCGATACGAGACAAGCTGGAACCCCTCTAAACAAATGGTATCGATACGGCTCAAATCCGTATCGATACGCGCTTGCTAACTCCAGAATCTCAGGCCAGCCTCCAATGCTTGACACCCGACGGCTTCTTGGCTTGCCCGCTACCTCACTCTTCCAATCTTGATCACTTTGGCACAAGCTCCACCGGGCAGAATTGATTGAAATCACTTGAGGTTTGAACTTGCAATCAAAACACGCCTTTTAAGGGCGTTTAGCCTGAAACCCTCAACAAACTACCTCAAGAGCAAAACGGCATAAAAATGACGATAAAGCATAAAAACGCCACAAATAAGGAAACCTTTAGCACCACAATCTAACGATCTTAGGTGCTAATCAGTAAGGGCAACCATGGCTATTTGGTCTCAATTGAATGTTAATTTTCGTTCCAATGATGATCGAATTTTGAAAAAGATGATTGAGCTTGAGATTAAAGAGGCTTCTCTCGTGTGTGAGAGGGGGGCTGGTAATTAGTTTTCTCAAAATAACTAATTGCAGTGACCTCATTTGGGCTAGTCGGTTTGATGCAGATTGTATCTTGAAATATTAGAGGATTAGGGAGTAGTGGAAAAAAGAGATTTTTATCGAAATTAATTAAGAAAAGGAAACCGGATATGTTGTTTGTTCAGGAGACTAAATTGGAGTCAGTGGATCGCTTTATGTTGTAACAAATTTGGGGGTCTAGCAATTTTGAGTTCGTCTGCTCTAATTCGGAGGGTGCGTCTGGGGGTTTACTTACCGTATGGAATGATGTCTTTTTTAAAGCGTTTTCAGTGACTATTCATCGATCTTTCATTCTTGTGCAAGGGACAATTGATGGTTTCCCTTGCACTTTGGTGAATGTCTATGCCCCTAATTTAGTAGTCTCCCGTAGAATTCTATGGGAGGAATTGTTGATCCTTAAATCTAACTCCTTGGACCCGTGGTGTATTGGGGGGGACTTCAATGAAATTAGGGATGTGACTGAAAGGGTGGGTTGTTTGAGGGTGGAGCGTGGCATGAGGGACTTTATGGACTTTTGTAATAACATGGAAGTTTTGGATATTCCTATGTTGGGCAGGAAGTTTACCTGGACTAATTATCAGGACCAGGCTATCCATAGTCGCTTGGACAGATTTCTATTGTCTCAAAATTTTCTTGACAGGTTCAAAGTCCTTCAATGGGGATTACCCAGACCAACTTCGGACCATTGTCCGATTATGATTCTTGATGATAATAGGGATTGGGGTCCTAAACCATTTAGGTTTCAGGACAAGTGGCTTTCTGATCCTAAATGCTTACTACTAGCTAAACAAACGTGGGAGGAGGTCCAAGTGAACGGATGGGCTGGTTTTATCATTGTTCAGAAGTTGAGAGCTATTAAAGACAGATTGAAGGCGTGGAATAAAGGGGAATTTGGGGATATCAATTGTGCTCTTCAAGACACCGAAGCCAAATTACATCAGTTCGATATCCTAGCGGAAGAAAGAGTTCTGAATGATGAGGAAAAAGCGCAAAGGTGTACTGTTCAGTCAGAATTTTGGAGACTCTCTAAACTTACAGAATCCCTATGGAAACAAAAATCTAGGGTAAAGTGGTTGAAGTTGGGGGACAGAAACACTAGATTCTTTCAAATTACAGCTAACAATAGATTCAAGAGGAACTTGGTGGTATCTGTAGAGGTGAATGGGTGTGTGTTGGTAGAGCCCGAACAAATAAGAGAAGTCGCTACAGATTTCTTTCGAAACAATTTTTCAGAGGAAAGGCGGATCAGACCAGGGTTGGGAGGGGTGTTTTCCAGGAAACTAAGCTCGGAGACAGCAATACACCTTGAGAAACAATTTGAGGAAAAAGAAATTTTCGCAGCCATGCAAGGATGTAGTAGCCTTAAAGCTCCTGGACCCGACGGCTTCAATTTCTCCTTTGTTAAGAAAAGTTGGGACTTTATGAAGGGGACGGTCTTCCAATTCTTTTCTGAGTTCCATGCCAATGCGAAGCTAACTAAAGGTATCAATTCTACTTTTGTCTCCTTGATTCCTAAAGTAGCTTGTCTAGTGTCCTTCAAAGAATTTAGACCTATTAGTATGGTGGGATGGGTCTACAAAGTCCTCTCTAAAGTGCTGGCGAACAGAATTAAAGAACACATGCCAACTGTGATTGGGGAAGCCCAAGCAGCCTTCGTGGGTGGGAAACAAATTTTGGACGGCGTCCTCATAGCAAATGAGGCTATCCACAGTTGGAAACATAGCGTGCGTGGGGGACTTATTCTGAAACTAGACTTCGAAAGGGCGTATGATTGTGTCAACTGGAATTTTTTGATTGATATGCTTTCAAAGCTTGGCTTTCGGGACAGGTGGTGTGGTTGGATTTTTGAATGTTGTTCTTCGGTTTCTATGTCCATATTGATCAATGGTTCAGCCTCTAAGGAGTTTAACACGCAGAAGGGTCTCCGGCAAGGGGATCCCCTATCACCTTTTCTCTTTAACATAGTGGCGGAAGCACTCAACATAATGTTGGAAAGAGCTAGATCAAGTAATATCATTAAAGGGACTAAATTGGGTTGTAATGGGGTTTCGATTTCACACTTACAGTTTGCGGACGACACCATCCTCTTTTGCAATAATGATCCGGAAGAGATGGCCAATATTAAAAGAATCCTTAGATGCTTCCAATTGATGTCAGGTTTGAGAATCAATTTCTCAAAGAGTTCCCTATGTGGTGTGAATGTTCCCCAAGATGCTGAGGTTGAGTTGGCTCAAATAATGGGGTGCAAAGTGGAACAACTTCCCATTAAATATCTAGGCCTGCCGTTGGGTGCGAACCCAGGTAGGATTAAGACTTGGGATCCTGTTATTGAAAGAACTGAAAAGGTTTTGAGTGTTTGGAGGTCTCGGTGCATCTCGATAGGGGGAAGGCTAACTCTTATCAACTCCAATACTGGTAACGTCCCTACTTATTTCATGTCTCTATTTAAAATGCCAGTTGCAGTAGCGAGGAAATTGGAGAAACTACAAAGACAGTTCTTTTGGGGTGAATCGACCGACAAGAAGAAGATGCATTTGGTTAAATGGGAGGAGATAGCAAGGAAAAAAGATGATGGTGGGTTAGGGGTGAAGAGAATGTTGCAGCAGAACTTAGCACTATTGGCCAAGTGGTGGTGGCGTTTTGGTAAACAATAAAGAGTCTCTTTGGGTGAAAGTCATTAGGGGAAAATATGGGTTGGATGTAAATTGTTGGCTTCCATACAGCTACGGCTCAAGCTCCACTTCAAAATTTTGGGCAGACATATGCTCCTTGGAGAACCCTACATCCCATCTGGGTTACTCCATTCGCGAAGGTTTCAGAATTAAAGTCAACTCAGGGAATGCTACCTTGTTTTGGGAACACATCTGGTTGGGTGAGTTACCGTTAAAAGAAGCTTATCCAAGATTGTTCCAATTATCTTCTCAACATGGAGAAATGATTAGCAATATGAGGGGAGTTGCTAATGGGGGCTCATGGGAGTTGTTGTTCAGAAGAAGAGCGTTTGGACGAGAGCGTCAAGAGCTGGATAATCTGATACAGAGAATTCGAGGAGTGACGATAATTCCAACTAAATCTGACTATTTACAGTGGAGATGGTCGGAAGATGGGAACTTTAGTGTTAAATCGGCGTACGGGCAATGGGAACAGTCTGTTCATTCGAGTAACGCTCTCCTGGGATCACTTTGGAAGAATCTGAGCCCCCCAAAGGTGGAAGTGTTCGCATGGATGGCTGTCAAGGAGAAAGCGACAACCAGGTCAGTACTCTTGAGTAGGAATTTGATAACTGAAATCCAACATGCCTTATGCCCTTTCTGTTCCCTGTATCTGGAAACCCATAAACACTTGTTCATTCAATGCCATTTCTCCTGGACTGTATGGTCTATAATCTTGGAGTGGTGGAATCTCAAATGGGCTTGCCCACCTTCTATTCCGGACTTGGCTAGTTGGTGGCTTGGTAATGGGTATAAAAATTTGGAAAAGCATTTATGGGAGTCATGCTTCTATGCCACATTATGGTCTATTTGGCTAGCAAGAAATGACTACATCTTCAACAACTCAACAACTCAGGCGTGGGAGGTGGGGGAATTGGTCAAAACTAGGGTCGCGATGTGGATGAAGGCGAAGTTCGACATCAAAGTTTACTCAGTGGAGGATTTTAAGCTTTTTCTAGATGGTATTCGAAAAGTAAGATTGTAATGTAGTTGAGGTGTGTTATCCAATTGTCTGTTGGATACATTTTCGTTTCTTTTGCATCTAAGCGCCTTGTGCCTAGATGTTTTTCTCGATGTACCCATTTCGATCTATATAAAATGTTTCGTTTGCCGAGCAAAAAAAAAAGAAGATAAAAGATCTCGCTCGTGTGGCGAGATAATAGAGAAAAGAAGGTGACAGGGAATTTTCAATGTTTTATGGTTCAAAAGGGGCATAAGCTTGAGAAGTTAGAAATTGGAGTGGCTTCAAAGAGGACACGTGAGTAGTGTTTTACTCTTTCACAATCAAATAACTGTCATATCAGAGAAAATTAATGAATTTGGAAGAAAAAATGGAATGGTAACCAAAGGACTAATCAACAAATGTGTGGGCTCCCGCGCTCGAAGCGGTGCGATTCGTGACAGAGTCGCCACCCGGATTTTTAAGATGGATGATCCGAGGAACCGAGGGGGTTTTGTTTTGAAGAGAAAAGGCCTTTTGATCTAGCGAAACTGTTTGAGATTTTGGATCCAGGAGCCAGGCTACGAACGGGGAAGGTTTTGTTGAAAAGCACCCCGCTCGCCCGGTGAAAACCGGTCTCTACTAAGCATTTTAAATGGGGGGATTAATACAACTCGAAAAACCTTGAAAACACATAAAGGGAAGGGGAAACAAGATAGATCATCACACGTTGCCGTGCTAGTGGTGCTTGCTGTACAGAGATGATATAGATGACATGGCGATGATATAAATAGGAAAAACATAGAAATGAATTGTCTGAATCACTGCCCTCCGTCAGACGGCATATTGGCTTGTAGCGTGCGGCTTACCAATATGCCGTGCGAGGTTCCGATTCTGATACCAAACTTTTATAGTTTTGTAAAGCTTCGCACGGTGTACCATTACATCGCACAGTTTTATTTTAAAGCTTCAGGCAACTCACAGCTATCAGATCATCTCAGATCTACACCATTCTTTCAAACCATGAAGGGAAAACCATTTTTGATACGCTTGCTTGTTTTGAAAAGATCTATGGAGTTTAAAACATGGCTTGTAGAAATGGTCTCATTCTGAGACAGCTTTTGGTATACAGAAAAGACCCAACAACGGACGATCGCGATCCAGACAGTTTGATCAAGAAAACAGTATTCTTTTTGAAATGCCGTGCGTATTGGTCTGCTACGCCGTGCGACGCTCTAAAGAGCCGCACGGTTTAGCACACCTTCGTACAGAGCTCTGGTTTTGTTTTGTAAAAGAGGTTTTGGGTCAAATCTTAACCAAAAGGGTCAAGCCTGAGAACAGAAAGGTCCCCTCAGGGCCAGGACAGAGCCTAGCCCAAGGAAACTTGATTTTTACCTTGGATCCGGAGCTTGAATGAGCTTTGATGAAGGAGGATGGACGTCGGAGGGTGAAAAAAGAAAAAGAAAGTAGAAGTGTGGATGTGTGTAATGGATGGGTATATTGGGTGGTTGGGACCTCAAAGTTAGTAAGGGACTAACTTCAATGGTGAGAAGAAAAATGGAGTAAAAAGGCCTAGAGAATGTCTTTTAAGAACAACATTCTCAAGGCTTGGAAATGGGAAAGTGGGTGTGAAAGCAAGAAGAGAGAGAAAGGGTATAATGGTGATCAAGGGCCCTTTTTCCTTGAGTGGAGGGGTGTATTTATAGGCAAGAGCCTTGGATTTTGAATTTCAAAAGTTGGAGGTATTTTCTGGGCGGGCCAGAAGTGTGCTTTCGGCTGAGCCGTATTGCAGCTGTGGCTCAAATGGGCGTGGCCGACAGCTTTCTGAGCCAGTCAGAACTTTATCCAAAATGCCGTGCGGTTAACCTCATGACTGCGTGCGGCGTATTAAATTTCGATACGTCGTGCGATGTAGATGTGTCGCGCACGGTACTTTAGGTTCGGTCCAGGGCTTCTTGGACTTTCTCCGGGCTTTTGAGGTTTTTGGGTTTTTCTGGGCTGATGGTTGGTTTGGGCTGCGGATACTGGAGGAATACTTCATTCAAGCTCACAAAGGCTTTGTTTCCTTTATTTCATCATCGGGGCGATCAAAGACCCTTCGAGGTCCGGATTGGGGTGTCTACAGTAGTCCCTCTTTAACGTAACTCGGATACCATTGTTTTGATACGAGTGACGCTTAAAGAATAGGCATCCCGATCCGTTTGCTCTAAAGTCTTTGAACAGAAACAAAAACAAAATGCTTGAAAATGCAAATAAATGACAATGGTAGTCGCATTCGTGGAACTGCCTACGTACCCCATTTGTAGGGATCAGACCAACGTAGTTCAATTGGGACAATGCGATCGTGACAAATAATGCAACCAAATTCGTAGTAAGCCTTTATGAAAATTTTGAGATGAGCCTTCGGGAGGCGAATTTTGAAATTGATTTGAGACTTGAGACTTGAATTGAGACGAGCCTTCGGGAGTCGAATTTTTGAAATCGATTTGAGACTTGAGACTTGAGACGAGCCCTCAGGAGGCGAATTTTTGAAATTGATTTGAGACTTAAGACTTGAATTGAGACAAGCCTTCGGGAGGCGAATTTTTGAAATCGATTTGAGACTTGAGACTTGAGACGAGCCCTCGGGAGGCGAATTTTTGAAATTGATTTGAGACTTGAGACTTGAATTGAGACGAGCCTTCGGGAGGCAAATTTTTGAAATTGATTTGAGACTTGAGACTTGAGACGAGCCCTCGGGAGGCGAATTTTTGAAATTGATTTGAGACTTGAGACGAGCCCTCGGGAGGCGAATTTTTGAAATTGATTTGAGACTGAGACGGGAGCGCGAATCTAGCAAATACTGCGAGCAGACGTAAATACGACCGATCCTCGGGGGACGGGGAATTTTGCGAGTCCCGGGGAACTAGGATCAAATAATCCTATCATTAATGCACGCTATTCCAAAGGATTTCTGCTGCAAAACGGCTAGAGCCTTTTGGTTTCCAAGATGATTTTGGTGGCTAGAGTGCTCAATTTCCGAGAAAACACATTTATTCTTCTGAAGTCAAAATGCCGTGCGGGCGATCGGAAGGGCGCGCGGCCTTTAGTTTTCCCATGCACCTCTTGGATTTCCGAGATCAGTTGGCTGGTTCAAGGGTGCCCATTAATACAGGCGTGCCCTTTCGTCGGTCAGGACCCCTTTTTAAAGGGATGGGGGTGCCTCATTCTATGCACCATTCTCCCAAGTCTCTCTACCTTCTCCCTATTCTAAGAAAAAGGTTACTTTCGAGACTCAACATGGCGGACAGCGACTTGACTGTACGAGTGATCTCTCTGGAGGCAGAGATGGGCTTTTATCGCGAGGAGATTGAGCAACTGAACCGTCAGATTGCGAGGCTCATATCGACGATCCGTACTCTTCGTCGCGCGGTGTCCAACCTTCAGGACTTTGCTTTCGATCAGATGGACAGCAAACACGACCCGGAGTATGCGCCGGGGCGTGATTCGGACGGGATTGCGGAAGACTCGGAGGGGAATCCGAATGGTTCGGACGACCGCTCCGGCGAAGGGAGCGATTGAGCATGAGAATTCGAGGAAGAAGAATAGGGCGGGGGGACCAGTAGGATTTCTTTTCTGTTTTGATTTTCCCCTCTCTTTTTTTGAACAATGTAATGCATATCCCGGGGATTTCCTCGGGTTTGATGAAATGAAAAGTCCCTTCCTTGTCATCGCTTGTTTCCCTTTTCATGCTCGTATCATTCACGAATGAAATCGAACGGAATGCTATTGTCAGAAACTGTCCTCAGAATCTAAACTGTCGTACCAACCCAGTATGCCGTGCGCAGCATGGGTAATGCCGTGCGTCGTGGTGACTCGAGAATCCTCATCCAGTTAAGCCGTTATGCCGTGCGCTTCTATCCATTACGCCGTGCGGTAGACATCTCTTCGAACCCGGTCCACTTAAAGTCCAGACGAACCGGTTCAGGGGATATATATATATATATACGGGGCGTACACAGTACGCCCCGATCGTTCGAATTTCCCTCCTTTCTCTCTCCTGTCTCTCTCTCTCGTCTCTCTCTCCCTTCCGATCATCTTTCTCTCTCGCTGCTCTCTCTCTCGCTGTCTCGTCTCTCTCTCTCCCGCTGTCTCTCTCTCTCTCTCATGGATAGTAGTGATATACCCGGGGGTGATCACCCTCCGCGGGTCGAGGTTACACTGGGCACGGCAGCTCCGGGGAGCGGCGTGGCAGCCGAGGTGGGGCCGGAGACCGTGGGGGTCTCAGCCCCGGCGGCATTGGCCGAGGAGGCCTCGGCCTCGGCTGCCGCGGTGGTGGGTAGTGACGGTGGTGACGGTGGCAGCAGAGTGTTGGCCGGATACGGTCAGGGGACGGAGACTCCGAGTGCAGTGGAGTCCAGGGGTGAGGACGAGGCGACAGGCCGGACGGAGGGTGCAGTTGGCTCAGCGGAGAGGGTCACGGAGGCTCGCGGTGACGACGGGCTTGTCGGAGTGGAGGTGGTGACAGAGGCCTCCCCTGTGAGAGAGCCTCGGACTGATCTGGGGAAGGGTCCCGTCGTTGAGGAGGAGTTGGTGGAGGAGAGGGAGACGCCGGCCATGTTTGTTGGCAGTGGCGAGGGTGCAGGGTCATCGCGGCCCATCGGTTTAGGCGACTACCTTGAGGAGGCGTCCCTTGAGGACTTGGTTGAGACCTTACGGGGGGTACCTGGACTAGCTGCGGCCTTACTTGAGGCTCAGGAGAGGGTGCTCCAGGTTGAGCCACAGGGAGCAGAGGAGGAGGCTGCCGGAGGTGGGACAGGCCCTCGGAGGAGTGTTGTGGAGGAAGCGGCAGCGGCCCTGAAGGGGCGCGGTCCTTACGAGGCGGAGTCTTATGTGCCTTTTTAGCACGTAGTGGTTCCTACACTTTTGGACGCCTACAGGCCAGCGCGGCCTACGTACGACGAGGCCCTGGTCCTGAGGGACCCACAGCAGCACCTTTCTTTGCGCCGAGACGAGGTATACTTTAAACACTTGCATTTCAAATTCCAATGTATCGTACTTTCATTTCTTTATCTGAATGCTGTATTTGCATTGAATAGTATACCTGTTTACTGAATGTTATCAACTCATTGCAATAGGCGATCACCATCTCGTGCTACGGTGGTGCGGCCGACGTGCCGACGTTCTGGGAGAGACTCCCTGAGGCTGTGAGGGAGATAGTGAGGCAGGCGGGTTTTGGGGAGTTTGTGAGTGTGCTGATGAGGGCGAGCAACGACCGCCAGGTGGTGAGGGCACTAGCTGAGAGGTGGTGGGACACGACGAACACGTTCCACTTCCCTTTTGGCGAGCTGACGGTGACGCCACTGGACTTTGCGGCGATCACTGGTCTGAGGGTCGGGGGTGACCCTATCCTTTACGATCTTTATTACGGGGAAGGAGCACGGTGCTCGCCGGGAGACACTTGGGGTATGTCGAGGCAGAGAGTGAGGACGCCCAGTACGCTCAGCTCTTGGGGTTTTGGACAGAGGAGCTCCCGACTGACAGGGTGCAGGAGGAGCAGATGGCGCGGTGCTTTCTGTTGTACTTACTTGGTGTGTCCCTGTTTCCCAACAAGCGCAACCGAGTACACCTTTCGCTCCTACCGGCCTTGAGGGACGTCGGAGAGATAGCCCGCTTTGACTGGGGCGGTGCGGCTTTGGGGGCGTGCTACGCCTTCATGGGGTCTCTTTCCCGAGGAGCGGGGAAGAGCCTCGGCGGTTACTGGAGGGTCTGGGAGGTATATTTCGAACTTCTCTTGCATTCCATTTGTCTTTCCATTCACTTATCGAGTATCTTGTACTAATCCTTGATGCTTGATTCTGCAGCTGTGGACGTACGAGGTGCTAGACATGTACCCTCCTGAGACCTCCTGCCCTAGTGACGCAGTGCTTCCCCGGGCCCTACGTTGGTCCAAGGAGTTCCGGGGGGTGAAGAAGGGGAAGGGCGACCTGAACGCCTACCGCCTTTTCTTAGACGAGCTTCGTCCTGAGCAGGTATGCTTATATCTCGCATGCTTTCGTTCGTTTGATAGCTCTTATTCAAATCTCATGCTGATATCATTCATTTTTGGTGGCAGGTCCGCTGGCGTGTGTGAGACCGCTGCGAGTCTCCTTTCCTGGTGCGGAGCAGGGAGGTGACGAAGGGGAGAGTGCTGCTCGAGTCCCCTTACGGCTGGCAGTGGTACCTGGGTGACCGGGTGTCACGTCAGTCGCTGAGGTTGGACGCTCTTAGAGTCCCTGGTCTCCTTCCTGCTTTGGTGCAGCGGACGAGCTTGTACACCAGGGGAGAGGTTGAGCGGTTCACACAACTGGACCTCGAGCTGGAGCCACTCTTCCAGGCGGGCGTGGACTACTCTGAGTACCGGGCTCGGTACTTGATGCCGAGCTTCGGGGTACGGGCTGCTGCTCGGGAAGCGACGCTTCGAGCGTCAGGTGGTGCAGGCAGTAGAGGCGGACGAGGACGGAGAGGAGGGAGAGGCAGAGGACGCGAGGGTAGTGTGGGAGGTCGAGGTGACGGCGCAGGTCCGGGCGGGGCTAGCTTGCCTCGACTCTCCTGGACCGTGGACGTGACGACTGCCCAGGGGGTTTCTGGTGTAGTGGTGGTGCCGCGTCCCACGGTCGCAGCTCCGGAGTTTCTTGCTCAGGTATAACTTGCATTCTTTCGCCCATTTGCACTTTACTTGTTAGTATTACTGTATGTCCTAAACAATTGACCTATTGTGCAGGCGACTCCGGAGTACGTGAGAGAGATGGGCGAGGCCATGATGGGCCTGGAGCAGCTGGTGAGGCAGTACGCCATGGGGCGTGTCCCAGAGGTGCTTCCTCGCGCTGGTGGGACTATGGTAGAGCTTTCGAACCCTTTACTTTTATTTCCTATGGCTTATTTCATGATTATAATGCAAATGATGAATACCATGTTATTGCAGGCTGGAGGAGGAGCTTCGCGTGGGCAGCGTAGGAAGTCTGTGCGCATGCAGGCGCCGCAGGTTTCCTCTGTGGGTTCGCGGGAGGAGCCCCCGTCGAAGAGGCAGCGGCTTTCTGGGGGGACAGAGGACGAGCCAGTCGACGTCTCTGACGAGACTGAGGAGCCGACAGACATTGATCTCTCGGACACCTCGGGGAGTACCGTGCCCAGGGCGTTTGGTACTCAGAAGGCGGCTAGTTCTCCAGTAGAGGAGGCCTCTGGGGAGGACAGCGAGGAAGGTGAGGACGACGACGAGGATGAGGACTAGAGTAGAGTTCCCTTTTGTTTTGTTTTTTGACTGGAGCCTGCGTGCTTCTTTTGGAAGGGTGCCTGTTTACCCTTAGTAGATAGGATTTTGAGGCTTGCACGCCTTTTGGTATTTCGACTCATGGATATTTCGGAGATTATATACAGAGATGCTTATTTCTTTCAGTGTTTATGTCATTCAACCTCTCTTATTGTTATTTGTCTAAGAAAGATTTGAATAACAGAAACATTAACCAATACATGCGACTAGTCCTTTGAGCCATAATCTGAAGCGAACTTTGAGTTTTATGATGAGCAGTATGTTGGGGCAAAGATTCATTGATGTTGGAATAGAAATCAAAGAAGATATAATGAATAACTCTTGAAAAACTGATCCCTTTGTACAAGACTTTACGAAACTACCCATGTTGCGGACTTTTGTTCATCAATAACGACCCTGGATACTTGCCACGTGACTACGGAACCCAAACTCTTATTGGAAACTGAAAACTTCTTGAAAATATGCCTAGAAAGCGAGAAAACCATGACTTTGGAGGGTGACATTCTCAGATTTTGACATTGACCGTGAAACGGAATTTGGACCAGGTCACCTTTGGTCATTATGACCTGTAGGACCTGAAAGACCAACTTGAAACGGCTTGAAGCGGACTCCGATACCTTGTCATGACTTGGGACACGGGTTTTATTGATTTTCTTGGTGCCTTTACGTCGAATTTTGAGAGTTGACTCGAAGTGGGGGTTCCCCGAAGTCCCAAATACCCATTGAGACATGTTCTGAGGGTTGGTGATGCCTGCGAGTGCCTCGAAATGGTTTCTAACCTCTGCTGTTAAAGTCTGCAGAAATGCAGACTTAATATGCCGTGCGGGGCTACAAAGCGCCGTGCGAGGCTTCCTCTGATTCTATGGCGTGTCCGTGTTATGCCGTGGTTTTCTCCTGGTCTTGTTATGCCGTGCGCTACCTCTTTACACCGCGCGGCACCTTTTCTCTGACATCCTGCCATTTGTTGCTTCCCAAGACAGATTGCACAAGGTTTAAAGTTTGACCTGTCCCATACCATATCCGTGCCAATGCATGTCTGCTTTGTTCTTTTAGAGCATGACCAAGCTTTTCCCTATGCAAGACTTATGGAAAATCTACACTTTTTGGAACCCAAGGCTCTTTTTGGAAGTTGAAGGTGTCTCCTCTATCCTTCTATAAATTCAGGCCTTAGGTCTCATTTTAACCATATCTTTCCTCCTCAAATCTTCATCTCCTCCTAATGGCTCTTTCTCTCACCGGTTCGCTTCGGCCATGGTTGATTTCCATGGAAGGGGTCGATTGGCTCAACTTTCGGGCGCACGGTCTCTACTCTATGAGATACCTTCGTAACATCCGCCTTCGCCCTGAGCTCCTGAAGGCTGCCATAAGTCTTTGGGACCCGGAGGTGCATGTATTCCGCTTTGGTGGACAAGAGCTTTGCCCAACAATCGAGGAGTTTCGCGCCTACCTTGGCGGTTTCGGCTCTGGAGATGTCATTGTCCCTCCCGTGCACGAGAACATGTCCAAGGTTCTTGCTGCCTCTCTTGGCTTGAATGACGGTGTTGCTCGTTACTTGGTTAGCAATGGTCATCTCAACGTGATGCGACTTATTGAGATGTTCTCTCCTCTTGGCAACTTAGCGGACGTAACCTACCACTCTCGGCGCATGACCGCTCTTTGTATGTGTTTGCTTGCCGCTTACTTCTTGGTTCCCTCCACTGGTCGTGCTAGCTCGGCATTGGTCAGCATTGCAGTGCAGATTGGGGCGCGGAAGGATGTGATTCCGATGGTATTGGCTGAGACACTGATGGGTTTAGACAGGGTTCGTTCTGGAGAGACTGAGACTTTTGGAGGCTGCCCCCTTCTCTTGCAGGTTTTTAGTTTTCACCTTATCTTCCCTCTTTTCAGCTCTTCCTACTCTTTTTAATGCTGGGCTTGGCTTCCTATGGTTTCTCACTTGTTTTCTCTCTTTGGCAGATTTAGCTGTGTGACAAGGTGAACATACTGACTTTCCCACCCGGCAACTTGGCATATGGCGCTAGGTTACTTTCCTCTCGGTGCTTTGAATTTGCGGACAGGCGAGTTTCCGAGTGGGTCACCTTCTTCAAGCGTCAACAGGCTGAGACTATTTCCTGGAGAAGCTCTTGGCTTGATCTCCCGCCCATGACTGTGCATTATATGGGTTCCCAGTGGGTGGTTCTTCCTGGGCTGGAGGCTTTTACCTTCTACATCCCTTATCGGATTCAGCGTCAGCTTGGTTTGAGACAGGAGGTTCCTGCAGAGATCCTGGTGGATGTGGTCCTGCCTTTCTTTCGTCATTCGGTTTTATGCAACTACCAGCGACTCTGGAGGTCTCGTGAGGTCACCGATGCTCATCCTTACCCTTCTGTGGCAGTGCGTGGGAGTTACAGGAAATGGCTCAGGAGGGACATTGCTGCGAGGGCAGGTGCCCAAGGAAACTGACTCGACCCTACTTACCCTGATCATTGAATAAATCGTGGACCTCCTTTTATTGTATTGCCTTTTTATTTTCGAAGATCATGCTCAGCCTTATGTATTAGAAGCAGTTATTTTAATAAAATGAGTTATAGAGGGTCTCTCCCTCTCTGATTCTGCCTTTGTGGATTCTGTCAACCTGGATTTTTGTTTTTGATTGATAGTGACCGAGTCCCATAGTGAGACTGCCTACGTATCCTTTTGATGAAGGAATCAGGTCATGACGTAGTTCAAGGATAGGGTTCGCTCTGGTTTTAACACTCTCCTTTTGCGCTCTAATTTTTGCCTAGTACCGCCCTTTCGGGTTTTCGGTCTAGCGAGCTTGTTCATCGTATGCCATATCTTTTGCCTAAGATGCCCTTGCGGGTTTTCATCCTAGCAGGCCTTTTGCTCTACTTTTTGCCTGGAACTGACTGCCCTTGCAGTTTTCAGCCCAGCGAGCTTCTCTAAGGGGTAGTAGCGCTTGAGTTGATCCAGATTGACCAGAGTTGAGAATTCATTTCCGTCCAGGTCGATGAGCTGCGTAGCTCCTCCGGATAGGATAGTTTTGATTATGTATGGCCCAGACCATTTTGGTCGGAACTTTCCTCGTGGATCATAGATCGGTGCTCGTATCTCCTTCAGAATCATATTGCCTTCTGCCAGGTCCCTGGGCTTCACTTTCTTATTAAATGCGCGTGCAATTCTCCTTTGATATCCTTGAATGTGGTAAAGTGCCCTTAAACGACGTTCATCAAACAACATAAGTTCTTCAAATCGGTTGCTCAGCCAATCTGCCTCTTGTACATCGCATTCGATCATAGTCCAGAGGGATGGCACCTCTAATTCTATGGGAAGTACGGCCTCCATGCCATAAACCAAAGAGTACGGAGTTGCTTCCGTTGGCGTACGCACAGACGTGCGGTATCCCCACAATGCCAAAGGTAGTCATTCATGCCAATCCCTTGCAGATTGAATAGTCTTTTCCAGGATGGTTTTGATTGTTTTATTGGCCGCCTCCACGGCCCCATTGGTTTGCGGTCGGTAAGTCGTTGACTTGTGCACTTGGACCTGGAATTCTTCCAAGACTTCCCTTGCTCGTCCTTTGAAATGAACCCCGTTATCGGATACGAACGCCTGCGGGACCCCATACCGATAAATGACATTTTGCTTGATAAAGTGCGCGACTTGAACCGCGGTCAGGGTTGCATACGAGGCTGCTTCTACCCATTTTGTGAAGTAATCGATAGCCACCAGGATGAACTTGTGGCCGTTAGAAGCTGCTGGCATAATTCTTCCGATGACATCAATACCCCATGTCGAGAAAGGCCATGGCGAGGTCATTTGCTGCAACTCATGTGGCGGAACATGCGTGAGGTTAGCGTGAATTTGGCACTTATGGCAACATCGTACGTATTCGACACATTCCGTCTCCATGGTGGACCAGAAGTAGCCTTGTCTCAAAACCTTTTTGGCAAGCATCATGCCGTTCATGTGAGGACCACATACTCCTTCATGGACTTCCTCCATCACCCTTTTGGCCTCCTCACCATGAATACATAGCTTGTGGGTTCCACAGTGAGACCTTCGATATAGATTTCCTCCACAAATGATGTACTGGGCTGCCATTCTCCGAAGGGCGATCCTGTCTTTCTTGCTTGCTTCAGAGGGGTACTCTCCTCTTTCCACAAATCTCCAGATGTCATAAAACCAAGGATGATCATCTTCGGGCTCGTTGATGGCCATGACGTGTTGGTATACCGGGGTATCCCTTTGCTCGATCATAATTGGCCTTAACTTCATGCCGATAGGGATTTCGATCCTGGAGGCTAATGTTGCCAGGGCATCAGCGAATTGATTCTTGAGTCTCGGGATATGGATGAAAGTTACTTTGCTGAAATGGGGAATGAGATCTTCGAGATCTTGATGGTACAGCTTTAACTTCTCTTCCCTGACTTTCCAATCACCGTTTGCTTGAGAAACGACCAAGTTTGAATCTCCCACAACTTCCAACTTTTCTATACCGATTTCAATGGCTGCTTCCATGCCGACAATGCAAGCTTCGTATTCCGCTTGATTGTTGGTGACTTCGAAGTTGAGCTTGAATGCAAGCGGGATATGCATCCCATCCGGTGAAATTAGTAGCACACCAATTCCGAATCCTCTCTGATTGGCTGCTCCGTCGAAATACAACCACCACACGTCCTCAACTATGGTCAATATGCCTTCATCCGGGAATTCAAATTCGGCATCTTCCTTTCCTTCGACTGGGCAGTCGGCCAAAAATTCAGCAACAGCCCTTCCTTTTACTGACTTTCTGCTGACGGACTTTAATTCAAATTCTGCCAGCATTAATAGCCATCGTGCCATTCTTCCTGTGAGTGCTGGTTTTTCGAACAAGTACTTCAGAGGATCCATTCGGGATATCAATCTCACCGAATAGGCCAGCATGTAATGTCTTAACTTTCTGGAAGCCCAAACAAGTGCCCAGCATGTCTTTTCTAATGGAGTATAACGTTCTTCAGACCCAACCATCTTTTTACTGAGGTAATAGACGGCCCTTTCAACCCCATCGTCTCCTTCTTGTGCCAACATACACCCCATGGAAGACGAGGTGACTGACAGGTATAGGATCAAAGGTTTTCCTGGTTCTGGCGGCATTAAGACTGGCGGATTCCTTAGATAGGCTTTGATGGCCTCGAAAACTTGCTGACATCTGTCGGTCCATGCGAAGGGTGTTCCTTTCTTGAGCAAACGGAATATGGGTTTGCATGTTGAAGTCAGCTTTGCGATAAACCGGATGATGAACTGTATTTTGCCAAGGAAACTCCTTACGTCTTTCTCTGTCTGTGGCGGCTCCATTTCCAGAATGGCCTTAATCTTTGATGGATCGATTTCAATGCCGCGAGTGGTGATCATGAATCCGAGCATTTTCCCTGTGGTGACTCCGAACGTACATTTAGCAGGGTTGAGGCGCATCCTGTACTTCCTTATTCTTTCGAAAAACTTTCTCAACGCGGGTAAGTGACCTTCTCACTCTTTCGCCTTAACGATCATGTCGTCCACGTAAACCTCCACTTCTTCATGGATCATATCGTGCAACAAGGTTATAGCAGCTCGTTGATAAGTGGAACCTGCGTTTTTCAGCCCGAAAGGCATGACCCGATAGCAATAGGTTCCCCACTCGGTAATGAACGTGGTCTTCTCTCGGTCTTCCGGGGCCATGAGAATCTGGTTATATCCTGAGAAGCCGTCCATGAAGAAAAGTAAGGCATGTCCCGCGGTGTTATCAACTAGCACGTCGATGTGGGGCAGAAGGAAGTCATCCTTGGGGCTAGCTTTGTTTAAGTCCCTGAAGTCCACACAGATCCTGATTTTGCCATCCTTCTTTGGAACGGGAACGATGTTAGCAACCCACTGAGGGTATTTAGTTACCATTAAGAACCCAGCATTGATTTGTTTAGTTACTTCCTCTTTTATTTTAAGCACCCAATCGGGTCTCATGCGTCTCAATTTTTGTTTTACCGATTTCGCGTCAGGGTGAAGGGGAATCCGATGTTCCACGATTTCAGGATCAATTCCGGTCATATCAGCGTGCGACCATGCAAAAATGTCTTCGAATTCTTTTAACAACTCCATAAGAGCCTGACGCTTTTCTTCTTACAGCGCGGAACCGATCTGGACCATTCGGGGATTCTCTTCGTCCCTCAAATTTATTGAAACAACTTCTTCTTTTACAGGCTGAGCATGCCTTTCGTCTTCCCTTTCGATTAGGGACCGAATTTCTTCAGGGATTTCCCCCTTGAAATCGATCTTTTCATCATTGGGGTCGACACAATTTATTTCAAAATCAGGGAAGTAAGCGGAATCAGATTCATTTATTTCATCATTAGCAGAGGCCTCGAGGGCACCGTACACACGGGTAGATTCAAACTCAAAATACAGACTCTGAGGAGTTGGGCCAAGAGGCGCCGACTCAGACTTGACAGACTCAGAAGACTCAAAAGACTCGGAAGACTCAAAGGACTCAGTTTCAGATTCAGACTCATGACTGGTTGCACTCGGTATGAAAGTCCAATTCTTATAATCTCCAGCGGCATCCATGATGAGTGAAGTTGGATCTTCGGGGGCCTCTTGCCCCAGCATCTGCACTTCTGCCACCACAACTATACCCAATGGTTCGTCCTCCTCGAATAAGGTCGCCAAGCTACCCAAGGCAAGAGTTTCAACCCAATCTATCACATTTACTGGTTTGATTATTGCTTCTGGCTCTTCATCACTTTCAGGCCAGACATCATTGGCGAATATCTCAAATCCTGGTAGGAAGGTATTGGTTTCTTTGTCCCAAAATGGTTCCGGCTGCCCTTGATAAATCTGTTTTGCCTTTTCTTTGACAAAATAATCTTCCAGCCTGTCTCCTTTCTTCTCCCTCCTATCCTCGGAAGGGCAGTACCCCACACCTGTTATGCGGGTTAAAGTTCCTGGCTCTTCAAACTGTGCTGGCCCCTGAAGATTCTTTCCCAGCCCCAATCCTGGCATGTAGGACATTTTCTTCATTATCTTTATGGCCACATTACTAACGACGAAGTCGTCATCAATCTTGACAGTGAAAACAGAATGAGAGGTGTCAAGAGAGAAACCGCCCAGAGCAACGTCCTCTTCCCCATGTTGTATTTCCAAAAGCGGGGCATTGTCTTCCACAGGAGCACGAATCCCAGAATCGTCGTGAATGGTGAGCATACCAGTTTCTAGTCCCAGTCTAACTTTCTGGGGGAGTGTTGAAGAAACTGCCATGATATCAGGTCGATGCATCCAAGGTCTACCCAGCAGTAGGTTGAAGGATGCGGGAATGTTTACCACATGGAACTCCACATCTGTTTGGTAGGGCCCAAAAGTCATAGGAAGCGTGAAAGTGCCAGTCACATCCCGACGGGTGTTGTCATATGCCCGAACTTTGACTTCTGATGGAGAGAAATCGCTATTTTTGTATCCCAGGCAATAAGCGACACGAAGTGGACAGACATTGATTGCTGACCCGTTGTCAATGAGGATTACGGGTACCCATTTTTCGTGGCATTTTAGAGTGATATGGAGTGGCCGATTGTGATCGGTTCCATCAGCGGGCAAATCTCGATCGGTGAAGGTGATAGCATGCTTGACGGGTATGATTTTGATGAGTGCCACAAGTTCGTCGGGGGTTATGGCGGAGAGGACTTTTAGGTGAGAGAGAGCTTGGATGAATCCTTCGCGATGGCGGGTGGAATGAACAAGCACGTCCCAAACAGACATTTTGGCTGGAGTCTGTTCGAGTTGGCGCTTGATCATTCTTTCTGGGTCTTTCTCAGGGCGTGAAGGTTCTTTAACTGGCGGGGCAAAGGGTTGGAAAGTATCTTTGATTGGGGTAACAAACGGGTTGGAAGGTTCTTTAGTCAGTGGAGCTGGAGGGTTGGAGGATTCTCCGATTCGAAGATTAGGGGGTTGGTATATTCGACCACTCCTGGTTAATTGACCAATCTGTTGGTACTTGGACTCTTCATTCCACAAATCCGCAAGGGCCTTGCGCTTGTTCCCAATGGTAGTGCCTTGGAGATTGGCAGCCAAGTCAGCGACAACCAGGTCCTCCCACAGGTCTTCGGGCTTCCATTTCTCAGCTTCTACTACCGTCCTATTTACCGTCCATTCTTCATTCCCTACTTTTATGTTGATGATTTCCATATTACCCCACGGGTCTGTCTTAGCACCTGGTTCGTCTTCCTATAAGTTCATCATGGCAACATCAGCATCTTTTGGGAAAGTGACAGATGACTCTGACTTAAATTCATCAACCGGGTAATCCATCGGGTTGAACTCATTACTAGCCATATCTTCTTCGGGACCCGGCGGTTCTGGGTATGGAGCAAGACCCACGTTATTGTATGGGTCGTTGGCTATGAGATCGAGGAGGTAGGAGAAGAGGTCTGGTCGAAATGGAACCGGTTCAGGCCAGTCGTAGATCACCGCCGGTGGTTGGTATTCTTCTGCAAACAGCATGGGTATAGAGAAGGTATCTAAAGGATCATTCCAGGCCAAGAGTTGGTACTCATCCGGAATTGGGTTCCATTCCCATTCAGGCACTTCCGGCAAGTTGAACATCATATTCAAAGAGAATCCATCGAGAGGGTCAGCATAAATGTTTTGCCAATCAACTTCCCATTCCGGCTCAAAGAACGGGTTTACATCTTCTTGGAAATTAGCGACTTTAAACTCTTTCCAATCATCAATCAAATCTCCCCAATCCCAAAGGTAACAGAGGGCGATTTCTTCGGGAACTTCCACGACAGGCTTCGGTTCGGTATCAGGAATGATGAAAGAGGTAGGATCAAAGTCTTGGCTTTTGTCTTGGGTGATTTGGTTGATATGGAATGGGGTATTATGCTGTGGCAAGGGATTTGTCATGGTGTTTGGTTTGTCAGAAGGAGGGATATCGATGACTTTATTGTCGATGAGGTTTTGAATCTCATGACGGAGACTGATACAGTTATCAGTGGTGTGGCCATGCATTTGGTGGAAATCGCAGTATACGTTTTGATTTAGATTGGGTGGAATGTTCTGTGGTGGCGGACGGGGATTCAGCACTCCTACTTCGGTGAGCTTTTTGAGCAAGGCGGATCTAGGAGTACTGAATTGGGCAAAGGCTCTTTATTGGGACTTTGGTTTTTCTGAAATTTGGTTTACTTCTGCCGGTTTGGCGGATGAAGTTCCGGCCTGATTGGAATTCCCGTAGAGGACATTGCTGTTCCCTGAATATACCCTCTTGGGCTTTGCTGCTGATTCCTTCCTTTCTAATGTTCCGTCTCGCAGTGCTTCTTCTACAGCCAGGCCTGAGTCATAGAAAGTTTCTAAATTCGGGGCTGCCTGGGAAAGAACCATGTATGGAGCAAAAGAATTTGGGAGATTCTTGGTGATGATCCTTATCTGTTCCTTTAAATCTGGTTTGCTTTGCATCTGAGTGGCCTTAGCCCTCCAACGTTTCACAAAGTCGGCGAAGCCTTCTTTTTCACCCATCTTGGTGCTTTCTAGTTCCCTTGTGGTCATCTTTAGATCGACATTGAAATCGTATTGAGCTACAAATGCCGTCCCAATATCTTCCCAAGTCCTTTTCTTAGAGGGCTCTAGGGTAAGAAACCATTGCAAAGCAGGTCCTGACAGAGATTCATGGAATAGTTGGGCCATGGCTTCCTTCTCGATTCCTCTCATGGTGAGTGAACCAACATACCCTTGGAGGTGAGCTTTTGGATCTCCGGTACCGTCAAACTTTGCGAAGTCCACACCCTTAAACTTTTCTGGTAACTTCGCGTTGGGGAACAAGCACAATTTGTTCATGTCAATCTCTCATCTTCCTAATCGCTTGCTTTCTTGCATTGATTCTTCCAACTTCCCAATTTTAACCATAAGGGCGACCATATTAGGATCGATTGCTGGCGCGTCCTTGGATGGGGTTTCTTCCTTGGGTACATCAGTTTTAACCAAAAGCTTGTCGCAAACCTCTTGCATGGTTTCCATTATCATGTTCATGTCGCCTTTCATGGATGCAACCGAAGCTTTGAGTTGCGCATCCATCCCAGCGAGGGATTGCCTAAACTGAGCGTCCATAGTAGCCATGTTCTGCCTAATCTCTTCTACCCCGTTTCCTTGGTCAGCCATGGGTAGGAGACTATCAAGTGACGGAAGCTCCTCTATGGCTGGGCTTAGTGAAACTGCTAATGACGGCTGGCCTTCCTGCTCTATGTGGACCTCAACCAGTTGGGTTTCTTCCAGGGTATCTATGCGAACCAATCTTCGAGATGGACGAAACCAATTGGGTAAAGTGATAAGCCCGTGATAGTGTAAATAACCGGGCTTATCTCGCTCATTTTTGCCACGCTCACGCGCATAATTCCTTGTTTTTGATTGATATTGCGCGAAAGGTGCATTTTTGGTGATTACAGGTTTTTCTTGTGAATAAGGCTTGATTAAAGCCATGTTTCGCTCCAACAACGTTCGGTGATCCGAGGGCTACAATCGGAGCGATTCCGGAGCTTGGGGATTGTCGTGGAAGCCCCGGAACCAAGCCTGCAGTGAGCTGCTGAGAAGGACTGGCCAAAACACAATGTCTACCGGTAGACATTCAACGTCTACCGGTTCAATCCCAGATCAGTGAGGCCATCATTCTGGGCCATTTTGGATCGGCCAATGTCTTCCGGTAGAGATCAATGTCTACCGGTAGAAATCCAGTCAAAGCAGCCTCAACCTTTTGCTACGAACTCGTTCTACCGGTAGAGATCAATGTCTACCGGTAGATATTCACCAGTTTCTGCAGATTTCTATTTTCTTTTTCTTTTTCTTTTGTAACTAAAAAGGGGTACTATATAAGCCCCCTTGACACGTTTTTAGGTCATCTTGGATCATTTTTAAGCTAGCTCTTTCTCTCTCTACCTCCCTCTCTTCTCCAACTCTCAAATACTCATTAATGGAGCATTGACTAGTGGGTTTTGGGGGTGGTTGCTCTTCATTAAAGTTGTAAGTTAACTTGGGTTCTTCATTAATCAAGTGTTTATTTCTAATTTGAGCATGATTTTGTTTTCCCCTTTCCTTACCCTTGTTCATTTCACTTCTCTTTTGATTATGGTTGAGTAGGGTAGCAAGATTAGGTTATGGGATGATTAACATCCCGTAACCAAGGGTATTCCTTGTTCTTCTCTCTCTAAACTTCATTTTCAAAGAGTAAACATGATTTAGGGTATTTTTACGTAGCAAAGCTTGGAGATGTTAACCCCTTTGATCATTTGTAGGCAAGGGTTTCGATTTCTTGCCACACGTGATGCTTAGGGCTATGTCTTTCCGAGCGTTTGTCAAAATATTCCCAAAACCCTAATTTGTTTACCAGTCTTTTTGAACGAGAGGAACAAGGGTGCTTTTGAGTTATGGGTGTTAGTTATCTTTTAACCTAATCTTTAGTTAATCTCCAGTTTAAAAGCCGTAGTTAGGTTAAGTAGCCATTTTCCCAAAATCAGTCAGTTGGCCGTCTCAACGCCGAATTTGGTTGGCGGCCCTAACGCTAAAACTCTCGACATTCGCTAATCTCCGAAGTTAAGTTATGGACGCGCTCCCTGTGGAATCGATCCCGGACTTCCGGGTTTTATTATGCTTTCAACCGACCTAACCCTACGCTTGGGGTTTTCTTATTGCAACACACATTAAGGTCGCAAGCATAAAGCCTCTTCTTTTTGCAGGTGTCCAATGTTTCTAAACTATGCAGCAAAGCAAAAGGGAACAACTCAAAGATCCGCCCCGAGTGTCTATCCTACCTTCTACGTGCTTTCTAGGTCCCAGAACCTACCGCGACTTGAGTTTCACTTGGGGCATTTGTACAGAAGATTTCTGACGATCTAGGTAGGTGCTGTCAGGCAGGTTAAATTCCGATCGTTTTCGAAACCAAAGCCAATCTCCTTATCTTGACCATCCGAGACAGAGCAATGTGACCGTCAGAATCCAAATACGCACACCTCCAAGGTTAATCCCATGTCAAGGGAGCCGTTCGGGCACGGCAAACACCGGAGGTATCGCAACCTCCATGGATTTATAGTCTCCTAGACTGACCGGAGAGTCCTAAGGAATTCTACGGGAGCCTAATCCTCTAGCCTGCAAGATGCAATGATGCATGAATGATATGTATGTACAAAGAAATACACATAAACAGGATATATCACATAAGTCCTAGCCATGGGTTCCTGTCCTAGTTGGGAAAGTACTATGGTTATGTACAAGTGCAAAGGCCGGTTTTGGTTTGAGAGGGGTTCCCCGGACTAGAGCCAAGATGTACTACCCCATGTCGAATGTATTGCAAGACAATGGTCGAACAACACGATGGCTCATAATAGTCGAGGGTTGCTAGGCATTTCGGGAGAGCTTGTCAGCGGTAAACCGGGCAAGATAGCCGAAACACACTAGCGAGGCTTGTGCGGTGCGAAGTGTAAAAAAAAGTTAAGTTCTCCAAATTGCATTAAGTCCCCCAAGTAAAATGCCTTTCAAGTTTGGCCCTCTTGATTATTCAACACTTCTTTATGTATTTTTTTTTTAAAAAAAAGAAGTTTTGAATAAAAGTCCCCAGCAAAGTCGCCACTGTGGGCTCCCGCGCCCGAAGCAGTGCGATTCGTGACAGAGTCGCCACCCGAATTTTTGAGATGGATGATCCGAGGAACCGAGGGGGTTTTGTTTTGAAGAGAAAAGGCCTTTTGATCTAGCGAAACTGTTTGAGATTTTGGATCCGGGAGCCAGGTTACAAACGGGGAAGGTTTTGTTGAAAAGCACCCCGCTCGCCCGGTGAAAACCGGTCTCTACTAAGCATTTTAAATGGGGGGATTAATACAACTCGGAAAACCTTGAAAACACATAAAGGGAAGGGGAAACAAGATAGATCATCACACGTTGCCGTGCTAGTGGTGCTTGCTGTACAGATATGATATAGATGACATGGCGATGATATAAATAGGAAAAACATAGAAATGAACTGTCGGAATCACTGCCCTCCGTCAGACGGCATATTGGCTTGTAGCGCGCGGCTTACCAATATGCCGTGCGAGGTTCCGATTCTGATACCAAACTTTTATAGTTTTGTAAAGTTTCGCACGGTGTACCATTACATCGCACGGTTTTATTTTAAAGTTTCAGACAACTCACAGCTGTCAGATCATCTCAGATCTACACCATTCTTTCAAACCATGAAGGGAAAACCATTTTTGATACGCTTCTTTGTTTTGAAAAGATCTATGGAGTTTAAAACATGGCTTGTAGAAATGGTCTCATTCTGAGACAGCTTTTGGTATACAAAAAAGACCCAATAACGGACGATCGCGATCCAGACAGTTTGATCAAGAAAACAGTATTTTTTTTGAAATGCCGTGCGTATTGGTCTGCTACGCCGTGCGACGCTCTAAAGAGTCGCACGGTTTAGCACACCTTCGTACAGAGCTCTGGTTTTGTTTTGTAAAAAAGGTTTTGGGTCAGATCTTAACCAAAAGGGTCAAGCCTGAGAACAGAAAGGTCTCTTCAGGGCCAGGACAGAGCCTAGCCCAAGGAAACTTGATTTTTACCTTGGATCCGGAGCTTGAATGAGCTTTGATGAAGGAGGATGGACGTCGGAGGGTGAAAAAAAAAAAAGAAAGTAGAAGTGTGGATGTGTGTAATGGATGGGTATATTGGGTGGTTGGGATCTCAAAGTTAGTATGGGACTAACTTCAATGGTGAGAAGAAAAATGGAGTAAAAAGGCCTAGAGAATGTCTTTTAAGAACAACATTCTCAAGGCTTGGAAATGGAAAAGTGGGTGTGAAAGCAAGAAGAGAGAGAAAGGGTATAATGGTGATCAAGGGCCCTTTTTCCTTGAGTGGAGGGGTGTATTTATAGGCAAGAGCCTTGGATTTTGAATTTCAAAAGTTGGAGGTATTTTCTGGGCGGGCCAGAAGTGTGCTTTCGGCTGAGCCGTATTGCAGCTGTGGCTCAAATGGGCGTGGCCGACAGCTTTCTGAGCCAGTCAGAACTTTATCCAAAATACCGTGCGGTTAACCTCATGACTGCGTGCGGCGTATTAAATTTCGATACGCCGTGCGGTGTAGATGTGTCGCGCACGGTACTTTAGGTTCGGTCCAGGGCTTCTTGGGCTTTCTCCGGGCTTTTGAGGTTTTTGGGTTTTTCTGGGCTGATGGTTGGTTTGGGCTGCGGATGCTGGAGGAATACTTCATTCAAGCTCACAAAGGCTTTGTTTCCTTTATTTCATCATCGGGGCGATCAAAGACCCTTCGAGGTCCGGATTGGGGTATTTACAAAATGTCATTAAATGCTGCGACATGGTAAGGTACAATTTTGAATATTTCTGGGATGGCACTATTATAATAATAAATATGGGTCACATTAAGTAAATTCACAAAGATTACGGTTTTCAGTGAAAGCGTGATAAAAAGTGGTGCTTAAATTTTTTTTTTATCTCAGTTTAAGTCCATAGCTGAGATAAAAAGTGGGTTTTAGCGTGAAATAAAAGACCTCGTTCTTGCGGCGAGATAAAAGAAAAACAACATCGCTCTTGCGGCGTGATAAAAGATTTTAGGACAGAAAAAAATGAGATAAAAGATATTGCTTTTGTGGCGAGATAAAAGAGAAAAGATCTCACCATTGTGGCGTGATAAAAGATTTTAGGGCGAAAAAGAATGAGATAAAAAATCTCGTTCGTGTGGCGAGATAAAAGAGAAAAGAATGTGGGAGGAAATTTCCAATGTTTTATGGTTCAAAGGGGGCATAAGCCTAAGAAGTTGGAAACTGTTGTCAAATTTTAAATTTTTTTAAACAATGTTTATATATGTATTTTTATATTTTTTAATATCATGTTAGTTGCATTTCAAAAAATTCAGCAAATTTTAAGGGAAATTTTTTTTTCTCTCTCTTTAGGAAATAAGTATAAATTTTTTTTGTTTTCCTAATGTAACATAAGTTCTTGGCTAGCTTAGTGGTAAGGGTTTGGAAAATCAACCAATGGTGCGTAGGTTTGAAACTTGGCAATGACAAGAAAAAAAAGATGGTCTAGTAGATACAAAGAAAAGATCACGCGCAATGGTTTTTTCCATCTCAGTTTATGGTGTGATCATTTTAAATTTTCAATCATGGTTATAGATCGTGATCTAAAGTAACATACAATCACACCCAGAAAAGAGAAAGTATCACACCCAAGAGAAACAATCACGGCTTGTAATCGTAATAAAAGAGAAACGATTAGAATAACATAACAAAAACTATAGTAAAAAAAACAGACTAAGTTTAATTTTGGGCATTGATAATGCCACTCCCCAAATTTATAATGTCACTCCGCAGATCCCTATATGGATTTTTCAAATTGATAACTTCACTCTCTTTTGGGAGTGGCATTATAAATTTGGGGAGTGACTTTATAATTAAATTCTCTTAATTTTTTTAGGTTACATTGTTTTAGGATTAGAGTGTGAAGTTTTTTTTTCTTAATTACACATCATCATTTATATTATTTCACTTTGGCCCATTGAATTTAGTTTTGGAATACTTTTTTGGGTCTCCTTTCATGAAAAAAATAGAAGATTTATGACTAGTATATAATAAAAAATAAGGAAAAAAAACCTAGCAGTGGCGAGACTATATAAGTTGGGGATAAAAAAAATTTCACATATAATAATTGCATTTTCTAAAATTCTTGTCGTGGTGACCGCCGCCACTAGACCCCCCTGGTTCCATCATTGTATGTGTTGTATGTAGTCTATGAAGCATGGACACCGATATGGGATATGGACACGATTCAATACGGATACGGCGATACGAGAAAATCTAAAACGAGAAAATATGAAAAAATGGGATACGGATATGGCTAGGATATGTTGGATTAGAAGGGTGGAGATAGGGCTGTCCACGGATCCGACCCGCCCGACCACCCGACCGAACCCGACCCGAAAACTAAGGCAATGGACGGATCCGATCAGGTTTATCGGTCGGATTCGGGTCCAGAATCAGCAATTTTTTCTTTTGTCGGTCGGGTGTCGGATGTACGGGATTATTTTTCGGATTACCCGATCCGACCGACGTATTCAGTATAAAACGAAAAAAATCCCTAATTTTCAATTTCATGGCCACACCCCCACCCCCACCCCGTTCGGCGTTCACTTCCTTCTTCAATTCTTCTCCTTCTCAGACGACAGACCTACTCCTCCCAGTCCAGTTCTCCTTCTCCCAAACGCCCGACACCACACCTCCACCAGCTTCTCCACCACTCCTCCGCCGACTGTGGCGGCGTCTCCCCCTCGTCCTGAACGACGTCTTCGTCGTAATCGTTCCCAGCCGTCGAGAATGAGAAGAACGAAGGCTTTTAGAACGAGAAGCAGAAGAACAAAGGTTTGCTCGTCCTCTAGGTCTGGGCCACTGTAACTTGAATCAAAAATTGATTTTCAGGAAAAAAAAGTTTGTAGATCTGTGGTTGTTGAGTTCTTTGATGGTGTAATTGTAACTGAAATCTTTGGCCCGTGAATCTTTGAATCTTGTTGAGTTAATGTTGTTCGATCTCTCTCCTAATATTTGTGTATGGGTTATTAGATCTCTCTCCCCCAACATTTCTGTATGTACTGGGTTTTTTTTTTTAAAATTTGATGGACCCGACCGAACCCGACAACTCCAACCCGACTACGTTTCGGTCGGAGCCCGACCAGTGGTTCGGTCGGTCTCGGGTGGACATTTCGGCAATCCAACTAAAGTCGGGTCGGGTCCAACCCGACCCGAACCCGACCAAATCCGACCCGTGGACAGCCCTAGGTGGAGAGCCCGTTGCGCGATGTTTTTAGCATTTTATTACCCATAATAACAAGAGCAGAGATAAAAACTTTTGGATTTTCCGTTTGCATTATTTTTAAATAGTAAGTCTTCTGGTCGGTTACTTGCCTAATAATAGAAGTCTATAAAAAAGACTATTGAACACACGTCATGTATGACACAATAAATATGTTAGTCTACTTCTGGTTACTAGCTTGTTTAAAAATAGAAGGTTTTTTTGTTGGGGGTGGCGACGGAGCTCGGTCGAATGGTGATGGTGTTCGACTGTGGAGGTGCAGCAGTGGTGTACGGTAGTGGAAATGGTGGTGCTCGGTGGTAGCTGGCGGTGATCCGGTTGGTGGAGGAGGAGAAGGTGGTGATGGCAAGCACGGCTGCGAGGAGGTGGGAGGAGAGTATCGACTAATAAATGGGGTTTTTTTTGTTGGGTTATACTCATGACTTATTGGGTCATTTAAGTTGACCCAATTAAAACCCAGTTAAGCCCAATTAATAAATGGGTTAGATGGGTTGGACCCATTCTGACCCAGCTAATAAATGGGTTTGGTTGGGTCTATTTTTTAATAGATGGGTTTGGGTTTCTTAATGGGTTTGGATTCAATTTGCCACCTCTAGGGGAATCCAACAAAGAGTTGTATGAAAACACCTGTTGGGACAAGCCCAAAACACCTAGGGGCGAAGCCCGAAACAACAAAGCCCAAATAAAATGTGCAAGGCCAACCTGATTTTTGGAGAACCAATCTCGTACTGTCAACATTAGCACACATTGACTAGGTCCCGTTCTAGAACACCAAATAAATTCTTATTTTTTAAGAAGGCAATTTCAAGCTAAAAAATAATGGCCTTACTGAAATCCAAAAATATGTAATATGGATCTTGTTTGAAATTTATACGGTGCAAAAAAAATCAAAAAATTATTTTGTATTTGCATTATATTTGAGTTTGAAAATGTAAAATAAGTACTTATTTTTTAAGAAGGTGTTCTAAAACAGAGCCTTAATTGTTAGAAAACCAATCTCACAGTCCGCATGTAGAAGGCCCATTTAAAATCGGAAAAAGCCCTCTATAATATAGTTCCTAGAGAATTTGCAGCGTGTACTTGGAGTGGTACTATGGGCCATTGTAACTTTGGGCTCATTCAATTTTTATTGAATGTAATTTTTTTTTCTTTTTCTCTTTTCTTGTAGGCCTCTTGTGGTACCTCGATCTCCGTGACCCGTATTTTGTGTTTTTCCATGTTCTCTTTGTTGAATTTCTAATAAAATTTTGCTGCCTATAAAAAAAAAAAAAAACCTGTACTTCTTCTATGTATGTTAATTTATCACCAAAGTTTCGTGTTAGAAAGATTTCCACAAGAATTGATAATGACTAGGCCAATTGGCCACAGATATTCACTTGAGCAATATTGGGAGACTTGCTAGTCTATGTTTGGATGTCAAACTTAGTTAAATAAGCCAACAAAAGAAATGACACCGTTTAGTTCTTGAGAGAAACATACTTACAATGGAGCCGTGAATAAGCACAATCTTTGTCATCCGTTTCAGCAATCAATGATCCGGATTTTAAAAAAAAAAATTTCACTAGAAGAATTTAACTATTCTTGCAAATAGTTTTTTTAAAATCTAGACCGTTTGGACGTGCAATATTGAGCGCCTTAAACTTTGTCTATGGGTTGTTCGGTTGTTACGTAAAAAAGGTTTTTTTCAAGAAAGAGAGGCAGTTGCAAGTTCTCCTGCAACTTGTAAATTTGTTCTTTTGGCTTCGATCCTTCTTTGACTTTTATTCTTTTGTCCTTATTTTTGGGACCCAACAATACTAAAGAAACATCTCAAGTAATATTGCGGATAAATTGGTTGTAGTTGTGATCACGTGATTATAATTATAACCCGATAGCATAATCATGCGTGTGAAATATACTTTCTATCGAAAGCTACTGACGGTTTATTTTAACTAGTAGTATGTCAACCAATTCAAAAATATATAGTAAATTCTTAATTTGTTTTGTGACCACTTGGTTCCACCACCGCATCTCTTTTCGGGCTTTCTCCTTCGTTCAGAAAGAATGAAATTTCAATCAATATATTGCGTTGGTTGAGCAAAAGGCCTTCTTTGCGTTCGCTCACTTTTCACCGTATTAGAGGCGGCTCTCGACTGTCATTCGGGCTACCGATGTGAAGCAAAGTTTTTAATCCTGAACACTCATATAAGGAGAGCTAATTTAATTGTTCTTTTTGGAAGTTCGTGCCACTTTTTAATTGATTATATCTTGTAATTTATAATATTTTATGTGATTTTGAAAACATTCTATTATAGATAATTTATAATATTTTATGTGATTTTGAAAACATTCTATTATAGAACAAATCGAGATATATCAAATAAGATCCATATTGGATATACAATTTATTACCAATTTAAAGATATGACTAATTTTTTTTATCCAATTAGAATAGAATTGAAACAGGTAAATTAAACGGAGGGAGTAATTAATAGATAGGATTAGCGTGTAATATTCTAGTCCGAGTATAATATTCACCAAACAAATTACTACTCCGTATTTATTATGACATTGTACGACATTTTCTAATACACAATTATGGAGTAGTACGCAAAGGAATATTGTTTCGAAGTCAATGCGTAATTACTGTTTACTTTCTCAAAATGATAGCGAAGCAGAGTGAGTGAGTGAGTAAGACCAACTTAGTTACAGCTAGCACTGGAGCTTGGGCACCACGTCGTCGATGAGCCACTCAGCCATCCTCTTATATGCTGCTTCTGTTAAATGAATTCCGTCCCAACTTATGAATCGATTAGGATCCGGGCAAATCGGAACCTCCGAACTACACATGTTGGTCACAGTGAAATTGTAATCCCCACCAATCCCACAACAAGCCTTCTGCGTAGTCTCACCGTCAAATCCTAAATGGAGAAAAAAAAAAAAAAGTACATTGTTAGCCGTGATTAATGAGTAAATCGATACAATTACTGTGTTCTTCTTGTTGCAAGGGTAAATAGGCTCACCAAGTTAATAAATTTCTTTTGCATCTTTGTATCTTTTCAGAGATTAATAAATTTCTTTAATTTGTTGAGAGAAAAAAAAGAGGCTCACCAAGTTCTACGGCATGATCGAAAAGCCACAAGAAGGCACGGTAGTAATCACCATAAACAATGACTACATCAGGATACTCTTTTTTAAACTCTTGGATGGCTTCTAGTAACTTTTCGTTGTGGTAGTATGCGAAGGCGTTGATATCTTTCAAGCACCGATGCTTATCGTAGGCACTTGAGTCATTTGTTTGGAATAATGTTAGATAGATTGGGAAACAACCATTTGGAAAAATGCCCGGGACTACCACCTTAACAGCTCCGTAACTAACGATCACCCGCTGCAACTCATATTCAAAGATCATGGTTAAATTTCATGTTAATCACAGATCTTGATAAAAACTAGAACGATCTGCTCGGAAAACCTACCCTAACACCACTGATTATGGCCGCAACAACTTCAGGTACCAATTTTTTTGCATCCTGTATAGTTTGTCCTTCGAGAAATGCGAAGTTATAATCGTTACCTCCGATCTCTCCGAGCAGAAAAAGAGAGGTGTTTTTCTTCTCCGCGCAATCTGTTACTGTATTTTGTTGAATGCAATTGGACAAGTACATGCAATTTAAAAGTTCTGTAGAATCTGTCTTTCTTACCTGGTGGTTCTAGAGATTAATTTAATTTTCACGAAAACATTAATTCATTAACTAACCTCTCTCTATGATGCATTGTTTAGACATCCAATCAAGCTGCACTGCGAGTGAACTGTTGGTAAGCGTGTCAATGACGTTCATTTTGGCTAAATCCTCTGTTGTTAAGGCGGCGGCACCGGCAACGGCGAAGTTTACTCCGTGTTTGAAGTCTGCATCTTTTTCCAAGTACGGATTAAGAAAGGGAAGGCCGGATGCTTGAGCTGTTATTATGAAACACAATGATGAAAGTTTAGTGACAAAAACAACAATCTATAACTTTTCTAGTTTGTATGCTGTATACTGTTGCTACATCATATAGCATACCGATGAAGTCGATTATGAGCCGACCGTTTGAGCAGCGACCCGTCGCGCGCTTGAAAAAAGTTTCACCGTAGGGAAGCTTAGCAAAAGCAGTGGTAGGACCGATTGGCTTTTCCCGAATTAGATTCCCAGTATCTGAAAGTGAGTCGCCAAAATTATAAATCTTATCAAAGTTACAAGTAATGGGTGAATCGGCATTGGTCGGATGGGGTTGAAGAAAAAGAAGACTGGAGGAAGCGAGTGTGAGAAGAACTAGAGAAGAAGCAAGGTGGGAGAAGGCCATTGCATAAGGGAAAGAAGAAATAAGTGTTTGGTAGAGAAAAGTATATCTTTGCAATATAGTGAGAATGACTGGGAATGGCTTGCAATTTATAGAGGGAGTAGGCCTAGATGTGTTGTATATAGTCTACGAAGCATGGACACCGATATGGGATATGGATGATACAATAAGGATACTGCGATACGAGAAAATCCGAAACGAGAAAATATGAAAAAATAGGATACGGATACAGCTAGGATATGTTGGATTAGAAGGGCAGAGAGCCCGTTGCGCGATGTTTTTAGCATTTTATTACCCATAATAACAAGAGCTAGCAGAGATAAAACTTTTGGATTTTCCGTTTGCATTATTTTTAAACGGTCTTGCTAATAAGTGACCCTGGGGCATTAGCTTAACCCCTAATAAATGCAACAATTTTTCATTTAATAGCCCACATTAATTGTTTCGTAATCAACATCCATTAGTTTAGGGGAGCTAAACAACATGAATTGCACCGGTGATGGACCATAATATTTTCCAATAGTACCCTCTACTCAGATGCAATTAATTGACCATTTGATATTATCCAATAGTACCCTCTACTCGGATCCCAAAAAAAAATAAAATAGTACCCTCTACTCAAACGAAATTTACATTCTTACATTATTTTAAGATAAAAAAACAATATATAAATAGGAAAGAATAAAAACTCTAGTCACAAAGAATGGGATGAGAACTACCCCTATCCTCCTCCTCAACCTTACTAAAACTTATCAACAATTAAACCTAAAAAAAAAAACAATTCTTTCGCACAATTGGCTGTCTATAATATATCCTAGCCTCTTGTTCTTCGTCATTCTTCCTAAAATTTTGAATAGGTATTTTTTCAGTATTTTAATTTATAAAAAAAATTATTTAGCCTTTTATCTTAATTTGTGCAATTAATCATTCGTCTCGACGTGGAATAAAATAAAGTATAAAAATATAGATAAAAGTGAATGTAAGATGATACATAAACAAAACTATCAGATGCTAGTATTTTGTTCATCTTCAATGAACTTTTTTTATTTTTAATAACCTTTTATTTTTCAGACTTCTCTTGTTGAAATGGATGATTAGTCAAAAAAAATATAACTTGAAAGTAATAAAAATTCAAAAAAAAAAAAACCCAACAAAAATACCAAAAAAGGTACCAAAAACTCAAGGATTTGACATGATATATAAATATATTATTATATCTCATACAAAGTAATAAAGCTAATATAAACCTTGACTTTAATTTTTAAAACCAAAAAACAACTAATAAAAAACAAGGGTAGATATGGGATAATAAATATTTGGTGCTACTACAATTAGTACTAATAGTTGAGACCCCTCGTTTACCGAATCTACAGTATTAACTAACCTAGGAAATAAAAGGTTGTTTGCTATTCTTATAACAATTAATGCACTATAACTTGTGTCCCAGGGGCACCAATTAGCATTTGCCATTTTTAAATAGTAAGTCTTCTGGTCGGTTACTTGCTTAATAATAGAAGTCTATAAAAAATTATTGAACACACGTCATGTATGACAGTGACACAATAAACCAAAATGATACTCACACAACAATTTACACAACCTCTCACATACATGTGGATTCCACACACACTACAACTTCTTCACTAGCTAAGCGTTCTAGTTCATGGGTAATTGTCTGTACCAATTCACACCACCAGGGGTTTGCGACAATGGGATCCTCTCTCCAGGGGCGGAGCTATGTTGGGGCTGGGGGGCCCCGGTCCTAGCTCCCCGAGCGTCCGAGTTTTAAATTTTTAATTATACACCTGATTTTGAATAATATTGATATTTATTTATGTATAGCTACGTATAATCGCAATAATTTTGGTTCGATTTGATAAAAAAATCAGTTATTTTACATTATCATTTCTTAATTTCTTTCATAAATAAAAAATAAGCGCGTGATAGTTGATGTAGCCTAAAGAATCATTTTAATGTACAAATGTAATGAATTGAAAAGCAAAAATCTTATGATATAATAAATATACGTTCCGATAAAAAATATATGTCTACTAAGCCGGCCCCCCGGGATTAAAATTCTGGCTCCGCCACTGCTTCTCTCCCCGTACCTTTTCATGATGGCTGTGGATTATTTTATACGTGCAGTGATCGAAGCTACTAATGAAAAAATTTTCCTGCCATTAGGCGCGTCTAGGAATGGTCCTCCGACTGCCTTGCTTTGCAGATGACTGTCCAATCTCTCAAGCTAAGGCCACTTCTTAATGTGCACCACCTAAACAATACAGTATCAAACAAGAAATTTTTTTTTTTTTTTTTTGGTACTTCGGAATATTATATAACTAGGCAAAGGGCGAGAAACACAACAGAGTATCAGACATGTTTAAAGTATTACAGACCCAATACAAAAGCCATGGGCAGCACCCTAGTCTATTATCTGCCTTAAGTTAAGGCGCTCTCTAATCCAAAATTTCCTCATTGAAAGTGGCTGATCCATTAACACAACCAGGTCTTCGTGTTGTTCGGCTCCAACTCTTGTTAAGTGATCGACACATTGATTTGCCTCCCGAAATATGTGATGCAAAGTAGAATTTGTTCCGTTCAGAATAGCATGAGCATCCTTGATCATCTCTCTCTGTGGATGGTTGTTTGCATTGCCTTAGTTAACTAGATTCACGGTCACTTGCGAATCAGATTCAATCATAATTTTTGTCATCCCTTTCTCCAGGATTATAGTCAGTCCTCTATAGATTCCCCAAATTTTTGCTTCCAGGTTGGACTCGCATGCAGCTTTTCCATAATATCCCAGAATCCATTCTCCTCCTTCATCTCTGAATAGTCCTCCAAAGCCTGCATTTCTGTTGAGTTGGTACCAACATCCATCAGTGTTGAGCTTGATTCTAACTGCACAAGAATTTTCAACCCTCTCAGGGCAAACAATAAATTGGGCTAAGTCCTCAGTTACATTCTCTCCAAATTTTAGGGGTGCGGCTCGCAGGACTTTTACCAAAGAAAAAAAAATACTCCTACATATCTCGGTCTCCCACTAGTTATGGGGTGTGTGTCGAAACATACATTTGCAGACCTCATAGAAAAGGCCCAGGTGCGAATGCAATCTTGGTATTCTAGGTTTCTTTCCTGTGCAGGCCGGGCTACCTTAGTTAAGCACGTCTTGGAGCTACAAGAAAAATGACTGTTGGTGATCATGAATCGATTTCTGCTGCTAAATAATCCGATTTCGTCACGAAAAGTATTAGCAACGAAAATTTTTGTAACCATGTTTCGTCACCTATAGGTTGTCGCTAAATGTTCATGGTAGTTTTTGGTGACAAAATTTTTTGTCTATGCATGTAACACTTTAATTGATTACCAAATTTTTTGTCTATGCAACACTTCGGGTATTGAGTGAAACTTTGGATTTGGTTGGATGGTATGTAATAAGTACAGGTATACACAATAAATTTGGCAGACATAATTGTTAGTTGGCTATGCTCCTAAATCGATCGATATTTGAGCATCTCCAACCTTCACTTCAAATTTGAAGATGCCAATTTGTTTTTAGAGGCTGATGTGACAATATGACACCATCCAATTGAACACCCATTGAGGGGGTGAGCGAGACAAACGGGAATAGTTCCATGCACCCATAGCACGAGCAACAGTTGAAATAGGGGATTGTTTCGAGGATTGGAACACAAGATCGTTTCTGGCCTTCCAAATAAACCAACACAGAAATACTGCTTTTGCAAAAATAACAGGCTCAAGATTCCAGAAACGATCTTGTGTTCCAATCCTCGAAACAATCCCCTATTTAAACTGTTGCTCGTGCTATGGGTGCATGGGATGAATTTATTTCAGCTACCGAGACCTGTTCTTCTGCCCATCAGTCGGTTCATTCTTCCCTGCCCTCACCTTCCTCCCATTGGATCCCTCCGGGGGCCGGTTCTCTGAAAATTAATTGTGATGGCTCTTGGTCGAGGGATCTCAAGAGAGGATGGGGTGGAATTATTTTGAGAGATAATCGTGGTCATCTTGTCGATGGGAGAAGATCCAGGATCTTATCTACTTCAGCTTTCCTCGCAGAGGCCTCTGTTCTTCGTGAAGCATGCCTTTTCGCCAAAGCCTTGAACCTTTCCTCTGTTTGCATTGAGAATGATAACGCACAGCTTATTTCCTTAAGTGTTTCGGAACTTGTTCCTCCATGGGAAGCTTTGGCTATAATTTCTGATATTCGCTCGCTTGCTAGTGATCTGAGACTTTCTTTCCGCTGGACTCCCCGGGAAGGAAATGAGGCTGCTCATTGGATTGCATCCTCTCAAGCCTCTAGTTTAGGTCTAAATTGGGTGGTTTCTCCCCCTGCAGTTTTGTTTTCAATTTTATGTAATGACGCTATTTCTTATCAATGAAATTCGGTTCAAAAAAAAAATTTGAACACCCATAACATTGTTCCTCCAATGATGGTTCAACATTATTTTTGGTGATCCAAAATGCCAGTTTTACATTATTTGACACTCGATGCCAATTTTGAAGCAAATTGGTTGCCCCTTCAAAATCATGTAGAATTTGACTTTCATTTATAATTGAAGGTTAGGTTGGAGAAGGCTATGCTTTCGATTTTGACAAGTGAAGCCCCACGTAGGATTTGACTACTCCTATTAGATATGCTAACTTCTCCTTTCCCTTATTTTTTTGATTCAAGAGATGACTTATTGAATCACCATGGCCTTGGATTTACTCCATCCATTCCAAATGGTTGATTATTTTGGCATCCGTGACTTTTTCTATATGTTTTATATTTATTTTGTTTGTTATGATTTTTGGAAACTCTATCTAATAAAATTATTAATTGAGATCTACCGAACAACACACACACACACACACACACATATATATATATATATATGGGGGCGGTTCCGGAAACTCTTAAAAAAACCTCTAAAAAAACCCCTCAAATCTTAATCTCATAGTTCCCGATCAAATTTTGATGATCTGAGCCGCTCAATATGTTCAGAACGTGATTTTAAGGGTGCCTGCGAGAAATTGGCAAAAAAAATAATCGGGAAGAGCTTGATTTTAGCAGTTTTTTATTGAACCGTTCAATAAAAAACTTTCAAATGAAGCCCTTCCCGGTCATTTGTTTTTTTCTGATTTCTAGAAGGTTTTCTTAAAATCACGTTCTGATTACATTGAGCGGCTCGGATTATCAAAATTCGATCGGAAACTTGGGGGGATTTTTTAAAGGTCCCCGGAACCGCCCGGTATATATATATATATATATATATATATATATATAGGAATTTATTCCTTTCTTTTGTGACCAGCGGCATGGTTCCACTACGACGTACATCTCTTTTTTACCGTAGCATAGACCGAGAAATTTTTCAGTGCCGAGTGGGTAGGAGGCCACGTGGTGCCTTGCACTGATGTCGGCCGTCCAACGAAGCTTTGGACGGTCCAGATCTGTTCGGCTAATTTTAAAGTGTGAAATGACTAAATACCCTTCGGCAGCCGAACAGATCTGGACCGTCCAAAACTTCGTTGGACGGCCGAGATCGTGCAAGGCACCACGTGGCCCTACCCACTCGGCACTGGAAAGTTTCTCCTTCGTCGGGCTCTCTCCCTAGAAATAGGCAATTTCTCTATCTTAATTTTCACTTCTCAAGTCCCATTGAGATTCTAGCGACCTCGTTCGTTGTTCTCGATCGTTGGGAAATATTTTGACATATGGGCTCTGTGTCGAGGATTGATGCAAGGGAATGCTTCTGGACTTTGTGGATCAGGTCCCAAGCCAATTAAGCTAAGCCAGATTAAAGTTTGTGTTACTTATCGATCAGTCTTGTCGCGTATTGTGTATAGACTATTGTAAACCAAATTTTCTTACTTGTGAAATGGCAAGCTCCTCCCAATGGCGTTTTCAAAGTCAATGTCGATGGGGCTTCCAATGGAAGTCCAAGACGGGCTGCGGCTATAGGGGTAGTTTGCGATGACGGTGGAAATTGGATTAGGGGTTTTGCTAGTAGAAATTGTAATGTGGATGCTTTTGAGGCCTGAACTTTGGGCTATTTGGAGATCAAGGTCTCAAACTTGTGTGGGATATGAGGTTGCGTCATGCATGTTGTGTTAGAAACAAATTCGCAAGCGGCTCTCTAGGCAATTTCAAATCATCAGCACCCCTTTGATCCTAATTACAACCTAATCAAGTTGATCAATGAGCAACGTAATAGGGGCTAGACATGTGAATTAATCTTTGGTTGGAGAGAGGCTAATGGTTGCGCTCATAATCTAGCAAGGATGGGTCTTTAGTTAGACCGAGGAGAGCAAGTGTTTGGTGCAAGCCCCATTAATCGTGTTAGAGGCTTTGCGCAATGACCGCGATGGTCTTTGAGTTCATCGAGGTACTGCGTCAAGTGTTTTTTGTTTTTCAGAGCCTATGCCCTCTTATGTACCCAAAAAAAAAAAAAAAGTATTAAGACTCACAATATTGAAAAAAAAACACTATTTGTCATTCTCAAAGTCTCTATATTCCACAGCCCTATCTAGCATCGACATGGATATGCGACGCAACATTTACAACACCAACACTCCGGCGTGTAGATTTCAAAAAAACAAAAATAGAGGACACAACACATTGGGGACAAGTCTTATAAAATACTCCTATTTATTGTTTAATTATATGAATAAAGGAGGCTCTATTATTGTTATTATTATATAAGGAAAATTCTAAAATCAGCCAAATGGGCTGACAATAGTAAGTGTGTGAATGTGTATTAAAGGGTGTATAAAGTACACAAAATACGTGTTTTTCTTGTCTTCTAGCATGTTTATCGTCAGCCCAGTGAGCTGACAATAACAAGATTGATTATATAATCTGAACCGTTCATCTTATAGGGCCAGCAGATTAGTGTATCTCCACAAAAAAAAAATTAGCTTGATAGGACATCGATAGGTATATATCGATCAAAAGTTGAATTTGGGTTCATAAATTAATGGACAGTCTAATTCTGTAAATAATTTTAAAGTTAAACTGTCCATGACTATCTAGGTTTACAAAAAAAAGAAGAGAGGGTTAAATACCGGGACACCCCTCGAACTATTCCCGTTTGTCTCGCTCACCCCCTCATAGAATTTTGCCTACGGCCAGCCCCCTGAGCAAAGTTTCTTTGTCGTATAGACCCCTTTCGTCAGGATTCCGTCCAAAACTGTTAGAATTTTGCCCTAATTTTTTCGAAATGTGAGAAAATATTCCAATTTTGCCCTCTCCTTCTCTATGAAATATGAAACCCTAAAACTAAAATACACCACAGCCGTGGCACTTCCACCGCCACCTCCCCACCTCCACCACCACCTCCCCACCTCCACCACCACCCCACATCGTCCATCACCTCGCCATAGCCACCCATTGCTTCCAATCGAACCCATTGCTTCTAATCGGGGGGAGGACGGTGGCAGAGAGAGAGGGGAGGTCGAAGCGGCCGCGGAGGGTGACGTTGGCGACAGAGCCGAAGCTGGAGAGGACGCAGAGGCCGGTGTTGTGTTTGTTGCAGAATTTGGTTATGGAAACGACGACGTCGGCGCTGGTGGGGGCCTCGAGGAAGTAGGGGGTCATGGAGGGGTCGGGCTCGTAGGTGATGAAGAGGGGGTTTAGGCTTGTTTTTGGAGCCGGGTGGGCGGCCGCCGCGTGGCGGCAGACGACTTCAATGGTGGCGCCGTAAATGGTGTTGGTGTTGGTGTTGGGGGTTAGGGTGGTGGTTGGGAAGGTGGGGTTGTGGTGGCGGTGGTCGGGTTCGTCAGGGGTGAGCTGGAAGTGGTGGGGGTGGTGGGGTTGGAAGTGGTGAGGCTGTGGTGTATTTTAGTGTTAGGTTTCATAGAGAAGGAGAGGGCAATATTGGAATATTTTCCAAAATTCTAACAGTTTTGGACGGAATCCTGACGGAAGGGGTCTATACAACAAAAAGAACTTTGCTCAGGGGGCTGGCCGTAGGCAAAATTCTATGAGGGGGTGAGCGGGACAAACGGAAATAGTTCGAGGGGTGTCCCGGTATTTAACCCCAAAAAAAATCAAAATTTGATATATGTATCGATATCTGATCAAACTAATTTTTTGCATGGATATACTACATTGTGAGTATTGCAAGATGAACGATTCATATCAATAATTTACAAAGGAACTGTTTGGTAAAAATTAAAAATTGAAAGCTGAAAGCTGGAAAATAAAGTACTGAAATCTGAATACTGAATTTTTTAAGCTGAAAAACTGTTTGAAAAATATATTAAGCACTTAATTAAAACAAATGATGAATTAATTTTAGTTCTAACTAAACTGATTCTCTTTCTATCTTATGAATGGTCACCATGTATTTGTGATAGTAGTAGAGTGGTGATTGTGGTGGCGGTGGTGGGGTGGTGGTGGTGGTGGTGGTGGTGGTGGTGGTGGGGTGTGTGTGTGTGTGTGGGGGGAGAGTGATGGTGATCATGGAGTGGTGGTAAAGTTATGGTGATGGAGTGGTGGTGGTGGTGGTAGTGGTGTAACAACAGTGGTGGAGTGGGGATCATGGCAATGGTGGAGTGATGACGGTCGGGGTAGTGGGGTGATCAATGGTGAACTGGTGTGAGTGGTGGTGGAGTGATGGTGGCAGTGGAGTGTTGGGAATGGTGGTGGAGTAGTAGTGGTAGCCTACATTTTAAGATGGACTTAATCTTTTAAGCAAATTTAAAATGTGGTTATCAAACCTACCTAATCACTTATTACTTAATTCATTCAGTTTTAAGTGCTGAATTTGAGTTCTCAAATAACACTAAATAATGAGTCAGCATTTAAAAGATCAATATACGGCACACGAGAAAAACTTTTTTTGCGGCGGAGCTGTGAGTATACTTTATAGAACTCAATCACGCGCGTCCAAAAGTGTTTTGGACGGTCCGGATTTTTAAAAAGGGAAAATTTCAAAATACCCCCCAACCTTTATACCAAAATTTAATTAGACTCCCAACCTTTTAAAAACTTCAATTTTACTCTCAACGTTATCTTCCGTTAATCAAAATGCCCCCTTCCGTCCGAATGACTAACAGATTTCGTTAAAAGCTCCGTTAAATAGCGTCCCAATCGAATTTCGATGATCCGAGCCGTTCAATATGTTCAAAACGTGATTTTAAGGGTACTCGTGAGAAGTCAGCAAAAAAAAAAGACCGAGAAGGGCTTCATCTGAACAGTTTTTTATTAAACTATTCAATAAAAAATTGTTCAGATGAAGCCATTTCCGATCATTTTTTTTGTTGATTTCTCTCAGTTACCCTTAAAATCAAGTTTTGAACACATTGAACAGCTCGGATCATCGAAATTCGATTGGAAAAGAGGAGGTGCAGATTGATCCGGATTTTGTTCAAGTCCGGACATCCGGATTTTGCTTCGGTCTGCACCTCCCCTTTTCGATCGAATTTCCATGATCCGAGCCGCTCAATGTATTCAAAACGTGATTTTAAGGATACCCGCGAGAAATTAACAAAAAAAATGATCGGAAAGGGCTTCATCTGAACAGTTTTTTATTAAATAGTTCAATAAAAAACTGTTCAGATGAAGCCCTTCCTGGTCATTTTTTTTGCTGATTTCTTGAAGGTATCCTTAAAATCACGTTTTGAACACATTGAGCGGCTCAGATCATCAAAATTCTATCGGGACGATATTTAACGGAGTCTTTAACGAAATCTGTTAGTCATTCGGACGGAAGGGGGCATTTTGATTAACGGAAGATAACGTTGGGAGTATTGAAATTTTTAAAAGGTTGGGAGTCTAATTAATTTTTGTGTAAAGGTTGGGGGGTATTTTGAATTTTTCCCTTTTAAAAAACTATTGACAAGAACTTTTCCCTGGAAGAGTTTTTTTTTTTTAAATCCGGACCATTGATTGCCGAGAACAGACAGCTTAAATTGCGCGAAGCCGGGAATAACTCATTCCCTCTACAACACACATGGGGTCAAATAAACAAGGAAAATGAGGCATCTTGGAAGAGAAGATTCTGTCGTGCGGAGGAGGTTTTTATAAAATCAGTTCTCAGTAGGTTGCCAATCTATTATACGTCTGTTGTTTAAAATTCTAGAAAGTGGGTCAAAGAAACATATTTTGCATAGCAAGAAAAAAAAATTATATATTTTCAATCACTTCCGTAGTAGGCAATGAACGCTATAGACAGTAATAGATAGTAGCATTCATGAAAATGCTAATTAAATTTGTCGACGTTTGTTATTAAAAGGCGTGCACTTCTGATAGTCTTTTTTTCCCTCCATGTATGATTGACTTTTCATATCAATCTTTGCCTGTTATGTTTGATTGACTTTAAATTTTGTTTTTTTGGCTATTGCGTGTTCCTAAAACTTAAATAGCGTCTTTTGACTACTACGTTTTAGAATACTATGGTCTTTGGTATCATCAAACGAATAAGCCGAAATTATAAAAATGAGAATGCTAATACTACTTATTCAACATAAATTGCATTGAAAAGTCCAAGTAATTAAAAAAGAACTTTATGCAAAAATAACTAATGTACACGTCTTTGTGTTGCCAAAAGAAAGCCTTCCAATAAACAATCAGTGCTTGAGAATGATCGGCACTGAACTAACAGCCCTTCAACTCTTAGACTTGTAATTCAAAAACGATTTAACGGAAACGGATATGTGTATGTACAATCAATCAAATTATCATTTGTATCTATTATATGCAAGAACACTGAAAAAACGCTTTTCTTATGATTAGAAAAAAAAAAAAAAACTGAAAAAAGATACATCGAAGGATAAAGGTTACGTACGGAAACACCAAAATCCAAAGGTTGTACTATCGTTGGAACCCATGGCGAAAAACGAATGCAAGGAATAAATGGAAGAGAGAATGGCGGGCACCATAACTCAGAATTTTTGGTGTCTAGTTGGCGTCTTACCTTCTTTTAGGTCTCGGGTGACATTTTGCCGATGTGCCCTTAATTCTTTTTGCTTAAAAAAAAAACACACATACGTAACCCCAAGAATGGCTGAGAGCTTGAAATCACATTTTAGTGGCATAGCCTTGTTCGTTTTGGGATCTCAAAAACCCTGTTCATTTTGGGTTTTGAGGTGGGTTTTTAAAAGTAATAAGTGAAAAAAGATAGATAGAAAAAATTTATTGTAGACCTTGTGCAGGGGTTTTGAGTACCCCAAACGAAACAAGCCCAAAAATCATTGGCACGGTCTCCAATAAATTCTCGTTATCTATCTCTCTCCACTCATTATTCTTAAAAAACCTTCCTCAAAATCCAAACCGAAATCAACTGGTACAAAATTTAGAAAGAACAGTCTACGTAGGAAAGAGCACAAAATATTTCAGTCATTCTAGACCGGGTCGAATCACTAATAATTAATGTAAAAGAAAGCATTTTGAAAGGGGTGTTTTTTTTTTTTTTTTGAGATCCGCCATTTTGAAAGGGTTGAATTCCCATTAATAACTCCTAGTTTTCTACTAGCACGTGCGCCCAAATTTGGGGGTGGGAAAAAGTTAATTTTAATTTTAATGGGAAGGTTACCCATTGGTGGGAGGTTGTTGACTAGTTGTGCAAAATCAGAATTGGGTTAATTATTGTTGTTTTTATGATGTCAAACAAGATCTACGGGACGGTTCAAGGGACACTTAAATAAACACCTAAAAAACACCCCAAATCTCAATCTCATAGTTCCCGACCAAATTTTTATGATCCGAACCGTTCAATGTGTGCAGAATGTGATTTTAAGGGTACCCGCGAGAAATTAGCAAAACATATGACCGGGAAGTGCTTGTTTTGAGCATTTTTTAATTGAACCATTCATTAAATCTAAGTTAAAAACTGCTTAGATCAAGCCTTTTCCGGTCATTTTTTTTTACTAATTTCTCGCGGGTACCCTTAAAATCACGTTCTGATCACATTGAGCGGCTCGGATCATCAAAATTTGATCGGGAACTATGAGGTGTTTTTTTAGGTGTCTAATTAGTTGTCCCTGGAACCGCCCCACAAGATCTATATTGCATAAAAAATAAGTATTTCTATGCAATATGTAATTTGTTTGTAATTTTCAGTCACAAAATATTTCAGCCATTCTAGGCATCCAAAAAAATTCAAATTTCAGGGGCACTTCAATATTATTTGTTCGTTTTATAATATAAATGTCTTTGCTAGTTCAGTGGTAAGTTGATTTTAGACCATGTGGAGTGTCCGAGTTAGAGTCTTTTGAGCAACTTTTTCTTTTAAAATGTTTTTTCCCAAAAAATAACGCTATTGTAACTGCTAGGTTTTGAAACCAAGTCAAGTAAAATTCAAGCCAACCACTTTGGCCGTTGGTAACAAAGCAATTAACATTTATAAATGGTTTATCCCAAAAAAAAATTAACATTTATAAAGTCTAAAGTAGTAATATAAAGAAATATTTCTATCATTGTTCTTTAATTCTAAAAATACATAGGGCACCACCCCACAATTTAGCCTTGGGCATCCAAATCCCTTAGGCCGGCCCTGCACGTGGCATTACTTACGTGAAACTCAGGACCATTTATATTGCGCCATATTTGCGGTGGCGGTAGGGACACTATCATTCATTTTTGTTGGGTGTTTGGGAGACTAGGAATGACAATATTGTAGGGTGGTGATCTTTTAATTTCAAGTAGTACCACTACTACCACATGACAGTGCCACGTGCATGATACTCGGGGAGAACCAATAATCGGCCATTTTAAGAAATAGTCCCGACTTTGGGGAAGGGGTTAAGCTTGTCAAATTCAGAGTCTTTGGGTTAAGGGCAAATGAATTCTATCTTCCTAATCGATTGAAAATTTCAGCAATTGCCTTGATGGTATATTTCAATGTGAATCTGGATCGTTCATTTGTTTTCATGGACAGTTTCATATACTGAATTTGCTGGACTGTACTACTCTTTCTGTAATGGTTGTATTCCTTGGTTGTATTTTTCTTCCTTGTTTTCTGTGCATTCCAACTATTGGTTGGATCTGCTTCCTTCTTTCCTTCGAGATTATTGGCTCTGCACATGAGTGGATGGGGTTTCGGGTGCCAACTTTTCCTTCTCATTGTACTCTTTATCGAGTTTTAATAATTTTTTTCTTTGCCGATCGATACAGAAAATCACCAGAGGAAGCAAATGAAGATTAGTCTCTATGTTGCCCTGCTTTTGTTGTTGCCTTGCTTATTCTTTTCGCTGTTCGATTTTGTCTCCGGTTGCTTGTATTTTTGGGTTACTCTCGGTATTGCCTCACCAACTATGTTTTGGAGTTTGGCGAGCACATGATTATTTGGCTGGTATGTGCCAACCTAGTCTACATTGATGTTTTTCCATTCTCCCTTTTAACTTGTAATTAACAAATTTCCTCTTTTCGTATTAAAAGAAAGAAAGAACAAGAGAATGACACGTTCAAGCTGGCTCGAACATCTGTTTATCTTTTAACAAAAATTATTGATTATGCATGCCTATATACATCAGGAAAATACAACTATGAAACTGTGATTTACCTTGAAATCCTTCAACTGTAAATGGTTTGTTTTTGCTTCTTGCACTGTTTTATGGTTATGCTATGCCTCTTAATTAGTGCAGTGGGATGACTCGTTGGGATGACCTATTTGACCGGTCAAAATTGCATCAGTGGCATGATCTGCGCCGTCAGATTTGGGGATCGATACGGTATCCCTTCTTCATAGGGGGATATATTAGTTTTTGCCTTGATAATGACTAGCCGGCCAGTTGGTCGTAGCTAGATACGGAGTACTAGATACTCAGATAGATACTAAGCCTAACCCCCTTCAGATGATCCACTTGAGCAATGGAAGACATGTTAGTCTATGTTTCAATGTCAAACTTTGTTTTTGAACGGCGAAACAAAATAATTTTATTGATCAGAAAAAAAGTTGAACAGATAGAGGGATAGAGTGAAATAGCATCACAACGCAAAGGTTTCGATTGTTTCGATCGATGTCAAACTTTTTTTTTTTTTTTTGCTCGGCAAACAAAGCAATTTTATAAATCTCGAAAGGGGTACATCGAGGGGAAAAGAAGGAAGAGCGAACTTGCTCAACCATGAAATAGGAAATGTCAAACTTAATTACATAAGCTAACAAAAAGATGGCACTTTTCAATTCTTTTTCTGTTTTGTAGGTATAAATATTACAATTGATTCTACATTTTGTTTTTTTATCAGCGAAAAAACTTATTCAATTCAAAACACAAGGTACAACATGTGAAAAACGTATTAGCCAAAGAGCACCATGCATGGGCTAAAGAGGTATGAACAACAAATTTTTGTCGATAACCGGATGTCCGGGCCTGTTTCCGCTTCTGTTGCTAGATGCTGCTGTTTCTGCAATTTTGTTGCTCTACACATACATGTTTGCTGGTTGCTGCTTCTGTTGCAGATTGCTCACTCAGGATCATTTAACAATTGAGGGCAATTTTGGGTTTGAATTAGGGAGGATTGTATTCCTATTATATACTCCCTCCGTCCCTTTATTACAGTCCAGTATTCCATTTTGGGCTGTTCCTTAATAAGTGTCCATTTTGTAAAGTTAGTAGGTAAAAGTTGGTGAATTGTCTATTTTGTCCCTAAAAATAGATTCCATTTTGAAAAGTTAGTGAGTAAAAGTGTAATGATGATGGGTAAGTAGGGAAAGTGGAGGAAAAAGTTGATGTGAAAGGTATAATGATGATGTCTTTTTAATAAGTTGGAGTTACGAAGCAGGACATTTAAAAAGGGACGGAGGGAGTAGTATATAGTTTTCGGGAGATTTGTATGTTTACTGCTTTTCCCTTTAGTTCACTTCTTGTCTTCATCAGGGGATGAAGTGCCGCATGATTCTCGAGGGATAGGGGGCAATCTCCTTGGAATGTTGGTTGCTCACTCGTTGTGACGCCTAGTGCTTTAGCTCCTTTTAATCAGTTGGAATCATAACATTTGATTAATAAAATCTTTTTGTGCTCTTAAAAAAAATATATATATATAATTGTTAATCTACTACGGTCCTAATCCATCGACTAACTTTTGCTTTCCCTTTATTTTTCATTCAAGATGATATAATGAATCACCATTCGGTTTGCTTTTACTCCCTCCATTCTAAAATGGATGATAATTTTAGCATCCGTGCCTCTAACCTTTTGTTTTCATATGTTTTTACAGTTTATGTTTCTTGTGCTAGGTTTTACCACCAGATCTCTTTTTTCCTGTAGCATAGGCCTTCATCGGCTAGGTCATGTTTCACCAGATTCGAGGCGGCTCTCAACTCTCATTTGGGCTATTGAAGTGAACCGAAGGCTGGTGACTCAAAAGACAGTAGCTGCTCTCTTTTTTCCTGTAAGCTAGTAGCTGTGTTTGGATTGGATTTTGAAATTTTTTTTGAAAAATAGTAGGGATAATAAGTGGAGAGAGATAGATAGAGAAATGTTAGAAGTAAGAGAAATCTAGGGGGAATTTTTTGAAAAATTCTTTTTGAATTACAAAGAGAACAAGGCTGACTAAGGTGTTGTTCCGCTTTTTTTTTAAATCTTTTTTTTCAAAAAAAAAGGTAATTTCAAGCTCAAATATAATGAAAATGGAAAATATTTTTTTTGCACCGTTTAAAAGATATCAATGAGATCTATCAAACAAGATTCATATTAGTAGGAAAATTATTTGCGTAAACACATGATTTTTGAGCTTGAAATTACCTTTCTTTTCTAAAAATTCATTTTTTTAGAAACCGGAGGAATAAGGCTCCATTCCGGAAACCTTCTTAAAAAATAAGTACTTATTTTGCAACTTCTTACTCGAAAATAATAAGGGTCATTCCACAAAATTCAAATACAAAGTTTATTTCACATTATCAAACTAAAAAATAATGTAAATGAAAAAAAGAAAAAAAAATTCGCATCGTATTAAAGATCTCAATGAGATCTATCAAATAAGATCCATAGTGATAAGAAAATTATTTGCATAAACACATGATTTTTGAGCTTGAAGTTGCCGTATACAAAAATAAGACTGTTGCTATTGTGTTGGGAACCGGCGGAGGGAAAGCGTACCGACGACCAATATCATATATATACGGAAAAGGGGTGCTCGGATCAAGCACCCTACACACCTTGGATGCCGTTGATTCCCTCGTTGGCCCCCTTAGTTTTTTTTTTTAGATTTTTTGGACGGCTCGGATCGGCCAGTCGGTACCTATACAAATTCTTCCAAAATAAGTGGCTGCCTTCTTATTCAACAAAAAATAAGTTCTTATTGTGTTTCTGGAACACAGCCTAAGTACGTTAAGTCGATTTTGTTGTTGTTGACAAGTCGTTAGTTGCTTCCACTATCCAATAAATTGTTGCAAATGTCAAGTTATTTTAACCTAAAGCTTATTTATTTATTTTTTATTCCTGAAGATCCACATAGAAAGAACTATTAAAAATATATATCTAAAATTTTCTGAAAGGTGCAAAGTAGTGAAAGTTTCATCAATTATGGGATAGGAGTACTATCTTATAATCAATTTTTTTTTTCTTTTTGCTTTTCTTTTCTCAAGTCCCATAGAGATTCTAGTGACTTTATGAAGTCATATTCGTTCTTCAAAGACGCGTTCACGCCCGCGATCGCACTCTTGCTCACGCACACACACGTATTATGTGATTTAGGTTGGAACTCATATAAGCAATAATTAACAGATATGTGTAATCTAGTCCAAGAATAATTTTGGGCAAACAGACCATCCATTAAACAAATTCTTGATGACATGTACGACATAATCGTTTTCATTTTTTAATACACTAGCAGAAGAAAATTATTATTCTGAATTTATTGCATGCGAAAGGAATAAAACTAGCGAAAACAACTATTAACATTAATCGTGAGTCTTTATTAAAGATATTAAATTCTTTCCGCCGGCAGTTGAAACAATGGGTTTTGCACCACTGCCCATTGTGGACCACACCATGCGTTCATTGTTATAAATCCGAACCGTTCATCTGTTAGGGCTCACAGTGTAGTATATTCACACAAAAAAATCAGTTTGATTGGATATCGAAAGATCAATCAAATGTTAGATTTTAGCTTATAAAATGGATGGTCTGATCCTGTCAAGTTGAACTGTCCATTATAAATCAAAATTTAAATTTTGATACACCTATCAATATCCGGTGAAGATAATTTTTTGGATAAGAATACTACTATGCGTATCTCACAAAATGGACGGTTCAGATCGGCAATTAACACATCGTGGGGCCCAAAATAATGGTGGTGGAAAACCCATAGTTTCCGCTAGGGGTGGCAAATGGGCGGGTTTAGATCGAAATGGGTAAGTTACAAGTGGATTGAGTCTTTAATGGGTCATTGACCCATTTAGACCCATTAACTATGAGTCTAATTACTCATACCCAACCCAACCCATTTATTTAAAAGCAAACCCGACCCGCCCATTAGCCCAATTACATACTATATACTAAAATGACCATATTACCCCTGTAAATTTGAAGAACTAAAATACCTTGTACACTAAAATTACCATAGTATCCCTCTACTACAAAAATGACCAAATTACCCCTGTACACTTAATTACCATATTGGTCGTTCTTAATTACCGAATCGCAGCGTATCCAAGTGGCTTATTTTTTTGACTAAGAAAAAGGTTCGGTTCACGTAACATGTTTACTTTTGTTTTTTGTCATTTCTGTGGTAGTTCTATTTTTTTGTTGGGTAATATTCATGACTTATTGGGCATTTAAGTTGACCCAATTGAAACCCAATTAAGACCCAATAATAAATGGGTTAGATGGGTTTGGACCCAATCTTACCCAACTAATAAATGGGTTGGGTTTGGTCTATTTTTTAATAGATGGGTTTGGGTTTCTTGGGTTCAATTTACCACCCCTAGTTTCCACTACCAACCGAAGGAATTTAATCTCGGAATTTAGACGAACTTAAAAACTGCGCATTGCTAGTACTGTTTACTTTCTCAAACGATAGCGAAGCTGGAGTAAGACCAACTTAGTTGCAACACTGGAGCTTGGGCAACATGCCGTCGATGAGCCATTCAGCTATCCACTTATATGCTGCCTCTGTTAAATGAATTCCATCCCAACTTATGAATCGATTCGGATTCAGACAGACTGGAACCTCCAAACTACACATTCTGGTCAAATTAAAATTGTAATCCCCACCAATCCCACAACAAGCCTTCCGCGTAGTCTCGCCGTCAAATCCTAGACGGAAAAAAGATAAATACATTATTAGTCCTGATTAATGGGTAAATGGATTGACGCGTTCATCTTGTCGCAAGGCTATATTTGCTCACCAAGACGTACAGCATGATCGAAAAGCCATAAGAAGGCTCGGTAGTAATCACCATAAACAATAATGACATCAGGATACTCTGTTTTCAACTCTAGGATGGCTTCTTGTAGTAGCTTTGTATTGTGGTAGACTGCCAAGCTGTTGAATTCTTTCAAGCACCCATGCTTATCATAGGCACTTGAGTCATTTGTTTGATATAATGTTAGATAGAGTGGGAAACAACCATTTGGAAAAATGCCCGGGACTACCACCCTAACAGCTCCATAAGCATTGATCACTCGCTGCAACTCATACACAACGATCATGGTTAAATTTCATGTTAATAGCAAGAAATTAGTTTCTATTACTTTATGCTGATGAAAACTAAAACGATCTGCCATAAAAACTTAACCTAACGCCACTTATTATGGTTGCAACGACTTCGGGTGCCAAATTTTCTATCTCCTGTATAGTTTTTCGTTCAATGGATGGGTAGTTATAATCGTTAACTCCAATCTCTCCGAGCAGAAAAAGCGAGGTCTTTTGCTTCTCCAAGCAATCTGTCATTTTGTGAATGACAAACTCAATTCGATTAGTACACTTCAATAGTTTAATTTATCTAATTTTTCATTTTGTCAAATAACATTCACTAGTACGTAGTACGGAGTACTAACTAACCTCTCTCTATGATGCAGGTTGAATTGAAATGTTTTGACATCCAATCAAGTTGCACGGGGAGTGAGCTGTTGGTAACCGGGTCTGCGATATTCTTTTTAGCAAGAGCCTTCGCCGGTAAGGCAGTGGCACCGGCAACAGCTAGCGAAGTTGAGTACTCCATGTGTGAAGTTTGCATCTTTATTCAAGTAGGGATTAAGAAAGGGAAGGCCGGATGCTTGAGCTGTAGTAAAATTGAAACAAAATAAACAGAAAGAAAACAACAAGAACAATAGGGAAATATAATTTCATAAATAAAAACATGATCATGTGATAGACAATTGTATCTAGAGGCCGTGATGGAAGTAGTGTGTGTGTGTGCGCGCGCTATGCATATCCATAAACAACAAACTGTAACTTTTCTAGTGTGTTTACTGTTGCTGCAGCATATAGCATACCAATGAAGTCGATCATGAGCCGACCATTAGAGCAGCGACCAGTCGCATGCTTGAAAAAAGTTTCACCGTAGGGAAGCCTAGCTTCTGCTGTAGTAGCACCGATTGGCTTTTCCCGAATCAGATTCCCATTATCAGATATTGAGTCACCAAAGTTATAAATCTTATTGAAGTGACAAGTGTTGGAACTTAAGTGTATTTTCTCTAGTCCCACATTGGGAAGTTACAAAACTTCTTTCTACTTTAAATGATGTTGCACACTAATGAGTTTGTAAAAGAGGACTCAAGGAGAAGTCTCGCGCGCTCAGGAAAATGGGCGGCAATTTGGAAAACTGATTCGGAAACCAGTTAACCGGGTGTGCGTCACGAGTTATTCGCGCAGGGGGGGGTGCAAATCCGGGATTTGAGCCTCGCGCACACACACGGTTAAAACCACGTTTTGCCAAATTTCTGAAACGTTTTTTTTCAGTCAATCAAATCTTTTCGAAATGGAAATTCTTGCTGGTCAAGAACGTGATTAAAACGTGTGCTAAATCAAAGGAACGAGATTTGATTTGATTTCAGCTGATTAAGGGAAAAACGTTTTTAAAACATGTGCATAATCAGCGGGATTTGATTAGCTGCTGATTAAGGGATGATTTCGGATTGATTATAAAACATGTGCTAAATCAATGCTTTGATTTGATTTACGTTTCCGAAATCAGCCCAGTCCGCACCTATAAATTGAGCACTTCGGAATCAGTTTTAACACACCAAAAACCAACTCTCTCTTCCTCCCCTAAAAACGTTTTCTGAGTTCGAGCAGTAGGTCGATTGTGTTCTTGTTTTCGGTTTTTCTTCCGTGCAGAGAAAACCGAGCAGAGGTACAGAATTCTGGGCTGATTTATCCTGGAGACGGCGAGGCATTCACGAACTGCTTGCACAATCTGGGCAGAGCCGCGAAACGTCTTAAAGAGAGCGACCTAGTCCGCGACTCAACCCAGCAGTAGTTCTAACAATCTGGTATTCCGTATTTCAATAGCATCATCTCGAGGTAATCCGTTCTTGTTTTACAGCAGTTAATTACAACAACAAGTAATGAGTGAATTGGCATTGGTCGGATGGGGTTGAAGAAGAAGAATACAGGAGGAGGTGAGTGTCAGCAGAACTAGAGAATTGAAGAAGCGAGGTGGGAGGAGGCCATCGTTTAAGAACAGAAGAAATAAGTGGCTAGTTAGTACTACTAGTGATGGTGAGAGTGGCCTGACAATGCATGGCTTGAAATTTATAGGGTGGGTAGGCCTAGATTACTCGGTCAGGGAATCATAAGACGCGTATTGTATATAATCTGTGAAGCATGGATACCGACACAGGGTACAGACAAGATACGATACGGATACAGTGATACAAGAAAATCTAGAAAATTGGTATAAGGATACGATCGTAGGATACGTTCTATTAAAAAGCATTTTTATAGCTTGTTAGCATTAGTATTATCCAAAATAACAAGAAAAAGAGAAAACTATCCTGTTTTTCTTATGCAATATTGTTAAATATAAGTACACTAGTTACTTGTTTAATTATCGAATTTTAATTTTATTGAACACATGTACATTTGTGACACAGTGAATTAATGGGTTCAATATATATACTTTAAAAAAGCAGATGCTTCTCCGAATTGCACTTTCTCTCCCTCTAAAAAGTAAAGTAATTATTCATAACAGTTTTACCATACTGCCGATAAAATAAATAAATAAACAGTTTTACCATACTAGGAGTACGGAGTACCATGCAATAAGTGTCACAATATTAATTTTATAGTAAAAGTTAGGACACTTGCTTAAAAGGGAAAATAATTCAATGCCCCTAAGAAACCATCACATAATACCCCAAACTCTTTCTCCACCATAAAGTGTGTGGAGCCCATACAAATGTGGGGTGGAGAAGAGTTTGGGGCACCGCAACATGGTACCCGTGAGGCATGGAATAATTACTCATCTTAAAGTATTCAGAAAGTATCGGATCCCTGTATGAGAAATATTTTTGAAATTGTGGATACTTCTTGGATACCTATCCGCGAATATTGGAGGAGTATCGATATCAGATTCGGATATGACTCACATCTAGAAGTATTCGTGCTTCATAGTATATGGTTAACCAAATTTCTAAGAAGAAAAAAAAAATCTTATTCTTAACTCTCTCTGACGCGTTGTTTTTTCAATAGAGTTCATTTGTCATTCTCAAAGTCCGTATATTCCACGGCTGCAACAGTCCTCTTGGCTCTTACACGTTCTAGCTAGCTATGTTTGATATCATCTACAGAGTGAATGGAACCGATGTGCCGAAGGAGGGTTTACTATTTGATTTACACTCATGAAGATAAAGTAATCAAGCTTTGGATTTGCTAATGTCATCTCACTACAACAATTAAGACTTTTAAGAACATAAGTTTCTACCATTTTGCCGGCCACGATATATATAGTAGGTGAGCTTACGCGCGCATTTATAGCTTTAATTTTTAAAAAGCTCTAAACAAGTTCCAGAAACATGGAAGAACATATAACAGCAGAAATTTCGTTTCCAGTTCTGCTGTTGATATACTTTTTGTTTGCTACGCGCGCAAAGAAAGATTTTATTAATCCAAGAATGAAAAAAGTACATACAAGTATTACAAGGAATATGGGAAGGATGGCATCACAACCACCAAGAGCATAAAACCCAACTAGGTTGGCACCTATACCGAGGACAAATGGACAATCATAGACCGAACCATAAACCAAGGAGAAGGGCTGGCGAGAAGCCAACCCAGACAAGGGAGAAAACTCGGAAAAAAAACAACAATGGCAGAAAAGCTTAAGGCTAGCGGCTAGCCACGGCCAAACACATCAAGCTTAGGTGTAAACCAAAGTACAGTGGAAGCATGAACTGGAAGCCAAACATCAGCAGATCAGCGGAGCAAACCATAGAGATACCAGCAGTAGAGCAATTCTTGAACTGCAGCAGCAGAATAAGCCAGGTAGTGATACTGCCAGAGAGTGGGTCAAAATACAACTGAAGCAACAGACTTCAGCCCATAGAACTTGAGTTAAAAGCCCATAGAACTTGAGTTAAAAGGCAGCACCAAAGGCAGGCAAAAAACACAGCAACAACAATCCAATTCCATTTCTTGATTAAGTTTCCAAGTTTTGCTAGGCTTCGAAAACAAGTCTGTAGAAAAACAAGTCTGCATGCTAAACCTCCAACTTTTGTGGAGCATTGGTGAATATGAAGCTTAGAAATAGAAGGGGTCTGGGAAGCAACTTTTTAAATAAGAGATTTCTTAATAAGCTTATCAAAGATAGAGGTCCGGATGTCATGTTAATCCAAGAGACAAAGTCTGAGAAATTTGAAGTTTCTGTGGTTCGAAGACTGTGGAGTATTGGTGATCCTAGCTTTGCTGAATCAGAAGCTTAAGATGGTACCGCTGGAGTGTGGATGTGTGTGTCTGTGAAACTGAGTGTGTGTGTGTGGTGCCACATCTGGGTATGTCATATGTGGATGGAAAAGGTGCTGCTGGGAGAGGTTGGTGTCAGTGTGAATGTGAGTTGAGTGTGGGATTGTTCTGGTTATAAAAGTGTGTGATGGGTGAGGGTGCGAGTTTGAGGTGATTTGGGGTTAAGGTGAGAGGTTTGAGTCTGGGATGTTGTGTCTTGTAACCAGGAGAGGTTGCGAGTTAGAGTGAATATTCAATCTGTTTCACCTTGTTATGTTTTGGGTGGATGTCTATTATCTTGTTTTGAGTCTTGATCGATCTGGTGAGAGGCATATATGAGCTTCTTTGCTTTGTCCTGTGACTGCGAGAGGTCTTGTTTTAGAGTGAATATTTAGTCTATTCCACATTGTGGGTTTCCTATTGGGAGGGTGTCTTTTGTCTTGGTTTGAGTCATGATCCTGTGGAGTTTGGTTTGCTTATTACTTATTCGGCCTTCTCATTCGGGCCTAAAGATGTATAAAGCGATTCTTCTGCTCGTATTCTCATTCAGCTGCTATGGAGATATCCTTGATGCTCGATCTAGACTTCGTCTACTACCGATGAGATGGTCCTGCTGCTTAGCTTGCTTTGAGTTTACTGGTATACTTGCTGCTAGCTGCACCAATTGATGCTAGCTGCTACTGATATTTTTGGTGGTAAAATGACATATTGGCCGGTTTCTTTGGTAGCTTTGAAAGCTTAGAGAGTTCAGACTTTTCCTCTGTTGCTGCTGATATCATGGTCTGGCTTGCTGTTGGCCAGGCCCGGCTCTAATCTGATTTGAGTGAAGATCATTTATCTAAACAGAGGTGGATCAGTCCTCTTGGTGTTTTTCTACATTTTCTTGTTCTATGCCTAGTGTTACTCTATTTCATCATTCAACTTTTTGTTGGATGTTATTTTTTCTTCGGGTCTAACTCTTTGCATCATGTATCAATATCATGCGAGAGTTTTAATTTCCCTTTTGTTTCCCTCGATGTACCATTTGTCAAGTTTTCAATATATATTTTGCCAATAAAAAAAATCGTAGACAGCCTGCATACTCTTAGTTTTTAACCAGCGCTAAAGCTTGTTAACTCCAACACAACGTACAAGTGAAAGTAAAAATCATCATGGTCTAGAGAGGTATGTCCCAAAAAAATTGGCAGACAAGCTACGCTCGTACTAGACTAACTTTTTCTTTCTCTTTATTTGTCATTCAGGATAGTTCGAATTTTAATTAAAATTGCCTAGCAAATTATTTTTAATCATTCTTTCCTGTCTTTTTCTTTTTTAAAGAGTATGTAGACTCTCCTAGTGATGTTGCTCTGATCTAAAACTCAATATATTCATGATATTAAGGACCCGTTTGGATGCGGGATTAGATTTGGAGGTATTATGAAAGAAGGGGTGATTGGATAGTAGGGGATATTGATTAATAAGGGATGACCCACATTGATGTGATGCTTATGGAGGGGGTATGAAATAATACTTGGTTTAGATGAGGGATAAAATGAAGGGGATAAAGTTGTTTTGTAGTTGAAATGGAAGAGAGAGGGGGTATTATCCGGGGGTGTTATGTAATAACACCCCAGAACCTCCCCATAAAAAATACCCCCTCCGGGGGTATTAGGGGGTACAATCTAATCCGGGGCTTAGCTAATACCCCCTCCATTTTGCTTCCCAAACGAGGTCTTAAGGCTGGACCCACGGACTAAAAGGGGGTATATCACAATACCCCATCCAAACAGGCCCTAACTATTACTTATCAGTTCCAACGAGGTTTCGCACCACGTGTAATGAAGAGAGAATTTTCGGTGATCCATCCCAGCATAATTTGGACAACAAATCATCCATCAATCAAGTTCTTGATGACATTAATAATGTAAAAGATTACATCCTTTTATATACACACTATTGCATAGCAAAAGAAAATTGTTTTGAATTCAATGTACAATGAAAAAAACGAGCGAAAACATGTATTAATTTTAATCACGAGTTTTTATTAGAGATATTGAATTTAGACCTACTTAAAAATGACGTATTACTGTTTACTTCATTAAATGATAGCGAAGTTGGAGTAAGACCAACTTAGTTATGGCAGTGGAGCTTGGGCAACATGTCATCAATGAGCCATCCAGCCATCCTCTTATCTGCAGCTTCTGTCAAGTGAACTCCATCCCAACTTATGAATTGGTTAGGATTCGGACAGACCGGAGTCTCTACACTACACACCATGGTAATATTGAAATTGTAATCACCACCAATCCCACAACAAGCCTTCTGTGTAGATTCACCGTCAAATCCTGGAAGTAAAAATGATAGATACTTTATCAGTCATATCGATGCTTCTGATGTGTTCTTGTTGTTGCAAGGGAAAGTAGGCTCACCTAGATGTACGGCATGATTGTAAAGCCATTCAAAGGCGTGGTAGTAATCCCCATAAACAATAACTACATGAGGATACTCTCTTTTCAATTCTTGAATGGCTTCTTGTAACTTTCCATTGTGGTATTTTGAGAAGCTGTTCAGTTCTTTCAAGCACTTATCCTTGTCATAGGCATTTGAGTTATTGGTTTGAAATGCTGTTAGATAAAGTGGGAAACAACCAATAGGAAAAACGCCCGGGACTACCGCCCTAGTAGCTCCAACGCTAATGACACGCTGCAACCCATGTAACATGTCAAGGTAATTAAATAAATAAAAAAAAGTAGTCTAATTAACTTGATGTTGAGGAAAAAAAAATAAATCAACCTTATAGGAAAGCTTACTTTAACACCTATGACAATGGAATTGACGACTTCCGGTACCATGGCGTTTAACTCCTGTAATGTTTTTCCACTCGCCAATGCATAGTTGTAATCGTCACCTCCAATCACTCCAACGATGAAAAGAGTGTTGTTTGGCTTCTCCAAGCAATCTGTTATTGATTTAACTCAATCAGATGATAAAAAATTTCAAATTTTAACATATTTACATAATCTGACAAAACGTACGTTAATTAATTCACTAGCCTACCTCCCTTTGTGATATTGCAGACATTGAAATGTTTGGACATCCAATCAAGTTGCACATGGAGCGAGCTGTTAGTAAGCCGCTGGACTATGATATTCTCTTTCGTGAGAAAGTCTACCGGTAGGGCAGTGGAGCCGGCAACAGCAAAGCTCACTCCATTTCTGAAGTTTGCATCTTTCTTCAGGTATGGATTAAGAAAGGGGAGGCCGGATGCACTAGCTGATGAGAAATTCAAAAACACGACGTAGTTCTGTGACTTAAAATGCTACAAATTGACCGAAGAGATTCTATTATTCCCAATATTAGAAAAAGAAAAGGGGAACTGGAAGGGATGATAGAGATGAGGAAGTGTTGGAAATTTCCAAACTTCCTAGCATGAAAAATATAGCGTGAATTTTACTTTCGGGTTTACACGAAACTTATCTTTCTAGCTAGTGTGTGTGTTCCTTACTGTATCGTATTACATACCAATGAAGTCGATCATGAGCCGACCGTTTGAGGAGCGACCGGTCGCATGCTTGAAAAAAGTTTCACCGTAGGGAAGCCTAGCAAAAGCTGTGGCAGCACCGATTGGCTTTTCCCGAATTAGATTCCCAGTATCTGAAACCGAGTCGCCAAACTGATAAATCTTATCGAAGCGACAAGTAGTGAGTGAATCGGCATTGCTTGGATGGGGTTGAAGAAAAAGAAGACAGAAGGCGGCGAGTGCCAGCAGAACTGGAGAGGAAACAAGGTTTGAGGAGGCCATTGCTTAAGGAAAGAAGAACTAATAAGTGTTTGGTAGAGAAAGTATGAACTTTGGTTGCGATATGGTGAGAGTGCCTGGGAATGGTTTGCAATTTATAGAGGAGTGGGCCTGGATTAACTCTGTCAGAAAGGGCACTGCTATTCGCACCCCTCAATTTTCTCCCGTAGCCCGTTAAAAATTTCCATATGTTTCGACAGTTAGTTACCGAAATTGAGATACATTTTCGACATTTAGTTACCGAAATTGAGATACATTTTCAGCATCCAATTACCGAAATATATGTTTCTTGTGCATTTCCGACATGTAGTTACCGAAATATAATCTTATTTTCAACAGCTATTTACCAAAATGTATGTTCGGCAGTTGTTTACCGAAGGTTGAACATATTTTCGACATGTAGTTACTGAAATATAATTTTTAAAAATTTTTAACGGGCTACGGGAGAAAATTTGAGGATTGCGAATAGTCGCCCCCGTCAGAAAATCAGAATTATGTGTATTGTATAGAGTAAATCCATTTTCTTAAGTTATGGCTTTTACCCTAATATTACGAAAAAATATTAATTAGGATAAAAGTAAAACAAAAATAGTATTCCGATTTCTTTCATCGAGACGAATCAATAATTCGTACAAATTTGTCGCAAAACGAGCAAACACGAAAAAAAAAATTAAATATAGACAAAACGAAAAAAAAATCCCAAAAAGCCAAAAGCTCCTTAGCGGAACTTAGCCTTAAAAGTAAAGAAATAGTCTCCTTTTGATTCGAAACACATTGGAAATTATTTGACTATCTGGAAATTTATACAAGCTAAAACTTCAGAAAGCCACTCGGTATTTAATAATATTGCCTAATTCCTCGAGGATTACTAATTATTTTATTTTCTAATTATTTTGTAATGTTGGTAGAAGTTTAATTGGTTGTGTGTAAACTTTTTAAGTATATCGTTTACCAAGAAAAAGAGAAGGGAATGATGCTCTGAATGTCGAAACAAAAGGACAAAAGAGAATTTCTAAGAGTTTACCAAGAAAAAAGAACGATGGTAACCTCAAGGGGTTGGCAACGTGGTCTTAGTCCTGAGACTTAAATGTTTGTTTCATTCTAACGTTTCAAATTCGATTATTCTTGTTAACACGGCTATGAAAGGGACTGTAGGGATTAGTCCGATGTGCATGCAAGTTGGTCCGGAACACCCTGCATAAAAATAAAAATAAAATAAAAAATGAGAGATGCTCGGAATGTCAAAAGAAAAGAGAATATATATCTAGAGTACTACTATTTCACAACCCTACTCATAGCGAGAGGTATTTTATTTATATACTATAGTGCATACCCGTGCCTGAAGGCACGACGTAACACGTTTCAGTCATACGTTTGGCGATAGGGGAGAGAGCGAGGGAAAGGAATGTGTTGGTCATGTAATGATTTGATCACATTGTTACCTAGGGAAAGGGATGTGCTTGTCCTGTAGTGATATGATCAAATAATACAATTCAAACGAAAGAGGAACAAAGTCCACAACAAATAAACTCCCATTTGGAATACTTTTTAAAATACATATGTTATCCTAGTAAAGCTTTTAAAAAGTGTTGAATTCACATTGCCGTGTCCTCAGCATTGGTAATGGATACCTTATGTGGCGTGTCCAGACATGTCTCCACGTGTTTCCATTTTGTCGCGTGTCCTTGTAGTATTGGACTACAAAATCTATCCAAAAATTAAGAGAGCTACACAAAAATGGGCATAAAGAATTAATTCACTTCTCGCTATTTTCACTCTGTCAAATATGTATTTTAACAAACACAAAGTGAGCATTTTTGAAAGACAAATAACAAAAGTTATAGATCAAAAAATTCTTATCCTAAACAGCAAAATCGATTTTCTTTTTCTAAATAGTAAAAAAATTCCCCAAACATGTCTCCACGTGTTGTTTCCGTCGTGTCACGTATTCTCGCAGTGTCAGACTACAAAGTCTATCCAAAAATTAAGAGAGCTACACAAAAGTGTGCACAAAGAATTAATTCACTCCCCACTATTTTCACTCTGTCAAACATGCATTTTAATAAATACTCCCTCAGTCCATTTTTAAATGTCCTGCTTCGTAACTCCAACTTATTAAAACGACATCATCATTATACATTTCACATCAACTTTTTCTTTCACTTTTCCTACTTACCCATCATCATTACACTTTTACTCACTAACTTTTCAAAATGGAATATACTTTTAAGGACAAAATAGAAAATTCACCAACTTTTACCCACTAACTTTACAAAATGGACACATATTAAGGGATAGCCCAAAATGGAATACTGGACTGTAATAAAGGGACGGAGGGAGTACAAAGTGAGCATCTTTGAAAGACAAAATTCATTTTCTTTTCCTGAATAGCAAAAATATTCCCATCCTAAACAACTTTTTTTTCCCGGATAAGACTCCCATCAAAAAAATTCTCATCCTAAACAACAATTTAGGCACATTAATTTTTTCACAAGAAGAACCTAAGGATGATGGGAGTCTTACCAGATAGGGAGAATCCTAAACATGTATTTTAATAAATACAAAGTGAGCATCTTTGAAAGACAAAATCCATTTTCTTTTTCTGAACAGCAAAAAAATTTCCATCCTAGACAGCATTTTTTTTTCCGGATAAGACTCCCATCAAAAAAATTCTCATCATAAACAGCAATTTAGGCACATTAATTTTTTCGCAGAAAGAACCTAAGGATGATGGGAGTCTTACCAGAGAGGGAGAACCAAATTGATTTCGTGGACGGCTGATTGGTGGGTGTGTGGGACGGCTAATTTGTGAAGGAGCTTTGTTGGCGCTGTTTTTTTTTTTTTCGGAGCGCCAAGGAGTGGGTTCTGCGGAGAGAGAGAGAGAGGAAACATGACGGAGAAGAGGAAAACTGCTTGGTAGACAGGCATGGAAAATAGGTTGAATCAATTATTCAATCCAATGGCCATAACCTATTGAAATTGCGATCCAACGGTTGGAGGGATGCTCATGTTTGTATGGATAGACAAAAGACTGCTCTGTTTTATAATGTAGATAGCATTCAGCCTACTAGCAATTGTCCCCAACAAACTAGAGAGTGTACAATACCCTCCTTAGCCTCCTCCTTCTACTGTTATTCGCAGATTTTCAACCTACATTACGGCCGGTCGATTCGGTAAAGGTTTTTCAATTTTGAAAGCAAAAGACAACAACAACAAGAGGACGGAAAAAATACAGTTAAAGAGAGAGAACTTCATAAAAGTAAATATTTGAGTCACAACCAACACCACCCAAACAGCCCAATGCCGCCCTCATTGTTCTCAAATTAGGCCCAAACTGAGGCTAGCTCAGTTGGTCAGGACTCTTACATTTCACAAAGAGATTAGGAGTTCGAGTCTCCCCACATGCGCGTGAGTGTTCTTTCCTTAAAGGATTTTCCTTTCTTTCTTTGTTTCTACCCTATAATAGACTTATTTCTTATATTGGTTGAGTTGTTGGGCTTGGTTGTCTCGTAGACTCTCACAATTGATGTAGTGTCCCGAATTTATACTCTGTACTTCATATCTCATGTAAATGATCTCTTCTATCGATTGACAGTCCCCAAAATAACCCTTAAATCAAACTCCAAATAAGCCTCACAAAAACCCCCCCAAATAACACCTAAATCTGCCCCATATATGACCCCAAAATCAGACCCCAAAGATCCCCCAAAACAAACCCCAAATCAGCCTCACCAAAACCCCTAAATCAGCCAAAGAAACAAAACATTATACAGTATATTGTTGCAATTACTATAGAAAGAAAAATAATAGAAACGAAAAATTATATTGGACAATTTTGGGTACTTAGTCAAAAACACATGCAATATTATTATCTGACACCAACCAAATAACTAAAAGGATGCAAATGGAGTGGCAGCCGAATGGAATGTGCCCTATGCTCCTTGCACCAAGTTTTCCCTTCAAGTGCAAGTTCAAGACTTGCCGAACAAAAAAGTGCAAGTTCAAGACACTTTCTTCCCCAATTAAATTATTGGGTGGAAGAAAGTGTTATTTTCTTTGAAATTACTCAGTATATTTCACCCTGAAATATATATAATTCGTGTTTGACTAACATTTAAAATTTTCATCTTTTTCCTTCTTTATGCATGATGCATGAAATTTTTCTTTGCCGATTAAAAATAATAATTCACTCCTTTGATTGGATTAGCGTTGTGTGACAACTTCAGAGTGTCAAGGATTTTGGTGCCAACGTAGTTGGAATGCTCTCCCTTGTTGTGATGCTTTTGCTTCGTATACTTTTATTAATCTTTGTACTATTTGAAAGAGTAAAAAAATTATTTTCTTGTTGTTTAAAAAACAAAATAATTGTGAACAACGTACATAAGAAACAGGTTTAAATAGACTAATGAGAAACGGTAGTCTCTACCCAATTGAATAAATTAGGGAGACCTTGCCCAATTGAATAATAGGAGGAAGAAAGTGCTATTTTTCTTTGAAATTACTCAGTATTTAACCTTGAAAAGAATATATCAACCTACATCATATGTAACGCGTGTTGACTTTTACATTTAAAATTTTCAAATAGCTAGCTGGGTACGTGTTGTGTATTACTAGTTGACTAATACTTTATAATTTGCTTTCTTTTCTTTCCTTCTTTTTTTTTGCGCCAATCGGTAAGAAAGATCATTACATCATGTATAAAGTTTAAAGTACAAATCACGGGACATTATATCCATTGTGTGAGAGTCCACGAGATAATCAAGCCCAACAATTGAACTAACAAGATAAATAAACCCATCAAAGGAACTACAATCACTATAAGCCCAACTCAACTACAAGCCCTATTAAGGGGAGAAATAACTCCAACAAATGTAAAGAAAAGAATACCCACACGTAGATGGAAAGACTCGAACTCCTGATCTTCTAATGAGATGCAAGAGTCCTGGCCAACTGAGCTCATGAACGTCCTCCGCTTCTTCTTCTTCAAAATCAGTTGATTGTGGAGATTTGTTTTTGGGTTTGGTTTTGCCAGGTGTCATCTTGAAGCTCTCCGAAGCAAAAACTAAGACTAGCACAAAACCCATGCCATCAAGGACGGAACCAGGATTTTACCTTAGCAGTGGCGTAATGTATACTAAAAAAATCTAGTGGTGGCGAGACTATATAAGTTAGGTATAATTTTTTTTTTTACATATAATAATTGCATTTTCTAAAATTCTTGTCGTGGCGGTCGCCGCCACTAGACCCCCCTGGTCCCATCCTTGCGTGCCATACGAATGTGTTCACGTCTAATACGAATGTACTTAAAAACAGAATGTTTATTATATTAATTATTGTATGATGCAGAATAAAATCTAATTATGTTCCTAAATACATTTTGCGAGGAAATCAGATTTTTTGGCGAGGGAACTAAATCCTCGTTATAGGCATTTCGTGTTGTAGTACTGCATTAATTATTGTATGATAAAGAATAAAATCTACTATTATGTTCCTAAAATTAAATGACAAAACGAACTGATCTCGACAACCCAACTAACAGCCGTACAGAAAATGATAGTACAACTGAAGCTTGCATGAACTGATCTCGACAACCCAACTAACAGACGTACAGAAAATAGTACAACTGAAGCTTGCATCAAATTCTAATTCTACCTTTACGAGTTCCATAACCTCCCCAATAAGTTAGACATGCAAATAATCCGTTGGGGCTAGCTTAGTAGGCTCGAACTCTTACATCTCACTAGAAGATTGAGTTCGAATTTTCCTATATGCATGTGGGTGTTCTTCCCTTAGAGAGAGTTTTTCTTTTTTTTCTTTGTTTCTTCACTAGGATGGTTGTCACATGACCCTTTGAATATGTCAAAATCTATTTTTTAGGGATTATTCCCTAATTTTGCTTATTCCACCAATCATATTCAACTGAAATGTTCGTGTTTTATTAAGTGTCATGTACGTGTCATTTAGTCTTTTTTAATGCTTAAAAGCCAAGGGAATGTAAGAAATATTCTCTGAGAATATATCTGTGAATGCAATTAGACCCTGAAAAATCTCAACTACCCTGAAATAGAAGTTTGTTTCTGAATATTAGGGTAGAGTAAATCTACTGTACCCTTGTCATATTATGATTGGTTCATCAATGACCATTGATCCTTTTCGTATTTGGACTTGATTGACTTTGACTTTCTCGTTGACGAACAAAGCGGGCACACTTGATTTTGAATTTTTGTTGACCAAGATCCTGGGCCCACTTGCCACATGACAATTAATCATTGGTTCTTTCCAAAAGTGTCAAAAATGGGTGTAAACACACTGATTAAACTCTTTTTCAGATATGTAGGTCATTAATAAAAAATTGATTACGAGTTTTCATTATTTTTCTTTCAATTTCTTAACTTAAACTTAAATTTTAGTGTCAATGTGTCCTTCACGTATTTGGTCTATCATTTTCTTTATCTCTCACTCGCTAAAATATAGTATGGTTATTACTTTCATGTTGGATATATACTACTATAAAATCGTTGATTTCATTTCACATTCATTGAATAAATGATCAAAAAAAAAAACATTCATTGAATAAAGTCAAACTACATTTTATTCATACCAAAGCTAATATGCACCGTTTTAGGCAAGTTTCACATGGGGGTGGGGACAAAATGTCAATAAGGGCGCCTCAAGCTGTAAAATAAAACATCGATAAAATAAATAAACGATTACTAATTTCAATGCACTAGTTTATTGTAATAAAAAAAAATTGTTCTGAATACTTCAAAGGAAAAGGGGAAAAAAAACAAAGGAAAACATCTATTGACTTCTATCGTGTGTTTAATGATTGTTGTACTCCAATTTCCTGTAAACATGCTCAGATAAATTTTAGAGTATATTTACAAGGAAGTATTGGATTGCCAGAATTATTTTCGTAAATGTAAACCAAATTAAACAACCACGTAATATTGACCAACTTAAACAAAACACTGGAGCTTGGGTGTTTACACCCGTTTTTGGCACCCAGTCCTGGACTAGCGCTGGAGGGCCATTTAATTGAAATTCAATTTAATTGGGCCATGAATGGAGATGTTTGGGTTTAAAATTAACGGGCCAAGACGGCGTAGAGCGGGCCCGGTTAATTTTTGTCTAATTTGACAATGGGTTTAAAGTCTAATCGGGCCTAATTAATTTTAGTGCAACCCAATAATGGACGTGAGTTCATTTAGGCTTTGATTTTTCTAAGTTTAATTTATTAAGCCCGAAACCCACGGTCACTGGTGAGCAATTCCAGAATGTTCTTATTATTGGAGATGAATTCGTGGGTGGTTATGGGTTTAATGGCCATTTGATTAATCAAAATGGCCCACTACCGTTGATTCCCCACGAAAAATGGGAGTAATGGGACCCATTATTCTTGTTTACTACCCATGACCGAGAAATGTTGAGAAGTCATTTGGCTTCATTGCATTTTTTGGACATGTGGCAACCCACAAGGAAAACGTTGGCCCATGATCTCAAGGTTATGCAGTAAAAGGAAAATGGGCAGTTGGAGTATTTGCCCATGATCTTCTGTAACTCCCAAGAACCGCCAACAAATTTGTGTATGGGACACTTGTCATCACCAAATGAAGGCTGGAAATTCTCTTGCATGCAAACCCATGGCCTATAAATACTAGAAGACAAGAAGGAAAAAGGGTGTCCACACCAATCAAGCTCAACGCTTAAACCAAAGTCTTCCCAGCGAAGCAATTATCTCTATTTTCTCACCTTTTACTCAATTACTTCACCAAGTAATTCGAACTTCGTCTCTCTTGTATCCCAACTTTATTATTACGAAACATAATAAAGTTATTCATATCTCTCTTCGCCCCTTACTTTATTATTACGATATAGTAAAGTAATTCTACGATATCCTCTTATTTTTCTCACACGGTTGGAAAATTCTAAGTCCACTTCGTTGTGGCAAATCACGAACCTCTTTGTGGCCTCACCCTTTGGGTCACACGCAGTCGCATTACATACGAAGTCAGATCGAGCCGCTCACGCCTTTCATACGTTGGACGACGACAAGTCCTGGTACGCCCGCGCTCATACCGCACACGCCATTGATTTTCCGCTCACGCCTACGCGGCGGAAAAGTGGGGAACATTGGGCAAGATGTCATCAATGAGCCATCTAGCCATCCTCTTATTTGCTTCATCTGTCAAATGAATTCCATCCCAACTTATGTATTTCCTGGGATGCCGACAAACCGGAACCCCAGGAGCTCCACACATCCTGGTTAGATTGAAATTGTAATCACCACCAGTCCCACAACAAGCCTTGAGCGTAGATTTGCAGTCAAATCCTAGAAGTCAAAAAAAGATAAATGCATAAGTAGTCATGATTAATGAATTAATCTATACTGATGTCTTTTCCCCATAGGAAGGCAAAAATAGACTTACCAAGATATTGCGCATTATTCAAAAGCCATTGGAAGGCCTGGTTGTAATCAGCATACACAATGACTACATTAGGATACTCTCTTTTCAATTCTTGGATGCCTTCTTGTAACTGTTTATTGTGGTAATTTGAGAAGCTATTGAGTTCTTTCAAGCAATGATGTTCATCGTAGGCAGTTGAGTTACTGGTTTGAAATGCTGTTAGATAGAGGGGGGAACAACCTCTCGGAAAATTGCCCGGGACTACCACCCTAATAGCTCCATAACTTATAACTCTCTGCAAACCCAAATACGTAGATCATGATTAGATTTCATGGTAATTAAAAGAAAGTTGTTTAACTGGATCTAAGACAACTTAATCCAGCTTCTAGGAAAACTTGCCTTAACAGCAGTGATTATAGCTCCGACAACTTCAGGTACCATGCTTATTACCTCCTCGATAGTTTTTCCTTCGAGGAATGCATAGTTGTAATCATCCCCTCCAATCTCTCCAACAATGAAAAGAGAGGTCTTTAGCTTCTCTGAGCAATCTGTTCTTCATTAAATAAAAATTGAATAAAGGCAATTCAAAACTTTAATTTATTGAATTTGATAGAACATTCAACAACTAACCTCTTGCTTTGATGCAGGTATTGAAATATCCAGACATCCAATCCAGTTGCACTTTGAGTGAGCTGTTGGTATCCGGGTTCGCGATATTCATTTTGGCTAGAACCTCCGTTGGTAAGGCAGTGGCGCCAGCAACAGCAAAGTTTACCCCTTGTTTGAAGTCTCCATCTTTTTTCTCGTAGGGACTAAGAAACGGAAGGCCGGACGCATGAGCTGCGAAATTCACAAAACACAATGCAGTTCAGTGACCCAAACGCCTACAAATTGACCAAAGATATCATACTACATACCAATGAAGTCGATCATGAGCCGACCATTTGAGCAACGACCGGTTGGGTGCTTGAAAAAAGTTTCGCCATAGGGAAGCCTAGCGTACACAGTGGCTGCCCCGATTGGCTTCTGTCGAATTAAATTGCCAGTATCAGAAATCGAGTCACCAAACTGATAAATCTTAGGGTAAATTTCACTTACCTCCCCTGAGATTTCTGACAATGACAGACTTAGAAGACCATTACTAGGTAACGGAAAATGCTTACATCAGCTACTAAATCCATTTCATTACCAATTTTACCCCTTTAGAATGATTTTGTGAAATGAATTCCCTTCTAGACTCAATTTAAAAGACATTAATGTTCCTAATTAAAACTATTTAAAAGAGATTAAGTTATTATACTTTGAAAACACTTTTGATTTTTTGAAGTCAATGCATATTAGGCATAAATACAGAGATTAAGTTACAATTTTTTTCCTTAATTTTTTTGTAGGAAACTTGAAACAACTTTTGACTTTTTTGAAGTCAAATGCAAATGTAGGCATAAATACAAAGCAATTACAATTTCTTTCCTTTATCATGAAACTTCAAAAGTCTTTTTTTTTTTTGCATTGAATAACAAAAATTTCTAAAAACAATATGGCTTTAAATTAAGGTAAACTTTTTCCCCAACCCTACACCATGCATCTTTATACCAAACCAACCATATCCTTTATCATGAAACTTCAAAAGTCCTTTTTTTTTTGCATAGAATAACAAAAATTTCTAAAAACAATATGGCTTTAAATTAAGGTAAACTTTTTTCCCCAACCCTATCATTTATCATGAAACTTCAAAAGTCATTTTTTTTGACCAAATCGCCTCCCTATGGTTTCGGAGTAAAGTGCAATCGTAACTCCGTTAACAAAAAAGATAACTTGACAATAATATCCTTGTATCTTATTCCTCTTCTTTCTCACTCAATCCTTTCTTGGCACAAAAAAATTAATTAACTAAACCATTTTTTCAACAATCCATAAACAGTGTGTACCCACTCACAACCAAGGAAAAAAAACGAAATGATAATATCGTAATTTGAAAAAATGCCTAGACTTTTCCACTTCTACTTCAATTTTTCATAATGTAGTATTTTCCATTATTTTTCCCTCTTCCCTGGACCATTCTATTAAGAGAGAGACTCTGGAATGGATCAATTGGATTTGGGTTAAGTGGAATTGTAATTGATTGGGGTTCGATGAGTGGTTTTAGGGGAGGGTTGTGGTGTATGGTGATGTTTTGCGGTGATTTGGGAAGGAAGATGAACCAGGGGTAGTATTGTCTTTTAATCATACTACTTTTTGAGGAATGTACAATTTTTCATGCCATACATGCAGTAGGAGCGCGTGAGGCACACTCACAGTTACTTTGGACGGAAAATACTTTGCCCTTTCTTTTTTGAACTTTTTGATTACATATATACATTTGGTTTTAGATATGCATGTATAAGTATTTTTTCTACGGTGATTGAAAAAGCTTTTGAATTTATTTGAAGACAAACGCTACGTAAGCACTACAAAGAAATTACATAAAGCTTCAATTTTTATTATTTTTGCAAAGAATAACAAAAATTTCTAAAATACATGGTTTTAAATTAAGGTTACATGTCATCCAAACTGGGAAAAAATTGATTGGAGTAAAAAGGCATATTTTGGCTAAAACTCTTACATAGTTTCTTAGCCAAACCATATTTTTTCTGCAACCGAATTTTTTTCAAACTTTTGGATTTAAATTAGCAGTACACATGTCAATTTTTTTTGGTCAAAATTAATCTTCTATTTTTCAGAAAAGGACCTTATGGCTACATGATTTACCCATATGTTTTTTCGATAATGATATTTATGATAGGATATTCTAATAAAATTCAATTTAATTTATAAAGCAACAAAATTATAATTGGAAAATATACTTTTAAAGTTTGTTTTCACAAGAAATTTAGAGATAAGATGAAGTAAACTTTCATTTTTTAAATTCTAGACTAGATTTTTTTTTTCATGAAATTCTAGAATAGATAACTATTGCATTAACTCTAATATCCTAATTAAATTATAGTTTAAATTATATAGCAGAGAGAGACCTAGGGAAAGTATCTGCAATTGTTAGAAACCCCAGGGGAGGTCAATAAAAGGGTAAAATTGTACATTCATGTAAGTGAAATTTACCCTAAATCTTAAGAAATTTACATTTTTTGAGCGAGCTAGCATTGCTCGGATCGGGTAGAAGAAGAAAAAGAAAGGAGTAGGCTAGTGTTAGCAGAAGTGGAGAGGAAACAAGCTGGGTGGAGACCATTGCTTAAGGAAAGAAGAAACACGTCAAAAACACTTTTGGACGCGTACGATTGAGCACCGTAAAGTATATTCACGGCTCCGCCATAAAAAAGTTTTTCTCATAAAGCAATCATTAATTATATGTTTATGGTAAGTTGATACTTGAAATAAACTCTCTCTCTCTCTCTCTCTCTCTCTCTCTCTCTCTCTCTCTCTCTCTCTCTCTCTCTCTCTCTCTCTCTCTCTCTCTCTCTCTCTCTCTCTCTCTCTCTCTCTCACATGGAATTTTTTCAATAAGGTTAATTCACTTATTTGTTTCATTCATTTTACAGAATACAAAAAAGTTTTCTTATGTTTTTTCTGTTGGAAACATGTGTGAAAGATTGAGTCTCACATCGGATAAATAGAAAAAGAGTTATCTTAATATATAATTGGATGGCTCACCACTTACAAGGCTTAGCCTTTTAAGTGGATATGGGTCATTCAACCTATATTAGGTTCAGACGATGTGATGCGGACTCAGTGGATTCTCCCAACGGATTGGGCCTAAGCGCACACAGAGGACCTCAAGCGGATTAGACTCCCAACATTTTCTTTCTAACTTTCCTCCATGAATCTGTTTCTTACCACACACAGAAGAGTTCACAAGCAGTCATAGGGGCATGGCTCAAGTCGGTCGGCCTCAGGGTTTCGTCATCGATCTGATCAGACCGCCAGTGGTGGCTTCTACTTCTTCCAATCAATTCTATCCGGTCAAAATTTCCAGGAAGCAGAAAATCCCGTTTCCAATCGTTCACAACCATGGGAAACAGAGCACTTGACTTCACAGATGTCTCTGTGTGCAAGGATATGAGAGGTTGCCACATCAAAATATCGGTCATAGACGACTTGTTATCTGTTTCGGTGAATGAAACTGTGAACGGTGAACACCACGATTGAAACCAGGAATTATGTATGTTTGTGAACCGATGGTGTCTCTCAGTCTCGACAGACTCGGAAAAAACTGTGGCATGGCACTAAACTTGTAACTGTGGCATACTAGTTAGTATTCATTAGCCACGTGCTCGTGTGCTGGATCGGCGTCCTCTATTTTCCTTGCCCGGGGAAATTGAACAAATTCATTGCGTGTGTTCGGTGGCAAAACTTCAAGTCAATTGGATTTGCTTTCTTGTTGATTTGCTTTAGGATTTGTTTATGGTTTGAAGATGTTGCTCTCTTCCGGTTCCTTTCCATGAATTGCCGCGTAGTTTTGAAAACAGAGCAAAAACTCCTCAAAGAAACTAACTTCTTGGTTTGTAGATATGCAGCAAAGCTAGAAAGGCTCTGACCATATGGGCAGCCTCCTTGAAACATATTGCGATGAGCAGCATCGCGAACCAGGCAAAGATTGTTGAAGCTTAACTAGTTTGTTTATATAACGATTCGATTTCAAAATGAATTTTAAGTCTAGCCAATCACAAGTAACTCGAATGTGTTAATCAATGGAGGCCGAAAGTACCTAGTTCAAGTTTGACTTCGAGACGCTGATCAAAAAATAAAAGTTTGATTTGAAAACTTCACGAGTTCTGAAAAGATACTTAATCTCGGGTTGTAGATAATAAATCAATATCAAACAAATTTGATAAGCTGGATGCAAACTTAAATTTGAATAACTTGATTTGTTTATCAACCTAGAGCTAGGAAAGAGCAGATTCTACGACTTCTGCATTTTTTTTTCAGACATTCTTCTCAAAGGAACTTACGAAGTGAACAATTCAGATTATTCTGATAAGCCCGCCGTGGAGCCAAAAGGTGTGAATTTGGAGGGGCAAAGAGGATTAGGCTATGGTCTAAATGGAAGATATTATGAAATACATAGTAGATTACTGAAAAGGGGTAAACACCATTCCATCAGCTCAAACTCAAGACTCCAAACTTGCAAACCGTCCCCAGGAAAAGACCACTTGGTCCTATAATGTTATCAACCATATAGACCACTAGATGCTATGCTTGACTTAAAAGGGGAAAAGAAGGTGAATTGTAACGACCTTTCGGGTGCCGGGCATTGAGCAAAGAATAAGAACAGAGGCCTGAAAATCAGTTTCAGAGATAAAGCCGTGGTAGAATATCGAATAAATTTTGAACCACGCAATGACTTAGTAAGACAGCAACGAAAATCTAGTCAAAACATAGAATAAATTAGCTAATGCTCCCAGGTAATAATCATACAGCTGTAAATGAGTAAATCCAAGTATAACGCAGCTACTAGCTAGTGCTCCCAGTTGATAATGATACACAGCTCCAAATCCAAGTACATAAAGTAGGCAACAGGTTCTCACACAAGTACTAGTAGTGTCTGTTGAAAACAAAATGGTCTTACTTTTAGACATATTCTCGCGACAAACTTCTCAAGCGAACCAATTCTGCTTCAACCAGATCGTAGCTGCAAGAAACAATTTGGGTAGGAAGTAATGAACCAATCCAACCAAAAACAAAGAAGTTCGTTACAAATCTAACCAGGGAAAAAAAAACACAAGTGGGATCTGGAAGGAAAAGAGAAATACCGATGGTGAAATGGAACGAGAAATGCTCCTGCTCTGGCTCCTGCTGGGACCGCGCTTGGAACTTGTACTCACCCGTTTCTTACGAGGAGGCTGAAGGAAACCAATTCCATAAACATAATGCGTGAAGGAAGATCATAAACAGCTTCATGTTTACACAAGTAGGATCTGGAAGGAAGAGAGAAATACCGATGGTGAAATGGAACGAGAAATGCTCCTGCTCCGGCTCCTGCTGGGACCGCGCTTGGAACTTGTACTCACCCGTTTCTTACGAGGAGGCTGCAGGAAACCAATTCCATAAACATAATGCGTGAAGGAAGATCATAAACAGCTTCATGTTTGCCCTTCCTTTTTACGTGTTCATTTTAAGTACGCCCCTACCGTCCCACTTTATTCGTCCACTTGTGGAAGTCGTGCTCTTTAATCGGATCAACAAATAATGCATTTTCGTTAGAGTTTATTGGAATCAAAGATCTCAGTCAATTTTTTAGACATTTATAAAATCACCTACAAATAATAAAATATAAAAAAGCAGATTTTTTATCGATGTCCGGAATAGAAAATATAAACAAAAAAAGGTACAGTGGGAGTACTTCTGTTGGATTAGAAGACAAGGGTATGCCAAATGAGGAAAAAAATAAACTTAAAGAAGATTAAAATTTCACTAACCGATTGTGGCGGAGATCTGGATATCGATCGAGATCTGCAAAAGTTCCAAAAACAATGCAATTCAATATCCACAGCCTTTCTTTTAAGACCTTTGATCCAAAAGTAGAATGGAAGTTCCACATTTGAGTTACCAAAAAATCAAACAAAACAAACAAATATTGCAAGCAATCTTTATCCAACAGAGAGTTTTGGACCCAACAAAAATTCAGCCTCACCAATTGGAGAATTATTTTCACCATATAACAACAATTAGACAGGTGAAATCAAGGGGCGAAAGACCTTGACTGAAGTGCTGTAACACATAATTCAAGGGACAAGACAAGAATAGCGGTCCCATTTGTATCACTGCATTCCATTTAGGGATCCAGAGTGCATCCCCTACCAGATATAATTTTTTCTAAGGGTTTGAATTTGAGTATACCCCCTATTATGTGGTTGGTGGTACCATTCATACTTCACTGAAATCCGACTTCCAAGTCAAATAGCATCCATTGGACACATTAAACTTAAGTGTACCATTGAAAGGATTTGCCAGAGGTTCTCCTTAACAATTTTGCATACCTCCACAACCAAATGAGTTGCAGTAATTTGAGCACCATATCCCACCAAGCCCCTGACACGCAATTCCAGATCACCGCCAAACGCTGGATCTAGAAAACAAACAAGGCAACCTTCATAATCATTGGCATCATAACCAGGCAAACTGGTACCCTTCCTCACTTAACCCCCTTCCACCTCTAGATTAAAAAAAGTACCATGCAGAGAAGAGAGAAAATATGAATTGCATGGGATATTAAACAGAGTAAGGCACAAAAATCCTCATAAAACCCTCTTCAGAAATATAGCAGAACGAAAAAAGTTCTGAAGATAAACTTTTAGAGAGCAAAAAGATGTTTTAAAGAGAGAAAAAAGTGTTGCACCCCAAGAACAACAAAGAACAGACGTGCATTCAATTTTCTGTACAAATTATAAACACACAAATTGGTTTTTTTTCCATTGATGCCATGGATGCCGAAAGGTGCTCATCAATGGCTTCTATTACCCCCACAACCCGTCCTTCTCTCAATAACTTCCTCCCCTTTTCTTCTTCCAAATGACATCCCATAGTTTACTTCCATCTAAACTGAAATGTGCTCATAGAGTCATAAAACACAGTCCTCTGTGTATTGATAGTCAATACAGTTAAGTAAATGATTTCGGAGAATAAATAACCACCTTGATTCTGGACTTCTCCGACACCCCAAAGAAAAGGTTCAGTACAAAAATATAATTTTGGTCGTCAAGAACTAAAAACCAGTTGGAGAGGCATCTAAAATCTGCAAGACAAGGACCCATCGAACTCAGAACAAGGAGCTCACAACCCAGGAAGTACAAAAAAACTACTATGGCATTTAGCAGTATTATAAGCATATCCTGAAATGCAGATTAACTAGAGTCTCCAGCATTCAGATCCATTTCATAACGAGATAAGATGAGGACGAGGAAAGATATTCAGAATTTCAGATAAAACCAGCTAGGTCATCTGAGAAATGAGTGGATACTAAAGCTAAAATTACCAGCAGGCTTGGTAAGTACAATACATATAACACAAACTACCGTCATAAGTAGTCGATGGTGTTTTATACTTAACATTAGAAACTCAATCGAATAAATGTCCACGCATCTCCCTGATGAAAGAGAAAAAAAGCATACCTTGACATAGAGCGAGGAGATGACTCAGAACGGGGCTGTGATGAAACAGACCTCGAACGAGATCTATATTTAGACCCATAAGAATATTTGACCCTTGGAGAGTTGCTGCGTAACTTAAATCTTAGTCATCCGTGCCAGCAATAAAACCATATTACAAGTCTAATAACCAAAAGAATGAAGCAAACCTTCTACTCCTGCTACTATAGCTATAGCTGCGACTGGGACTTCTGCTTCTTGAATGACTGTGACTCCTTGAGTAGCTACGTCTTGAATCACATTCCATAACCTAGAGTTCACAAAAAAGTAGAAATGGGACACTTATACAACCACTTATATAAGATAAGAAAAACATAACAGTCGTATTGCCAGAGCATATTGTGCAGCTGCCTTCAGAACTAGGTGGCTGTCTTGTACACTGTTTTGCCAATAACAAACAAACAACTGTAAGCGTGGAAACAAGGTCTCAAGACTGTTAAGGAATCCTTCTTTGCCTACCCGAATATAAGCCCGATCAAATTGGTTACGGAACAGAGAATCGTCAAGTTTCCTGATCTGCAGAGGGATGTTTCAGAAAATAGTAAGGCAATTGTTGAAACAAATTCGTCATCAACCCAAAGAAAACAGAAGCAAAAAATGCCAATGTAGAAAATCTCCCATTTCTGGTACCGTTGGATTCTGTGGAATAAATTCAACTCACCGCATATCTCATGTCATCATAGCTTGTGTAGTCCACAATTCCTCTCATGCCTACAGAACACAATTAATTTAACCATCAATAACATCCTATTACAGAAGATGTGGATCTGATGAAATGAACTCGCCCACTGGAGAAAGAGGCAACATTCTCTCAATCAGTTTGCCAACAAACAAGCAAATTGTCAAATATCATGCTCCTCCAGACTACTGTTAGACCCAAACCACTTTGAAGGAGATAAAACTGAAAAAGAATTGTGGCAGTTCTTGGTGCTTGTCTAGCACCCAAGGCCATCAATCCTCCAAATTACTATATATCCAGTGCCCTTCCTTTAACACAATACTAAAAGTTCATATTTACGTAACATCAAACTCACTACAATTAATTGCCCAGAAATAGAATCAATCAAAACAACAAAACACTATGGGTAAATTTCAGCAACACCCCCTCAATTTCATTGAAATCGATATAATTCTAACTAATCACGCTACACTTCCTCCCTTTACGAAAATGCCTAAAACTTAGGCATCAGTTACCAAACCAAATAATCTGACATCACCAAAATAATCTCAAAAATGATAACCTTCTCTTTACTATTGTCTTGCTCCAAACCTCTTGCCCTCCACCATCACTGCCACAAAAATCCACCGCCGCCTCCACACAAAACCATCAGTCATCTCCATGACCTCCAGAACCCAACTCCTCTTTGTCACAACTTAAACCCATTGGCTCATCTACCAATGAGACCAAGCCCACCCAACCTAAACCAGTAAACCTTCTGCCACCTCCACCTGCCCACATCGAACCCATCCATTACAATGCGGGATTTGTCTGCTGACTGTTTCCTTAGAGCCTTGTCCTTTTATAGAACTAGTGAGATGAACTTCTTGCTTGCTTTCCAATGTGAGATTACTGAGTCTGGGAAAAAAAAATTCAAAAAACACATTGCTTTTTCATGCTTGCTCATTTGGACTAGATTTTAACCCAACGGAAATTCTTTCAAAATCCAAAATTATTAATATCATTTTAAAATATGTAACTATGACGTCACGGTTCAATTCCGGTTTACCCGCAGTTGAACTAGTGACCCATCCACCCGGTCTATTTTGTGATTTATTCTGGTTTCCAAATTTCAAAACATTGGGTATCAGTATTGGCGATATGGCTAAGATAGATACCAGCCCAAAAATCGCCCAATACATGAGAGGTCCAAAATCCCTTTACCCAACAGTCTATATTTGGAACCCTCGTTGGGTCTTCCGTTTTTGGTATGAATGAGTACGATCCAAAGAAACATTTATAGCCAGAGCGTAACAATAAAAATAAGTAGACAACTTCCATAATGATATACATAAGGTAATAAGTGTAATTAACTTACCATCACGATCACGGAAAACTTGGGAGAAACAGACATCCCCAGCTCGACGCATGTGATCCTACATATTGAGCACACATTATCATAAGATTCAGAACTCATACTGTCTGAACAGATGTCCTGTGGATTTGCATGTAGGTGGATTTTTCCATATTCATTTTGCTCAGACCCCATTCCATTAACACTTTTTCTACTTTTTTTGGTTTTGTCCTTATTTGAATTTTTTTCGCGTTTGTTAGTTTTACACCTCACTATTTTACTTTTCCAATACGAATCGGAAAAGTAAAAAAGTGAGGCATAAAACTAACAAACACGAAAAAAATTCAAATAATGACAAAATTGAAAAAAGTCCTAAAAGTTCCTATTGGAACAAGGTCTCAGTATAGTCTCATTTCTTTCAACCACAGTGGATTGTGCAAAGGAAGACTAAAGGAAAAGAAAACTCATTCTCACCTTCAGGTCTTGCCATGAAGCAGAAGAAGGTAATCCAGTAACCAAAACTGCAAAGAAAGAATTACAGTGAGTTTCTAATTGCATGCAATTCCATGATTTAGAACAAGATAGAGGTATTCATCAATATTTATTTATCTTCTCCCTTTCTGCGCCATCCAGGCCAAAAAGGGTCTTAGCCCTACACATATTCGCACCTGTACACATCTCGTGTCGTGTACTGTCAACCCGGGTGCTTCACCCAAAATGGCAGGTCCATGTTACATTGTGTGTGAGCTATGAAGCACGGATACTCTATTTTAGCCTTCGTATCTCGTACCGTACGCGTATCGGATACGTATCCGATACGTTTTTTTAGAGTATCCTGTTTTTACATTTAATTTTTGGTACCCCGATACATTTCGGATACGCTCGGATACGTTTTGGCTACGCGCGGGGTAAAAATGTTATTACTTAAAATATTTGGGTCAAAACTGCAATTAGGGCTTTATATTTATTTCCCCCACCTGGACAAGTCGAAAACAGAGAAGAAAAAGGCAGAAAAAAAGACGACAATATCTCTCACTCATCTCTCGACAACGACGACGACTGTAAGTGTTTCTCTCTCATCTCTCTCTCTCCTCTCACATCTCTCTCAATGTGTATCAGTGTATATATCTATCTATACATATATATTTATATACAGGCATATATATACCTATACGGAAATATATATCTCTCGTGTCTCTCTCTCTCTTGTCTAATTTAGGGGTTTTTTTTTTTAAACAGTATAATCTGATTTTAGGGGATTTTTTTATTTATATATTCAACATATCATATCCTACTTTTTAGAAAAACCACGTATCCGGATTGTATCGTATCCGTATCCGTGCTTCATAGTTTGTGAGAATCAGAGAGAGATAGAAAGAGAATACAAACCACAGTAGTCAGAACGCCTTGAAACTCCACCATGACCACTACTGCCGCGATAACTGCTGTAACGATCCACTGATGATGACCCTCGCCCACCATGTGCATATTCAACCTATAGATAGAGAACAAATTGAAAGCTGAAACAGATCACAAAACCCTGAAAAACAAAGCGACACTAATATTTGTAATAGCAACGCAATTGGAGAGAGTTAATGAACTAAAATAGATGGATAACTTACACACAATCTATGCCCATCAAAATCATAGCCATCCCGACCACGAATGGCATCTTCAGCATCACGATAATCTTCAAACTGAATTGCATATAACCAAAACCATTTTTCAGAAGAAAATAAAAGTGGAACAGAATGAGACTGAATAATAATAAAACAACTCACTCATCTATGAGAAAATTCTACTATATATATGTTCTGGTGTAGTTGTTGGCTTGTAGCTTTCAAAATTTGCACTCACCTCAACAAAGGCATAACCAGGAGGTCTTGGAGGGATTTTCAGATCAATTTCAACGATGTGTCCGTACTGAAAAGAACCAATGCAAAAAAGTTAACGAAGACTTGGCCAACCTCTCCACCCTAAAAAAAGGCCCTCAAAGAGAGAGGAAGAAGAAGCATAACTATACAACTAAATTTGCCCATCCACCCTTCTCAAATCAGGGATTATGTTCCCACCAGGCACCAGCCACTCAACCATTGTCTACTTCAGTTAAGGATGATGTTCGTCTTATCATTAGCAACTATCATGCTTAAAAACAAACCATTCTAACCAGTGTTCTAAAAGGCGGCCGCCGGGCGCTAGATGGCGACTGTTTATCTAAAATTCTACTCGGTCGAGATCGACAGAGTTTGTGGAATGGAATGCTGGAATGTGGATGTATGAAAGTGAAGTTTGGTTCCTTGCCATTTTCAGGACTTCTTTGGAAGCAAACTATGAAAGAGAGAAGAATAACAAAAGGGATCTTTTATTAAACTTCAAAGAGTACAGTCGAAGGTAACAAATAATTTTACAGTCGATGGTGGTTACAATACTCCTACTCCTAGAACTGGAATGTAAAGACAGAAAAAGTAAATGACCATAAAAGTAGAAGCCTTTGGGCAATTGATTGGGGATCTTTTCTGACTTCGAAGTCTTATATTTATAGGCCTACTACTTTCCCTTGCAAATTCAAATTTGGACAACTTTCCTCCTTGATTCAAACTTGGGCAATTACTTGTCTTGAATTTGTGTGTCTGAATTAGGTAGTTACTTGATCCAGCCATCCAGGTGTCTTCTTCTCCAACATCTGTGATTCAACCACCTTCGTATTGATCCAAACTGCTTCTGCATTTCTTGTTCCTTTGCCACGCGTCCTTAACCGCTCCATCAGCATTCTTGACAGGCTGAAGAATCTGCCAAGTGTCCTCTGTTTTAGGTCTCGCACGGCAGTGGTAATTTTAGGGTGTAAATAGCGACCTGCCGCCACGATTACACCTCTAGGCGTTTTATTAGGCGGCCAGGTAGACTTGGCGGAGCTCGGCGCAACTGAGCAGAGCTAGGCATTGTAATTTACTAATTTTTAAAAATTAAGGGGCTGTGGTGTAATTTTTGTATCATATATTACATTCCAGAGTACCCAGTCGATCAAGCCCTAAAAGCCAGTCCAGTCAAGATGCCTCTCGTCGTCGTCGCACCTCGTCGCCGGTCTTCGCCCATTGTCGCCGGTCGTTGTACCATCTCTCTCTCTCTCTCTCTCTCTCTCTCTCTCTCTCTCTCTCTCAAGCCCTAAAAGCCAGTCCAGTCAAGATGCCTCTCGTCGTCGTCGCACCTCGTCGCCGGTCTTCGCCCATTGTCGCCGGTCGTTGTACCATCTCTCTCTCTCTCTCTCTGTGGGACTGGCGGTGTTGACTCTGTGTGTGTGTGTGTGTTTTTTTTGTATGTGTGTGGACTGTGGTGATGACTGTGTGTGTTTTTTTTTGTATGTATATTTCTAAAAAAAATATTTAAGGAAAAACCGCCAAATCTCCCGGTTGCACCTAGGCGGGCTCGGCGCTTGGCGGTGGGTCGCTGCCAGACTAGCGCCATTTAAAACACTAATTCTAACCGATGGTTGAATTACTCCTCAATTTTGCCGATGATGCACAATGTAATGAATCTGTCACAATTCCATATAAGGCTTGACAAAAAAATCTTTGACCTCTTGACATAACCATGCTAAGGTACAATAATGTTTTAAATTTTAATGATACCATCCTAGACGTTGTAACTATGAAGTGAAGTCCCATATCTCCTAGGTACCAAAGTAATATGAAGTAAAAAAGCGTGAGGGCACCCTCACTTCAATAGCTAGCTTTTGGGGTTGAGTTCTACCCAAGACCGTGAACATAGTTTCACAACTAGGTACCAGAGAATCAAAGATGGGTAGGGTGCGCGTCTCTGGCCTGGAGGCAGCCGCCGATAGGTGCTGCAAAGTGAGCAACGTCAACGAAATAAACGACAAAACAATATATGTTACCACGCTCACCAAAAGCATGGCCAAAAACCTAACCACCATACCCAGAATCACGGCTGTGACCATGACCATGGCTGGATGAAGAACCACACCCACCAGAGATAGCGGAAGCAAAATCAGAATCAGATTTCATTGCAAATATGTTACCGTGCAATGAGAATATCTAAGGTGGATGGTGAACCCTTTAGGGTTTCGTGGTGAGATGATGATGGCGGTAGAGGGTGGCGGCTAGGGTTTTGTATATCTAAGGTGGATGGTGAACCCGCTCTGATACCATGTTGTTAGAGAAAGAAAAGTGTGTAGGGTGTTGGTTAACTAACCCTATCACAATCAACTCTTATTTATATAATGGGAAATCATAACATAAGACTACATTAACCAAAGTGATTTAGAAAGAATGAACGCGAGGCTACATCCAAGGTCAAGCTACTGTCACAATACCCAAAAGGTTGTGGAAAACAAAAAGTCTTCCGACAAAGCAAAGCTTATCGAGAAGGGCTCCTATGTCCCCTTCTCCTGACGATACATGTCACTTTCCACTACTTCTCTTCCATTCAACACCATGCCTATTCCAAGTTATCTTTCCAAATTTTGATAAACAGCAAAAAAAAACTCTCAAAATGTCTACAGTGAACATAGATAAGATGTGAAGTGGTAGAGGTTCAGACTTTAAGATTATTTGGCATTTTAGTCAAGCAAGCATTAAGGTTTTACCAAAGCATATTCATTATTACAACACGACAAAAGTGAACGAGGATGCCATAATTCAGAGCATAAAAGAAGGTCCCTTGCATTGAAGATGTTAAAACTTGTCCCACATCGCTCATCTAAGCCATCCAAGCTTGGTTAATAAAATCTAGAGGCTACTCCACCTATTGCCAATTGGTTTTAGGTTGGAACCCTCCAAGAAATTTAACATGGTATCAAAGTCAGGTCTTGGGTGGCCTTACATCGTGTGGTCAAGTCTCTATCGCCCGAGTCAATCACCTCACCTCATCAATTCATACCTATTCATACCTCCACGTGCATCCGGGCTGCATGTGAGGGGTCGCCCGAATAAGAATCTTCTAGTTTCCTCAATTCGTACCTCCACGTGCATCCGGGCTGCACGTGAGGAGGAGTGTTAAAACTTGTCCCACATCGCTCATCTAAGCCACCCAAGCTTGGTTAATAAAATCTAGAGGCTACTCCACCTATTGCCAATTGGTTTTAGGTTGGAACCCTCCAAGAAATTTAACAGAAGAGAACATAAGATTCAATGAGGTCTGGGGCATGCACAGAGTTCCTACAGAGTTGAGGTTGGTATAGGTCCTGAGGGGGTTGTTGGCTGGTTTTTCCTTTTGTTTGCCTTTTTAACAGCCTATTCTGGCTCTGTATTAGCACAGTTTGCTTCTGTTGTGTTTGTTGGTTTGGCTCTCAAAGGTTTTACCTTGGCCTGTTGTTTGTGGTGTGGTTCTTTTAATAAGATCATCTTACAAAAAAGCAAAGGGTTGTCCCAACCAGTTTTTAACGAAATCAACTAAAACCCACACAACCAACCCATGTATACATCCCTTGTTCAACCAACATTAGTTTTGGGCCTTCTGGCATTTCTCTTCTCCCAGCAGTTCCCTCAACGCGGAGCATGTCTTTCATTGTTACTGGGGTAGATCGTTTCATTCTTAGAGAAAACCATCTCAGTTGGTTTTCTACGCGAACACCTAGCCCCAATCCATCCCTCTCTCCCAGTCCCATCAAGGCCACCCACCTCCCACCAGCAGAATTACCTGCCAGCTGCCCATCCCCATTTTAGATCTGTGGAAGTGAGGAACAATGGACATTCTTTGACCCTTTTATTTGGCCAGATGCTACTCTTTCCTCTCCTACCAGAACCAGTGGAGTAGTCCATAATGCGTTTTAAAATTTATGTTTGGCTGCTAATGGTGTTGCTCCTGCACCACTGAGCATGCAATGATTTACAATAAACTTATACAGGGACTTAAAAATCTATAGAAGCATTAATGGAAACAAAAATTTGACAACTTTGTGCACCGAAAGTGTGTGTTGGTTTGTATGGAGCATTTAAAATTGCTGTGCCAATTAACTGTAAGTTTCATAGAAGAATGTACGTCTACATATATACAGATTCGCATGGAACATAAAAGATGAGAAGTCTAAATCCAAATGCATATAACCAGATTTCAACTACAGAATGAAACAATAAATATGAATTTGTTTTTGATGCAGAGCATACGTCACACTTACCAAGGCCAAGTGGGCCCACTAGTTCACTTTATTTGAGTCTTGATTAGATTTATTTTTAGTTTATCTTTTACGGTTTTGGGTTATGTCGTATGTTAGTCCTATAGACGTAAGTTAAGCTCCTAGGATTGAAGGGTATTTTTGTAATCAAGGGCTAGGATGCTAGGGCCACTATAACCGTAGTATAAATATTCTTCTATGAGTCCCTATATGCAGTTTTTGTTGATCATTTCCAGAAAATATAACATTGTGGTTCTTCTTGGGTATCTTTGCCCTAGAAGGCTAGAAACTCATCTATCCTTGTTCCGTCTTCGAATCTTACTATTATCTTTCTCTAATCTCTTTGATCTTGCTGCCGGAAATCCTCCAAGAGGAGTTTACTGTCTGAAATTTCACTACCATCAGATCTGGGCATCTTGCTGTGCCAGTTTTCCTTTGGCTAAGTCATTTTATACCAGCCTAGTTGCAATAAATCAGTCCCTGACAAGAAATAATGAACTGAACCCACAATGCAAAACCTCCATCATGAACAGGATATATAATTGATCTGAACACAATCATAAGCAAGCTGTATTTGAATCAAATAGTTCAAGAAACTACTTTTTCCAGTATAGGGTAAGTTTGAAAAGAACCTTGTAAAATAGATCTTCTACTTCTCTTTTGCAAATATCACCAGGAAGATTGCCAACATAGAGCATCCGGCTTGCACGGTGACTCATTGTCCTTGAAACCATAACGAAAATTCAGAATGTTGACAAAAAACATGATAGGAACATACACCAACAGCCTATCTACAGTATGAAAAAAGCAGAACATGATCGAAAAATAAACATTTTCCAGTTAGAACTTCATAGGCATTGGACTGCATGACAAAAAGAGAGCAAGCATCTAGTATTAAATTAAAAGAGTAAACCCTACATTTGGCTCAAAAATTAAAACTTGGGCATGTAATAACACAAAATCTGCCTCAATACCAAAAATATCTAGCGAACTATCACAGAATATCATTGATTGACCAAAAACTGTTTTCAAAAATCAACTGCTGAAAATTACCTATTAAAGAACTCAAAATAAACAGAGTTTCCATACAAGTGTCCAATCGAAAAACCAACTATGCCATAATGATTTCAAAGATGTAAATAAACAACACAAGAGCTAAGAAACCCATTAGAGGTGAAAATTTAACATCAGAGTCAAAAAACCCAAACATAATCCTGTTGTCTTTAAAAACCCCCATGATCTCAAACCAACGTTTCCAGTCTCTCTTTGGTCCGGTTTCGGACGCCAAATGATGTTGCTTCACAAAATAGCTCAAACTTAGGTTTTGAGAGTTTATCTACTGATTTAAATATCGAGTTTTGAGAGCTAAAAATTTACGAAGAACCATGTAATAGTGATTCGAAATCCTTAGGCAGTGCCGCAGCGTAAATTAATGCATTTTGCTCTCGCATCAAGTTAGGCCTCGCTAGTGGACAATGGGTTTATTGTCACAGGACTAGTCAAAGTGCGCGTGAGCCGGCCCGGGCACCTCGTTATCAAACATACTATGATCCAATAATAATATAAATAAACCAAATCCCGTCCACTTCTAAATTCTTTCCTCCAGATTAGTTTCACAACATACAAATGATTAAACCTCGTAGTATTTCGTAACAAGTGACCATCAAATCCCTTCATTCGAAATCCGCACCGATAAACCACAGAAATTCAGCGGAGCGACGATTATCCGTGGGAAGAATCCACGAAAGTCGATAAAATAAGAGCTGATATAGATTTAATCCGGGAAAAAAATTATGGTGATTGATTTCAGTGATGACAAAACAAAATAGCTTACCCAGGTAGAGAAGAAAGAAGAGAGTTTGTCGAGAGGCTTCGAGAAAGTTCAAAAGCCTGGGACTCTTCCGTTCTGTTGATACGAGGGACAGTTTTTCTATCGTGCTCTTTATATATATATAGCTATATAAAATGGGTAAAGCCCAATGCTTGGCCCACATAGAGGCCCAGCCCAATAAGTATTGGCCCGGCCCCCCATGAGGCCTGTTCCTTTCATTTTTCATTAAAGTGAAAAACCGATAAAATCGAACCAATCGGAAATAAACTAAATGGAAAAATAGGTTTCACGTATTTTGCATATATATTGAAACTATTTCTGGACAATAAAATTAACAGCTAGCCTTTTATTGATATTTGGGTCTTTTTACTTAGAGCCCACCAGGCTGTCGATAAGATAAGAGAAAAACATGAAAAATATAAGCAGCAATGCGCCTTTTATACTTTTTAATGCATATTCACATGCTTTTCTCATATTTAAATTCATTTCTTAAACTAAGTTCTTGTAATTTTTTAAAAAACTTTTTAAAAAATTGCCCAAAAGAAAAAAAAAAGTTACTAAAGACAAAAAAAAAAGACTAAACAGTTGTCTTTTTTTGCTTTAAGTGTTATCATATACGGATTTTTTTCAATATCAGTTCATATTTTTGTACTTTCTCATTTCTCTCATTGAGACGACTGATTAGTCCAAAAATCTGAACAAAAAATTGTAAAAGGTACAAAAAATACCGAAGAAATTTTTTTATCAAAAAAACAAATTACAAGAAACAAACGATGAACTGCTTTTAAGTATTTCCCATCGTGACAGTGGAGCACCACAAGACCTAGAAGCAGCGAACAAATTTTTTCATATACTAATATTGTATACATCAATCAAGGTTAGCTGTTAGCGGAATATTAATAAATTAATTTAAAAAGTGTTTCAAAGGTCATTCATAACCTTGAATTCCAAAGAGTCCCACAACCTTGAATTTCAAAAACCCACGGCGGGGCTCGGACCGTGACCCGGAATTATTAACTGAAACAGGAGTCGGCAGACAATTTACCCTTTGATATTATTGAAAAGACCACGTTGTTTGTGAGAGGGGTCAGGTCATATATCCTCTCTCATGTTACGTGTCTTTTGAAGTAGAGCAAAAAACGTGCACGCCCACCGTTTTGTATTTTCCATTCCACGCCGTCCAAACTTCGTATAAAACAACCCGCCCACCCTCTCCCTTGTAAACCCACCCAACATCTCTCTCTCTCTCTCTCTCTCTCTCTCTCTAGATTCTCTCCTACGACGAAAAACATGGCCGATTCTAACGCCAAGACTAGCCTCGAATCCATCAGAGAATGGGTCGTCGAGCACAAGCTTCGAGCTGTCGGTAAGTAATTCCCCCCATCTTCCCTTTTCCTTTCTTTTCTTTTTCTTTTCTGTGTATTTGTAATTGATGGTGCATCTGAAAATGTTTGTCATATGATTAAGGGGTTGATTTGGATCTAATTTTTTGCTTGTGGTTTATTTGAAAAAAGGGTCTTTGTGGCTAAGCGGTATAACGGGTTCAATCGCCTACAATTGGTCTCAACCCGCCATGAAAACCAGCGTCAAACTCATCCATGCTAGGTATCCCTCTTTAACTTTTCTGTCAGTTGTACAAATTGACATATAATTCCTTTCGCCTACAATTAGTGTTGTTTCATTGATGTTTCGGTGTCAATTTTCAGTTTTTGTTTTTAGTTTCTCAAGGAAAGCTAGTAGGGGAAAAGGTCCAATCGATAGGAAATATAAGTAAATACTGGAAAATTTGGAGATTGGAATAAGTAATGTTGCAATACATTATGAAAAAGAGGATTTAATTTGTAATGTAACAAAGTACCAATTGCTCTGTTCAGAATATGCAGAAAATTTCACCTATTGGATTCTCTCCCAAGATTTCTCATACTTTACGTTTCGGTTCATGTTACGGTATGAACCTATTCGTAATTTCACAAAAAAAAAATTGCTTGATATAGATTTTGAGAGAGAGAGAGATACGTAACATTGCTATGATACATATTATGTGCACGATAAATGTCTCAAACTAGTTCTGAACATATTATACCAGTGTAATATGAATAACTACTTTGCAAATCCTCCTTGAAAACAACTATCATACACTCACACACAACATAAATGTTTTAGAGAAAAACTTAAATCATCATTCGCACAATAAATTGAAATCCTACAAAGGCTTAATTTCGAGTTCCATCCAAAAAGTGATACCACATATCTAAGTTCCACGTTCCAAAAAGTGATCCCTTCTATCCTTCAATTGCTTAATTGCGTAGTAGTTATTTATTTCTTGGTGGTATTATTTGTCAGTATCAAGTTTGAATTTGATTGTAGGTGTTTTGTTAAGTGAGGTCTTTTTTTTAGAAAAGCCAAGAACTTCATACAATATTGTTTGTGCGTTAGCGGTGATTACAAGAGTTTGACCTCAGACTAGATGAACGTGGAACAAGCACCCATCCACTTGGGCTAACTTGCAAGTTCGTTAAATGAGGTCTTGAAACAGCAAGTCTTGAATTTTAGGCCTTAAATGCTTTAAGTGTTTATCTGAGTGAAACAAAATACCAAACATTGAATACCAAAAGCTTTGAGTGATCAGGTTTTGTCTCATTACATAAGGGATCCAAACGTTGGATAACTGGGGAGGAACTGGTGAAAGCTAAACGGCACAGTTTTCACTCATAGCAGGCCTTGTTGTGCTTAATGCACAGCAGGACGCCGAGTCCAAAGCGGGGGGCCTGCTGTCCCTTGAAGGGTGGCAGGCTGCTGCCCGGGGCAAAATGCCACCCACCTGAGCCCCAAAAACTTTATCCAAATCGTTCACTTAAAAGATCTCAACGCGTAAGATCTCAACGCGTACGATGGCCTTGCAATATTTCAAGTCGATCGAACATTGATAACCTAGTGATGGAGAAGTGAGAGGCTCAAGGAAAAGTAAATTTAATGAAGCAGCAATATATGGAAACTCACATAATCCCAAGATGCGACCTAAGCAAGCATGAATAGTCAAAAAATAATTGTAGTAGAGTCTTATTTATTTGTTATTATTGGATAAGAATGTCACCGAACAATTTACGAATAGGGGTATTTTGGTAATTTGGAGAATTTATGGACATGGGCAGTAGGGGTCGCCAGTGTTCTAAAACTCGGTATTCCTCGCCGAGTATTCGCTCCGAGGTGCCTGGCCGAGGGAACTAATCCCCTACTCAACGAGCATTACTCGCCGAGTACTCGCCGACTAACGCCGAGTACTCGCTCCAGCCTCCAAGGTGTCTGGCCAATCGAGTACCGAGTAGCGAGTTTTAGAACACTAGGGGTCGCCCATCAGTCGTCTTCTGAGTCAAGTTATTTATTGGGTACTTTCATTATGTCTTCTGAGTCTAAGTTATTAGATTGATTTTATTTTAGAAGGTAAAAGTGTAACACTTTGTTCTTTTTGAAGTTTTCAGAAAAAAAATTTACTCTCTGCACGATTCTCAATTAGTTTCTCTATCTATCTCTCTCCACTCATTACATCAAAAAAAATATCTCAAAACTTCAAAGCAAACAAAATGTAAAAGTAGTTTCCTTTTTTGAATTAGGAAGTCTCTAGTCTATGTATGAGGATGTTATGCCTCAATAACTAGGAGTGATTTCTAGAGCTTTCTTCTTGTTTACTTCTCTTTTCTTCTTGTTTTTCTGTTATTATCAGCCCTTTTACTGTTCACGGGTACCGTTCGCGGCCATATCTTGATTGTGTTAACCGTATTTTGTTAAGACTTAACCCTATTTCTTACATTCAACACGAAAAAACCTCCCTTCTTGTCCTACATCACCTAGTGAACAAATCATCTATTTACAGTGTTGTTATCAATGTCCAAAAAATTAAGCCAAATAAAAAAGAGTGATTCATTCACTAGGTTATCAATGTTCGATGTTCGATCGACTTGAATTTTGCAAGGCCAAAGTACGCGTTGAGATCTTTTAGGTGAACGATTCAGATCAAGTTTTTGGGCTCAGGAAGGTGGCATTTTGCCTCGGGACAGCAGCCTGCCACCGCCCTTGAAGGGACAGCAGGCCCCCTGATTCCGAGCCCATAACATATCTTTCGCCCTTTGTTGGTTATCCCTTTGTGACCCTTTTTACTGTGTACTTGGAAATAATAGACAACAGCTCATGTAAATGACCCATAACACCAAGATGGCCTCACCCTTTGATCATTGATTTCTTTGACCTTCTATGCATAGGAAAATTTAGGGATTACATCAACCGATTGAAATTTCCACCCCCTTCAATAAATGAGACTTTCATTATGCATATAAGTTGATTTGTCATGCTTGCTTATGTTTTTTATTTCTTTCTAGTAAATTAATTTCAAGGGAGATTATTTTAGTTAACTGAAGATATAGTGACAAATATTAGAAAGCAGGACACATCCTAAACGTGTAGAACTCTATTAGCTGGAGGCCCTCATGCAAAATGAATTTACTAGATGGATGTTGGTGATTTCTTCACTATGCAATCGGCTTTTACGTAAAAATCTGAAGAAATTTTTGTAGAGCGACTAAGGCCAACTTTGTTACATGGATGATTGTTCGGCAGGTAAGAGACTGCGCACAAGTAAGACAAGTACACTTGAAATTAAGATATTATGGTGGAATGTGGAGATCTATGATAAGACTAGGAGAGAAAGTGTTACAAATGAATATATTAGTAAATTGGTAGGGATAACACCAATTGAAGATAAGTTATGGGAGAATAGGCTGAGGATGGTTTGATTACATTTACATGTAACTGAGCTCAGCAAACGCAACTGTGAAAGAAGAAATCTTGTTACTTTCAATGGGAGTGGAAGGGCTAAATTGATCATGTGATTTCATGGTGAAAAAAATACCTTACTTTACTATAGCTCTTGATAATGCAAAATGATGAAAAATCGTTTCATATAGCCAACCCTAGTTGAATGGGACATAAAGCTTAGTTCCATGTTGTCTGTTTTGGTGATTTCAACTTCGTTGCTTCCTGTTCCTTCTCCTCTGTTCTGCTGAAACTTGTATATTGCTTGCAAACCCTTCTGACCATTGACCTGTATTCAGGTTGCATGCACAGGCTCTTACTTTGGCTGCATTAGCAGGAGCTGCTGCAGTTGAGTACTATGACCAAAAATCTGGCTCAAAGGCAGATCGGTATGCAAAGTTCCTCCCAATGGATGCCTACTCCCACAAGGATTGAGAATTTCTAGATGTCCAAAATATCTATCGGAGTTATTTGACCCATTATTGATTTTTGATTGTGGATATGTTTCTGCATATGCTTCTGTTGACTGTCGAATACACCTTCATATTACTCAGTTCAAAATTATGCTACCATATAGTTCAATGTAATCTGCATTTCTGAAAGCTTACAACTTACCAGATAGGCAAGTTTTGTGTTTAGCTTACAGGAAAGAATTCAATGAGCTCGAGCGAGTTTTGTATTAGAGAAATAAGGGTTTAAGTTACTGATTCTTGATAGGCAGCTGTTGCTGAAAAGCAACTCTATACCTGTTCTTTTCTACAACTTGAGTGTTACATGGATTTCTGTTTTCCTCTCTGTCGGAGGATATGGGTGTGGATGCAGATATATGTCCGACTACTGTACTGATACAACTACTTCTGTTCTTCTTTGATAATTTACTACAAATACATCTTTCTAATCAAAGAATCAACGAACAGAACGCTTTCGCGTACAGTTTTTTGAATTTTTCCGTACCAATTAAACACTTCCGTTTGAATTATACAGTTTTTTTGCAATGTACGAGAGTAATTGAATTCTTGTATTGGAGGGAGTACAGAAAGCATGTGTAGTGCACGAAAGTCTCGTACATGGCCATCTTTCCTAATTCCTAATTTTTAATCTTTCGTAATTCCTAATTTTTATTATAAAAATTCTAAAATTAGCCCAATGGGCTGACAATAAACATTGTGTGAATATGTATTAAAATGTGTAAAAAGTACACATAAATACGTGTTTTTCTTGCCTTATATGCTTATTGTCAACACTGGGCTGACAATAGAAAGACCGTTTTTATTATGAGTGTTACTTGTGAGAAGAAAATGGTATAGAAAAGTTCGAAATACTACAAGCACTAAAAAAAATTTGAGGAAAACCATTTCAGTGGAAGTTTTGTTATCACATTATTGTAAAGGGAACACCTCTTTGGTGTGAGCGTCAGTTTTGAGGTTCCCTCACTTTTATATCCCGAACTATCCAGTTAAGTACCTAGAGAAACTGCCAAGCTGGGGAAAAAAAAGAAGGGGCCACCCCAAATTTCTATTCCTCTTGTTTTTTACTTTCACATTCTAGATTTCATTATGGATTAATCTCGATTGAAGATTTTCCTCTTCCCATCTTTTGCATAGCAAGATTTGCACACACATCATCGATCGTGCCCGGGCATCTAGTAAAGAAATATTTATACAGCATATATCATGAAGACTTCATACAATTTTGTGCCTAGCACAGGATACAGCTTGTTCAATCAAGACATTTTGGCTCTTTAATTAGCATGACATGATATAGGAAGAAACCGTTCACTTTTTGAGCAAAAATGAGAGTTTTGTACCACAAAAGGTGTACATTGAAGATAGAAACTCTAGTTGTTTCGCATTTCAGAGGAAGAAAACAAATGCACCAGCATATTTTCTAGTATGTTTTATGAAAGATTCAAATTACATGCCTTCACTTGCCTTCGTATTGGCATGGGTCTCTCAAAATAGGCATGCTAGCTTAGGCAATTCCGATCTGGTGTTTTATCTCCCTTGGGCGGAAAGCGCAACTTATTTTTTTGAAATGTTGATTATAAGACGAGAATTCCAATTTGAAGATGTATTCATTTTGAGGTACACAGAACTCAGCTATGTACGCTACATGTTGTGTTCATTCGCAGTTTCTTGATTTTGTGTTATTTTTTGCAAGCTACTAGGACAAAGGAACTTGAGAGTGCAAAACAAATGGGACATGATGCCTAAGTTAACGTCATGACCAATTCCCTTCTCCTATTAACAATATTGAGTAGTTTAGTGAGACTGTTCTGCACTGAGATCACATATTGTACCCAGAGGGAACACAGAAATTAAAGTGCAACAGAAAATAAAACCAAAGGCAGTTTTATTTCTTGCCCATAATTTGAGGCAAAGAAAGGTGTAAATGTCATTGAGTTGAGCACAAATTTGAATAACGTACACAGGTTTCAATTGTGCTTCAAAGCATGGCAAGTCCTTGCTTGCTTATTTTATTTTCCACGAGTTCATCACTATAAGGAAATGAAGCAATGTCTATGACATGCATCAATAAGAAAGTTTCTAGCTTCCCCTGACCAAAGTTATACTCCCTCCGTCCCTTTATTACAGTCCAGTATTCCATTTTGGGCTGTCCCTTAATAAGTGTTCATTTTGTAAAGTTAATGGGTAAAAGTTAGTGAATTGTCTATTTTGTCCCTAAGGCCCCGTTTGTTAACCGGATTCGGCCTTGGGATTGGACTATCAATCCCAAGGGATTACCAATACTTTGTTTGGTAACCAAAAATGAGTTAGGATTACGAATCCAAGGGACTAGCAAGCCGGAGATTAGGGGGTATTACAAATACCCCGTGGGACTTGGTATTAATAGTCCAATCCCATCTCCTTCTCATTACCAATCCCTTCTCATTACCAATTTCGTCTATCAATCCAATCCCATCATCTAATCCCATCTCAAACAAACATGATATTAATAATCCCATCATCTAATCCCATCCCAAACAAACATACTCATTATCAATCCCTTCTCATTACCAATCCCATCTCCTTACGAATCCCAATCCTAATCCCATCTCCTTACGAATCCCATCCATCTATCACTGTTATCAAACGGGGCCTAAAAGTAAATTCCATTTTGAAAAGTTAGTGAGTAAAAGTGTAATGATGATGGGTAAGTAGGGAAAGTGGAGGAAAAAGTTGACGTGAAAGGTATAATGATGATGTCTTTTTAATAAGTTGGAGTTACGAAGCAGGACATTTAAAAAGGGACGGAGGGAGTATCAAATTGAGCACACGGCTACGTGCAACACAAGTCGCCTAACGGTAGTATACATCTATGATCATCAAGTGAAAGAGAGATAAAAGCCTCACCAATCGAAAACAAACCCCAAGTTCACAAGATGGCCCAAACGGAACATATGCTTACTTCAGCCCAAATATTACCCTTTTTCAGGGATGGAAAACAAATGCACCAGCACATTTTCCATGTTTTGTAAATTGAATCAAATTTCATGCATTCCCTTCTCAAAATGGGCATGCTTTAGGCAATTAAGATCTGGCTCTGCCTGTTGTATCTCTCTTGGCCAGAAAACTCTCTCTCTCTCTCTCTCTCTCTCTCTCTCTCTCTCTCTCTCTCTCTCTCTCTCTCTCTCTCTCTCTCTCTCTCGGGCAGAAAACGCAACCTATTTTTAGCCCTTTAGTGAGTTGTATCTCTTCCACATCCAGAAAAGCTGTTTTAAAACATCTATAAACAGTCTAGAAAGCATAGAATTGGAATGTGCCAGCTGAAATCATCATTTGGGAGTCAACCTTGTGCCAACTTGCACTGTATGTATGGATGGTAAATATTCCATCGTCGAGTACGGCCAATTATAGAACTCTACGGCCTATAACTACCTTCTCGTTGCCCCGATCTTGTACAACAAGAAACAGAGTCACGCATCTCTATTACCGTCCCAGAACTCTGTCTCTCTCGTCCAAGACACAGAGAACATGGCCAAAATCATGGTTTCACCAACTCTATACCTCCTTGCCCTCCTCATTTCTCTTCAAACTCTAGCAAATGCGGACGGAAAAGCCTTCTCTAATGCAGGTAACGAAGACAATGAAGTCCAGGCCACAGGTGGTCAGTCAATCTGAGACAAAGTGGAGCTTGGTGCATGAAGCGTTTGTAAACAAGTTAAGCGATGCAATGAAATGGGTTATGTGGTCGCAACGTTTGCTGTCAAATGTAATATTGAATCCGTCAGGGATGAGGATAAGATTAACTCAAGCACGTGAATTTTCTATAATTTCTATTTTTCTGTATTCTCTTGTCCGTAAGAATAAGACATTTCGGAGCATGGTTTTAAAACGCGGTCGCGGTTGGCGTAAGGGTTGCGGGTATCAGGAGTATCGATTAATGTGTAACGGAAATCGGAGACCGCAGCCGTGAAACGGGCCTTCATAAATCCGTTACGTGACGGCCGTTTTTTAAAAGAGATAGTCTTTTTCACGGAGACTCTGTGAACAACCTGTTCTGTTCACGGAACGGCACAATCTCAGCCGTCTATTCGCGCAATCAATGGCTGATAATCGTTTTCAATTATGATCAGTCACAATTAAATCTTCCCCAGAAAAGTTTCATTAACATTTTGGGTTAGCACAAAAGTTTGTAACATTCAAAAGGCACTCTTAGATTTATGTGATCAATACGGAGTACGATTTAAATTTACAAAGAAAAAAATACACGAAACCCCCTAAAAAAAAAATATACAAAAAAAATATGTTGAAAATACATGGAAATTCTCTCAATTAGGTCATTTTTCACAGAGACCCCCTAACGTTTAGAACCGCTCATAAAGACCCATCAACTATATAAAATTAAAAATTAACTAACTTTGTTACCGGAATAAGTAGAAATTCTACACCTAAAAAATCGTGCACACTGACCCCTTCATCTATAAAAATTTTCCACATAGACCCCTTCATCTTAACGATCTTTTTGACAAGGAACTGAGGCTACAAAGATCGAGGCTCGGTCCATGGGCTTCCTCCAACCCCAAGACCCGCTGGCTTATGACCCATCGTAATAGGGAACAGATCACCCCTGTCCAGCCCAATATCCTTGCTAAAGGATGGCCCAATTAATTCGATAAGACAAATCACATTGAGATTGAATTCTTTACACCGCCGGTGTAAACATTTGTTTCCTTCAAATCAATTATATTATGTCACGTCGCCATATTCTATTGATTGAGACCACTATTTTGCAACGTGACGCGATGTAATTGATTTGAAGTAAACAAATGTTTACTCCGGCGGTGTAAAGAATTTATTCTCAATCACATTCTACTACTAATCGATCGACAGGTGATGGGGCTAGTGTGGTTTAAACCCTAACCTCGTAAAAAGAGCATAAGACGCCCTACCACTTAGTTGTTCGCCCATTTCCAAGAATCATCCATCAAAGCGTTTTTAAACAAAATAATTATCTAAATTACTGTATATTTTTATTTTTATGTAATCCTATTTTGCTTTTCAAGATGGATATGAATGCACTAGATTCTATGCAGTTCTGACTATATCTTAGCAATTGAACAAGTTGATTGAAAAAATATACGTAATTGTATTTGATAGTTTTATTTTATAATTTTTATTGACATTTTTTTTTTTTGAACGGCAATTTGTATTGATAAAATTAATGTCGTCTTTCTCACCATATTTTTTTTAATGTTTCCCCATCCAACCTTCGAAATTCTGCATCCATCCATGAGTATGAGTAGTGGTCCAATAGAGTTCCACTGGAATTCCCTCAATTAGCTTGGCTGGAGACCCTATTGAGAGGGAAGCCATGTACCGAAAATGTCCGGGGTGCTGTAGTGCACCCCTGTGTAGTGCGTGTAAGACGGCACACAACCGTTGATTTCATCAATTAACGGTTAAAATTCAAAGCAATCTTTTATCGGTAAATCAAAATTAAAAACACATCGCAATCCTTAATTGATGAGATCGATGATCTGTGTGCCGCACTACACTGGGGTGCACTACAGCACCTTCGGTGCCGGAGTTAAAGGAAACAAGCTCGTGGTAGCGATTTGCTTGCTTTTTAATGATTTTAGACTAGAAAATATTCTTTATCCTCTCTTTTTTTAACTTTAAAAAAAAAACATTCTTTATTCCTATTTATTAGGGATGTTAAACGGACGGGTATGGGCCAAATTAGATAAGTTATAAGTAGGTTGGATCTTTAATGGGTCATGACCCATTTAAGACCCAATTAGTTATGAGTCTAATTACACATGCCCAACCCAACCCATTTATTTTACGTATTTATCAATCTACATACACCCTCCTTTGATTAAATTCTGGCTACATGGATAACGGAGAAACTTTTAGGTATACCGGGGATACCAAGGCCCATGGTATGTCCTCCGGTCTGTTTCTCGTTTTTGGCCATTTTCCGATCACATTTGAATGATCGATTTCGTTCATTTTGTAGAGTTCGGCGAGAACCTTAATCATGCATGCCAAAAATTGTGTTCATCGGACTTTATTTGATATATGATTGGCATACGTGAAAATTGCAAAAAACCAAAACTAGGTTTTGATTCAGTGTGTTTTTGGACTCAGTTTTGGTTTTCTTCAATTTTCACGTGTGCCGATCATGTATCAAATAAAGTCCGATGAACACAATTTTTGGCAAGATTATGGTTCTCGCTGAACTCTACAAAATGAACGAAATCGATCATCTAAATGTGATTGGAAAATGGCCGAAAAATGAGAAACGGACTGGAGGGGATACCATGGGGCTTGGTATCCCCGGGACACCTAAAGGTTTCTCTGGATGACGTTATAATCAAAGGGGCGTATAGGAAACATGCATTTTAATTACACATATTTTAAATAAGTAATTCTTCGGGATAGCGAAAATGTTTTCCATAGGTAATTGTTAACCAGAAAATAATAATATGAAGAAGAAAACATATCTGCTATTTGTCTTACATAGTATATATAGCACCACGCGCAGGGGCGGAGGGAATTAAGGCCCGGGAGTTCACGTGCCCCTGAAATTTTTTTCTAGGAAAAGTAAAAACTGATTTCAGCAAATAGAAAACAGGGAACAGAAAATTGATAGTGTTACCAAACATAGCCTATACTTTCTTCTTCTTCTTTTTTTTTTGGTAAGCCTACTCAAATAATTGGAGGAATTTGGGATTGGTGCTCAAATAAATTATTGTTGAAAATCGATTGCAGAATCGAATTTGATCAATGATTGAAAAATGGCTCGGTAGCGAGATGTTTTTGATGGGATTAATTATGAAGTAATCATGCAAAACTGTCAAAAAGATAAAAACTTGTCGGGACCAACTATACAAAATTTGAGCAACGAATATTTAGAGTGTTGTGCTTATGTCTAGAAGCTTTTGGAATATATTATGCTATAGCTTTTGTGCTTAATGAAGAATGTTTGAAATATCGAGCTTGTTGGAATTATATTTTACGGTGAATTTTTTTCTAGTTTATGGTAAAAATGTGCTCTTTCTGTATACAATTTCTGACTCCGCCACTAACCGCGTGGTTCAGTTTCAAGGGGGCATGAGGTACAAAACTCACCTGCACTTGTGCTTGTTGCAAATTTGCAATTGCGTGTCCACCCCCGAGCGAGAGACACGGAGGGGCGGAGAGAGAGAGAAGAGAGAGAGAGAGCAGAATTTATATTCCTTACCCCTTTGTCTCTCTGATTTTACTGTCACACTTTGTCTGTCAAAATCTTTTACTGCTACTTGCACCATTGCTTGCAATTTAAGGTTCCCTCTGCCTGGTTCTCTCTCTCTCTCTCTCTCTCTCTCTGTTGTTCTCTCTCTCATAGTTGTTACTACTTCTCTTGTAGATAAAATTTTGAAAATCATCTGAAAACAGGAGAATTCAAAAAGAGAAATAGTACGTAGATGGTTTTCTTTAAAAGTCGCAAAGTAAAAACAAGTTATTAAATAGGGAAAGTCTATAATACACAGTTACCCAAAAAAAAAAAAAAAGAAGTCTATAATACACATTCCTTAAAATGGTGTACTATATACACCTATTTTATGGTTTATTCATAACATTTTAGCGTGTTTCGTAACTTTTGTTCTAGAATTCATAACTTTTCAGCAGTACGATTCGTAACATTTTCATTATGATTCATAATTTTGGTGTATCTTGTAACCTTTATACGATTCGTAACATTTTCTCTATAATCATAACATTTTGAAAGTGCATATGATACACACCCAAATAAGAAATGTGTATTATAGTTTTTTCCAAATAAATATGCAAGGCAAGGAGTATCATTTTTTAGAGTGCGTAGTTCAATAGTTTTATAGACAAAATCATGTTTCTAGCACAATGTAAGGCTTACGGTCCCCAAGACAAGTCGATGTGCGATAAGTTGACTCGAACATCCGGTTATTAAAAACTACAGAAAGAAAATGCCGTACAAAGATCAATTTCCTGACATGTAGTGTCTTTACTACTCCATTAATAATTCAAGTTGATTCGATCCAATTCAATTTTCAACAACCAAATGACAGAAATCAACCCCACAAGGGCAGAACCCCCCACAAAACTTGGTCACATCAAAAGGTCCCCCACTTTCGAAGGAAGATTTCACCACAGCCGGTAAGCTTGGCTTTGATATTGCCAAAATCAAGTTCGAATACAGTATGAAATATCGATCCCCACGCCACCCATCCTCTTGTGTCATTTTCTTTCTTTCTGATACCCCTCGTGCCCTACGTAATCCCACAATCTATTCCTATATATATATATATAACTCGGACTGTGTTTGAGAAAAATCATTCAAATGCCAATTATTACCCGACCCCGACCGGGTATATATTTTTTGGGTACCCCCGTTACCGTCCCAATCGGGGAATGGATTTACCCACCCGGCCCCGCACCGTAAAAAAAAATTAAAAAATTGCTAATCTAAAAGCAAAATAAAAGCAAAATAATTATAAATAAAGTGTTAATTTAATATAATGGTGAAAATATAAGGGTAAATTTCACTTACCTCCCCTCACATTTCTGAAATTGCACTTACCTCCCCTGTCAGACTTGTCGGCTAACAGACGTTAATAGAGTGCGTGAATGTACAATTTTACCCTTTTATTGACCTCCCCTGAGGTTTCTAACAATTGCAGGTACTTCCCCTAGGTCTCTTTCTGCTATATAACTTAAACTATAATTTAATTAAGATATTGGAGTTAATGCAATAGTTCTAGTCTAGAATTTAAAAAATGAAAGTTTACTTAATGTTATCTCTAAATTTCTTGTGAAAACAAACTTTAAAATTACTATAAATTTTTGCCTATTTTCAAAGATTTAAATATTTAGTTTTAGATTTCTAGTTTCATTGAAGTTGTGAAAATTTAATTCCAGCAAAATTCTAAAGGTATTTGTATTGGGAACCCATAACCCTTTTTTTCCAATTATAATTTTGTTGCTTTATAAATTAAATTGAATTTTATTAGAATATCCTATCATAAATATCATTATCGAAAAAAACATATGGGTAAATCATGTAGCCATAAGGTCCTTTTCTGAAAAATAGAAGATTAATTTTGTAACGCCCCGACTTTTCGGAAGCAAAATAAAATAATTTCTTAAGAAAATTTTGCTAAATAAATATAATTTTTCAAAATAAAGGTCTATTGCAATCTCAAAATAAATTTACCAATTCAAAATACATTAACTTCAGAGCTGACTCTAGGCTTGATACGAATCCCAAGCATACTCGATCTCTATTCCTGATATTCTTCTTGTGTCGAACTGCACCATCGTTGAATCCTCTCCATTGAATCCTGCGCCTTCTGGCAAATTGATCGCCGAAGCAATCGATTTACCAGGATACAGACGTATCCGTGAGTGATAAATCACCCAGTAGAATAATCCAACCCAACCACCCCTCTTACTTTACAGCTAGCAATCAAGCAGGATAAACATGGTACGAAGAAATATAACAGAGGTATTTCATATCAATCAGTTTATTACTATTCATTAACCTGACGTGTGATCTAAGATCTCACCGCGAGATCTTTCCTCCCTCAACCACTAGCCATGCTCGGTCCCATGGGATCACTTTATTTTGCTGTCGCGGATTGCACCTAAGTTATGTACCCAGTGTGTATCCCTCTCAATACAAACAAAGGGAAAGCTTATATGCCGGAATCACAACTATGGTTCGCCTATCTTATAAACCACATCACAACCATTCCACAATCATCACTGGACACCCGCCAGCCTATCAATTCATCACTGGACACCCGCCGACTTAATCTCATCACGTATCTCATCACAACTCAAAATCACACCTGCAGGCAATCTAAAACAAAAACTTTTCCAATTCATCCATTACTTATCATCGTCTAGGTGATTTCTATTTCGCATACCACCCCATGTCTCTAGGATCCAATCTAACATATCAATCAGCAGTTGGAAATAATAATTAAGCAAAGAGAATAATAATTGGAATAAACAATATGCATTGAATCACATAACCTTTTATGAATGGGCCGTTGCCCTTTTTTTTTGTATGGCCAAGATATGATTAAACAAATAAGAAACTTTTATCAAATAAAAGTTTTATGATAAATAAATAAATAAAAGTAAATCTAGGCTTGTATAAATTTTATTTAAGAAAATAGATTGTTTAAGGACCATAATAAATACAACAAGTAATTAATAACACTAGAATAGGTAGCATGGCTCTAAAAGGAGTCCTAGGGTCCTACGTAACCTGTTCGAGTATCAACAAGTGGGTCCGGAGGGTTACAGAATTATTTTCAAAATAAAAGATGATTTTTAAAGTTGTCAAAAATAAGATAAATGGTTGATAAATTATTTAATAAATAAAATATGTTGAGGCTAACAACATATCATCTTTGGAATATAAATAATTTAAAAAAAATATTTCAGGAATTAATAAATTGGTTTATAAGGTCGCAAGGATTTTTCGTTTGAAACTTTTGATTGAAAATAAACAAAAAAAATCAATTAAATAGATATTAAAATAAAAAAAATGATATTAACAAGTTATGATCCTTGAGGTGTTAGGAGTCTAGGAAAAATAGATCGGGCGTCGAAAACAATGTTCGGAGGGTCGAAAAATCAATTCGGAACGAAACAGAACAAACCGCAAGGTTGGACCGGGTTGACCTTGCGGTGGAGCACGTCGCCACGAACTCGCGGCTGGTTCTTGCGGTCCGCAGGTTGCGGCCGCAAGGTCTGGTCCAGAAATTGTTTTTTTGTCTTTTCGCGATGGTTTCGATGCATGGGACCTTGGGGGACTATGGGTTCGGTCTAAAAACATTAAATATACATAGAGAGGAGGTTGGAGTGGATTATAATACCTCGATTGGATCGAATTGATTCTTAAACCGAAACTTGAATTTTTGGGAAGATGACTTCGGGTTCTTTGATCGGGGATCCTTGGTCTCGAATTAGATGATGTTTGGAGACGCTTGGGGTCGTAGGAAGATATCGGAATGGTCAATTTGAGTTTCGATTGGGCGTAGGCACGAAACCCACTTTTCTCTCTCTTTCTTTCTCTTTCTAGAACTCCATGGCTTGGAGCTTCAATTCCTACGAATTCTCTCTCTCTTCTGGACTTTTAGGGTGTGGGAATTTTCGTGGTGAGCCTTAGGGTTAGACTAATGGGATATATATAGGGAAATTTGGAAGAGGATGATAAGTTTGTATTCGAATAGGATTCCGATTTCTTGGGTTTTGATAGGAGCGGAATATGGACGAAAATATGGTCAGGGGAGAGGTAGAGATCGAGTAGGAATAGGAGAGGAAGAGGTGGAAGGAGTTCTAGTTATGCATGCAATTTTTTTAAAAAAATAAGGAGATAAATATATAGGATAATTATTTTTTGTAATTATCTAGTATTTATCTAATAAGGAAATTAATATTATTAGAACTAATTATACTTTTTAATGATATTATTAATGATAGAAATTACGGATTGTTATACACAAATATAATTACAAGCTAATTAATAATATATAAGCTAAACTAATTTTAATCACCAAAATTATTCTAGGTTCTAGTTTAATCGAATCATACTTTTATAATTAATCCATTACTATAGATTATTTGATTAAAAATAAATTCTTTATTCGAAAAAAAATTGGGTCGAAAATCCGGGTCGTTACAAATTTTGACCAAAAAAAAAAATTGACATGTGTATTGCTAATTTAAACCAGCCTCAATTAGCAACTATATTCTATATACCATAGAATTTTTTAATACCATGAAACTTTTAATCACAAATTTGTTTTACAAGATCCAAAAGTTCGGAAAAAATTCGGTTGGAGAAAAAATATGCATGGTTTGGCTAAAAAACTGTGTAAGAGTTTTAGCCAAAATATGCCTTTTTACTCCAATCAATTTTTTCCCAGTTTGGATGACATGAAACCTTAATTTAAAATCATGTATTTTAGAAATTTTTGTTATTCTTTGCAAAAATAATAAAAATTGAAGCTTTATGTAATTTCTTTGTAGTGCTTACGTAGCATTTGTCTTCAAATAAATTCAAAAGCTTTTTCAATCACCGTTGAAAAAAATACTTATACATGCATATTTAATTTAAAACCAAATGTATATATGTAATAGAAAAGTTCGAAAAAGAAATCGGTTGGAGAAAAAAGATGTTTTGACTAAAACTTTTAACATAATAATTTTGGTATAAAGATGCATGGTGTAGGGTTGGGGAAAAAAGTTTACCTTAATTTAAAGCCATATTGTTTTTAGAAATTTTTATTGTTCTATGCAAAAAAAAAGACTTTTGAAGTTTCATGATAAAGGATAGGGTTGGGGAAAAAAGTTAACCTTAATTTAAAGCCATATTGTTTTTAGAAATTTTTGTTATTCTAAGCACACAAAAAAAAGACTTTTGAAGTTTCATGATAAATGATAGGGTTGGGGAAAAAAATTTACCTTAATTTAAAGCCATATTTTTTATAGAAATTTTTGTTATTCTATGCAAAAAAAAAAAAAAAGACTTTTGAAGTTTCATGATAAAGGAAAGAAATTGTAATTGCTTTATATTTATGCCTACATTTACATTTGACTTCAAAAAAGTCAAAAGTTGTTTCAAGTTTCCTACAAAAAAAAATTAAGTAAAAAAATTGTAACTTAATCTCTATATTTATGCCTAATATGCATTTGACTTCAAAAAATCAAAAGTGTTTTCAAAATTTTGTAAAATAAATGCTTATACACGCAAATTTAAAATCAATGTATATATGTGTTTAATTTTGAAGATACACGTGCATGTGAGATATGTATAATAACTTAATCTCTTTTAAATAGTTTTAATTAGGAACATTAATGCCTTTTAAATTGAGTCTAGAAGGGAATTCATTTCACAAAATCATTCTAAAGGGGTAAAATTGGTAATGAAATGGATTTAGTAGCTGATGTAAGCATTTTCCGTTACCTAGTAACGGTCTTCTAACGGCAATGGGGGAATCTGCAGCCGACAATTGAAGCAGAGGGGAGGTAAGTGCAATTTTTAAAACGTGAGGGGAGGTGCCTATCATTGTCAGAAACCTCAGGGGAGGTAAGTGAAATTTACCCAAAATATAAAGATAAGAATATAAGGATTTTTTAGAATAATGATAACAAAATTAGGGTAAAAATATAAAATTAGAAGTATTAATGATACTCCTTAGATTAGGATAAAAGTATAATTTTATAAATAAATACATTTTGGGGCGGGTAATATCGGGGAGGGTTTAGGGGCAGGGTACTATCACCCTGAACCCGGCCGGGTTTTAGTATTTTTACCCCGACCCCTGACCCGATACCCGAAAAGGGGTGAAAAATCCGGGGCGGGTCCAATTGTCATCCCTAGTCCACACGAGTGTGTGCATGTGTGGAGAGTGAGTTGGGACACCACTTGGTACATAATGCCCCCGGGACACTGAATAATTACTATTGTTTGAGGGCCCGTTTGAGGGCCTCATTAATTTATGGATGGGTATCAGATAGTGGGTTCATTAATACCTCTGCCAATTTAGGGCTCGATTGGATGCCGTATGTGTTTTGGGTGGTATTATTTATGAAAGGGTGATAAGATAGTAAGGAGTATTAGTTAAGAAGAGAGGGCCCATATTGATGTGACATTTATAGAGGGTGTATTAAAAAGTAAATGGTTTGGATGATGTATTAGAGAATGAGGATAAAATAATACTTGGTTTGGATGGAGGATAAATTGGGTGTATAAAGAAAGGTGTATGATGTAAAAAGCTGTCAAATGACTCGGTTGCCCTTGCGCAGTATTAAAATAGATAATTCATTAGATTAAATATATTATTACAAAATCCAATAAAATTAATTACTTTATCACAATTAAGCAATAATAATTTAGTTTACTAATAATTTAATTATTTTAATAATTAAAAAAACTAAATTTTTTGTTTTTAAATTGTTTTATTATCTATTTTATTTATTGAATATGTAGTTTTGTACACAACAAAATACGAGTAAAAAAAAGACAAATAAAAAGGGTCAGGTTTTAGTTTTGTACAAAAGAAAATACAAATTAAAATAGGAGTACAATATTACACAGTTTTCTACAAAACCCACCCACCTTCCCCATGGACGACAGACAAATATCGAACGGGCAGATCCACGCCGTCAACGGGCAAATTTCGAACGACAACAGTACTTCTCTCTCTCTACTGTAAATGATAACTCCGGCCAACCCCCCCCCCCCTACAAAACCCACCCACCTTCCCCATGGACGATCGACAAATATCGAACGGGTAGATCTACACCGTCAACGGGCAAATTTCGAACGGCAACGGTACTTCTCTCTCTCTACTGTAAATGATAACTCCAGCCATAATTTTTTTCCCTCACTCTATTTTCCATTTTTATCCGTTCTGTGTGCATGTACGAAGAGGAGATGAAGAGGGGATTAGGGAGGGCAGAAATGGCAAGATTTCTCCTGTATTGCCCCGAATTAGTTATGGCCACCTCCGGAGGTGGCCATAAATTAGTACCCTAAGGCCTGAGTTAACGAAGAAGGGGAGAAACAAATACAGGAGCAAAAGATGATACCAAACGGTGGAGCAATTGTCCAATCAGGAGCCAATACACCCGGATTACCTTATACACCTGACGGATTCGACATCCAATCGAGCCCTTAGTGTAATACTCTTTTTTGAAGTATGATCATTTTATAACCACATCCACTGTAACACACCTATTTACACACTCAAACTCACAAGTGGGGCACCTCCACACAAATTGGATGAGTGTAGTATGTATATGGCCCACACACTTGTGAGTGTGGTTCCAACATTTTTGTTTAAAGTAAAAACGGAACAAAATGATGAAACTAGATTAGTAGATTTGATGATCATTTCAGAGTATCACATTTTGAATACTATGTGACGTGTTACCGCTGTATAGTCTTGATGGATAAGTTAATCACTAACGTGAACAGGAATATGTTTGCTGTTTAGCAGTGCACGACTTGGTTTCAATATATAGTACTCTGCGTCTTGAATGCTGTTTAGCAGTGCACGACTTGGTTTCGATAGTACTCTGCGTCTTGAATTTAACTTTGCCTGGTCCAAAATAGTAACGACAAATTAATTAATTAAAGCCATTATGAACCCATTTTATTAGATTGCCTCGTAAAAACAATGATTTCGTATGCAAAAGAAGAACGTAAACAAGGAAAATGGAAAAATGCAATGCCGATACAAAGAGAAATTTTTGGGTGCCGGTAGGGTACCACACACCCCTCGGCGATTCGGACCGTCTAAGCGTATTTTGGACGGTTTGGATTTTAGAGAAAGAAAAAGAGGAGAGCCAGTGGTGGAATGAGGGGAGAGATGAAATAAATCTCGACTGTCCAAAACACGTTTGGACAGTCCGTATCGCCGATAGATACCGTCACGTGATACCCGTTCGGCAACCAAAAACTTCTCAAGAGGTACAAAAGGGTTTTTGAGCTTCAGATAACATTATTACCCCCTCATTTAAGTATATTTGTTTCCGATTTATGGACCAGTGTGCGACCATTACAACCAATTATACTCGACTTTACAGATGATCAAAGAGCAATGCTATGATGATCATATATGAGTATCATATTTTAGGTATCATGTGAGGTGTCACCATTGTATTAGTAGAATATGCTCTATTACATGGCAAATGAGGCACATTATACCATGTGTTTGTATATGCAGAAAGTCTACACACACATACAATCTATGCACAAATTGTGCACAGATTTCGTTGTGGAGCCCACCACGGGTCCCACACAAATCATCCGAGCCGTTCATTAAATGTAAAACATTTTTTCAAAGGTCCTATTAAAAATAAGCTCAATCCGATACCTATAGGTGCTCAATCCAACCATATAACTTTTCATTATCCGGAAATCTGAATGAAAAGTTAGATGGTTGGATGAAGCACTTATAGGTATCGGATTGAGCTTATTTTTTACGGAGACCCTCAAAAAAATATTTTACATTTAATGAACGGCTCGGATGATTTGTGTGGGAACAACAAAATCTGTGCACAGATTGTCTGTGTGTAGCAGAACTCTTGTGTATGTGCTTCTGGTCCTAGAAGATCTGGAATTACTCGTAACTTACCCGTACTTTTAAACACACTTTAGCATGTTTTGTAGGTCCAAACATGTAGGATGTGTTGTCGATCGAAGAAGAACACTACAAAACATACAAGTGTGCAAGTGTAACAACTCTCTCTGGATTTTTAATTTCGAGTTTTTTACGGGTTTGGGGTGTGCTCCTTGTGTTCGGATTTGCCGAGTGTTTATTTTTGGAGTTTATGTTTTTTGGTAGTCGTTTGGTTGTTTGGGCTGCTTTGGGACTTTAAGCTTGTTTTGGTTCTTGGATGTTTTGGATTTTTGAGATTCTTAGCTGTTTTCGGTGTTTGGTATTTGGTTTGGCGTCTTGTCTGCCTTTAGGTCTCGGGTTGTTTTTTGCCGGTGTGTCATTGATCATTTTAATCTTTGTAATCCTTTATAAAAATTAATAAATAATTTTGCTTAGCAAAAAAAAAAATAGACGGTAGTCATTTAGCCAATTAGAATATTTCTTACGGAGTATAAATGTAGATAACAATTATTTATCATTAACAAAACATTTCAAAAATCCAAAGCAGCTATGTCGTTACCTACTCATAAACGTACGGGTGAGTCAGTCCAACGAATCATTGTTGGAAGAAATACTAGTTCTCGCAATAAATTTGTCCACACAGATAATTTGAGCACTGATTTTGCACAGGTTTTGTTGTGAGGCCCATTATGGGTCTCATGCAAACAATTCGAGCTATTCATTAAATGTAAAAATTGTTTTAAGAGTCTTCGTGAAAAATCAGCTCAATCTAATACTTATAGATGCTCAATCCAATCATCTAAAGTTTTATTCAAAGTTTTGGATAATGAAAAGTTAGATTATTATATCGAGCACTTATAAGTATCAGATTGAACTGATTTTTTCATAGAGACCCTTAAAAAAATGTTTTGCATTTAATGAACGGCTTGGATCGTTTGTATAGGATCCGTGGTGCACTCCACAATAAAATCTGTGCATAATCTATGCGCAGATGTCTGTGTAATTGGCAGGATTCTTAGTTCTGGCTACTTTTTTGGGTGGGAGGACAACAAATATATATATCAGAAATGTAATACCAGTGATATTACAACCCATTGTGTGGCACTTGACCAGATAAGTTATTCTTTCGCAATAAAATATCTTTAATTTAAAAAATAAGTGTTTATTAACGAAACATAGCCTTAATCCAAAAAAATAAATAAAAGCGACATAAACACATGCATATGAGAGCAGTATCAAAATACATCCACGAAGTACGGTGATTAAACAGATATTAAACCAAAGAGATATATACTTATTTACGGAGCCGATTGTAAAGCGACTCTTTACGGAACTGAGCGATCTCAGCTGTCCGTTTCAGCATTGGACGGCCCAGATTATCTATTACCGTTAATAGATTATTTTTAATCTGGATCGTTCAAAATACATTTGAACGGTCAAAATTGAGCTCCGTAAACACTTGTTTTCTGTAAACAAAATTTTCTCTAAACCAAGAGTTTTCGACCGGTCCCGGTTTACAGATCTCCAAACCGAAATGTCCAGTTCAGTCCCAAAAATACCTCCAAACCGATCGACCGGTTATCCCCTAGTTGTAAGGACTACTGTTCAATTTATATACTTCATAAAGAACAACAAAAGAAAAGACAGCTCAGTTGTTGGAACTTGGATTTCTAATAGATGGTTACAGAAATCTCTATTATTATACGACCCAAAATAATTTTCAGAAAAACAAAGACAAAATTCTCTTTTCACAGCCATTAATTCTGGTGGCTTGAAAAATGGTGATATTGAAAGTAACCCATTTTCAATTAAATTGTAGCTGGAGAGAGAGAGAGAGAGAGAGAGAGAGAGAGAGAGAGAGAGAGAATGTACGAGTTGAAAACAGAGGAAGTTCAGCTAGCTCTCACTTACCTTGTACTACTAGGTGCATGCCAATAAGCGAAGAGAGACGGCCAGGAATTGCAAGAGAGCTAAGAGAGAGAAACCCATGTTGGAGAAGGGGAGCACGTGCAGAGGGATCATAGCTCAACTAGCACGCGGGGGAATTGGTTGAGAGCTTGCACGTGCCCTGCTTCTCCAACAAGAGCTACTCACTCACCACAAACCATGCCCATTCCATGCCACCGTATATATATATATATATATACATGTATTGTTCTAATGAGTTGGGAAATATGTGGAATATCAGAGAGGGAACCTGCATGTATTTATAGGCAGGAGAGAGAGAGAGAGAGAGAGAGAGAGAGAGAGAGAGATATGAGGAGTTAAAACAATGGAGTATTGAAGTGGGTATTCTTTAAAGACTCGTTGAATTGAAGAAGCAATATAGATATCAATGTATGTTTGTGTTCCTCAATTTGCCGGCGAGGAGAGAGAAAGCCTTTTTTCCTTTTTGTCGAGTTGCCATCCACATTGAATCCTTTACTCAGAGAGAGAGAGAGAGAGAATGATAGACACAAGAAACCCAGAGTGACTATCTTCACGCCCACATTATGAGGTGTGATAACGTTAAGGAACAGTGCGACTGTGGGTACCATTTGGCGTACACCAAATGCTCACAAGAGGTCTCAAAACAAATTATTAGAGTCGTTTAATTTATTGAAGATATTTTTTTGAAGGATAATTACAAAAAAAATAGCTCTGTCGGATATCAATACTGACTTGGTCAATTCTTTGTTCAAAATTTTTGTCAAGAAATCAAACAAACAATTGATCAAGATCTTACCAATTTGCGACTAAGCTAATTTTTTTTAGGGATTCCTCAGAATATATTTTAAATAAATTGAGCAGCTCAGATAATTTTTGTGATACCCAAAACATTTGGTTAAAGAAATACAGTCTTGACATTGCGTCTGAAATGAGTGATAACTTAATAGGTAATATATTGTTTGTGGAGAAGGTCCCAACAATATTTTGAGTGGTCACTCATGATGCCATTCCAAACAATGTGAGATCATACTTTCTTAACATCCCATCTCATATAGCCTAATTTGAGGTCCGTCAAGTGTTGCTTCTTTGGGGTCTATTATCATGCAGTCCTTCTGTTGGGTCTTTCATAATTTTGTTTCTATTCTCATTTTCAAATTCAATTTTACAAAGTTTAATATGTGATGCAGAAGTATAATAAAGTTGCTACAAACGAAGAAGTTTTTTTTTTTAAATTCTTTTTATTATGTCTTTTATTTCCTAGTCTAAGTATCTATCCACACAATTTTCAATGTCTTTTAGTCGTTCGAAGAATCATTGAGTGGGATCTATCAAGTTTTTCATAATCAAAGTCTTTGTTTTCATTTAATTTTAGCTTTGAAAATCTAAGTTTTTGTTTTCTATGTTTGGAGGGATGTTCCAACAAATTCTATATAATAATCCTTTGACATGAATGGATTAGGTAGTTTTGAGCATTGAGTTTAATAGCCTTTGGCTTGTGAGAAGATTAAGTCTTCTTGTTAATTTGTATCATTTGGTGAATTTCGATAGGTGGCAAGTTTCTTTAAGTCCTGTATCCCTTATTAGACACATCGAGTGCTAATTATATGCAGCCCCAGGCGTTCTATCTCAGATAGTGAGCTTACCCCTTTTGACCAATTTTATCATGTATTCCTTCCAAAAATCTGCCATCAGTTTTGATATCAAAGCACAGATATCCATCCTGTTGAGTTTTCATTCCATAGCGGTTTTTTTTTTAAGATAAAAACATGTTAATTGGAAGAAATTTTTTCGTATGAAGGTTTGACAATTTCACAATCACAAGTAGATTGGAGTTTGCCTCCAATTTACGATGAATACACCGGAGATGGACACTTAATTTTGCAGAATGATCGACCACATCAAAACAATACAATAGTTGTCATTGATGAAGTTGATAAGTGTTGGTCACATGATGTGGAAGTGACTAAACAATTTACTTCGAATCAAACACCAATTTTTGATGTCTACCCAAATGGTGAGTAGTTGACATTTAATTTGTCCAGCTTCATCTGTTGAGGTTTTTTTGTCCCTTATGACATCCAATCTCATAGTGGTACATCAAAGAATTGAACTTCAAGTTGAAGACTTCAAAATTTTGAAATTTGAGGACGTAGTTTCTCCAACCAGGGGTATGACAATCGTCAGTTCATCACAGATCACATGTTTTTTCGTTGCAAATAGTATGGGTGACGAAATTTTTTTTGCCAACTAAAGGTTGTCAAGGATTCCCATCAGGTGACGAAATATGTTTTTCGTCACTTATATATAGTGCCTTTTGATGACGAAATATTTCGTCCCAAAAAAATAATAATTTGTGATGAAATTTTTTTCCTTGCCTATATATTGTGTTTTTTGACGATGAAAATTTTCGTCACCAATTATTCCTTTTGGTAACAAAATTTTTTGTCGCCAAACGTGACCTATCGGTGACAAAATTTTCATCGCCAATATAAGAAATCAGTGATAAATATTTTTGTCAGAAAAGATGTTTTCATATGGGAAAACAATCCCAATTTCTTGCTCGTTTTGAACCCGGGTCTATTGAGTTTTGCACGCAAGCTTCAATTAACTGCACAACAAACACTTTTCATTATATTTCATTATCTATATAATAAAACAGAAGGGTTGTCCTATGTGGCACCCTTTGTCCTAGGTGGCACCCACCACGCACATGCACACACGTTCACTGTTCACACATAAAAAATGTTATTAAAAAATTAAGCGCTCTATTTTTTAATCCGGTTGAACCGGTGCGTAGTGCCGTAGGCACGGGTAAGCACTGGTATATATATATATATATATGCAATGTAAGACAGCTAGCTGGCTCCTCCATTTTACTGGCAAATGAACCTACCTGATTGGGCAATTTCCATTTAGGAATCAATTCCTCCTGATGCACGTAGATCAATTGCAAAATTCTACTGTAATATTATTCTTCCTCCTTTGTTTGAAAATTCCCTGTCGGGATGCAATAATTTAAAATTCTCAGTGTTTTTTTTTAATAATCATTCTCACAGCCAGATTACAGTCATAATACACGACCGGTGTAGGTTTTTGCATTGTAAAGTACTGCATTAGTATTACTACTACTTTAATTAGGAGACCAAGGTTCCAAGATAAATTCTTTTACTGTGACAAGATTAATGGAAAAGCAGTTGTAATTAATTAAGGTTATTCTGGTGTAGGTACTATTTGGCTTCTTCAATTTCTGATTAACTTTCTACTAGATATGCTAATTTATCTACCTAATAAAACACATGGGAGTGGGGGCCACACAAACAGAAGGGCTGAGATTCATTTGATCCAATGGTTGATGTGTGCTCTCCAACTTTAACAAATATATATTACAAAAATGTCATCGGTTCTTTTTACCCACTACTCAGCTTCTGGCATTGGCATAAAAAAACAAATATATATTACAAAAATGCCCGTGCCTATGGCACTACCGAGGTGCGTAGTGCCGTAGGCACGGGCAAGCACTAGTATTTTGATAAACATGAAGGTTGTAACCCTTTGAGCTATTGTTCAAACACAATATGAATTATCTCAATCGGAATTCTAAGCAAAGAGTTATGCCCGAAACACATTTGGCAACGAAACACAACCTTCAAAAATTTTGTCACCAAAGGTACCCATTTTGGGAAAGAATACATTTTTCGTCACTGAAAGCATAAAAAAATTGACAAAATTATTTTTCGTCGTCAAAGATAACCCATATGGCTGAAAAAAAAATATTTCATCGCCAAATGGGGGACCATTGATGAAGTTGAGGAATTGCTGGTCACATGATGTGGAAGTCACTAAACAATTTAGTCAAATACCAATTTTTGATGTATACGCAAATGGTGAATCGTTGACACTTTGTACGTCCAGCTTCCCCTGTCGAGTTTTTCTCCCTAATCATGACATCCAATATTCACATAGTGATACATCAAAGAATGGAACTTCAAGTTGAAGACTTCAACTCAAGAATAAGATTGTGCATCAAGAATGTGGAGGGTTTGATTTTTATCAAAAAATAATAGTTAGAGAAATTTTACCATATTTCAAAATTGAAATTCAAAGACGAATTTTCTCCAACCAAGAGATAATGATGCAGAAATATAATAAAGTTGCTAGAAAAGAGGAGGTTCTTTTTGTTCTTCTTATTAAGTCTTTTATTTTCTAGGATAAGTATCTATCCACACAGTTTTCAGTGTGTTTTAAAGAATCATTGAGTCGTCAAAGAGTCTATCCAATTTTTTGTAGTCAAAGTCTTTGATTTCATTTAATTATAGCTGTGAAAATCTAGGTTTATGTTTTATATGTTTGGAGGGATGTTCCAACAAATTCTACATATATAATTCTTTGATATGAATGGATTCGGTAGTTTTGAGTATAATAGCCTTTGGCTTGTGAGAAAATTAGATCTTTTTGTTAACTCTTATCCTTCGGTGAATTTTGATAGGTGGCGAGTTTCTCTGAGCCTAGTATCCCTTGTTATAAACACCTCGGGTGGTGATTATCTGTATCCTCTAGCATCCTATCTCGGGTGGTGAGCTTACCCCATTTTATTCTGTTATCATTTTCCTTTCTTCCTTCAAAATATCCGCCATCAATATGTTAACTCACACTCCCCAATCGGCTCAAATAGGATCTCGCTGCAGTCAACTACGCACAGAAATGCAGTTCAATCTGCACCATTCGTATTGACAATTATTGGTTCAGATCTGTTGAATAGTACTCTTACCGGTAAGAATAAAAATAAATCTGAACCATTAAAAATACTATTCGATGGTTACGATCGTTTGAACTACAACTCTACGGTCCAAACCTCGACTTGGATTGCAAGCCATTTCCCTCAAATAAAAGGAAAATATTGAGTTCAGTTTGGTGTTATTGCCACTAGAGTGTAACATATATTCGTCGTCTATGAGATGAAAATGGATGTAATTGAAAGCAGATTTGATCTCAATTTAACATAAATGGTCCAGTAGATACTATTTTTCTTACCCTTGTAAATTGTAATGAAGTACAGTACTACTATTTGAAAGTCAACTTCGTCTCTCCATCGAGAGAATAGGTCATAGGAACCCTCACCTCCACGTTACAATAAAGAAGCAGCAGGCAGTCCAGCCCCCTGGACCATCCCGAAGGAGAATAAAGTTTAGGTAAATTATAGAAGTTTTTTTCCCTGTCACACTTTATACATTAGCGGGAGGTAGCGGAGTGTAGGCCTGTCAATGGATCGGATCGGATCCGAATCCGAATCCGATAACAGAAATCCGTAATCCGGTAATCCGAATCCGATCGGATCGGATCGGATCCGAACTTTTTTTTTTTTAACTTTTTATAAATTTATAATTTTTTTTTTAAAAACAGTAAATTTTTTATTTTGAACAAAAAATGTTTTAGAAGTTGTATTTTTTTTAAAATTTTAAAATGTTTTTTTTTTGGAAAATAATATTTTTTTGAAAAAAAATTGTATTTTTTTAAATATATATATATATATATTTTTTGTTAAAATTTTTGAAGTAAAAAAGTTTTCGGATCAAATCCAGATTACCACTATCGGATTTGAGTCTTATCGGATTCGGATCGGATCCAAGTCTTATCGGATCCGGATCCGACCCGTTGACAGGCCTAGCGGAGTGTTACTACATAAGTCAACAAGAGGTTCAGAGAGACCCCGTTTGTTTTGGAATTTTGGATTTGGATTTGAATTTGAATTTGGATTTATAGGTAATAAGTGTGGAGACAAATAGTTAGAGTACTGATTGGAAATAGTGGTAATGAATGGAGAAAAGATAGAGAGAAAAATGAGAGTAATGATTGGAGAAAAATAGGATAATGATTAGAATCCAAAATCTCTAAAACCATTAAACGAACGGGATCAGATTGTCCATAGCCCTGAACCCCGAACCCACTCCTCGTGTGGCTCGGACTCAGGCCTTTGGGGACATGAGACAACCAAATTATCGAAGTTGAAGTTACACTATTTGTTACAGAAATACATCATCCTTCATCCTAATTTTCCCCCTCTTCATCCTGATTAATTATCATCGCAAGTCTGTTTCTAGAGCGAGTTACAAGAAGTGGCATTGTGTAATTAAATTTATTGGGGCACTCAAGAGTCAAGGCCCAACAATTCCTCCCTACACACACCTGCGATTAAAACCCATGACCTATGATACCACTTGTCGAACCGCTTCTCATCTCTCCTAAAACTTAAAGAATATAGGAAGGGTTTGGATTAAAAAGTTGAGTGACTTATTTTTTTGTCTTTATTCAAAAAAAATTTGCATTTGTTTGTTTTGTGTCAAACTTTTGTAATTTATTGATTCGTCTCGACGAGAGGAATTGGAAAAGTAAAATTTTTTTATCGAAACTAATAATTTTTTGAATAAAGACAAAAATAAATCAATAAGACAACTTTTTCTTACTTATCATTGTCTTTTTTATAAAAAATTATGAGTTTCAATCAAATTATTTTACTTTTTCGATTTCTCTCACTAAGACGAATCAATAAGTCACAAAAATTTAATGCAAAATTAACGAATGCGAATTTTTTTTAAATAACGACAAAAAAAAAAGAGTTACTGTTCCACTTTTTAATCCAAATCACCCCATACTAGAAGAGTTCAGGGCAAACTCAAGCAGTTTCCTACGGTGTTTTTTTTCTCTTCTGTCTCAAGCATGCAGTTATCAAATTGGAAGTTAATTAAACGGCAAAATTATTTTTTCTTGTGGGACAATTTTGAAAAATAAAGTATGAGCCAACTTTGTATTATTGTATAGTAGCTGCATGTTGTCTACATTAAAAACTAGGTGTTGGCTCCTTTCCGTCATTTAGCCATAATCAATATCAATAATTAAGTAGGGAGGGCGATGAGCTTTCTCTTGATCCTTGGAGAGATCGGGCCCGTTCTGTTAAGGTTTTTAATGCATTGACAAATTGTTCAATGCATTTCTACTCCTACGTACTGTTTTGTACCGATTTCAATATCAATAATTAAGTAGAGAGGGCGATGAGCTTTCTCTTGATAGTACTACCTAGGCTACAGTACGTTTACAACTTAAAAAAGAAAAGAAAAGAAAAGAGCGAGTGGAAATCAAATGCTAGCTGGTGATGGCTTTATATTAGGACTAGATCGAGAAACTGATCAAATTTGGCAGTGCATGCAGGATTAGATGGTGAAGGGAAGATCGAAGAAATGACTTGTTGGTGTTTGGCATTGCCTATTTTGCCTCCTTTTACGAGAGAGAGAGAGAGAGAGAGAGAGAGAGAGAGAGAGAGAGAGAGAGAGAGAGACTTCGGTCACAAGGTACGGCATGCATCATCAGTACAGAACAGAACCACCACATGCACAGGCACAGGCACAGCACAGCACCTCCTCCTCTGAATCAATTTAAACTTGCGCTCAACACGCAACCTCCAACCCTGCATTCTTCTTTACACTATTCTGACTGATCTGTACGTACCCCCACTCCCCCCGGGCCCCTCTCTCTCTCTCTCTCTCTCTCTCTCTCTCTCTCTCTCTCCTTTGAGGAGGGATAATAGGCAGGGTGAGTCCCTAGGCAGATATGGATTCTCAATCTTTAGCAGTAAAGAGACCTCTTGCTTGCTATTTCAGCTCACCTCCTCCTCCACCCCCCCTTGATTTACGGTGGGAGTTTTCGTATATGTCTCACGGAACCAAGACACGCATGTCTGAATTCTGATGTCATCTGGATCATTTTACGGTTTTTACCCATCACATTTCACAGTACCAATATTGCTGTACGCTGTGTTGGCCTCCCTAGCTAGCTACTCAGAGTTTGCGTGCTGTTAGTTTTTTCCCCCCTCCTTATTTGGGCAAACATCATTGCCCGGCAGTGCTGTAAGCAAAAGAGTAGGCATCACAACGGAAGCGCCCCAAGAATTGGTCTAGTTGGTTAGTGTTTTGGATTTCTGGGAGGATTTCAATCTAAAATTAATTGACAATAGGTAGAGTAGCCTCTACATTTTATTAATCAAGTTTGGGTGACTTAGATAAGCAATGTGTGACAAGTCTAATAAATTGTGAGTTTGTTCCTCACACAATTGATTGACCTTGATTCTTGGGGTCAGGCCGAAAAAGAGTAATTCCATCTGAATCTCGTAATCTTAGCGTGGATGATTTATTTTTTTTACCGGACCTGAGGTGGAGATCAGTCAAAGTGGGCGTAAGCTAACCCGGACACGCCTAACCGAAAATTTTAAAAAAAGAAAACAAACAGCAGAAAATGATTATGTTAACCGACGTCGAAATATATAGGGTGAGCAAGCTTTAACTAACGGGGCTTGTTTATTTATCAAGTTTTTTAATAAAATTTCTTTTTCCGACAAAAAAAAACTGCAAATTCAATATATAAATCAAATGACAAAGTAGTCACTCCAACACTATCTTAATGGAGAGGATATGAAATCTAATCCCAAGGATACGAATCAGCTCTCTCTGATATCGGTTAGGACTTGATCGTTTTTTTTTTCCCAATTTGTTGGCAAAAAATTGAGTAAGAAATCGATCAAGATCTTACCGATATCTTACTAGCTGATTTTTTGAAAACATCCACAAATGATGTACCTAGAGTCGGACTCTCTCTCTCTCTCTCTCTCTCTCTCTCTCTGCTTTTCGTGTGTGCGTTTCTATTGTGGGAGGGAGAAGCAGGGCAAGTCCCAAGGTCATAAGGGCTCGTTTGGATGCGGGATTAGGTTTGGAGGTGTTATGTAAGAAGGAGGGGATTAGATAGTAGGGGGTATTGGATAGTAAGGGATGGCCCACATTGATGTGATGTTTATGGAGAGGGTATTAAATAGTAGGTTGTTTGGATGAGATATTAGAAAGGGGGATTAAATAATACTTTATTTGGATGGAAGATTAGTAGGGGGTATAAGGAATGGTGAATGATGTAAAAAGCTGTCAAATGACCATTTTACCCTTATGCAGTCCCAAACTTAATTATGTATTATGTTATATATATAATTTAAAATATAATTAATATTTCACATTTTAAGCCGTAATATTTAATTTGACTAACAAATGTACACATTTAGAAAATTAAAAAGTCAGTTATAATTTGATAAAATTCGTATTTTAAAAAAAAATTGGTTGTTTTATTTATTTATTTTTTGGAAAAATTGCATTGTTTGGTAGTTGAAAAAGTGTCCAACAATTTTGCTTGGTGAAATCCCATGTGGCCAACATATTTTTTTGGTGAAAATGTGCCTAACTAATTAGGTTGGTAAACAGCACCGGAATCAGCAGAAAACTGTAGAAAACAGCAGAAAACTGCACTTTTGACAGGCCCATACAATCCCCCTTCACAATACCCCATCCAAATAGTACTGAACACAGTTAACAACCCTGAAACCACCATTAGTAATGCCATGTGTCTCAAATTAATTTCATCATAGACACTAGTAAGTACCTCAAAAAACAGCCCAGAACAGCAGATTGGCATACTGTCCATACACACTTGCACACCTGCATTTGCAAGCACTTCCCCACACACACACATACACAAATGATAATGAACCAAAGCAGCAGCAGTAGCACCAGTTTCAAACTCACAGCAGTAAGTGCAGAAAACTGCAGTTCAGACAAAGCAGTTTAGACACAGCAGTAAGACATGGTGCATGCTTCGTGTCCTCTCGATGTATATCCAAGAGGTCACCCCAAGCGTAGGGCATCAACGTCTGATTGAAGCATAATAAATCCGGAAGTCCGGGATCGTACCCACAGAGATAACTAATACGGCTTTGATGGATTGTAGATGTAAGTATGGTTTCCGGCTTTTAGTCAGCCAACTTGGTGTTACGTTTGCGGTGGAAATAAAAAGGCTAAATTAAAGAGGGAATAAACTAGAGAAAAAGCGGATTAGGTCTAGGAACAATCAACACCCACGACTCGAGCTAAACTACATTTTTCCACCCAAAATACACGGTTTTACCCGGAAGATAAGATGGTTCGAAAATCAAGCTAGCTATAGAATCTATTTAGCAAACACCTCGAGCGTCAGAGCTCCAAGCATCATGTGTGATAAGTAGGCGAAGCTCTTACCTACACATGATCAAGGAGGTTAACACCTCGGTAATTTGACAAACAAATCCAAGCCCCACATCAATTTCCGACCCAAAGTTGCAAACTTAATTGGTGAAAAATGCAATCTTTACTCAAGTCATGGGATGCTAATCATCCCATGACCTAACCCTTGAAACTACTCACACATATCTATGAAGATAAGAGCAAGCAAAAATCTACTAAGCATATTTGTGAACACAACACTAAAAGAAAGCTAGCTAGAAAGATAGATCGGGAGATAATAAACAACTTTAATAAAGGAGAAAAGAGTCAAAATTAACTTACTAAGGTAGAAAATGCAGAAATAAAGGCTGGAAAAATAAGAACACTTCAAGAACACCAAGAACAATTTGAAATCTAGCTCTAGATCTAAAAATGTAAGCAAATCTAATTCTCTAATTTTGTTTGTACAAAATGACATCACAAGGTATTTATACTCCAAGGTCGCGCACGGAATATTCCCCAAAGATCCTCTGAGATTCCCTCGCTAAGCCCTCGGTACCGATGGCAATGGGCTTAAAATGCATTTAAGCTCTCGGTACCGATGTCCAGATTTTCAGCCATCGATGGCAAGAGCTTATCTTCTGTTGACGCGGATAAGAGCTCGGTACCGATGTCCAGAATCTCAGCCATCGATGGCGAGGCCTTATCTCCAGGCGTTGACCGTGTTGCCTTGGCGTTGACTTCTGCTGCTTGGCTTGACTTGGCCATCGGGCCACTTTGCTGCTCTGGCCTCCCTTGGCCAGTTTGCTCGAGCCATCGGGCCATTCCTTGGCGTCGGGTCGTCTTGGCTCTTAAAATCTCTTTATTGGGTGGTTTACCTATAAAATAAGACTAGCACACTCTACGAGCAAAAGCAATTAAAAACAACTAATTAAACGACAAAAGTAACTAAGACTAGACACTAGCGCACCCTATATTACATTGTCGGGTGCTTATCACACCCCCCAACTTGAGGTTTGCTAGTTCCTAGCAAATAAGAAACGAAAAACAGAAAACTAACAACTTGCAATTCCCCCACTATCACAACTTAGAACATGCTCAACTTTGAAACCTAACAAGAGTTCAAACAATCCAACGTTTTATTTTATTTCTACAACTCACAGCTTCAGTTTCCAACTAAACAGGTCAAGTATCAAGTAAGTCTAAGAGCAAGCTAAAAAGGTTTGTGTCCTCGAACAATGGGAGGATACGGGACACAAAACCTTGCGATTTCAGACTAAGCCCAATATCCACCGAAAAAGTGCTTGACAAACAGGCAATAGCGAAAAAGAAGTACTACGCCTCAAACAACTAAAGCACTTTATTCAACAGAATTGAAAACTAACAGATGATTATTGGATAACGAAAGGAAAGCAAGCTATACAACTAATTATGCAAATATCAGAAAGTCAATCATTAAGGAATCCAAGCGCGCAAAAGATCAACTAAGGACTTTTTCAAGCTTATAATGACCTTGGTATTCAAGAAAGGGTTAGCACAAGTGGGCGACGGTCTATACTAGCAAGGTCAACTACCCAAGTGACCGCCGCCAACAAATAAAACAACCAAGTTAAAGCCAAACCGGCTCAACCAATATCAACCAAGTACGAGATACTGAAGTGCAAAACTAACTACAAAATAAAGATGCAAAAAGACAAAAAGACAAGGATAGAGTGGTCGGCATGTCAACCAACCTAGACCCCGACCAAGTAAGGGGATTTCTAGCACCACCGACTCTCTACCAACTGCATGCCACACCACCAATCATCTCAAGTCACCATCTCACCACATCACTGCCCTCAATCATCCTGCTCCTCACTATCATAACCCGCGAAATCATCACTGACTTCCCCTTCCTCTACAGGCTCGGGGGTATACTTTACTCCAAATTGCTGCTCCAGGACCGAAGTCTGCTAGGCTATCTCTTTCTTCATCTGTCTCCTTTCACCCTTCTCTTTCCTTCTAGAACTGATCATTGCAACCCCTTGACAAAATAATTTCTTAATCCAAGAAGACTGCTTGTCCTTCTTCTTAGGCATTGAGGTCAAATAATCCCCTCCTCTTGCCTGCTTACCTTTTGCTGAATGAGCCTGAGAAGAGCTTTTCGTATCAAAGGCTTCATCAAATGGCCCCGGAGACAATTCCTCTAGATTCTCATAGCCCCAACCCCTTACTCCTTGTCCCCAACACAAGCTAGTGATCATGCAAGGAAATGGTATGTTGGCAGTGATCAATGTATTAACCCTAAAATCTCTCAACTGTGTGAAGATAAACATGGGCCAATCCACCACCAATTCATCAGTTAAGAAAGAAAACATAAGCTCTCCACTCTTTCTACTTGGTCTGTGATCCGAACCTCGAGGGTATAAGTTAAAGTGGATTACTTTGTTCAAGAACCTAACATTCCCTTTTAAATTTCCAGGCACATGGGGATCCGTTGCATTCGAAGGGTCAACATAAAGGGCATTACTCACCACTTGCGGATCAATTGACACACCCTTCATAGGGTAATTCACAGATTCAGGAGGGGGGCGTTGGATATCCAAATATTCAGCAATACTATCGGGGGTAATCTCAACATCAATACCAGCCACCCGAGACACAATTCTAACAGCAGGGTCATTTTCCCAATCTCCCTCAGGCACTTGCATAAACTTATAAAATTCTATAACAGTATTCTTATTATAACCATGCAATTGTTCAGTCCAAAATTTCAAACCTTTGTGAATGATGCATCTTACGCCCAAATGATCCGGTCTGAATTTGTTTGCATCCACTTGACGCTCGTTTTTGAACTTCCTGTTTGTAAAACTCCCCTCCCATTCTCTCCTTTTCTCCTCTGCCATCTCAGCCCTTGTACGCCTCTTCTTTCTAGTGCGAGAGCCCGAGGCTTCTTCTTGAACAATATCAGCCTCCGCCTCCTGAATGAATTCATCCTCCACTTCCTCAATTTCCGGCACAGAAAATGAAGCCCGATGTGCGGTTTGCTTGATCTTTGGCATTTGGAAGCTAAAAGGGTTTGGGTGATTTTTTTGGATTTTCGGATTTAGGGGCTGTTTTTTTTAGGGTTTTGATTTTTGGTAGAAAAATGAGAATGTAGGCTAGAATATGGTGGAGGGTGAATATGTGAGTGAAAAAAGATGGAGAATAGGAAAAAACAAGGAATTTTTGGTGGAAAAATGAAGAAATTCGGATTTAAAGGAGGGAAAGTGGGTTTACCTTGTTTGGGACTGAAATTTTTGAAATTGGTGGAGAAAACTTGAATATTGTTGAAGGAGATGGAGGATTTGAAGGATTTATGGAAGAATATGGAGTTTTTGGTAGTTTAATGGAGGTTTAGGTTAGGGTTTGTTTGAACAATGGAGGAACATGGGAGAGAGGGTCGGCTGTCAGAGGAGGAAAAGGTTTCAGAAGTTTTGGGGTGTGAGGTTCAGAAGTTGGGATTTTGAACGTTCAGAAGTTTTCCTGACAAGAGACTCGGTACCGATGTCCCAAAATGGAGCCATCGATGGCGAAAGCCTATCTCCGTTGACTGCTGTTGACCGTAGCCTTTCGGTACCGATGTCTCAAACTTTTCCCATCGATGCCGAAGCCTTATAAATCAGCAACTTTGCCTTGTTTCCAGTTTGGTCCCCAGATTTCTTGATACTTCAAATAACTCCCCAAAAACACCTTTGAACAATGAACAACCATTCCAACACCCCCCCGAAACACCTTTAAACAAGAAATCACTCACACCAACACCCCTCCAAACAACCGGTCGCCTAGGTTAAATCAAAGAATATGAGAAAAACAGGATGCAAAACAGGTCTAGGTGACTCATATGTGGTATGATCATGCAAAGAATGCCTTGTATCTTCCCCTAAGTGCGCTTTGGATTCCAAAATGATTGAAAATCGACATTTAAACACAATTAGAGATAGACATGCGATTATTCACCTAACTACGAACTTTTTATTGAATTGAAAAATGTGGGGATATGGCCAAAGCTTGCTCAAAACTTTACTCAAGACCTAAACCGTTCAATTCTCAACTAAGCATGCAATTTTGAGAAGCACCCAAAATCTCTTAGGGTTGCTACGAACTCTTGCCACCTTTCAATTATTGAGCATGCAACAAGTTACGGAAAAGAGCTAAAAACATGATAAAAGGAAGAATTTGCAAGTAAAAACCTTTATTTATTTTTGAAATTTTCAATTTTCTCATTTTTTTGATTTTCAAAATTTCAAAATTTCTAGCAACTAGCAAACAAATAGCACATAAGCTAACCCCTCCCCCCAACTTAAAGCGATGCTATGCCCTCATAGCATTAGGAACAAGAGCGAAGGAAGGAAAGAGTGCGCGAATGTACCGTCCAAGGGGAATGTCAACCCCTAAATACCTCGACCAAGTAGGAGGATTTCATGTCAATTGCTTGCTCCAGTCCGTATAGATGCTTCCAGGGTTTACTCCTTCGGTTTTGCCCACTCGAAACCAAAGCTAGTCACACTGGGCCATATCCAAAGCTTTATCGGACTAATAACCGCGGCGCATAGCCGCACCCATGCTTAGGGCTCCTGAATGCCTCACTCACCCCGGCTTTAGACCCAAACTACCAAGGCTGGTGTGGTAGCACATAAACCCTGCAGAAGACTTAAGAGAAAGACTTTGCACAAACAAATGACATTAGTACCACCGGCCCGTGTTATCCGGCTTCAAACCAAACCAAAATAAAAACAGATAACAAAGAAAAACACAAAAGATCATGCAAAACAATTTGAAAAAAATGCAACACAGAATGCAATGCACCACCCGATCATCACGCGATCAAACGAGTCATACTTTTCTTCCCATTCCCTACCGGTGGGGTAAGCAATGGGTGGCTATACTAGACCGTTGAGAATTTGCTATGCTAGCGCCCGTAATAAAATTTATCGCTTGACCTCGCCAAACAATGAAGTCCAGCGTCCCCTACGATCAAAACAAAGCAAGATAAGATACAACCTAGGTGCACTCCAGGCAATATCACACCTCACCCATAGACCAAAGTTGCCACTGATAGGGGCCTATTCAGAGAGCATGGATCATTAACGACAAACTATTACCAAGAAGAACTAATGAAAGCCCTTTACACTAACACTTGGTGAAATCTTTTGAATGACAATGTCTCCAAGACTTTATTCAAAACACAGAACACATGCTAAACATAACCAAGCTAAACATGCAAGACTAAACATGACAAAACAAAACATGCAAAGCTAGACAAAACACGACAAAGCAAGAAACAAAAACACATATGTACAGACATTTAGCACGCCATTAATAACTATTAAAAGAAACAGAGCACTCCAAGCTACACTCTTCACCAAAAATTGAACTCGACCATACCACAAGATAAGGTACTTTGAGTAAAGCAATTGCTGAATTCGTTTTAAAAACTTGAGTTCCACCAAGTGCATAGCCCAAACAAAATCAATTTTCAAGTTGTTGACAAAATCTACAATATAAGGATGATAAACCACAAGAAAATCATCAACACCAAGAAAATCAATTACTTCTATGATTGGAAACTTCTCAAAAATAGGCTCACATGCATCTTGTTTTTCTAACAAAGAGTTCAAGGAATCTACCTCAACATCCACGGTGAGAGGATCAAGGCACGAAGAACTCGAAGGGACAATTGTAGCTTCCATGGGCTCCAACTCGTCAAAGATTGGTCCATAAGCATCTTGTTTAGCCAAACACGCATACAAATAATCCACTTCGGTATCCATTTCCTTGGCGGTGAGAGGTTTTGCCAACGGATCATCACAATAGACAACTTTAGCGGTGAGACATTTTCCCCCCGGATCATCATATAAAGGGGGATCCACAAGAGAGGGAAGAACCTTCTTCTTTATCGATGGTAGCTCTTCAAACTCTTTAAATTTCGGGGTCCAAGCATTTAGTGCGCAAGCTTCATCCTCATCCAGCAAAGCATACAAACAAGATTCGAGAAATTTAGCCTCTTCGGCTGTAAGAGCGACTTCCAAAGGATCACTATAAAGCAGCTCATCCACATGTTCCTCCACCAACGAGTCAATAAAGCTCACTTCATTCACATTTTCAGCCTCCCCCATTTGACTGCCTAGATTAAAAACATTAACCTCCATCTTCATGTTACCGAAGGTCATGTTAACCATTCCGTTCCGACAGTTGATAACTGCATCCGCCGTGGCTAAGAAGGGTCTCCCAAGGATCACCGGAGTAGAAGTGGCACAAGAGTCGGTCGGAGTCGTGTCAAGAATCACAAAGTCCACTGGATAGATAAACTGACCAACTTGCACCAAGACATCTTCCACTACCCCCCTTGGAATGCGAACACTCCGGTCGGCCAACTGAAGGGTGACTCGAGTCTGCTTCATCTCCCCCAACCCAAGTTCTTGATAGACGGAGAACGGAAGTAGATTGACACTTGCTCCAAGATCGAGCAAGGCTTGTTCGATACGCTTATTTCCAATGGTGATTGCAATGGTGGGACTCCCCGGATCTTTGTACTTTGGCGCTATGTTCATCTGAATAATGGAGCTCACTTGTTCGGTCAAGAAGATCTTCTTTTGAACGTTCAACTTCCGCTTTCGAGTACATAGATCTTTAAGAAATTTAGCATAAGAGGGGATTTGCTTGACCGCATCCATAAGGGGGATATTGATCTTCACTTGATTGAACAACTCATGCAACTCCGCATTAAGATTCGGTTTAGCCAAAGCCTTCAAGCGTTGAGGATAAGGTGCCGGTGTTGGAACGACTCGAGGATCCGGACACTTTCCTTTGCTTTACCCTTTTCCTTCTCCCTTTCTTCTAGAGCTTCCTCACTTGCCTCCTTGGGAGATTCCCCAAGGATTGTTGGATTTGACTGATCAACAGGAGGAGGTAACAAGATAGGATCCGAGGGCATCTTCACTTGGTTGTCCACCACTTTCCCACTTCGAAGGGAGATTATCGCCTTTGCTTGCTCGGGGAAAATCACCGAGGAGCTAGCAAAGTGCACACCCTGGGAAGTCGGATTGGAAGTTGATTGCGGGTTGGGCTGAGGCTGTGTTGGGAATTTCCCCCTTTCTTGCTGTAATATCCCCACAGTGGTTGTCAATTTGCCCAATTGATTCCGAATATCATTCATCATTTGGGTCTGTTGCTCATTGAAAGTATTCTGGCCTTGCAAGAGGGCACCAAATTGCTCTTCCCAAGAACGCTTAGGGGGTTGTTGTTGAAACTGAGAAGGTTGTTGAAATTGAGTAGGCTGCTGCTGGAATTGACTCGCTTGAGGAAATGGAGTAGGAGGAGCAAACCCCGGCGGAGCTTGAGTTTGAGGAAAACGGAAGGCATTCTGAGCTTGTTGCTTCCAAGGCAACTGTTGAGCAGGAGGTTGCATTTGAGAAGAGCCTCCCTCATTTGGTTGACTCCAACGGAAAGAGGGATGTTGTCGAGTCCCCGAGTTGTAGGATTGAGAATAAGGGTCAAATCTTTGCACAGCATGCACCTCTTCTGGGAGAATCCCATTTATCACATTCTTCAAGGCAGGGATATTAGGGCAAGATTCTGTAGAATGGCCCACCATCTCACAAATAACGCATACTTCCTCCACTTGGCGCTCCACTTGGCGTACCGCCTTCACTTCTTGGGACTGAGCACTCTTAATCTCCAACTTATCAAGTTTACGAGAGATCTCCTCCAAACGTGTTTCAAAAGCCGTATGCTCAAACTTCCCAGAACCTGAAGGGCCTTGGTTGAACATCGCCCTATCCCCCGGATCAGCAAGCTGCCAAGTCTGAGTCTTCTCCGCTAGTATCTCATAGAAGTCCCAACCATCTTCTGGTGTCTTTCCCATAAAATCTCCACCACCCATTGTATCCAAGAGTTGTTTGCTCTCTTGAGAACATCCCGTGTAAAAATAGTTAACTCTGAGATATAATGGGAGGTTGTGATGCGGAACTGACATAAGCAAATCTTTGTAGCGTTCCCAATACTTGTGATACGTCTCTCCATCCCTTTGCTTGAACATTTGGATCTGATCAATAAGCAACTTGGCCCTACTAGCTGGGAAGAACTTTGTAGTGAAAGCATCCTGAACTTCACCCCAATTGTGCAAGGATCTGGGCTTCAAGGAATTGAACCATTGCTTCGCTTTATCCTTGAGAGTGAAGGGAAACAGCTTCAAGCGAGCCTGATCAAGTTGATTCTGAGCAGGACAAATGGAATACAAAATATTTTCGAACTCCCGGATATGCAAATAAGGATCCTCCAATTCCCGCCCCCGAAACTCTGGAATAACCCGAAGGTACTCAGACTTGAATTCAAATGTAGTCCCAGCAGTCGGAGTAGGTATAACGATAGGCGATATAGAAGGAGCCCTTTCTGGATTCAGCAAATCACGGAGAGTGCGAACTGGAATTTCTTCGGCCATTGCGCCTTTGCTATTGCGATTTTGATTTACTTTGCGCGGTGGAGAGTGGGCAGGATACGCCCTGGCAATGCTACGGATTCTCGGAGGCGATGAAGAACGGTGAAGCCGTTTGGAATTTGGGCTCCGATACACAACAGGCATAAACAAGCAAAACTACCAACTAATCTACCAGCAAACTAACAGACCGGAGGGGCTAGGCCGCCACCTCAACAAGACAAACAGAAAGTGCGAGGGGTTATGCCACCGCCTCGGCTCAACAATGCAGATTAAATGAAACTAACTAACTAACTAACCCAATATCTACTCCGGCTTCGTTACACCTCAAGTTTGGCATGAAACCAGGTTAGAGGTATCCACCGAATTAGATACGAGCAACTAACAAATGAACTACTAACTAAAAGAAAGAAGCGGGATACTCACAATGGTTTGTCGAGCCTCCATAAAGCCATAATAAGAAATCCCCGGCAACGGCGCCAAAAATGCTTCGTGTCCTCTCGATGTATATCCAAGAGGTCACCCCAAGCGTAGGGCATCAACGTCTGATTGAAGCATAATAAATCCGGAAGTCCGGGATCGTACCCACAGAGATAACTAATACGGCTTTGATGGATTGTAGATGTAAGTATGGTTTCCGGCTTTTAGTCAGCCAACTTGGTGTTACGTTTGCGGTGGAAATAAAAAGGCTAAATTAAAGAGGGAATAAACTAGAGAAAAAGCGGATTAGGTCTAGGAACAATCAACACCCACGACTCGAGCTAAACTACATTTTTCCACCCAAAATACACGATTTTACCCGGAAGATAAGATGGTTCGAAAATCAAGCTAGCTATAGAATCTATTTAGCAAACACCTCGAGCGTCAGAGCTCCAAGCATCATGTGTGGTAAGTAGGCGAAGCTCTTACCTACACATGATCAAGGAGGTTAACACCTCGGTAATTTGACAAACAAATCCAAGCCCCACATCAATTTCCGACCCAAAGTTGCAAACTTAATTGGTGAAAAATGCAATCTTTACTCAAGTCATGGGATGCTAATCATCCCATGACCTAACCCTTGAAACTACTCACACATATCTATGAAGATAAGAGCAAGCAAAAATCTACTAAGCATATTTGTGAACACAACACTAAAAGAAAGCTAGCTAGAAAGATAGATCGGGAGATAATAAACAACTTTAATAAAGGAGAAAAGAGTCAAAATTAACTTACTAAGGTAGAAAATGCAGAAATAAAGGCTGGAAAAATAAGAACACTTCAAGAACACCAAGAACAATTTGAAATCTAGCTCTAGATCTAAAAATGTAAGCAAATCTAATTCTCTAATTTTGTTTGTACAAAATGACATCACAAGGTATTTATACTCCAAGGTCGCGCACGGAATATTCCCCAAAGATCCTCTGAGATTCCCTCGCTAAGCCCTCGGTACCGATGGCAATGGGCTTAAAATGCATTTAAGCTCTCGGTACCGATGTCCAGATTTTCAGCCATCGATGGCAAGAGCTTATCTTCTGTTGACGCGGATAAGAGCTCGGTACCGATGTCCAGAATCTCAGCCATCGATGGCGAGGCCTTATCTCCAGGCGTTGACCGTGTTGCCTTGGCGTTGACTTCTGCTGCTTGGCTTGACTTGGCCATCGGGCCACTTTGCTGCTCTGGCCTCCCTTGGCCAGTTTGCTCGAGCCATCGGGCCATTCCTTGGCGTCGGGTCGTCTTGGCTCTTAAAATCTCTTTATTGGGTGGTTTACCTATAAAACAAGACTAGCACACTCTACGAGCAAAAGCAATTAAAAACAACTAATTAAACGACAAAAGTAACTAAGACTAGACACTAGCGCACCCTATATTACATTGTCGGGTGCTTATCAGTGCAAATGCAGAAAACTGATGCTCATAAGTGGATTAGGCTCAAATAATAAGGTCGTTACCTTGGTTGCAACAAATGTTACCCCATCATGGTATAAACCTTAATTAATTGATTCATCATTGCATACTGTCTAACAAAACTGCAGTTCTAGAGTCACACACTGATCTGCACTTGCATTCCCATGCATAACAGTCGAAACCCACAAAACGAAACAGATTTATACAAATTATAGAACTGTTCACTACTACAATATTGTTAAAAGATGACGCTTCAAAAAGTGAAAAGATGTCAGTTTTTGAAAAAACTGTAATTAAAAAGATTGCAATAGATAAATAATGTCAGTCATCTAAAAAACTGTGATCTAATATATTTATGATGTCACTTTCTAAAATAGTGACATAACTATTCGTTTTTATTTAATGTCAGTTTCTCCTAAACTGTGATCTAATATATTTATGATGTCACTTTGTAAAATAGTGACATAACTATTCTTTCTTTTTAATGTCAGTTTCTCCTAAACTGTGATCTAATATATTTATGATGTCACTTTGTAAAATAGTGACATAACTATTCTTTCTTTTTAATGTCAGTTTCTCCTAAACTGTGATCTAATATATTTATGATGCCACTTTGTAAAATAGTGACATAACTATTCTTTCTTTTTAATGTCAGTTTCTCCTAAACTGTAATCTAATATATTTATAATGTCACTTTGTAAAATAGTGACATAACTATTCTTTTTAATGTCGATTTCTCCTTATAAATGATATTGAAGAACAAAAATTTATTTTTGGAGAAAACGGTGCCATCTATGAGTGTCGTTGCTTTGAAGTCTCAAATCGGGAGCTAGTCGTTACATATGGTATCAGAGCTTGTACCAATCGAAAATGTGAGACAGAATCTCGACCCCATAAGAGGACGTGTGTTCCTAAGTGGGGGAGATTGTGACGTCCTGCCTTTGGAGAATTGCAGGTAGTGGTCAACCGACCTGAGGGCAGTTGGGACCCGTGCGAGGGGCTGTCAGATAAGTGACCAGAAGGGTCAATCGAGGGTAGTCCCACATTGCTTGGTGAAGTGTAAGTTGTGTGCTATAAATAATAAATCGTCATCCTATCTTGTACAAAGACTTTTAAAGTTATGAGGGTGCCAAAGCCAATTGAAACTTTATAGTTAAGCGTGCTCGCACGAGTAATTCTGGGATGAGTGACCTCACTGGGAGGTTTGATGGGGTTTGGTGTTTAAAGCGAAAAATATTATACAGGGCGGGAGCGGGTCGTTACAAAAGATGACGGCTTTAAAGCACTTTAATGACGTTTCACAACTGTCATCTTTTACTTTCAATTACGTTTATAAAGTGTCATCTTTATAGATATTAATGACAGTTTCAAACCGTCATTTTAAGATTTAATGACGTTTCACAACTGTCATCTTTTACTTTCAATTACGTTTATAAAGCGTCATCTTTATAGATATTAATGACAGTTTCAAACCGTCATTTTAAGATTCAGACTTTTAATGACAGCTCCATAGATGACAGTTTCAAAACTGTCATCTTTCACGTTTAATGACACTTTTAAACTGTCATCTTTTACGATTACTGTAATAGTGGTTACTGGTACTGCACTGTCCAAACTGCACTTGAAATCATTCAGGCTTTTGGGTGAAGGACTGGATCTCTCAATAGATCGTATTAAATGAGAAGAGCTAGAAAGAACACACTCCTGGTCGTTAAAGTTACTAATTACAGAAGATCTACGTTATCTACTCTCAAGTCAATATAAAAAATGTATGATCAGTGTGGCCTCGTTAATGTATCAAACTTGTCAAGAAGGCATTTCAACAAGAGTCTCAAAAATTTCAAATTCTCCAAAGCTTGATCTCTATCTTGATATTTACGTAACATCTTATTGTGATGCCGATCGAACAACAGTCTATAGCACCAGTATTGATGGTGGCAGTGTCATCACGATTGTTATCCAACTCAACTCAACAAGCCTTTGTCCTAATTACTTAACGAGTGCCGCATTCACCATTTCTTGAACTGTATCTATCCAAAGTCGAACCCTAAGTTGTGTCACTTCTTTTCACCTCATCCCACGTTCTCACCTTCCTTAATTTAGTTCTTTTAACACCCTCCCCGTGGATCAAATTTCTCTTGGTCCTCACCACTCAAATGGCTTTTCTCTTCTAGTTTTGCCCTACGATTTGTGCCACTTCTCACTTGTTAATAAAGGCTGATCTTTAATTTCATCTTTTCTAGTAAAACGATTCATTCATTTCACCCTCCTTACTTCTGCTACACTGCTGTAATGAAACATGGCTTTTCTAAGTGCCAAGATCTGATACCATTCATCAAAGCTGGACAGTAGTAACTAACTCCTCAGGAAATTTTTGTAACAGATGAATTCCGTGAGTGGAAGTTTTCCAATTATTAAATAGCTTATCAGAAACTTGAACACTTGTTAAGTCAAAATAAACAGTTAAACTGAGTTGTTTGACTAATTCCCACAATAGCTGATTCGTTTAGTTGCAAATGTTGAAGTACCATAAGGGGTGGCCTTCTGATTAACTATCATGAGAAACTTGTTAAATACAATCTACAATATCACGATGGAAATCTGGAATAGGTGTATTATAGCTACCGAAACCCATGCATCCCATTACCAGTCGAAACCCTAGCTCCCAAAATCGAACCTCAACCTACAAAATCTGAAACAAAATCCAAAACCCATGCATCCCATTACCAATCGAAACCCTAGCGCCCTAAATCGAATCTATCACTAAATCGAACTAGCAACAGAGAGAGTGCAGGAAGAGTAGGAACACAAAAAACACAAAAAAAATCAAACCCATACCTCACTGAATCGAACTCAGATCGAAAACCACCCAAAATCGCCACAAACCTCTCGTCGCTTCGAAGAACAAGTGCGGCGAAGAATTGTGACAGGAATGGGTACCTCGGGGTGGGAAAGGGGGATTTGGAGGGGTAGATCCGTCCGAAAAAGAGGGGAATTTGGGAGTATTCCACAGCAACTGGTCGAGAGCTACCCATCGCTAACACCCCCTCAGCCGGTGTTAGCATGTGTAGTGGAAGACAGGGGAAAGACAATACCCCCTCCCTTTTAAGATCCCAAACGGGGTATAAAGGTGGAGCCCAGGTGTTAAAAGGGGGATAACACTACACCCCTTTACAATATCCCATCCAAACAGGCCCTAAGGCATATAAATATGGACTCTCTATCTTTGCTTGCTATTTCATCTCACCTCCTCAGTCCTCCACCCCCCACGATTTATGGTGGGATTTTGATGGGTCTCAGCAACCGAGACATTTTTCTGAACTGATGTCATCTTAAGTTAATTTTCAGCACCACAATTGAGCAATATTGGTGGATGTGTTGGCAACTTGGCATCCTGCACTGAGAGATTTCTTTTTCTCTTTTTTGGGAGATGTGAACGAATTTCTCTAGTTCCAATTATGATTATTGAACAATAGATTAGAACCACAAAAAGGAATACAAAATTTCATACTACTAAGATTGAGTTCTGCTTAACTTTTAGAATTATTTTTTGAAAGTTTTGTCCTTATTCAAAAAAATTCGTATTCGTTAGTTTTGCGTCAAATTTTTGTGAATTATTAATTTGCCATTGAGAGAAATCAAAAAAGAAATTTTTTTACTTTTACCCTAATATTTTCTAGAATATCTACTTTTAGCTTAAAAGTGGATATTTTCTAAAAAATTTGGGTTTTATGATTCCGCCGCTCGTCGAGATGAATCAATAATCTACAAAAGTTTAGTGGAAAACTTAACAAACAAAAAAAAAAATTAAACAAGCACAAAACTCACTTTTATGCTTTCTGCGGACCATCTCTCCCAGCCGTTTGATTTGATCCAACGGCTACGAAAAGAAAAGGGCAACACGCGGGTTAAAAGAGGGGTTGGGTCGGGTAAAATCATCTCGCGGGTCACGGGCCAAGCACAAACGGATCCCTTTCCCTTTCCCTTTCTTTTCGTTTCACGCTGAAACACAGAGAGAGAGAGACGAAGAAGAAGAAGAAGAAGAAGAAGAAGAAGAAGAACCCTAAGGAACAAGGTACATATCTCTTTCTCTCTCTAATCTCTCGATTTACCTTAACCCTGTTTTTCCCTAACCCCTTCCATTTCAAGCGCTCACAACTCAGAGAGAAGAGAGAGAGGCGGATACGAAGACGAAGTAGAAAATCAAAGCCAGAAGAAGAAGATCGAAAATCATCACACCACAAGGTGTCTCTCTCTCTCTCTCTCTCTCTCTCTCTCTGTTTGAACGTGAAAGCCCTGGAATCTCTATCTTCAAACTCCCAAAAATTTCTGTGTTCAAAAAATTGGGGAAAGTGCAGATTCAACCAGTTTTTCACATTTCAACCAATTTTTTGAACCCAATTTAATTTCCTGCAAAATAATCTTCACATTTCAACCAATTTAATTCCCAATTTAGGTGTGTCCGGCATTTTTCCTGAGAGTGTCGTGTCGTGTTGGTGCCTGACATGTGTTGGACATGGGTAAACGATGCCGGTAGACTTGTCTGTGCCCAAATTTAACCTTTGAGACCATAGGTCCATGAGAACTTGAACTTGGTTTTGTAATTGTTTTGACCTTGAACAATGCAGGACAACCTAAAGGTATTTTGAATCGCTCTTGACTAATCCTCACATTGAACCATAGAAGTCGTGAGTCGTGATAGTTAATGTCCCAAATTCTCAGACGGTAGCAGCATTTCAGACTCCTATGACTTGAATTCGATATTCTAAAAATCGCTAGGCACTAGTCGGACGGAAAAAGAGCGCCTAGGCGGAGACTAGTCGGCCTAGGCTGCCAACTTATAGAACACGGGACTTGATATCATTTCATGAAGAGTTAATGTCTTCCTAAGCCATCAATGCCCTACCACTTTCTTCTGTAGGAGTTCATAGCCAATGATATGGTGAATAATTTTCCTATTCCATTAGTATTACAGAGTAGTTTGGATTTGAGGTCCATTACTCAAGAAGAGGTCATTGTTGTGGTGAGAAAGATTTATAGGGTTAATGTTTATAATCTCATGTGTCAGCGTAAAGGGCAAGGGTTCGCTTAGTTTGGTTCCCTTGAAGGATGACTCGATTTTGTTCCACATTTTGAGAATTGACAATTTGACACTGTTATCTATGGGTCTGGCATCAAGATAGACCATCATTAATCAAAGATTGCATCTCCATCTGAGTTCTTGGTGATACCTAGACTAACCTCGTGAGGTTTACACATTACTTGTATCTCTGGTTAGTGGTGACTACCCTGTGTGGGGGCAGGAGCGCTTGGCTGGGTGGCGTACATTACTACATTCCCACCCGGAGACAGAGCATTTCAGCTTATATATCTCATAAATTAAGTTGAACCTGCATGCTTGCCAATCACTTCAATAGTATCTGCACTTATTTTCTTTTCCCACCATGCTTCACTTCCAACTTCTGTTTAATAAATGCACTTCATGTTGAACAATGTCCTTGCATTTATTTTATGTACGGGACAACATGGAAACGGGAAGTGAGCAGTAGGGCATATTTGTTGCCTTTTTCTCCAAATGAACCTCAATTATTAGATGAAAGAAATTTTTTGGGGGTCGGCAAAATGAATGTTGGACAGGCTCGTAGCCTCATAGGAGAAGACAGTGTGACCTTCAATAAAATGTCATGGGATCCATCCACTGAGGCTTTGAACTGAAGTTTATTTCCTCTTCTCCTAGATTAGGAAGCATGTCCGATTGCATTATATTCCCCACAAATTAAAAATATTAGCTTGGTTGCTCAAGGCACGGTGTCTGTACGAGGTTAATTTTCTCATCATCATATTGTAGTTCATGAATTTACATAATTGGAAAGGAAAGCCATTTAATTGATGATTTTTTGCTGATCCCAACTTAGATGAAGAAATATCCATTTCTGATGCTCTCCAGATGATTAACTGTGTATGCTTTGAGCTATTAAAATTGTACATGCATTATTGTATGATTGATGTTTAATTTGTGAAACAGAAATGGTTATTCCTCCGGCAGTCCGACCAGAAAAACTTATGAAATTTCTTAAACCATATCTGCTGAAGATGCATTTTACAAACAAGTTCGTGACGGCCCAAGTAATCCACTCACCAACTGCTACGGTAGCCTCTGCTGCAAGCTCGCAGGAGAAGGCGCTACGTCCAAGCATGGAATCTACTAGGGACGTCGCTGCTGCTGCAAAGATAGGCAAGATTCTAGGAGAGCGCCTGATGGTCAAGGATATCCCTGCCGTTTCTGTTGTATTAAAGAGAGATCAGAAGTACCATGGTAAGGTGAAAGCTGTGATTGATTCCTTGAGAGAAGCAGGTATCAAACTGATATAATCCCAACCCTTTGTCGAATATGGTTGTGGGACTGACTTTTCCTTGTACCAATATGAAGGGTATGAAGTGGATTGCATCTTGTTTGATGCTTTCTGGAATTTTTATTTTTTCTGTCCGGGATTCTTACAGTGACTAGGGAATGTTTGGTTCTCTATGTCTAAGGTTGGAGAATTTGCTCTAATATTTTCTGTCGTTTGTGGCAAAGTAGATTATGAGGAAATAACTGGGGTTGCATCAGTAGCTCGATTGTGGTGGTTGGGGATTGAAGTCGTTTGGCAGTTGTTAAGCAGACTGTTTTTTTTTTTTTTTGGGTTAACGGGACAGTTTTGATAATGCAAGTACAAAATCAGCCTGAAATTCTTGGGCCAGATATTAACCTAGCCCAAGGTAAGCATGGTTCCGACTGCCTATTATCGAATCATGAAAACGTGCTCTCAATGGAGGCGAAAGTATGTGACAAGTGGGATCACTCGACGCCACTCAATTGTAGTAACATTTCATAAGGATATGTGTGAATTTTAATTGTATTCTACATATTTGATCCCCAGATGTTTGTCTCTTCACATTGCATTGTTCTTTTTTTCATTCATTGTTAAATGAGCCATTCAAATTTGCTCCGCCCACTACTGAAAAATGTTGTCTCCCACTACCTCAAAATGCTTGTCTACGCCCTCCACGTGCTCAGACCATATTGATCCAACTTGTGCTCTATGCCTTTCCACAACATTGGCAATGGTTTTTTTTTTTTCTTCTTTGAAACTGGATGTTCGGGTCAACTTGAGTGCACTTCAACTGCTTTTGGCTCTGAAGTTAACGACCAGGCATTGTTCTAGTGGCGTGGCCCCCAGGTTTGGAATATTTCGCCTTTATGGGGTTTGAACATTAGACCTCATGGATGGCGAACACTTGTTACTTTCTCATGCCCACTTGGTCAATTCCCGTGGGGTTAACATTGACGGGGTTAAGCCATGCCTAGTTTTTGCCACGAGAGATTTTGGGGGTAAGGATGGGAATGCATGTGTTATAGAGAACCATCTTGAACCGGTGAGGCCTCTGTGAGAGTTATAAGCGACAAATAGGGACCTCAATAATAATAATGAAGTTATTTCCTGTATTGACTCTTTATTTATTTCTGAAATTCTTTTTGATGTCAAAAAAAAAGAAGAATAAAAATGAATTTGAATTCCATATACAGTATAATCTAGGGTCAGAAAGATTTCCTCCGACCTAGGGGAACTAGAGGGGGACCTAAAACCGATAATGCAATGCCGACGAAGATAGAGATTCTTCATTGTTCTTGGGGCGCTGTCATATAGTGTTTCAAGCCTTTTCACCCCACACATGGTCATAGTACTTATACCATTAGTATTGGACTCCACATTATAAATATTTCTCAAAAAACACTTATGACCATGATGAGATTGTTCAAGAAGCAAATGATAAAAAAAAATTCGAGAGATGAAGCATAAAGTATGTGCCTTAATATATCAATAAACACCAAATAATTAGGAATCACAATTTAAATTTTCTCTCTCTTTTCAAATTTGGAGAATGTTTCCTCACCCCTGAAATACCAGAGAATAATGTTATGTTATTATTCTGCTTATCACGAAGGCATATTGCAATTGAATTTTTTAACCCTCGCTTGCATCTCTTTGCAAAACATCAAACTATATTACCGTTGCAAAAAGAAAAAAAATACCAAACAATGTTTGTTTTTTTTTAAATTTAATCAACAAAACAAGAAATATGCATAAAATTCTCTAATGAACAATCCTCAGAAAGCACTTCCCCAACCCCAAAGCTGATGAGGAAGGACCCATTTAGTGAAAACTTGAGCTGGCAAACTGATGTATAAATTTGAGAAAAAATCCACTTGATGTAACGCCAAAAATCTTCCTAATTGTAACGAACAATTACTCTAATACACAGAGAGGAACTATTTCATAAAAGGGGTATACTTTCACCTTTAGAAGGATATGCAACTGGTCATCACTTTTCACTAGATCCAAATCTACTTCCTTTCTTTGTTCCAAGGTAATCTTAAAAAAGAAAGATATTAAGCTTAACTCATTGTCTTGTTATGCAAAGAGAATAAATTTTATCTACCACCAGTGTAAAATCCCATTTTTCATTCGAAATCATCAATAACACCCTCAAGTCACTCGTGCGTGTGGAGTTAAAAGTCCAATTAAATTTGGATAACTGAGCATCTCTTTTGGAGATGTCAAAGCTGAGATAGACAAGTTAACAATCACTTTTGGCATCAACTCTCAATCCAACCCATATGCCTTCACTCATGCCAAAACTGACATGGCTTTGACACCACCTACCCACCTGCCAATTTTGACAGCCTCTAGCTCCTATGACAATTTTCAAAAACCGTTTAAAGTACGAAACTTATCGTTTGAGTTTTTTTCTTTTCAAAAACTTACCTTTCGAGTTCAAACATTGTGCATGTTTGAGGTTTTTTTTATTTTTTTTAAAGTTTTTGAGCTCTATTTTTTTGGCATAAAGGTTGGAGAGGAGGCTTAGAAGTCAAAATGGAAATGACAAAATGCCACATGAGCCTTAAAAAAATTTGGCATCTCCAATTTGAAGTCAAGTGTTAAAGATGCTAGCAAGTCCAATGATTTGAGCTATTGCCACTTTTGGCAATGAATAGTGACACTTTTTTTAATAAAAATGGTGGCCTTGTTGGTGAAATGGTGCATTGGTATTTTTTTTTGCTGCAAAATTCCCTTTTTATGTCATTTTCAACTAAGGCCATCAACAGTAGTATAATCAAAAAATGATAACCAAAAGTTGACACATCAGCTTTTGATTATTTACTTAAGAGGTTGTTAAGTTTAATAATGTTGAGCTTCACAATGGTCACTTTTAGTCCATAACCAAAATAAGAATCCACTACAATTTCACACACTCTCTCTCTCTCTCTCCCTATGTTTTCCGCCATTCACTTCCTTCCATTTACGTTTTTTTGGGGCAAAAATATATCAATTCCCTCTCTTAATTTTGGGCAAAAATCGATGATTTTCTTCCCTTCTATTATGGAATTTTATTTATTATTATTATTATTTTTTTTTTTTTGGGGGGGGGGGGGGGAATACCTTAATCTGGCGACAATGGGTTGAATTGTAGATGATCGAGAGATATAATCTTCACTTTTTGAGAGAAATAAAGAGAAATAGTTTGTGGGTGAAGTGAAGAAAATATAGAGTAGGCGAAGAAGAGAAGAAGAAAATACCAGTTGAAACACGCATGTATACAAATTTTGGAACTAGTTAACTTATGTGGTGTGGGGTCCACAAATTTTGATTACTGAAAAAGGTTGCTAGTTTTGATTATCCAAACCCCAAAAATTGATTATTTCTAAGGATGTTGCTAAGTTTGATTATACTATTGTGAGCCATCTTTTGCACTAACATTATTTTTAACTTTAAAAACAATTGATTTTTGATTATAGCACTCTATGGCCTAACATTCTCTAACTTTCATTATCTACCATTTCTTTATTCTCCATCAAATACTACTCTCATCTACCATTCTCCATCCATCTCTAGAAATGTAAAACAAAAGTTTGATTATGTACGACACAAACTATCATTATCCTCTACTTCTTTACAATGAACAATTTCAAAAAATCAATTCTCGTAGAAGAAATTTCAAAATCTTCATATTCATCGAATGAAGATAAGATGGTGATGGTCCAAATGATGGCATTAGAGTATCGCAATATGATAGTACAACAAAATACCGACAAGCTAAGCATATTGGTTAACACTACCATCGAAGAACAGCTTGTTAACACTACCATCGTCAATGATTATTTTGTTGACGTTGCCACCTAGCCGCCCGATGTCTTTGGTAGACGCTTTCTTATGAATCGCCCATCTCTCTCTCAACCGATGCCTTGTTTGGAACACTTTTTAACAAGTATTTTTTAAAAGATTCTCCCTTGATTCTCTCTATTTTCAATTATTTTTCTTTTTCTATCTCTCTCCACTTATTACTCCTATCACTTTTTCAAAAAAAAAATTCAAAAAGTGTTCCAAACACAGCATCGTCATTTGCAATACTTGCTCTCGAAAATGCTCTTTAAGTCAGTTCGATTTTAACACGTTTTACAAGTTCGTGGAAAAGTTGTGTTAAAGAATTAGAAGAAGAGTCTAGAAGGTTGGTTACGACAAAAATCATGGAGTTATTAGTCTCTGAAAACAGCAGCACCATTAGGCTCCATTTGTTTCGATATAAAATGTTTTACAATGTAAAATATTTTCCATGTAAAATATTTTTTCAGAAAACAAACTTTAAACTTTTATTCTTCGGTGTTTGGTTGGCATTTGAAAATATTTTCAGAAATCAACAAAATAGTGTAGACAGAGATGGAGAGCTTAAACGGTGAAGAGATATGAGATTATTGGAATTGAACGTGGGTTAGGACTGACAATCGAGGAAACTGAGCAGTGAGAATTGCAGTAGAAGGCACCGGGTTCATTTCGGAAAATAACTTACGGAAGATTTAAGGGTAAATCATTTTCATCCAATTGATTGAAAATGTTTTACATGTAAAATGTTTTCCTCATTTTTTACACAACCAAACACCAGAAAATAGGTAAAACATTTTACCGGAAAACATTTTACGTCCAAACAAACGAGCCTTAATGTCAAAATATCTCCTAGGATTTGAGTCATTTTTCGAAGTTTAGTCGTCTTTTAGCTTGATATGAAGTACAGTAATATTTTTGGCAGCATTCTTTTAAACTTATAAGTTTGGTACTTATTTAGGTATTTTTACTTGTTTAGTTTTTCGATGTAATTTTAGCGGCTAATTGCTCGTCTCGATAAGACGAATCGGAAAAGTATAAAAATATGGACCGATGTTGAAAATATTCAAATAAGACTGAACTCCAAAAAACAGTTGTTTGATACTTTTTTGGTTCGTCTTTAGTGATTTTTTTTTACTTTTGGTTATAATTTTGTACTTTTTAGACTCCACTTGTCTAGATGGATAATTAATCCGAAAAAAATCACGCAAATCTAACAAAAATTCAGAAAAAACGAACAAAACATACGAAACGAAAAAATAAGTTAAGCTTAGATCAAGAACTCAGCCTTTGTCAAATCGTTCTTGGTGTCCAACTTTAGGCTAAGTTCTGCTAAAAGCTTTTTGAAATTTTTGACATTTTAAGAAATAATCACTTTTTAGCAAATAAAATGTCACATATCAATAACCGACAAAAATTAGGTGTAAAACTAATAAATGCAAAAAATAAAATAAAATATTGAATAGGGACAAAACAATAAAAAAATCTTTAACGGAATTTAGCCTCAATTTTTTGTTTTGTCAGAGTCTAACCTAAGCTTTAAATCGCAAGAATCAACACGTACAAGTTTGAACCAGGAATTGGTGTTCCACTTTTGTGGAAAACCTTATTTTTCAAAAAGAAAGTAATTTCAAACTCAAAAATCATATGTTTATGCAAATAATTTTTCTATCAATATGGATCTTATTTGATAGAGATAACGGTGCAAAAAAATTTAAATTTTTTTTTTATTTTCATTATATTTGATTTTGAAATTACCTTCTTTTTGAAAAAGAAGGTTTTTAGAGAAAGCGGAATGGGGAGTTTTGGGCCCGTTTTGGATCCCAAAAAAATAATCCGATCCCCTCATTTTGTTTAAAATACATTATTGAGGGTCCATGCAAAAAATGAGCTAAACCGGATATTGTTACAGGTGTTTGCGATATATCCAACTTTGCTTCAGAATTCTAGCCTGAATTTTGGGACAAAGTTGGATGTATCGTAAACGCCACTACTGATATCCGATTTAGCTTATATTTTGCAGGAACTTTAAATAAAATAATTCAAACAAAATGAACAGCTTGGATCATTTTTTTGATACCCAAAACGGGCTCAAAATTGATTTGTACGCAGGGTATGTACTAGTATATCCGTACCAATAGCATCTCTGTGCTACTTTAATACTCCACTTCTTCTTCTCTCTTTTTTGAGAAACAGAAGCTACTCTAGTAGGTGTGCAATAAATATGAAACTATGCCACTATGGTACGAAGTACGAACCATGATAGGGCACTCCTATTGAAAGATCTCTTTTATATTGGGCTTAGGGGGTGTTCCACTTTCCCTTCTTTTTTAAAAAGTTTTTTTTGCACCGTATAAAAGATCTTAATGAGATCTATCAAACAAGATTCATATTGGTAGAAAAATTATTTGCGTAAACACATGATTTTTGGGCTTGAAATTACCTTCCTTTTCTTAAAAGTTCTTTTTTGAGAAACCGGAACACCATCTTATCAACGCAATAAACGAACCTTGCCAATGGAACAAACTTTGTCGAAAATTTTAATGGCTTTTATTAGTTTGATAGTTTTTGGTATTTTAGTTTTGGTAGTTGGTGAAAAGAGAAATAGAGTAATGATTGGAGAGTGAGATAATGAATGAAGAGAGATAGAGAGAAATAAGAATAATAATCGGATAAATAGAATAATGATCAGAGAGAAAAATAAAATAATGATTACAGAACAAAACTAAAACTTTTCTAAATTTAGAAACGAACAAGGCCAATTTGTTTATTTTTTGTTATGAATCAAACACGTCGTTGTTTAAAAATAAAGACTTTCCCACTTTCATATTTTCCTGTAATTCACTACAAGAAAATTGTTCTATAGCAACGGTCGAAAGCGTCGCCAAAAAATCCAAAAACCGTCGGTAGAGACCCGTTTAGGCTATACCAACGGTTAGAGAACCGTTGGGCAAACCGTTGCAATATATCCGTTGCTGTAGAGGTATAGCAACGGTTTTGACGAGCGTTGGTACAGATTTTTTTTTACTAACGGTTTCATTAGCAACGCTTATAACCGTTGCTAAAGGCAAATTTTTTTTTTTTTTAAACCAACCACTGTGTGACGTAAGCCTCCACGTGGCAGCCACATGTCGCCCGCGTGGCGCTGATGTGGTGCGTGCGTGGCAGCCTACATGGCACCCGCATGGCGGCGAAATAATCTTGCTCCTCCTGAGAATCGAACTGTCGACCTCGCGTGTGCGCGAACCAACTGTGCTAGCCCATAACTTGTGTAAAATCGTACACCTTTTAATATTTATACTATTCTAATCGGATTTTTTTAATCCGGTTTATAGTAACGGTTATTTAAAACCGTTGCTATAGTCCAGTTTATAGTAACGGTTAATGAAAAACCGTTGTTATAGTCCAGTTTATAGTAACGGTTATTGGAAACCGTTGCTATAGTCCAATTTTTAGTAACGGTTAATGAAAACCGTTGCTATAGTGTTGTAATCTACTAACGGTCACATGAAAACCGTTGCTATAGTCCTGTTTCTAGTAACATTTTTTAAATCGTTACTATACACCATCTATACCAACGATTTTTTCAACCGTTGCGAAAAAAACCGTTGGGAGATCCTGAATTTCTTGTAGTGATTATAGTACACATCGAACACAACTTGTGTTCGCTTTTGGGCCTCTAAAATCAACCTCTCTCCCTGCATACAATCCCTATAAATTTTTTCTTCAATTATTATTTTTTATTTCTGCTGTGTTTGAATTGGAATTTGAAATTTTTTTTGAAAAATAGTAGGGGTAATAAGTAGAGAGAGATAGAGAGAGAAATGTTAGAAATATGAGAAATTTTTTGAAAAATTCTTTTTGAATGGCAAAGAGAACAAGGCATTCGCTATTTATCTCTCTTCACTTATTATCCTAAAATATTCCTCAAAATTCAAATCAAACAAACACGTCTTAACGTGAGAAAGGTTTTAAGGGAGGTTTTTGAGAGTAATATATAAGTAAAAAAGGAATGATAGAAAAAATTAGGAAAAAATTCAAAAAAACCCCTGAACTTTGAACTCAATGTCAAATAGGCACCTGAACTTAAATAAACTTCAATTGAACACCTGAACTTTCACTCCGTTATCAATTTACCCCTGCCGTCTCAATCCGTTACTTGTCGTTAACGGCACAGTTAAAAAAAAAAAACTTACCACCAGTTTGCAATCCTATGAAGCAAAAACGTGATTATGAGAGCCTTAGAGACAAAATTTGATTATGTCTCTTTAGAATAATATGATCAGAATAATAAGATCTTCACACCCGTTCAAACGGATTAAAAATTGGAGCACTTAATTTTTTAACCATATTTTTTAATATATAAACGGTCTCAAAAAATTAAGTGCTCAAATTTTTACTCCGTTCGAATCGGTGCAAAGATCTTTTTATTCTTATCATATTATTCTAAAGGGTCGTAATTCATTTTTATCTCTAAGGCTCTCATATTAAGTATGTGTTCTTTATTTAGGACCCTATGGAGAAGAAATGTTAATATGAGCACTTAATTTTCTGAGCACTTAATTATATATGAGCACTTAAATATCTTTGTACTGATTCAAAACGTAGTGAAAATTTGAGCACTTAATTTTTTATGACCGTTTATATATTAAAAATATGATTAAAAAATTAAGTGCTTCAATTTTTAATCCGTTTGAACTTGTGCAAATCTTATTATTCTGATCATATTATTATAAAGAGACGTAATCAAATTTTGTCTCTAAGGCTCTCATAATCACGTTTACTGCTCCATAGGATTGCAAACCGGGTGGTATGAATTTTTATTTAACCAAAACGTTGCCATTTTGGTGTGTGGGTAGAGGCTGATGTGCCTTGCAGCAGAGCCCCCTGGTCCGGGTAATAAGTGGAGAGAGATAGAGAGAAATTTTGGAAGAGTTTAATTTTTAAAAATTCTTTTTGAAAATTTGAGCACTTAATTTTTTTTTAGACCGTTTATATATTAAAAAATATGGTTAAAAAATTAAGTGCTCCAATTTTTAATCCGTTTGAACGGGTGTGAAGATCTTATTATTCTGATCATATTATTCTAAAGAGACATAATCAAATTTTGTCTCTAAGGCTCTCATAATCACGTTTCTGCTTCATAGGATTGCAAACTGGTGGTAAGTTTTTTTTTTAAACTGTGCCGTTAACGACAAGTAACGGATTGAGACGGGAGACGGAGTGAAAGTTCAGGTGTTCAATTGAAGTTTATTTAAGTTTAGGTGCCTATTTGACATTGAGTTCAAAGTTCAGGGATTTTTTTGAATTTTTCCCAAAAAATTATATAAGAGACTGTGTCCAAAAATTTTGAGACTGCAAATTGAGGGTGTCTCTATCCACTCAGATAGAAAAAATATAGTATAACAGCTTGCGTGTTGGGCTGTTCTGGGCCATCTATGCTCGCCAATAGGCGACTCAAATTGCATCTCAGGCGGATAGCAGTAGATGGCCAAGATCTCTTCAACTGAGATACAATCTGAGCCGTCTATTTTAAGCATAGCGGGTCTATATCGACCCAACACGCAAATTGTCCCTTGCGGGACACCACGCAACTTGGGGCAATTTGGACTTTCCAACTCGATGGTGACCCATCACGTGACATGCCCCCAATCCTGCTTCAACCAACACGTGTCAGTCTCCTTAAAAAATCTCTCCCTCCTCAAGCGGAGGCGCAGCCGCGCAGTCACGCTTTTCCAAGCTTATCTTTACGCTTTTCCCGATCCATCAGGACACGTCATCCATCGCACAATTATATCCGATCCGACGGTCCAGGAATCTTCCATCTTCCATCCACCATGACTTGTTCGACCTTTAACCCCTAATCTTGAGGAGTTTGTCAGTGCCGAGCGGGTATTGCCGACGTGATACCTGCTCGACGCATTTGAGCCGTCCGATACATTTTTAGACTGTTCAAATTGAAACCCTCTTTCTCCTATCATCCCAACACTTTCTCTCTCCTTTTTCTCTCTTCAAATTTGAGCCGTTCAAACACGTAATGGACGGCTCGGATGCGTGAGCGGGCACCACGTGGTACCCGCTCGGCACTGAAAAATTTTCCCCTAATCTTCGAGAAAATTTTCAGTGCCGGGTGGGTACTACGTGGTGCCCGCTTAGCACATCCAAGCTGTCTGATGCGATTTTGTATAGCTCAAATTTGGAGATAGAAAAAAGAGAGAGAAAGAGGAGGGATGAGAAAAAAGAGAATATTTTAATCTAAGCCGTCTAAAAGTGCATCGAACAACTTGAGAATACCGAGCGAACACCACGTGAGATATATTCGATCCGCACTGAAAAATTTCTCTCTCCTCCTTCTCTTCTCTCTTTAAAATCTCACTCCCCACTCCTGCAATTACACTTCACTCGCACTCGTTGGGAAATCCAATTATTACTCACTACTTCCGAGACCCGAGACGACGACCGCCGACGGCTAACGCGCGCCATGAGCTTACTCGACCAGCTCTGGGACGACACCATCGCCGGCCCACGGCCTGATAAAGGCCTCGGGAAGCTCCGGAAACAGCCGACGTTTACGCTCCGGGCGTTGAGCTCCGGCAAGGGTATGGCCTCGTGCTAGCTTTTACGCTGGCTGCGCTATGAACCCGCTGAATTCCTACAACAGCGGCTCCTCTCAATTCTTAAGACATAGGCGTAGGACAATATTCTTGAAAAAATTATAGTCAGAGTTCGAAAATTGAGAGAAATTATTGTCATGTGAAAGTAACGGAAATTGAAAAGTAGGAATATTTATTAGAATTTCTGTCTTTGAAATACTTAGAAAAGACTCATAGCGGATTAGGAAATTCAGAGAAAACAAAGCCGTTAATTTGAAAAGATTGGTCATTGGGGCTTTCTAGAGAGTTCGTTTTTTTAAGAGAGAGAAATGAAAAAAATAGCAGTGCAATTTTTCCTTAGCGAGATTAGTTTCTTTGCCGGATATAGAAAGTTCAAGACTGGATCGCACGTCTTGTGTGTTAACTGAACAATACATTTCAAAATTTGGATTGGATCACGAACTGTGATTAGTCATACGATGAATTGAATCGAATCGACACAACTCCGACGAGTTTGAATAAAATCCATTGAAATTGGATTCCTGGGACGATGTATTGGTGGCTCATTAACCAATTGATTGATTTTGTTTCGAGCAGAATCGGACGGCGGGAGTGCGGAGGAGGGTGTTAGGGTGACACGGAGCATCATGATAGTGAAGCCTCCCGGTGTTACTCAGAACGATTCGCCTCCGGTTTCTCCTGCGGGGTCTACACCTCCGGTCTCTCCTGCGGGGTCTACACCTCCGGTATCTCCTTTCTCCGGTACGCATCTTTCGCTTTTAGTCGCTGTTGTTAGATGTCCGGTGTGGTTTTTCTGGAGAATTGACTCAAATGGGTTTCCAAGAAAAATCTGCTGAGGCTAGTTTCGTAGTTTTGATTGGGCTTTTACGTCCATGAAATCTATTGACGGATATTGCAGTGATGTGGGGGAGTCAAGCTCCCGTCCGGTGGGGCTTAATGTCCAGTTCCGGCCAGTCAGTCGTTTTCCGGCTAACATCGATTTCGTTCAATGATTGGATAAGTTATTTTTTTCCAAAATAAATGTGTTCCGATCGCGTATTGAACGATATCCGATGGACATGATTTTTGACAGAGTTACGCGTCTAGACGGTGTAGACGGGATCTAAAATATTAACCGGAAAATGACCGACTCGCCGGAACTGGACATTAAGCCCTACTGGATGGGAGCTTGACCCGGGGGGGTAGTGCATGGGAAATGCTTGAATTATTTGTTTTTGTTTGCATTCATAATAGTGAAGTGATGATAAAGAAAAGGCCCATAATAGTGACGTTAATGTAAGCTTTCATTATTATCCATTTATACCAACTTGATAGAGCTTTGTTTGAATAGGCGTGGCCCGCTCGGCTAAATAAGTCAAGTGACTTATTTTTTTGTCATTATTCAAATTTTTTTCGTATTTGTTAATTTTGCGTCAATTTTTTAGGGATTATTGCATCTCTATGGCGAGAGGAATCTAAAAAGTAAAAAATTTCTATAGGAACCCAATTTTTTTGAATAAAGATAAAAATAAGCCAATTTTTTCGTCTTTATTCAAAAAAAAAGATTTCGATCGAATTTTTTTACTTTTTAGATTCCTCTCATCATGGAGATGTAATAATCTCCAAAAAATTGACGCAAAATTAACAAGTACGAAAAAAATTTAAATAAGGACAAAAAAATAAGTAACTTGGCTTATTTAGCCGAATGGCCAGCGTTTGGGAGCTCTTTTTTTTTTTTTTGCATTTAAAATTGTGAATTTTAGGTTTTTGGATTATGATAAGAATAGATTGTGAATCAGGAGAGTGTTTGGAAGATATGTGCAGAATAGATTTTGAAACAGAGTAGTGTTTGGGAGAATAATCATCAAAAGTGATTATGAGTTGGTTTTTTAACATATTACCTTTGGTTAGTATGTGAATAACCCTTTTTGGACTTACTTTTTTTAAAGATAATGTTAATTTGTGGTTTGGTCCTTCCACTTTAAAATTACTTGTGTCCCATATTTGAAAGTTCAAAATATTTTTGTTTGCAAAGCACAAATTCTCAAATTTTACCTTGAAAAAAATGTTATTACCATTTCGGCATAAAAATAGCATCATATTTCGTGGTGGAAACAGAAAATAAAATTATAGAGGGTGAAGAACAAAGTCTTTCATAATCCAAACATGTAAAGTATCGCAAATAAGTACAAAACATAAAAAGGTGAAAATTCAATAAAAGGTCTGGGGTAATTTTGACTTTTTTCCGTCAAGAAAAATTAGAATGCACAATCAGAATCCAAAAGCTCTGGTTCTCATATGGTGGCTCTATGGGTGATTTGGAGAAAGAATGATGGCAAAATGCATTTTGGAATGGAGCTCCCAAGCTGCCAAAATGGGAAACTGCATAATCCAGAATGGATAATGCAACTCCCAAACATCCCCGTTAAAGTAGTCACTGCCAATACTCTGTTGGTATATGCTATAAAGTCTTATGTATCTTATTTCTGTAGACCCTGTGCCAATCCCTGCCCTTATTGTTGGTGGTGATATCCAGGTTAATGTTGGCAAACTTTGTAACATTTCCCTTCTTTATCAATTTTAAAGAAGGAAAAAAAAACTATCAAGTACTTGTTTGTGTTGATGGTATCGATTTTGTTTCGATGCTAAAACAATTTGTTTGTGTAGGTGGAAGAGAGGCTTACCGATTTCGGAGGAGGTCTATATCGAAAGTTTACGAGAAAGCAAACGGGACTGGATCCAGAAGTGCTCCTCCTTCTGGCATGTGACATTTGAGATCTCCTCTCATCAATTCAATCGATAGAAAATGTCCCCGTACCTCTCTTTTTAGCCAGTTTTGAGTTGAAAATGTGTGTTTTGGTTAGCTTTGTAAATATTGGGTGAGCTATTGTATGCATGTAAGCTTATTATGGATCTTGCTCTCAGGGTGTGGAGGTTTTCTATGTCATTTTGCTTATAACGTTCGCGATTATGCAGAATTACAGGACGAGTTCGAGTTTTCTCGACCTATCTTCTCACAATTGCCTCATTTTCGTTGGAGTGAACTTTTCTGAAAATGATTTTTGATAAATAGAGAAATTTATAAACCAACAAGATACACAGTTATTTTTTTCCAAAATAAATGTGTTCCGATCGCGTATTGAACGATATCCGATGGACATGATTTTTGACAGAGTTACGCGTCTAGACGGTGTAGACGGGATCTAAAATATGAACAGATTCAATCATCGAAGGAAATTGATATTAGCCGGAAAATGACCGACTCGCCGGAACTGGACATTAAGCCCTACTGGATGGGAGCTTGACCCGGGGGGTAGTGCATGGGAAAATGTTAATGCTTGTGAATTATTTGTTTTTGTTTGCATTCATGATAGCGAAGTGATGATAAAGAAAAGGCCCATAATAGTGACGTTAATGTAAGCTTTCTTTATTATCCATTTATATACCAACTTGATAGAGCTTTGTTTGAATAGGTCGTGGCTCTATTTTAACTTCGGGAGCATTTGAGAGGCTTTTTTTTTTTTTTTTTTGCATTTTAAATTGTGAATTTTAGGTTTTTGGATTATGATCAGAATAGATTGTGAATCTGGAGAGTGTTTGGGAGATATATGCAGAAACAGAGTAGTGTTTGGGAGAATAATCATCAACAGAATGAGTTGGTTTTTTTAACATATTACCCTTGGTTAGTAAGTGAATAACCTTTTTAGACATACTTTTTTTTTTTTAAGATACTGTTAATTTGTTGTTTGGTCCTTCCACTTTGAAAAATACTTGTGTCCCATATTTGAAAGTTCCAAATATTTTTGTTTGCTAAGCACAAATTCTCAAATTTTACCTTGAAAAAATGATATTACCATTTCGGCATAAAAATAGCATTCATATTTCATGATGGAAACAAAAAATAAAATTATAGAGGGCGAAGAACAACCCTAAAGTAGTCACTGCCAATACTCTGTTGGTATGCTATAAAGTCTGATGTATCTTATTTCTGTAGACCCTGTGCCGATCCCTGCCCTTATTGTTGATGGTGATATCCAGGTTAATATTGGCAAACTTTGTAACATTTCCCTTTCTTTTTCAATTATGAAGAAGGAAAAAAACTATCAAGTGCTTGTTTTTGTTGATGGTATCGATTTTGTTTCGATGCTAAAACAATTTGTTTGTGTAGGTGGAAGAGAGGCTTACCGATTTCGGAGGAGGTCTATATCGGACGTTTACGAGAAAGCAAACGGGACTGGATCCAAAAGTGCTCCTCCTCCTGGCATGTGACATTTGAGATCTCCTCTCATCAATCGACAGAAAATGTCCCCGTACCTCTCTTTTTAGCCAGTTTTGAGTTGAAAATGTGTATTTTGGTTAGCTTTGTAAATATTGGGTGAGCTATTGTATGCATGTAAGCTTGTTATGGATCTTGCTCTCAGGGTGTGGAGGTTTTCTATGTCATTTCGCTTATAACATTCGCGATTATGCAGAATTACAGGACGAGTTCGAGTTGTCTCGACCTATCTTCTCACAATTGCCTCATTTTCGTTGGAGTGAACTTTTCTGAAAATGATTTTTGATAAATAGAGAAATTTATAAACCAACAAGATACATGGAACAATCTGTAAGAGAACCCTCCCCTGAACCAAAGAGAAAAACAAAACTACAAACAACTAAGCAAACATGGACAACACTAACAGCAGCCAGTAGACTATAAGAATTCTAACTGGAATATTCAAGCTGTTACACAGATTAATATTCTCAGGAGTTCTTCGAAAAAAATTCCGAGAATAGACTCTCGCACGGATATTAGCCGAAACTTATGTGCAAACTCCATGAACATCAGGTGTGATTCTAGCAAAAATCCTTGCATTTCTTTCCAACCAGACATGGTAAAGCACAGCAGCAAAAGAGACTTAATAAATTGTTCATGAATGGGATGCTTGTAAACTGGGAGTCAAGATAAAAAGGTGAGAAGGGCAAGAAAAAAAAAGATTCAACAAATATAGGCAGTGGCGGACCCAGGATTTGCCTCACGTGGAGGCATATTATACTAATAACATTATGCTTGTAAACTATCAAGTACTTGTTTGTGTTGATGGTATCGATTTTGTTTCAATGCTAAAACAATTTGTTTGTGTAGGTGGAAGAGAGGCTTACCAATTTCGGAGGAGGTCTATATCGGACGTTTACGAGAAAGCAAACGGGACTGGATCCAAAAGTGCTCCTCCTCCTCCTTATGGCATGTGACATTTGAGATCTCTTCTCTCATCAATCGATAGAAAATGTCCCCGTACCTCTCTTTTTAGCCAGTTTTGAGTTGAAAAATGTGTGTTTTGGTCAGCTTTGTAAATGTTGGGTGAGCTATTGTATGCATGTAAGCTTGTTATGGATCTTGTTCTCAGGGTGTGGAGGTTTTCTATGTCATTTCGCTCATAACATTCGAGATTATGCAGAATTATAGGATGAGTTCAAGTTGTCTCATCCCGTGATGCATATATTTTTTTTTGATCTGACGTGATGCATAACCGGGAATAGGAGGTAGTGAGAGAAAGAGAGGAGAGAGATGAATTGCATTCAGGTGATTTAATGAATGGCTAAGATTAAAGGAATCACATCATCGGTTCATATTTAATGGGAGTATGATGCTCCCAAAACTGCCAGCGCATGACAACACGTGGAGCTGGAATTCTCCAACAGTAAGCTTTAGAGTAGAAGGAAGGAATCCCTCTTACATTGCTAACTACATAGATAGTAGTGCACGTATTTTATTGTGATGTCCACCACGGATCTCACACAAACGATCCGAGCCGTTTATTAAATGTAAAATATTTTTTCAAGGGTCTCTGTGAAAAATCAGCTAAATACGATACCTACAGGTGCTCAATTTATTCATCTAACTTTTCATTCAAATTCTGGATCTTAAAAAGTTAGATGATTGAATCAAACACCTATAGGTATCGGATTGAGCTAATTTTTCGTGGAGACTCTTGAAAAAATGTTTTACATTTAATAAGTGACTTGGATCATTTGTATGAGACCCGTGATGGACCCCACAATAAAATCTGTACACTATTTATTTGTGTAGACAGACTTACTGTCCCTCTTAAACATGTGGTTTCTCAATGTGGGACAAAGGAACACAAAGCAAACACCCACATCGGCTATTTAAGCCTGTGAGCAACGCACAACACTCTATAAAGTGAGGGCCATTCCTTCGACATCCGTTGACAAGCCGTGAGTTGATTTCCGAGCAACAACGAGCTGAGCTCGAGCTTGGGAAATATCTTGCCAGCCGAGGTCGAGCTTGCATTTCTCAACTCGTCTCGAGCTCGAGTCAGTCTCAAATTATGTGAGCCGAGCTTGAACATGTTAAAACTCGATTTGGCTCGGCTTATTTGCAACCCTATGGTTTGTGTCTGTACATGGTATAAACAAATAATTGGATCTGTTTCGATTCCCAAATTAGGTAGATGTAATTGGGGTGCGTCGGCTTTATTTTTTTCAGGAATTGATTTGCATTCTCAAAATACAAACTTCAAAAGATTTGGGTTGATCATTGATTGATTGTAAAATCGAACTAATCCAGTCGATGCTCACCCCTCAATAGTTCAAGGACCATGAGAAAAATATCAAAGGTGGGCCGAATTGAGAATAAGATGATACTTATAGGATGCAAGGTGTAACATATACAGATGGAAGAATGGCGTACCAAAAGTGAGAGGTAAAAAACTGATTCAAAGTCAATGAACGGTCTTCTCAAATCCGTCCCCGGAGCACTCAATCGATGAACGAAGGATGAGATCGGACTGTTGCGCCGTCTTGTTTTTGCTCACATCGCTCAACGTTCTTGTTCACGTAACCTTCGGTACTCTCTCTCTCTCTCTCTCTAGGGTTTCATTTCTTCTTGTCCAATTTTATTCTTCACCCTCCCTGTCCACATGTAGAAACAACAGTAAAGAATCCTTTTTGCATATCGTAAAGAGAACATTAACCAGTTTGCGCTTACCTAATTTGGGTTATGATTCGACCTCTTTAACGAATTCTCACAAATAGGATTGTGCATAAGCACATGTTAGTGGGAAAGTTAACCTCTTTTTCTCTATTTCCTGTGTGCTGGTGATTTTGTTGCAAAATGCGTGTCGGAAACCTCAAGTGTCGGTGATTTGTTGATGATTTCATGTTAACGTTGTGTGTTCGTCATGGCTTATGTTTGTTTTGCTTCGACGGGCTTGTAATTATTGTCTTCAGCAAATTGTAAGTCGAATGGAGGACCACTTGCTGAGTATATCTTGGGTGTAGCAGAAGTAGGTTTTTGGTTTAAACCCGTCTCTATATCCGTTTTGAAGAGCTTGAACACACAATGTCGCTGTGTGATGTTGTATTGGTGCGGGAGGGATGAAATTACCATATGCATGCTATAATATCGTTGCATATTTAAATCCATGATACTTGAATTAGGAAATTGGAAACTAGGGAAACTTTTGTGTTGAAAATGCTATCTTGAAGGGCACTTTGTTATGTCATTCTTTTCTTGGTAAGCAAGGTCATATGTGCTTGCTATAATACGATCACATCAGTTGAATCCATGATACTTGAATATGAAAATTGGAAACTAAGGAAACTTTCTTGAATATGACAATTGGAAACGAAGGAAACTTTCAAGTATAAGTTTCCTTAATTGAACAGAGTAGTAGCAGAAGTAATAGCGTTAGACTCTTGTATTAGTCATTTCTAGTGTGACAAATGACAATAATGATGACTGTTGTAAGAATAAGTTAAATAGTTAATCACATAGGTACTTCAGTAGTAATACTAATAGTCATATAATAGTATCGGTAATAGTAATATAATAGAACTAGTAATGGTAACAGTAACAGTAACATGAATAGGAATAGGAATAACTACTATATGATCAATATTGCTTAGGAAGATTTCAAATATAAAGGCTATCCTAACCCAATCTGACTCTTTTTTTCTCAATTTTGCATTACTTTATTGAGGGGCATGGGGTAATAATATTAGTTTGTCTAGTTATGACTTTGCTTGGCATGATGGAGATGGAGATTATCGTAACAGGATCTCACTCTTTTCCATTTGAGCTGAGGCATAGCTCAGCCTTTTCCCTCAAGTTTACAGTTGACCAATGGGCTCATAGGGTGGTTCTTGTAAGTGCTTGTGGCAGAGCTGTATTGGTGCTTGAGCAATGTAAGCCAAAACTCAGAAATTGGCCCAGCTTTTGTTTTCTAGCCTTCTAGGTTTCTCATTAGTCATTGAATTTTATCTGGCAAGTGTTTCGATGTTCTTATGAAAACTTACCCTTGTGTACAATCATTGCCTATGAACATTGTTGCACGAGGACACTTATTGGGTTGTAAACGTTTGTATATCTGTACTAAGTATGCAAGGTAACTATGGCGTTGTATACTTTCTGGTTTCTACTTCTAAGGGTGTGCTCATTTTCTGATGGTTTACACTAATAATCTATGAAGCACGGATACTCTATTTTGGCCACCGTATCACGTATCGGATATGGATATGCTCCGGATACGTGTCCGATACGTTTTTTAGAGTATCCGGTTTTCAGAATTATTTTTTGGTATCCTGATATGTTTCGGATACGCTCGGATACGTTTTGGATACGCGCGGATACGTTTTGGATACGCGCGGGGGTAAATATGTTATTACTTAAAATATATGGGTTATGAGTGTAATTATGAATTTATGACTATATATATCGACCAACGACTGTAAGTCTCTCTCTCATCACACGCCTCTCTTCTCTCTCTCCCTCTTGCTCCCTCTCTTGTCTCTTTACAGGTATATATATACACAGGTAACTGTATGTATACAGGTACATATATATATATATACGTATAATGTAAATATCTCTCTCGTCTCTCTCTCCCTCTCTCATCTAATTTTAGATTGTTTTTTTTAACAGTGCTCGACTGTCATCTCTCTCTCCTTTGAATTTAGTTTTTTTTAAAAAATTCAATAATGGAATTTTGTTTATTTATTTTTATATTCAACGTATGACATATCCCCAACGTATCGTATCCTACTTTTTGAAAAAATCACGTATCCGCGTATCCGTATCGTATCCGTATCCCGTATCCGTGCTTCTTAGCTAATAATCATTTTAACGCAGTCCATTGATATTTAGCATGAAACCATATTGGTGCATGGGCGAAAATAAGATTCAAAGTAGGATTTGTTTAAGTTGCGTCATTAGTGAACTTCGATTTAGAAGATTAAGAGTTATGAGTTTTAACCTCTAATTTGGAACTAAATTCCGCAGAGTAAAGTTCCACAGATCGCTTCGTCGACTAAGAAAGTGTATAATGGTTGATATACTAGTGGTTTTATTAAGTAATATAGTCGCGATAATCAATCTTTTATTAGTAGATTTCGTTGGTCATTGCTCGTGCAAATGTGATGTGTGGAATGTATATAAATGCAGGAAAATCTGATGGAGTGTGTGTTTCTCCCGGTGGCCGCTTTCCCCCATTTGCAAATCAAGGAAAACCTCCAAGAAAAGCAACCAAGGGACCCAAAGATTTGACACTCTGCAGGGTATTCGGCAAAAAGACATGCTGTGATGTAACCCAGACACATCCGGCTTTGTTATCCATTAGGAGGTTGGCTTTAACTGGGGAAGCTAGCCAAGAGTGCTTGCAGCTGTGGGAATTGTTGGAATGTTCTATTTGTGATCCTGGTGTTGGTGTACAGCCAGGACCTCCTGTTATATGTGACACACTTTGTGATAGAGTGTACAAGGCCTGCTCAAACGCATACTTCTCCATGGATGCAAAGACACAGGTGCGTAGTACTGTAATACAGAATTTATGGATACCGTATGCCCTGTTAGGATGATTGGAATGGAAGACAAGGAATGGGATTCTCGTTGCATGAATCTCATTGGTAGCGAGCACAATGCAAATGTTATTCAAGTGTCCATTATAGATATGTGGAAATTGGGTCCCCAGTCGCTTTATTTTTTTATTTTATTTTTACAAACAGTCCAGGAAGACTGTGATAGGCTCCTGTGGGGAATCGTGGATACAAGATACATATTTTTTTATATCAATAACTCTAGTGTTTGAGCCAGCTAACGAGCACCTTGACTAATCATCATTCAAATTGCCTACCTATAATAACTTGTTTTGGTCCACCCAAATCTAGGAATGAAAATCAATAAATCATCTAGAGTGTATCTGCAGAGTGGATTAATTGCCATGGAGAACCGCAGTCCAGTTGGCACATCTGCAGCGTGGCTTAATTTATGCCATCTGATGTTCTGGTAACATACTTCTACAGTGAAACTTATCTCTGGACTCTGATGATAAAGGACATGATTGTTAGTGATGGATATCCTGTCAGTGTCATCTAAGAAAAGATCTCTAAGGTGGCTAAAAAATGAGTTATGCAAGTCTGTAGCCAATCATTGGATTGGAAGTCGGATTGTCTCCTCGTCCCAACCATTATCTTATGTCATACCTTGTGTTTTTTCCTTTTCTGTGTTCAATTGCATTCCTGGATGCTATGTGTATTCTCTCGATGAGAGGCATTTTTGTTTTTGGTTGAATCTTATAGTTTCATTGACAGTTCCTGACAATTTCCATTTCCATGATTGCACGTAATACTAGGTTCTTGCGCCATGTGGAGTAGGTGACTTTGTTTGTGGTAGAGCCTCTGAATGGACCTCAAATGGCACAGAGCTCTGCCATGCTGCAGGTTTTTCTGTTAAGCCATCTAATGATATTGAAGAAATATCTTGCTATGGCGGAAAGGCTAGTCTAGATTCTATTGCTGATTCGTGGCGGGCTTCTAAATCTGGGAACCCACAGAATGCTGAGAGCTCTGGAGTGTGGAAAGATTTCCAGCAACAGGTGAGGGAAATGCCTTTTAGTGAAAGAGTTTGTTGGGCAGTGGGAGGAATGGTTCTTACTGCGGGGCTTTTCTTCACAAGGTTAGATTACTATCTGGTCTGTGGTTATGATTCTTATGAATATTTTCGTCACAGCGTTTTCCCTCATGCTTAGATTCGTATTTCACATACTATTCCTCTGGTCCTTTATTTGTCATTTCAAAGTCTTCCATTGTAGAAAGTTACTAATTCGGCGGTGCTTGCATAATTTTCTAAACCTAAAAGCTTCACTTGTAATTTTGTACAAGTCTGTGGGTATTTTAAAATTAGAGGGGATTTGGTGTTACTTCTTGAGATAGAGACCTTTTTGGCACACTCGGTGTGTTCATAGTTGCACGGCTTACGCCCCTGCTGGTGCGTTAAATGAAACTGTTACTAATCTACCTACACTAAAGACAGTTGTGTTTCTCCTTTTCTATCTACATGACTGCTTGAGAAATAATGTAGCTTATCATGACTTCTATTTCTCACTTTGCCTTTCTTAGTTTGATGCAGACAAGGTACACAATAAAGAATTACATGTTCACTTGAAGTATTCTACTTCAATCCCTCTTCCGCTGCCTCTTAATTCTCTGCGTATGCAGTTTTCCCGAAAGATACTCTAGTTGGGCAAAGACTGAGTGAAACTTATAATGTTGCACATTTGTTTTTTGTTACTTACTCTAAATCTTTTGGTACATGCAGTAGAAGGAAGAGCCATAATCAGCGCCAGAAGCATGCAGCTATTCTACGCACTGCTAGGAAACTCGAATCAAAGGTTAATCAAAAGTCTCCTGTTACTCGAGGAAATAGAAAGTGAAGTCCGAAGTAGTGTACCCTTTGAAAGTGAACATATTTTTTTTCCTGTTCAGGTAAGTTTCAGAATGTTGTATTATGGCTAATTTTTGTTTTTCCTCCCTATATATGTGCTATTTTGTGATACTGTTTGGGGAGATTTTGGAGTCCTCAACTAGGACGAATTTATGCAGTATCTGTATTAGTTCTTCGACAAGGGCCTGTAGTATCATCAGGTGCAGCAGTGTCTTAGTTCCTGGAACCTACTCTTACATTGTGGCTTGATATTTTTTTTTTTTTTTTTTTTTTGGTTTTGAGTTTTTCAAGGTGCCTTAAAAGAATCACTAGTCATAGTTTACCAACACCACAAAGCCATGCCTACTGTGCAAACCTTAATTTTGCATAATCTTTGTTCTGCCAAGGAATTTGTATATGTGAAATTGGTCACGTGGAGTCTAATCTCTCCTATTTTCGTGTCGTTGAAACTAGTTACATTCTTTTTTGGATGAAATTTGTTGAATTCCTGTTTACTGAATACAATCACTTTTTTTTTTTTTTTTTTTTTTACAATCACATATTTTCTGTATTATTTTTGTTCGATAACGTATAGGGACATAGCATGAGCTGAAAGCAGAAAGTTTTTGTAGTTATCTGAGTTACATATGATTTGCAAAACCAGAAAGAGAACAAATTAGTTGAGATAGAGTGATCAACTGTTGTCCATCTTATTTCTCTGTAGGTTTGTGTGTATTTTGTTCTCCTTGAGGGCTTCATTGTTCCAAATCCATGTAGGGCAGCTAAAAGGGGTTAGAAGCTAGATCATATAATCCTACGGTATGGCTCTCCACTCCTGTTCCTCGCTCTCACGAATTTTAATAGTACACTTCGGAGTGTCTTCTAAAGGGGCTTTAGGCTCTCGCTTTTGCACACGCTCATGCACGCAACCCTATGATTGTACAGCGACGTTACTTTTAGTATTGGTACATTAGGAGGGAGATCTTGGCAAATAGCGCGACACATGAACCCTCAACCTCCGAGTGAGGAATTAAGGTTTTTGCCAACTGAGCTGCAATTGCAATATGTTAGGCGTTCCTTTAACGTTACTTCGGCACACAATCACGTTCTTGGGCATTGTGGTTGGCATGCCATGCTATAAGGGAGAAAGACTTGAATCTAATCGTATTTTTACGCGGAAAGAGATTACGTTCTACAGGGTTGTGCCGTGTATTTGGGTTCGATGGATGTCTACTTAACAAATGCCACCTCAGCACATTGTTCTTCCCCGCATGGATGTGCCCTCATCTGATCCTTCCTTCCCTCACAATCGTCTTTGCTTGCCTTCCCCTCAACCAGCAGCCGACCACCAGCGAAACCACAAACAACAGCATCCCTTCCCCTCTATCTTCCCCCTAGCACCACCGCTGACGGACCTCTTACCTAGTGCTGTTCTCTCCTCCCTGGTCCACCACTCCTATACGAATATATACAACTTATGTGAACGATCAAAAGCCCTAGATTTGCATGTCACTAGCAATTGCACACCGCGATCAATGATAGCAAAGTTAAGAATGGACAACTCCAATCGACCGAAGGCATGACTTCAGTCGATTAAAGGAAAAGGCATGGCGTGGCTCACCAATGGTGGGGTTTATGGAGAGAGAAAGCGGGGGCAGGGGGAGTAGCGTGGGTTGTGGGGTTTTGGATGGTGGCGATGGTGGTCTGCAGCCGTTGGATATCTCTAGCTACCAGAAGGCAGAGTTTCGGTCAGCGAGGTATGTCGTTCTGTGGTGGCGAATTGGTAAGGTGGTGGTTGCTGTCATATTCATTTGATTTATGTACATCACACTTTTTCGGATAAGATAATCTCCAAGCTTAGATCCTCTTCAGTCCACTTGATTGACTGGACGGGCCAATTTCGACCAATGGATGTTTCCAAGCTGATAAGTTTGATGATCGAAGTCGATCACGTTTAGAGCTCATTGAGAATTTCAACCACCCCAAAAGTCACGTTTAACGGATATCATTTGATATTCTAAAACACATTTATCTTGAAAAAATGGGTTCCAATGCAGGGTTGCAATCTTATTTTTTATAGGATAATTGTGTTCCGAAACCCTATCAAACAATATCTCATCAACTTGATTTTGAAATTGTTGATGTTATAGACGATTTTTAAAATGAGAACGATTCCAATTGTGAAAATTGACTCAGAAAGGGCTCACAATGAGCCAAAAGTAAACTGTTCAGTCCATCTAATGGACTGAAGAGGATAAAGATACACTTAGCAGTTAGCTCCAACAGTTACGAATACATAGTATTACATACTGTACTAGCTACCACCAGCAATAACTATATCAGAAAAGCTAAAGGGACCGACGGTTCACATACTGATGAGGTACAGACGGCCATGTGGGGCCCACTACGGATCCCGCACGAAAATTCAAGCCTTTCAATAATTTTTTAAAAAAAACCGATTGGGCATTGCGAAAAATTAGCTCAGTCCGATATGTATAGGTGCTCGATCCAATCTTCCCTTTTCTGAAAAATTAGCAAGAAGGGAAAGATTGAATCGAGCACCTACACATATAAGATTGAGCTCATTTTCCGCTATGCGCACTCGGTTTTTTGTTTTAAAATTATTTTCCGTGCGGGACCCGTAGTGGGCCCCGAGTGGCCGTCGGTATGTGTACCGTCGGTACCTACAGCAAAATATGTCTTGTATTACATAGTTCAAATTTAAAAAAGAAAAAGAAAAAGAAAAGACATAATCCCACATCAATACAACCATAAAATTCAAATTGCATTAATATTTGAGATCCGATCCATTTTTACGAAACACCGTACTGTGTGTGTGAACCCCACACCCGGGCATGTGTTTCAACTAGTAGTACATAACTTCACACACCATGTGAGTGTATATGTGTAAGTGTTTTGGTTTTACATTCTCCGTTACCCAATAACAACCTTGCATTGATTTTGTGACGGTACTTTCGACAATGGTCTCAAATTTCATCATGCTAATTAAGCAGACTCAATAGCCCTGTTATGTCGTTGGTTGTTATCCATTTCAATTCCGTGAGAACAACAAAAGATGATAATCCATACCCCGACTGCAGACATTAGTATGACTCCTAGCCTCTCAGGTACCATTTGGCCGACAGGTCGTTGATATAAGAAGCTTTGCAGGTATCGCAACTATAGCACAACTTCTCTTTTTCGTTGCTCCACATCACACAATTTGCATCATCAGAATACAGTCCAGCTTCTGGGATCAGCCATGTTTGATTCTTCAGTTGAAACCCGCAATAAATGGGCGGTTTACAGCAACCTCCCTATAGATCGAGAAAAGAAGAAGAAAATTTGAATGATGAGATTTTAATGAAATATATATAGCCCATGAACCATCCGTTGGGCATCCAAAAATCATCCCAAATTATCATACTGCATCCATATCATATGCACCCCAGGACCAAACCGTTACTAGAAACGGAGAGAGGAGGGTGAAATAAACAGCAAAATGCAAAAACAGAGGGGGGATTAATAGTACTGTAATATTAGTGGCAGAGCCGGCCGGCCCTTACCCAAGGAGAACTTTTAAGACGGGACCCTTGATAAATTTCAAAAGAAAATTGCGATGAAACTTACTTGAAAAAAAGAGAGAAGAAAACAAGATACGATGAAACCAAGGTTTTGCATGGTATCCTAACAAATAAAACGGCACAAAAGGAACGATTTCCGATGGTTGAATCCTCGTGAAGGTGAACAAAGCAAGAATGAAGAACAAAATTGAACTAGATTCAAATTATTAGATACACACCAATTTCGATTGATATGTACAAGTCAAGAAACTGATAAACGATAATCAATGTACACCATTTCGCATAAAAAGTCACAGCGTTTAAATAGAAAATCACAATGCTTATGTAAAATTTCATGCCATTTGCTTAAATGTTCATATTGTCGAGATAAAACCATAATGCGGGTAGGAAAAATTTACACGAAAAAAGGAACAATCTTACCAGTTCGATCAAAAACAATATTTCTCAAAGAAGGGCGTTTGATCATTTGCTGAGAATGGATTTTGCGGACTGCATCTGTTTTATTTTATTTTTGCCTGGATCTGATATGGTTTATTGGTGTTTAGCTTTGCTAGCTAGTCAGAGAGAATTCTTTGCCAACCTAGGTGGAATATTTTCTTGGTGATGATGCTTTAATTAATTTGTTGCTATTTTCCCTTTTAACTCGTTTTACTTTGTGTTTTCAAATTAATAAAATCTTTTCTTTAGAGATCAACAAAGAAAATCCTCAAAAAACTTGCCTGATAAAAATATTTTCAATTTTTCTAGGTAAATCCATGTTATAAATTGACATATTCAATATAGCAAGCCCATCACAGCTAGCTCGATACAACCTGCTCAATATGTAAATCACCAAACAAAAAAATTAGAAAAAGACGTACAACACGATCAATAATTATAAAGAAATAATCATATTCTTTTTTTATTTTTTTTTGCTCGGCAAATAATCATATTCATTTATGCTGACAAATTGAATTAAAAAGAGATTGAGAGGCAGAACGAACCGGAAAAAGCTCTTTCTTGTCAACATTCTCACAAATTTTCCTTTCAACGATACATTTCTGGAAGACATGCCAGCCATTGTCCTTCGAAACAAACTTTTGTGCCCACGACGGATAAGTCTCGAGACGATAATACTCCTCTATTGTTTTGGAATCATTAGATTCGGTTCCTCCTGTGATTATGATATTCCCACTCACCACAAGAATCAACGCTATGGTAACCAGCAGCAATGCCATGCAAGTGCTTTGGAGGGCAGTCACCCTCCATGCAAGGCTAAGTGTTCCCGCGAGGAAAAGAGTAAACAGGAACAACCCAAGTGCCAAATCCCAATCCAAATGCGCGTGGGTACAATCGGGATCAAAACTGAAGAACACAATAGCTGTTTTCACAAGAAAGTATCCGGTAAAGACTATCGGCATGACGCTCACGACGACAGAGAAAGTGTGAAAGCATTGCACTTCTTCTGTGGTCATGGTCGCCATCAGCGAAAATGAAAAGCAATAAGATGAGGTTATGTGGAGAGGAATGGAAATTGAGGAATTCCAACATTCTGGAGCAGTGGCTTTATAGGGTTTTCCAAGCATTCTTAATTGAGGGTGTCCAAAATTTGCATTGACAGATTTGAAACGCAATTCAAGCTGGACCCATATTTTATGGGCTAATATGCTGTACCTTTTGGTCTTAGTCATCGAAAGCAAGAAAATAGTTATCTTTTGGGTTTGGTCTTTTAAACAAGTTTGACATGCTATAAATATCTACGGTTGAAGATTACAGTATAATCTTATGGGCAAAGTCCATTTTCACCCCTGTGGTTATCACTATGTGCGGATACTTCCCTCATGATTCAAAACTGAGCACATAACCTACATGTGGTTTAAAAATGTGCAGATAGACCCCCTGCCGTTATGTTTTCCATCTATATTAACGGACACAACATTAAAAGACCGATATACCCTCATCATGTCTCTTGATTCTTCTTCTTTTTTAAATCTAACCACACCATCCTCTATACCAAAAATTGAATCCAAACCGTTGATATTGTAAATTTTGACGAGTACTACATCTATGCCAAAATTTAAGTCAATCAAAAAATGAAAAGCTCATGGTCGAATCGATTTTGTTAAGAAATTAAAATTTCAAATTTGAATTTATTGAAAATTAGATAACTGGGTTATTAATGCCTGATCAAGATGATTTTTTACAGAGATATTTTATTCATTATTTAATACATTATGAACGACTCAGATTACATTCTAGAGGCGTGTGAGATACATCTCCGTTAATATGGATGGAAAACATGACGGCAGAGGGTCTATCCGCACATTTTCAAAACCACAGGTAGGTTATGTGCTCAGTTTTGAACCATGAGGAGGGTATCCGCACATGGCGATAACCACAGGGGGTGAAAGTGGACTTTGCCCTAATCTTTAATCTTATTTATTGATTGATGGCAGCTACATTTGTTGTTGTTTGAACTTATTTGGCTTCGGTTATATGATTGTTAGTTAGCCAAGAGTGGTGAATTACCACGATACATTTTGGAATAACATGCAAGGACGGACGCATGACTTTTATATTGGGTAGGCGAATATTAAATATTGTTATCACCTATAATAGGTGTTGAGTTTAGAAGTATAAAAGTACTAGTATTATTTTGAGGAAAGTCCACTTTCACCCCCTGTGGTTATCGCCATGTGCGGATACACCCCCTGTGGTTTAAAAGTGTGCACATAACCCCCTGTGGTTTTCAAATTGTGCGGATAGACCCCCTGCCGTCATGTTTTCCATCCATATTAACGGAAACAACGTTAAAAGACCGTTATACCCCCATCACATCCCTTGATTCTTCTTATTTTTTAAATCTAATCACACCATCCCGTATACCAAAAATTGAATCCAAACCGTTGATATTGTAAATTTTGACGAGTACTACGTCTATGCCAAAATTCAAGTCAATCAAAAAATGAAAAGCTTATGGTCAAATCGATTTTGTTATGAAATTAAAATTTCAAATTTGAATTTACTAAAAATTAGATCACTGGGTTACTGATGGCTGATTAAGATGATTTTTTTACAGAGATACTCTATTCAATATTTAATACATTATGAACGACTCAGATTACATTCTAGAGGTGTGTGAGATACACCTCCGTTAATATGGATGGAAAATATGACGGCAGGGGGTCTATCCGCACAATTTGAAAACCACAGGGGGTTATGTGCACACTTTTAAACCACAGGGGGTGTATCCGCACATGGCGATAACCACAGGGGGTGAAAGTGGACTTTCCTCTATTATTTTATTGGTCCAACAATCACTTGTACAATAGTTTACACAAATGCACACTCACAAGGGAGCACATTATTTCTTTTTATATAAAGCCATCCACCTTCCCAATGAACAACTATGATTATTTTCAATCAACAGCCCACATTCTCTTTTGAGAATTTTTCTAAAAAATATATTTTCATCTTCACATCTCTAGATATTATAGAACTTCACACACAAGTAAAGCATATAGTATCACTATTCTGAAACTCTCTTTTACTTCTTTCTAGAACCTTTGAGAAAGACATAGAACATTTTTCAACATTTTAGGCCGTTCTAAAATAGTTTAGATTATTCTCTATTCTTCTATAGAGTTCCTACCGATGAAGAATACTAGCCTTGTTGCTCCAGCTCTTTCTGCTAATCTTTCATTCCCTTCTGCTCTTCTAGTTGCACTTACTTGGAGCTGATTGTCTTCAATTCTGAAGATGTTTGCTTGGTAACATTCACTGGTGCTGTTATCGGATGTTTTTGAATATGATGTTTTATTTCTGTGGCTGCTGGTTTGGTCTTATTTTTGCTATGATCCCTACCTTTTAGCTTGCTAATCTTCAACTCCAATCTTTTGGAGGGCTAAGAGCTTTGTTATGGCTTGTTTTTCTTGGTTTGAGGATAGTTGTTAATGCTCTTTCAACTCCAATTTCTGAGAGGGCTAAGAGCTGTGTTTCTGGCTTGTTTTAGTCTTCCTTTGAGGCCAATGGTTATTCAATTAATGCTGCTGTTAAGAATGGAGTATTGGGATATTGCAGCTCCAGGTTTTTGCTTGATGTAATGTCACGCCCTCGATTTTCAACATAAATAAATAATCCATTTCTATAAAAGTTCCTCACATATCATAGATAAATACCCAAAAGAGTTCCCGCCTGTTTAAGTTTACAAATAAATCCCCAATATTAAAGGAATTACAACATTGGCACACCGGCCACAAAATAAACCTAAGTACAGGTACAAATCTGTTAAGAATCTCACAAACGTTTTAATCAAAAGGAATTCAAGAATATTCCGTTACAAAGCCATCTTTGATCAAACGTAAGACATTACAAGATGATAATGTAACTAAATGAAATTAGCTTCAAAAAAAATTCTTCCACATCCCATGCACACATTGTGTGAAGCTACCGTCTGGCATTCGATCCTGAAAAGAAGGATTTTGTTGAGCTGCACTAGTCCAGTAGGAAAATCTTTACCAATGCTATATGCCAACATGTTAGATAGTGCAAACGAGTGGGGATAAGGAAACACAACTCGATAGATGAAAGTCAATCAACTTGTAAATGAGCCTCTAACTAATTCAAAGCATAAATCATACACCACGAATAGCTCAGGCAGCCCCAACTTAACTCGCTAAACCAAACTCCCACCATCGGTATTTCCACCCCTTGCGTTACCGTCTGACACTACAAGGATTACCGTGTTACCACCCCTTGCGTCACAGTGATCCCTAACAACCCCGGGTTACCATATTACCACCCCTTGCGTTACGAAACCCCTCTAAGTCTCCGTATTGCCACCCCTTGCGATACGGGACTCCCGAAACCAACTTCCGACCCCAAATGACCAATTTCCCAAACAATATGCAGGCTAAGACTTTCCCACGATCACATTCATAGACGTAACATCATAAAATATGCCAACGATATCACAAAGGCATCATGAACGATCACAATTACAAAACAATCTATAGAATGCACTTTAACGACCTTTAAACTAAGTAATTTCTTATTCGGTTCGTGCTAACGGAAGACCAACGGAACGAGGATAGCATCGGATGGTCAAAGGAATTCAAATAGACGAGCTTGAGATAGATTAGAAGGTGTCCAAGAGGGTTTAGAAGTGATCGGGGGTCAAAACATTCGACGACAAGGCAATAGGAGTAAAACTGGAGTTAAGCTCCCCGTATCGATACGCACAGAAACCGTATCGATACGGTACAAGCTGTCCAAAAAGATAAGCTTGTGGTATCGATACGCCACAAAATCCGTATCGATACCACGGGGCTTCGGGTGGCGATTTCTGCAGATTTTCAAAACATGAACGACAACCAAAATCCAACAACCCAAGGCACGAAACCAAATTAACACATAAACACATAGAAGAGGTAAGGAAGTCCCTACCTCGATCTCGATTCAAGGAACGAAACCCAAGCAAGTGGCACGAGCCCTAGCTTCTAACTTTTGAAACCAACCGAGATCTACTTCCCGAGCCTCACCCAACGCGATACGAGTTCGGGGTTGCGTAGAGGAGGTGAAATGAGGGTGGGTTCTTGAGATCTTTAGGGACTTTGGGTGAGTTTTGAGAGAGAACAAGAGAGAGAGATAGAGTCGAGGGAGAGAGGGAGGGAGATCGGTTGGGGAGAGAGAGAGATGGAGATAAATGATCTCCTACAATACACACACACATCTTATATCCTCTCATAACTTCAAACTACACATCCACTCCCTCAATCTCTTATTCATTCACTTTAGCCCTCAATTCATTTAATCACCCAATAAACTATATTTTTTTTTTTTTCCAATTAGGCATTTAATAATAATTTCAATAATTAAAATTATACGGGTCTCTACATGTAATATGAGCTAGTCTCATTGCACCTCTTTTCAACTCCCAAGGCTGGGAGGGCTAAGAGTCTTTGGGGTTCCTGCTCTCTGCTGATCTTGAAGTTGTCTTCTACTGTGGTCGGCTTCCATGGGAGGGCTGCCTGCATTTGCTGCTTTATTTCATTGTTGATTCCCTATCTTTGGTCATGGTTCAAACTTTACCATGTCCTAAATTTGGAATTGTGTAATGTTGCTCTCCAGCTAATGTTGCTGATATTTTGACTAAAAGAGTTCTATATTAATGTTGTTTCTATCATTGATGTTTTGGTGGAGTTGTTGCTCTGATGCTGCTAATGCTTCCCAAGTTCTTATATCTCTGATGCTTCCCAACTGCTTTTTGTCAATCACTATAAAAGATTTGAAGCTTTTTGATGCAAGCTGATATTGGAATGTGATCCTGCTAGTATTCTGATCCATATTGATCAATTGCTCAAGGATAGTTATTGGGAGATGTTATCTTGCTTTACTTAGCGTTTGGATGATTCCACCTACCCTTTGTCGCTTCATTCAATTTCTCGTTTGATGTATCTTTTTCTCCTTTTCATTTTCTTTTGGCTTACTCTTTGGTTCAAGTTTCTTCCATGTTCTTAGAGTTTGGTCATCTCGATGTACCATTTGTTGAAAATTAATAAAACTTTGTTGCTTATAAAAAAACACTCTTAAACCTTTCGCACTTTTCTAGGATTTTATTAGGAATGATTCTAGATCTATGGAGAGTCAGATGTTGACTCTCAAAAAGAGGTTCATATTACAAAAAAACATACTAAAAAAAAATCATATATATTTCCGATCAATCTATGATTATAGAAATGTAGACATATATATAATTGTAGATGCATATATACAACATTGTACCCCATAGCTATTTCAGAAGATAAAATATTAAACCTAATAGTATTAATTATGTCTTTATAGATACATATAATCCGAAGAGGACGATTATGAAACTTGTTAAAAAAGTCTTAGAATGGGCAGAATGTTATTTAGATTTTCTTTTAAAAACGTTGGACGGGTGAACTAATATAATTTTAACATCGATAAGACAAAACTACTACTATGATTCTAAAGAAATGGAAACTTGGGTAGGGGGTCGTCTGGTCTCAACACCTCCTTGGTCCGTCATTGATAAGTGATAACATGCTAACTCTTGTAAAAAAAATTACATATTGCACACAACTCCAATTAAACATTGAAGTTTTACTGTAGTCCCGTAGTACGAGTATTAAATATCTCCCATAGGCATTTTCTTCAAAAGAGTAGTTCAAAGTGGGAGGGATCGTTTGCAGTGGCGGAGCTATGTTGGGGTCGGGCCGGGGCCGGGAGGTCCCGGCTCCCCGAACGTCTGAGTTTTAAAATTTTTATTTTGTATATACTTGATTTTGAATATTATTCATAATTATTTGTGTATAACTACTTATAATCTTAATAATTTTGGTTCAATTTGATAAAAAATCAGTTATTTAACATTCTCATTTCTCAATTTCTTTCATAAATAAAAAATAAGCATGTGATAGTTGATGTAGCCTAAAGAATCATTTCAATATAAAACTGTGATGAATTGAAAAGCAAAAACCTTATGATATAATAAGTGCGTTCCGATAAAAAATATATGTCTACTAAGCCGGCCCCCCGAGGTTAAAATCCTAGCTCCGCCACTGATCGTTCGTAGCTCTCCGCCCGATTTTGCTCCTTGAGTGTATGTGGTACTTGCATTTCTATACTTATTTTCTTTTCAAGGTCTTTTAGCCAACTCATCCCATGATTTTTGGGATTGTTTGGTAATTTGGTTGCAAAAGGAAACAGATTTGAAGAGATTAAAAAAATCTTTTCTAACAAATCTGTTTTGAATTTGAAACAATGCCTGATCTCTGAAATTTAAAAAGTATTCAAATAGTAAAGGATAGCAAGCAACAGATGGTTTTTTTTTCTAAGAAAAAGACTTTATTAATCTTTGAAGAGATTACAAAAATTAAACAGATCACGGGCATACTAGCGAAAAAACACCACCCGAGAACCAAAATCCATAGAAGGCAAGATTCTAGCCGAAAACACCCCAAAAAGAGCCAAAACACCCGGAACAAACCAACAACCAAAACCCCCAAAGCAACAGATGGTTCTTACTTACTCTCTCGCTCAAGGAATTCACTACTTGACAGAGGCCAAAGGGCTTGTAGCCCAATAGTATTTCCTGGTCCTTCTTTGTGGGCTTTGTGAAAGGTCAAGGTTCGAGACCCGCCGTGGGCATTTATGGTTTAGGGCTATGGATAGCCTTTAAATTCTGTGAATTAACTTACTAACTCTCTTCTATGCTGATGTATAATGATTAGAGAGCGAATACTCCTAAAGCTGCTGATTTTATCACTCCTTTTTTGTTAACGCCACTCCACTGCAAGTGTTTTTTTGGTGCAAAAATATACTAGCAGGGGAGTGGCGTTAACAAAAAATGGAGTGGCAAAATCATTTCCCTGCTCCTAATTAAGTAAATGTTACTTTTGCTGATTAAAAAAAAGTCGTAGATATATGACCCGACCATAAATTACATATCATTTTTACCTTTCTTCGGCGAAATTATTATTATTTCCATTTTTTACGTTTCTCTAATTAATACATTCTATTTTCCCTCATTGCGTGCATAGCACGGGTAAGTAATTTCCACAGCTTCCTGAGTCAAATATTTCTTTCCAAAAAGATAGGAGAGCAATTAATAATGGCTTTGACCAAATATATTTTATCATATGATGTGGCATAATCGTCATCGTTCATTGAATGGGTCTCATTTACGTGGAGCTAATATCAAGCGTTGTAGACTGTGCCACGTCAGATGGTAAATGATGAAGATCAAAGTGTGATAATAAACATACTAATCTGGATTCAGAAGACCTAGTCAAAATTTATTAAACCCCTTGCATAAATAGGGAGGGTTTCGATGTTCCCTTGGTCGAGTTTTTATAAAAACCATTGTTGCCGATTAAAAAAAGTATGTAAATAGGGAGGGTTTTGTTGTAAACACGATTGCTGCCCTCCGTTCTTGGTTTTGATCGATCATTCATGGTTTTTCTTATTAAGGTATGGATGAATTGAATTCCCTTCAATTTTTTTTTCCCTTTCCATGATTTTTTGATGGTTTGATTTAATGTATCGATTGAAGAATGGAATGGATGTTTTTCGAAGAGCAATTACGATGAAATTAAGCCATGATGGCTTGTACCTCGTTGCAAAGGACGACCAAGAATCCGTGTGTCTAGAGCGCGAAGGCTCGTCAAAGAATGCTATTTGGGCTATCGAATTCATTAACGGAAAGGAAGACAAGAATTACGTGCGCTTCAAAAGTTGTTACGATAGGTACCTCACGGCATCGAACGTGTTGCTTCGCCAGGGGTCGAGGGAGAGGAAAGTGCTCCAAACCCACCAACAAGATGAAACGTGCATCGATTGGGAGCCAATACGAGACGACTTCATCTCGTGGCGGTTCCAGACGCCGTTCGGTAGCTTTTTGCGGCGGAATTGGGGGCTACCGCCGTTGTGGAACCCTGTGACTCATGACATTCCTCGTCCGATGCGCATCCACAAGGTCTTGTGGGACGTTGAGGTGTTGGAGGCGATGCCGAAATCACCGTTCTCATATCCGTTGCCTTTGCCATTGCCGCCAGACGTGAACGGTGATTCATTGTCGCCTTTGCCATTGCCGTTGAACGTGTACGGTGACTCATCGCCGTCATTAGACGTGAATGTTCCCGCGGATAGTTCACCACCGACCGTTGCACCTTCCAAATTTGGAAAGGATGACCAACAAGTTGCATGGCCTTTGCCTCGTCCTCCAATAAGTTTGATCGGACATAAATAGATAATATGGCGGAATGAAAGATTCATGCATGTGTGCATATGGAAAGGGATTTGTACATGATGGTCAAGAACTTGTTCTATACGTAAATCACACAATGACACTTTCATTGATATATCCACAAAACAAGATCGAAATTGTATTACATTCATATATAAAATTTATGGTTTGGTGGTTTTTTTTTTCATTTTTACTTTCATATATAAAATTAAGGTTTCTTGGCACCAAATTTTTTTTTTATTTTTTTTTGTGGTTTATCTTGCTCTTATTCTATTCTCTATTTCTTGATCAATCCAATTAATTTCTCTATTGCTTGTAAATTAGAATATCGCAACCACTTATATCACGAAATTGCTCTCAAATGGTCCAAAAAAAGTTCCATAACAAAAATCCAAGGTCATTAATTTAATTAGGCGGCTCCACAAAATAGCATAGGTGGTCAATTGAACACCCTAATTAATCGTTAATTAAACGGGAACCCTTGACTCGGTGAACCGTCTACAAAGTCTGTACACTATGCCGCACATCAGTAGGCATGCCGCATACACATCACACTTTAGAGAGCATGGGATATCAATATTTGTTGATGCCGTTTAATCCTTATTCCCGTTAGTCTTTGTAGCAATTTTAAAGATTAATAAAATTTCTTTTTCGCCGTTCAAAAAAATCTTTGCCCTATTGCTTGATCGGATTTGCCTAATTAATTAAATAAAAATGTGTTTCTATTAGGTTAATCTTATGCTCTTTCCATGAAGGCAAGGTAAATCTTGGTTTATAATTTATATTAAGATACTTTTGGTGTATGTTACGCTTCTTTTTTTTTTTAGTTACGCAGGAGTGTAAATTGAAGGGAAAAACTTCACTTATACCTCATGTGCATGGTTTGCGCCATGTGTGAATAAACTTATTCACATTCACTTTCTTGCATCCGCACCCCCTTTGCTTTGTGGATTTGTGCAAACTCACCCAATTTACGAAAATAATGCAAAATCCACTAACGGAAATTATGTAAAGTCTTCTTCTTCTTTAAATATAACCAATCCATTTCCTGTACCGAAAATTGGATCCAAACCGTTCATAGTTCTTTTTCCTTTATTTTTTCTCGAGGGCTAGCAAAATTAGATTTTGTGGTATTTCATAAGCACACAATATTGACACATATATAGAAGCTCCAATATCATATGTTGTTAATTCTTAATTGTGTGTAATTATTATCTTTTTTGTCATTTACATTGAATTACTAATTTTGAAGGAAAAGATGATCAATCTACTAAGTCGGTGTTTACGAAAAGTTATTTTTGTTGATTTTGAGATTCTAGCTTTTCAAAATCAGTTAGGAACTTTTAGGAGTGTTTATCAAAGCTTCTAGATAACAGATTCTTGGATTTTACAAATTTTTAAAACCTAAAAAAGGATGAAAGTCCCAAAGCTAGATTTGGGTAGCTTCTAGCACTTTTCGGATAAGATTTTAGGTTTTATAAAAGCTAATATTTAGTTTTTTGAAGTAAGCAATACTCCGTATAAGCTTTTATTGTAACTTAATCATAATTTCACTGCTATGGTAAAAATGTTTATCTACTTCTACTAAAATTTATAATCTGTAGCAGAATCTGAAGTTATAATCTAAAATCTGTATTCACTGCTATCGCAAATACGCTCTTAGAGTGATTCTATATGAACCCCAAAAAAAACTCTATATCCCCCAGTTTTGTTTCCAACACCCATTTAAGTTTATTCACTATTCGTAAAATGTCCCATCTTCAACCTTACCCTAATCCTAATTTTGGTACATGATCAATTATATTTCGTGTTTACTCAGCCATTGAATAAGTTTCAAGAATCTACCTCACTTATTTCAGCTGTTGAAATATAAAGTGCGTACAAGTCATGGCAATATGGCACGTCAAGTAATTTCAATTGGTGGGTGGAGCTATGTTGGGGCCCGGGAGGCTCCAGCCCCCGGCCCCGACCCCGAGTTTTATAATTTATATTTTTTATACACTTGATTTTGATTATTATCGATAATTAATCATGTATAGGTGCTTATAATTATAATAATTTTGGTTTGATTTGATAAAAAATCGATTATTTTACATTCTCATTTTTTAATTTCTTTCATAGATAAAAAAATAAATTCGTGACTGTTGAAGTACCCTAAAGAAAAAAAAAAGCAACATGATTGGTAGGAGTATATTTTAGCTGCATTAGGCTAGAATCATTTCGATATATTGAAAAGTAAAGCTTTATGATGTAATAAGAATACGTACCGATAAAAAATTACTATATGTCTATTAAGTCAACCCTCGGATCAAAGTTTTGGCTCCACCACCAAGTTTATACTAAGGCTCCGTTTGTTTGGGTGTAAAGTATTTTTTTATTTTTGATAGGTGACAGAACATTATTTTATCATATAAGATATTTTATTTTATATGGTGGAAAATATTTTCTGCTTAAAAAAATCGTAAGTCATTTTTGAAACTTTACACGTTATAATTATTGTACCTTTTACCGCCCCAAGGGTTTTCCTGACATGTGCTAGCTTCACATGTTCTCTCTCTTAATTTCTCTCTCCATCAGATAGTGGAGGAACTATAGGATAGTGGAGGAACTATAGAATCAAAAACAACATACTACCATCTACCAGGTCGGCAGTGAATACAAATTAAGATCGTTTGGGATTATATTAATTTCAGCTCAAACAAATTGGAGCCGAAATGTCAAACTTTTTTTTTATTTTTTATAATACGATATTCGGATCAATTTACACGTAAATCGACTAATTGTGGGAGATCGTAAATCCATCATCCACCAGTGTGGGCCTCACCCTGAAGTTGAATGTCAAGCCAATATATGAAATTTACCAACCAAGAGTTTTGAGTATATTGAATGGAGTAGAGAGTTGCATGTCATGCATGAGTCATACTAGCTTAACCCATAGTTATCATGTCGGTGATCTCACAGTCTCACTGTATATATGGACTCCTGTATATAGAGAAAAACTTTCACGGAGCTTTCCGTGAATAGTTATTTACGGAGGTGAAACTAAAGCGTTCAAAGGCTGGAAAATTTTCATTTGAATCTGGACTGTCCAAAGTCGAAACATGCAGATGGCCAAGATCGCGTGACTCCGTGAATATGTCTATCTCCTGTATATAATATGCCAATGCCCAAAGCAATAAGCAAATATCAGTACTACATAATCAAAGTTGCTCTAAACTGACCATATTCTTTGTTGTTTCGTCTCTCTTTTCCTTAAGCAGCAATGGCTACACCTCAACCAATTCTGATCTCTCTCCTGCTGATACTAATTCCTTCCATTCTGTTTCTTCTCCGTCTGTCCAGTGGTCAATCACTCGAGAGCTGCGGCTTTGATCAGATTTATCAACTCGGGGACTCTTTATCCGATGCCAGAAACTTGATACGGGAAGTTCCAATTGGAATCGCCACGCCATATGCTACACTTCCCTATGGTGAAACTTTCTTCAAGAGAGCCACCGGCCGCTGCTCCAATGGTTTGTTAGAATAAACTCTTGTTAAGAGTTGTAATGACTCACTTAGACAAATTGTGTGATGAGTTTAATCATTTATTGCCCACTTCCATCATGATTAAAGTGATGGTTCTTTGATGTTTCATTTCCCACGTATAATTCATTATACTAGTGTATTTGCATTACCAGGAATAATGGTTACATAATTGTACTGGTGTATTATGGCTTAATTCATTACAGCAGTTACAGGAAGCTTTTGGCTTCTCCACCTGCTTCATTACACTAGTTTGAGTTTCTTTGATGGAGGGAAACCAAAGAGTCTTGAGGAGATAGAGGGTCCCTAACCTAGCAACTATAAAAGCCTATGATATCCATCGATCAAGGCATCAAGTCCAACATAGGTTAGAAGACACCTATATCGAGTGAGTGTGAGGGTCAGTGATCCACTTGAACAACAATGGCCGGAGTTTGGTAATCCAATCTCCGCTGCGTCTTTGTCTAATTGTCTCACAGTGTGGTATCAGAGCCTATCTCCGATTCATGTTGTTCAATATTTAGATGTCACGAAGTTCTTCACACTAGTTAGGATACTATTTTGTGATCAGCATTTCAGTGACACACACATAACTAGTTTGATCTCTTAAGTTTATCACTGTCATGTCAGTTCACATTTAGTGATTCATCATGCTATCACATGCCATTTTTGCTATCTGAGTCATGCACATTTAAGACCATAGAGAAGGGTGAATATTTAACTATTTCAATTTTGAAACTCTTTCGGTGCATTAAAGTTATTATGAGAAGGGGAAAATGCCATATGTTATGCATGGATAGTTTTCTTTTGATAGCAGTTTGTCCCATCTCTGCTCTTGCCACGTTTAACATCTATTGTCTATATTATTCCATGTAGATACATAGAAGACTAATTTTATAACCTATTAGACATTTGGTTATATTTCACCTGTATCATGTTTTGGTCTTCAGGCTCTTTAAATTCAAAACAGAGAGGAAGCAAATTTTGTTAGCATGATCACATCATTCTGTTTATTGCTTCCACATGTTATCAATTTGATCAATTTTGAATTTATCAGATGGGCCTCTTGATAACTTTTTGTATAAAGATTTGGATTCAAAATTGTTTTTGCATGACATGGACAAGTTTTCACTTCGGTTTTGTCCTATTCAGGATTATTAGATGCCTTAAGATTGTTAAGCATTACTATTATTTAAGAATAGCCACAGCATCTTGGATAATTGTGATGTGTGATTTCAGTATATTGGTATTCATATCTGAAATTGAGTTGATCTTAAGACTATAAGTTTGGCATCTATTCATGCAAATCTCAATTAACAAAATTGATTATTTTTACCCACAGGAAGATAATTACTTTTGTTAATATAGCTTGAGATTAAAGTAGTGAATTCAGTATCAGAATGAAACTTCCTATGTCCACAGATAACGGAAATTTCTTTTCGGTTTTTTACTAATGTTTTTGTTGCAGTTTAAGCTAAGTAGATTCGATGCATTTTGCCACCTTTGCCCACAGGGAGGTTTGGATTTACTTTGTTTCAGTCATTATTTACATAGCATGATGATGTGTTCTTGGTTATTGCAGTTATTCCTACCTCGTTTCTGAGTTCTGAAACTTCTCATGTTCCATTCTTGAGTGGTGACAACTTTGCTGATTGGAAGGATAAGCTTATGTTGACTTTGGGGTGCATGGATCTTGATTTGGCGTTTAGTGTGGACGAACCACCCGTTCCCACGGATGAAAGTACACCAGCAATGAGGGTTGCTTATGAGCAGTGGGATCGATCTAATCGTCCAAGTCTGATGCTCATTAAGTCCCACATCCATAAGGGCATAAGGGGTTCAATCCCTGATTGCGATAAGGCAAAAGATTTCAAGAAGGCTATTGAAGAGCAATTTGTAAGCTCTGACAAGGCACTAGCAAGCACCCTAATGAAGAAACTTTTAGGCATGAGGCACAACAGTTCTAAAAGTGTGCGGGGACACATTATGGAGATGAGAGATATTGCGGCTCAACTTAGAGCTTTGGAGATAGAGATTTCTGAGTCATTCTTAGTGCATTTTATCCTTAACTCTCTCCAATCAGAATACACCCCTTTCAAAATTTCCTACAACACACATAAGGAGAAATGGTCTGTCAATGAGCTTTTGACCATGTGTGTTCAGGAGGAAGAGAGGCTAAAGCATGAAAATGAAATTCTAGAAAGTGTCAATCTAGTTTTCCGTGAAAACGGAAAAGGCAAGGGAAAGGGGAAGGGAAAAGGCAAAGGAAAGGGTCATGGGAAAAAGGGCAATAGTGTTCCCAATGAAAATGACAAAAATGTGCAAATGAAGCGCTCTGGAAATAAAGTTGAATGCTTCTTTTGCAAAAAGAAGGGACACATGAAGAAAGAATGCACTAAGTATAAGAAGTGGCTTGAGAAGAAACTTAAATTTTTATCCTTTGTGTGCTATGAATCAAATTTCGTTAATGTTCCTGATAATACATGGTGGATTGATTCTGGTTCTACAATTCACATTGCCAATGCCATGCAGGGTTTTCTCAGCCTAAGGAAACCGACGGGAAGTGAACAAGGCATCTATTCAGGAAATGGGATGCGTTCGCACGTCGAAGCAGTTGGGACAATTAGACTTGTTTTAAAATCTGGATTTGTTTTGGATCTTAATAATGTTTTTTATGTTCCGTCCTTCTCTAGAAACTTGGTTTCAGTATCGAAACTAGTACCTTTGGGGTTTGTTTTTAACTTTGCTGGTGAAACTTTAAGTTTAATAAAAAATAATGTCCTTATAGGACATGGAGTTTTATCTGGTGGTTTATATAAGTTAATTTGATTTGGATCTTTCTAATGAAAATAGTCTTTTAACTTTGCATGATAATGTTGGCATAAAGCATAGTATTGTCAATGAGAACTCCTCCATGTTATGGCATAGAAGATTGGGACACATTTCCAAAGAAAGAATCAAAAGATTGGTGAATGATGGAGTTTTACATGCTCTTGATTTTACTGATTTTGGTACTTGTGTGGATTGTATCAAGGGAAAACAAACCAACAAGTCCACTAAAGGTGCCAAAAGGAGTTCTCAAATTCTAGAGATCATACACACAGACTGTAGAGACTCGCGAATTTATTTTAATTTCGGAAATCGTTTATTGCATAAAAGAGTCGTATTATTATTAAAGTTATGCGTATGTTAGTGAGGGTGTACGGATATACATATTCGGTTGTGTATCGGACTCTCGGAGAATAGTAAAATGTAAGTTTTGATGTTGTATTGTTGTTTGGAGGTGTTGGTATCAAGTTGGGTTCGTTCTGGTGTCCGTCGTAATTTTTCATATTTCTGCCTAGCCAGTACCGATACTGGTTGTTGCCCAGTACCGGTACCCACTGTCCAGTCATTGATCAAATTGGTACTTTGAAGGCTCCAGTATCGGTACTGGGAGTCGCCCAGTACCGGTACCCGCTGCGTTTTCTGCAGATTTTTCAGCACGCTTTTGGGACACTATAAATACCCCCCTTTTGTCATTTCTCACTCCCAAAGCCACGAAATCAGATCCCAAAACCCTCTCTCACCCACACCACACCACTCAACTCCCACCCAAACCTCTCGATTTTAAGTTCAAATCTTCAAGATCCAAGGGTTTTCTTCCTCAAAATCACAAGATTCGTGCATTTGGTAAACCAAGGGTGAGTTTTATGTTCTTGTTCTCACTCCTTGGTGCTTACCCACGTTTTTCTCTCTCTCCTCTCGATTATTGGTTGATCTTTGCTCGTCATTCATGTTTATGGGTCGTATTCACTCGAGGTCTTGTATCTAAGCTCGGGTGGAGCTTGATTTTGGCGGGTTCAAGCTTGTTGCTCTTGGTGGACCTAGGGTTTTGCTCAAAACCCATTTAGGTAGGGATTTTTCTCTTCCTTTACATGTCTTGTGGTGATTATGCGTGGTTACGAGTGTTTATTTGTCACAAATGGTCGAATGGAATGTTTTATGGCTTGAGGATTGTGTATTTCTTGAATATGGAATTGTAGTCTTGAATGCTAAGGTCCTTTGGCCATTTGGGATGTAGTAGATTGTGTCGTCTTGCGTGGAATGAGTTTATGGTGTTGATTGTGACGATAATGTGATTGTTGATACGAAGTGAAAGTGGAGTTTATTGTGACGCAAGGGGTGGTAACACAAAATCGCAAGGGGTGGAGTATATTGTGACGCAAGGGGTGGAAACACAAGATCGCAAGGGGTGGAAATTTGTTGGAGGAAGCATGTGTGTGGGTCCGTGTGTGTGTGTTTATGTGTGTGTATGGTTATGATACTTGCCAAGGGTGTTGGTGTGCATTGTTTGAATTTGTTACTTAAATTGATTCGCGGTACCCATGTTTATCATCTCATTGCATGTAAATTTTGTAGAGATTTTCCTACTGGGCTAGTGTAGCTCAGTAAAATCCTTCTTTTCAGGTTCGAACGCCGGGCTGTAGATTGCATGACATGGTGTATAAGAAAACGAAGACTTTTGGAAGCTGACATGACTTAGTTACTCATCCATCTTTGTATTAGTCTACTTTTGGATAGAGATGGTATTGTAATTAAATTTACTTTTGTTAGATCTTTTGACATAAGATTGTAATAGTCTAAATACCTTGCGCTTGTATTTAATTTAATTTGGGCTGTGGAGCCAAGAATGTAACTTATTGAACTTGGGGAACTTGATTTGTAATTTCAACAAGTGGGAAAGCTCATTTTGGGTATTATTAGTCGTATGTGTGGATTATTTATCAAAATGGTTTATTTATTTATGTTGAAAATCGAGGGCGTGACACAGACCTCTGTGGACCGTTTACTCCACCTTGTTCTAATGGTCAAAGATATTTTGTCTCGTTTATTGATGACCATACACGATATATGTATCTTTACCTCTTATTTGAGAAGGCTGAAGCACTGGATGCTTTCAAAGCCTATAAAGCAGAGGTAGAAAAACAAACGGAAAAGAAAATCAAAATCGTGCGATCGGATAGAGGTGGAGAATATTATGGGAGGTACACAGAATTGGGACAATTACCTGGTCCATTTGCCAAGTTCCTAAAAGAAGAAGGCATTATAGCTCAATATTCAATGCATGGCACACCACAACAAAATGGTGTTGCGGAAAGGAGGAACCGTACGCTTATGGACATGGTGAGAAGCATGTTGAGCTACTCAAATATTCCTATGAATTTGTGGAGTGAGGCCCTTAAGACCTCTGTGTATGTGTTAAATAGGGTACCATCTAAATCTGTACCCAAGACACCTTTTGAATTATGGAAAGGATGGAAGCCAAGTTTGAGACACTTACACACTTGGGGATGTCCGGTAGAAGTGAGGGTATACAATCCGAACATGAAGAAATTAGACCCAAGAACAGTTAGCGGTTTTTTTATTGGGTATGTCGAAAACTCGAAGGGTTTTAGATTTTATTGTCCTTCCCACAAACTGAGAATTGTTGAAGCTAGAAATGCTAAATTTCTCGAGGATTCAGAATTAAGTGGGAGTAGTGGTTCTCAAACCGTCGAGTTTGAGGAGTTAAGAGATCCTGTTGAGAACTCAACTGGGCAAATGATTGTTATTCCTAGTTTAGTACCAACAGTCGCCGAGGAATAATCAGTTCACGAACCACCACTCCAAGAGGAACATGTTCATCAAGCACCTTCCACCCACAACTTGCCTGAGCAAGTGGGAGCAAGGAAATCCTCAAGACAAAGGAGACCAGCAATTTCTAGCGACTACCTTGTGTATCTACAAAAGTCTAATTTTGATGTTGGACCTAATAATGATCCTAGTTCATTTTCACAAGCTGTGAATGGGGTCAATTCTGCACTATGGTACAATGCCATGAAGGAAGAGATGGAATCTATGGCTACAAACATTGTTTGGAATCTCGTCGAATTACCAAAAGGTGCTTCAGCCATAGGCTGTAAGTGGGTCTACAAGACCAAAAGAGATGCTTCTGGTAATATAGAGCGATATAAAGCCAGGCTTGTAGCAAAAGGTTTTACTCAAAAGGAAGGAATTGATTACCACGAGACTTTCTCTCCAGTTTCTAAGAAAGACTCGTTCAGGGTTGTCATGGCATTAGTAGCTCATTTTGATTTAGAGTTACATCAAATGGATGTGAAAACAGCTTTCTTGAATGGGGATCTTGAAGAAGAGGTATACATGGTTCAGCCCGAGGGATTTTCTTCCAAGGATAATCACTTAGTTTGCAGATTAAGAAAATCTATTTACGGACTAAAACATGCCTCACGACAATGGTATTTCAAGTTTCACAATACTGTCACTTCATATGGTTTTGTGGAGAACGGTGTTGATCAATGCATATACCTCAAGGTCAGTGGGAGTAAGTACATATTTTTGGTCCTGTATGTAGATGACATTTTACTTGCAAGCAGTGATTTGGGGTTACTACATGAAACAAAAATGTTTCTTTCACAAAGTTTTGAGATGAAGGATATGGGCGAAGCGTCTTATGTCATTGGCTTGAGATTCATAGAGATAGATCCCGTAGGATATTAGGACTTTCTCAAAAGGCCTACATTGAAAAAGTTTTGGAAAGATTTAGGATGAACTTTTGTTCATCTTCTGTGGCACCAATTGTCAAAAGGGATAAGTTCAGTCTCAATCAAGCACCACACAACGGTTTGGAAAGTGAACAAATGAGAAGCATACCCTATGCTTCTGCAATTGGCAGTCTTATGTACGCACAAGTCTATACAAGACCTGACATTGGGTTTGCAGTGGGTATGTTGGGAAGATACCAGAGTAATCCAGGATTAGAACATTGGAAGGCTGCTAAGAAGGTCATGCGGTACTTGCAAGGAACCAAGGACTACAAGCTTACATACAGACGTACTACAAGCTTACATACAGACGTATGAACACTTTGGAAGTGACTGGATATTCCGATTCAGATTTTGCCGGATGTCTAGACACTAGGAAGTCCACTTCAAGATATATATTTCTTCTTGCTGGAGGAGCTATATCTTGGAGGAGCATCAAACGGTCCATTACGGCTTCGTCAACTATGGAAGCAGAATTTATTGCATGCTATGGAGCTACATCACAGGCTTTATGGTTGAGGAATTTCATCGCAGGACTAAGGGTCGTTGATTCAATATCGAGACCAATGAGGATCTTTTGTGATAACTCAACTGTAGTTTATTTCTCTAAGAACAATAAGAGTGGCAACCGAAACAAGCATATCGACATTAAATATCTTGTCGTTAGAGAGAAAGTCAAGGCACAGGATGTGATTATTGAGCACATTAGTACCGAGTAGATGATTGCGGATCCCATGACCAAAGCATTACCGGCTAAAGTATACAATGATCATACAATGATCATGTTGGGCGCATGGGACTTATTTGCTCCTTTTTTAATTTCGCTTTCTCAATTTCTCAGTTTGCGAATGAGTTTTTCTATGAATAAAGAACATGACGTTTGATTGTGCACATAAGGTATTTGTCATGTATTTTATCTATTGGGATATAAAAAAGACCCTATATGACTGATGAATAGTTATAAATAAAAGTATCTATTTTACTCATTGAAGGGTATCTTTCATTGTGATGCATGGAAGGAAATGCCTACTTGTTACGGCACAACCGCTATGATCCATTGTTTGATATTTTTTGTGTTGAGTAGAAGGTTTTACAGGATTCAAAGACATGGGCAACTCTAATTTTATGGCCATATTATAGAACTTATCACCTGTTGTGGTTTACATATGTCTAATGGGTTAAGTGGGAGAATGTTAGAATAAACTCTTGTTAAGAGTTGTAATGATCATGACCCACTTAGACAAATTGTGTGATGAGTTTAATCATTTATTGCCCACTTCCATCATGATTAAAGTGATGGTTCTTTGATGTTTCATTTCCCACGTATAATTCATTATACTAGTGTATTTGCATTACTAGGAGTAATGGTTACATAATTGTACTGGTGTATTATGGTTTAATTCATTACAGCAGTTACAGGAAGCTTTTGGCTTCTCCACCTGCTTCATTACACTAGTTTGAGTTTCTTTGATGGAGAGAAACCAAAGAGTCTTGAGGAGATAGAGGGTCCTAACCTAGCAACTATAAAAGCTTATGATATCCATCGATCAAGGCATCAAGTCCTGCATAGGTTAGAAGACACCTATATCGAGTGAGTGTGAGGGTCAGTGATCTACTTGAACAACAATGGCCGGAGGTTGGTAATCCAATCTCTGCTGCGTCTTTGTCTAATTGTCTCACATGGTTTGCTCATGATTGACTATTTTGATAGGAACCCCGAATTGCTTGGCTTGTCGTTCTTATAATCCTACTAGTATCTTACCTTCTTTTATTTATTTTCCTATAGAGGTCCCATAGACGACCCACGTTGTTGGGAGACACTGGAACAAAAATATAGTTTTCAACAACGCTATAATTTGCGGTTTTTGAAATGCCACCGTACATTGTACGCTTTTTTATGGCACATGTAAAAAATGTCATCTAAGATGTGATTTCAAAGGATGTGTGTTACCGTTGAAACAATTACCGGCGTTTTAAAGAAATGATATGGTAAATATATAAGCCTTAATACGTTTTGATATTACACGACACTGGCCGGCATTAGAGAGCTAGAAGTGACACTACAACTTTTTTGCGGCATTTGTCATCTCTTCCATGATGTTTTGTAAATGCGGAAAATATTTAATTTTCTTGTAGTGAAAGAGAGACAAGTACAACGAGTGGTGGGACCACATCAACTAGTGCACATACACAAAGAAAAATAAGAGTAATATGAATCGAAGGGTGCATGAGCTCCTATATACGTCACCAATAATGATGCTACATAAACAACTCTTTACCATAACCCGTCAACACTCTTGACTCAGGAATAAGGAAAACAATAATGCCAACTTTTTTTTAGGTGTTTTTGATATATCACTATGCTACTTTAATTTCTAGATTCAATTTGAGATATGAATTTAACGAATATATACAAGAGGACAGAATGGTGAAGGAAATAAACTTTTTTTTTTCTATAGTTTTTCTCTATCATGTTTGTTTCCCTTCTTTTATACTTTTTTTTTATCGGCAAATTTTCTTTTGCCGAAAATTTGCCGATAAAAAAAATGCAAAAGAAGGGTCAGAATTTAGGTCTCGTTAACGATATTTGTTTCTTTTTATCAACCCACAATATTCATGCTCTTGTCTTCGCGCTTGCTGTTAGCTAGGTTTTGAATCGTCCGTTACTATTTTTACATATCAAAAAGAACCTAAATCGAATATTGCAGGTATCTATGATTTATTTCGTGCCATTGTCCAATATTGAATATAATTATCAATTACTAACACATATCCTTTGGTCTATCGAACTGTGTATTTATCGTTTAAATTGTGTTACGTTCCACAGCAATTTCTGCAGGGCTACCTTTTCTCAACCCTTACAAGAATATTGGCGCAGATTTTGGACATGGAGTTAACTTCGCAGTCGCTGGCGCTACTGCACTACCGGTAGAATTTCTGGCCAGCAAGCTTATTTTTCCACTGCTAACCGAGAGAGCTTGCTATGCGTGCAACTCGATTGGATGTCCGGGCATTTCAGTTCTATTTGCTCTACCAGTCTACCGAAAGAGGTAACTGCCACAGTCAAATCGACGCTATTTTATGAGTGAATTTGTTTCTTGAGAAAATGACGGTTCAAGACGTGTTTTGTTAATTAATACCCGTCAATGACATTTTCAGCATTAATAAATATTCTCAGCATGTCCTTGACGGGTATTAGTTATCAAAACACGTCATTGACCGTCATTTTCCCTTGTTTCTCCACCTCCCATCTATTTGAACTACACGCAAATCGCAACATAATACAATATACAAGCAATGTTTCTGTTTTACATGTTTGTGTTTGATAGATTGCGGGGAGAAGCTAAAGAAATCTCTATTCATTGTTGGAGAGATAGGCGGAAACGATTTCAATTATGCACTAGTGGAAGGAAAAAACATTGAGGAAGTCAAGAGCCTTGTGCCCGATGCCATCAAAGCTATATTAGATGCTGTTAGAGTATGCTCGTTTTCTAGATTTTCTTCGTGTATTTTTCCTTTTTCGTGTGCTTCGAAACAAAAAGATTGACGCTTTGTTTGGTTCCCATCTCAGAAATATTCTCTCCAAAATTTTTGATTGTTTCATCATCCGTTTTTTTTTTCGCTTTAAGTAATTTTTTATAAATTTTTCTACTTTTTGGATGTATACCGTGTATTTCTATTAAAAAGTCAAAAAGTTTGTTAAAATATTAAAAATTTGATTAAAGACAAAAATAAACGCAAACCTATATAGCATTTTATATCTAAAAAATGTACTCATATCTCAAAACTGACAACCAAACGAAAGACCACTACTACAAAAATAGATAAAGACCTCGGTCATTTGGTGTGATCTTTCACTTTTAATCTCGCATTCAAAATCGTGGTCTATCAAGGTGTAACTAAAAGTCTCTATCTTTTAACCACAGGATAAAAATCGTGATTAAAACTCATTAAAACCGTGACTAAAAACATAAAAACTATGATTAAAATGATAAAACCGTGACCTTTAATAGCTTAACATCTCAGCTTTATTATAAAACCGTGGTTGTTTAGGGAGAAATAATTACAATGATAAAACCGTGACCTTTAATAGCTTAACATCTCAGCTTTATTATAAAACCGTGGTTGTTTAGGGAGAAATAATCTCAATTTTTGAAAAACCGAGATTAAAAGTGGTGTTTTCCTAAGGGAAAAAATCCTACTCTATTTCTCATATTGGGTTTTGAACCCAAGTCTCTTAAGTTTTACATAGAAGCTTTAACCAACTACACTACACACATTTTTTAATATATAATTGAAATATTTAATACTCCATATAACATATGCGTTTAACTTACGATCTCAGTTTTTAGATGACTGAGATTAAAGATTATTTTTATCTCAGTTTTTCTGAAATGAGATATATTCTTTTATATACAATCTCTCAATTTTTCAAAAACGAAATCTATTCTTTAAGTTACAATCTCACTTTTAGATTACTGAGATTAAAAAATCTTTTCATCTCAGTTTTTTCCGAAACGAGATAGTATATTCTTTCATATATAATCTCAATTTTTTGAGAATGAGATCTATTCTTCAAGTTACGATCTCACTTTTTAGATTACTGAGATTAAAAAATCTTCTCATCTCAGTTTTTTCGTATAACTGAGATGAAAACTATAGTCTATAACATTTTATTACGCTTTTACAAAAAGTGAGATCTTTTTAGTTTTTGTACCGTGATCTTTATATTATTTTGTAGTATTGCGTTTTCCTCATTTTAAATACCGTCACTCCCAGATAGTTTCATTTGATGCATTTTTATCAGGTAGAACTGTGATTTTAATTCCCTTACATGGGTTGCAGAGAGTCATCAGTTATGGAGCTGATAGAGTGATAGTCGCCGGAAATTGGCCGTTTGGTTGTTTTCCGATCTATCTTACTGTATTCCAGACCGGCGACCCTACGGCTTACGATGAAAAGCAATGCCTGAAACAACTAAATGACCTCTCGATGTATTTCAACGACCAGTTACGAAACGCTATTCACGAGTTGAAGAAAGAGTTCCCTGATGCATCCATCGCTTATGGAGATTACTACAACGCATTCCTACAGCTTTTGAATAATGCTTCAGCTCTTGGTAAGTCTCTACCTAGCTACAAGCGATGATATTTTTTTTGAACAGAAAAAAAAAAGATTTTATTAATCTTTGAAAATAAATTACAAAGATTAAAGAGATCTAAAGCACGAGACATCACAACGGAACATGAGGAACCCACAAAGGAGGCTCCCCAACACACCGGCGACCACATGCCATTGGGACTCAAAGGGGGAAAAACACCAAACTGCGGATGAGAAGCCAGCCAAGACTCCAAAAAAAGCCCAAAAAGAAACACCTCTCCAAAACAATGTGGCACATCTATTGGTTTTCCGTTATGTAATTACACTAATGCTTTGGTGACTATGTCTGAGCATCATATTTTAGATACTATGTAATATGTCACTGCTTTATCGATCGGTAGAATATTTTCTATTACATTCTACCGATACAGTGGTAGCATGGAATTACTCATGTAATTAAGTAGTATATGGGTCTGTAGCAAAGTTGTCAATCCTGTACCGGCCAGCGTACCGTTTTCACTTCTGGAATGGTACGTACCGGTACCGGACTGTATCTCGGTACCGTTCCGGATTTACCGCAATTAATATTTTATATATATTTAATATATATCTACCATATATATTAGTTTAGAGCCCACAAGTTTAAAAAAAAAAAAAAATTACCGGAACGAAACACCGGAATGTCCGGAACAGCACGGTATCGACCGGTACATCCGGTATTGGCCGGAACAGCCCGGTACGGAACGGATTTCACAACTTGGGTCTGTAGGGGTTTTTTTTGGGTAAACTTCATTAACACCCCTAGAAGTTTTTCTTAATGATAGATATATACCCCTCACATATGAGAAATAACAATAAATGAACCTGTTGTGGTTTCTATGTGCGTTTTTATTTACACTCACAATTGACAATTCTCTTTCCAAACACGTGACAGAATGAGCCAAAATTGACTTATATCTAAAATTCACCCTTTCTGATAATAAAAAGTAATAAAAATCTATCAACTCTCTACCTACTTTCTCTCATGAGCGTAAGCTTTACACGAGAACCATGTACTATCTTCTTTTTGTTCTCGCGTGGTTCTTCTATAGTTTGTTCCTTTTTTTAATTTTATTATTCTGCCATAACGAAGTTTTGTTCGTTTTGGCAGCCGATTTTATTTCTCGATTATTAATGGTGTTTCTTTCTTTGTTGGATATACAGGTTTTGATGTCACCTCTGCAAGAAAATCCTGTTGCGGGATTGGTGGTCCTTACGACTTTACTCTGACTTTGTTATGTGGATTCCCCGGGGTTCCTGTTTGTTCCCAGCCAAATCGTTACATACACTGCATGGGATGGGATTCACTTGACACAGGAGGCATTATAGACTAATGGCTGGTTGATGACTACATTTTACCAAATCTCGGATGCAATGTTTAACATCTTAATAACTTGACAAATTGGGCCAAGTGGCCAAGTCTATGATATTTTTGTAATTAATTCCGTTGCTAGATTTTCACTCTCAGTTTTTCTCTAAACGACGATGAGGCCGGGTAGTGACTTTCACACTCTTTTCTTATACAACCACATTATTTTTTGTCTTCTTGTGATGTGAATTTACGATGTTGTCCTTCACAACACAAGAAAACAAAAAATGAGTGTGGTTATAAAAAAAAATGTGAAAATCAATTACCAAAGATTGATATGAAGAACTTGACATTTGCTGGGTTTGCCGAGGGGTGCAGTACAGGGTCTCCGATTCCCACTTGTTCTTTATAAGTTTTTCTTTGTCTTTGTTAGTTTTTCTTCTTAAGACTTGTTCCTCTTAGCTTTTCAAACTTTTTGACGTTTTGATTTTGTTCAGTTTTTTTTTCGTGTTTTTTAGTTTTGCGCCAAACTTTTGTAGATTATTGTTCGTCTTGACAAGAGAAATCAGGAAAACCCAAAAAAAAAAATTACTTTACCAAAATATCTTTTTAATATTCTACATAAAGCTACGAAAATATCCAAGATAAAGCACGTGCTTTCAGGGCGTTATCTTGGATATTTTCAAAAATATATGGATAAAAAAATTACTTTAGCAAAATATCTTTTTAATATTCTACATAAAGCTACGAAAATATCCAAGATAAAGCATGTGCTTTCGGGGCGTTATCTTGGATATTTTCAAAAATATCCAAACAGTTTTTTTCTTTTCATCCAACCCTTGGTTGGATTCCCCTTTCCCTTTCCCCCATCTTGATATACTCTTTGTCAAGATTTCTGAATAAAATTTTTTGCCTATCAAAAATAAAAAGTAAAAAAATTTTGCTTTGTTAATTTCTCTCGTCGAGACGTATCAATAATTCACAAAAGTTCGGCGAGACTACCAAACGCGAACTTTCTTTGAATAAGGGCAAAAGGCTAAAAAGTCCCAAAAGCTCCTTAGGAGAACAAGTTGGAGTCTTTGATCATCTTGAAAGTGTTAGTTGTTTGTACCTATGCTTGGAGAGGTGTTTTAAGTGGCCTATAAATTAAAATGTTTTGCTATGAATAAAATGAGTAGAGAGTAACATGAATCACATTAGCCTTTGCTTGTGAGAAGATTATCTTCTTGTTTACTCTTAACATTCATTAGATTTCGATGGATGGTGAGTTTGATTAGCCCTTATTTTTTGTTCGAGTTGTAATTTTCAGAAAACTTGCCCCTCTTTTCTAGAGGAAATACGTGATAATTTGGGCCAACTTTTCACCATATTTTTTACACAATCTTTTTGATTGCTTCATCTTCTTTTTCTACCACTATATTTGGATGTAATTTTTACGTCGTATCGTTATGCTCTAAGTCACATAATTTGTGCGCGTAATGAGAGTGCCAGCGTGAAATCTATTCAAATCTATGATAGTGAGAATTTAGAGCGCGAACACAAGGTACATTCCGAGAAAAAATTTACTCTGTAGTACTACTAATTAATATAGCTCAAAATTTTTATAGCCACATACACATCTACCAACCCACCTCCAACCACACCCCTTCCCTTCAATCGTGATGAGCCCACGCATACTTAAGAGGAGAGTGGTTGGAGGTGTTTTTTTTTTATTTTTTATAATTGGATGTCCAGTCCAGTTTTTGCGTATCTCAATTAATTCCGGAACACTTATTATTTTCTCACAACCCCTCGTCTAAGCTGACATTTGTGAAATTAATAATTAATTGTTAGAGTTTTTTTTCATTTTTATCCCCCAAACTATGCAACTTTTCTCTACTTAGTCCCTAAACTATCAATTTAATGATTTCATCCCCTCAACTATCATATCGTTACCTACTTAGTCCAATAGATAACGGAAGTTAGAAATTTGGACGGAAAATACCATGTAAGACCTGTTTGAGACCTTGTGGAACATATACTTGATTATGAGAACCTTAGAAATAAAAATCAATTATGACCCTTTAGGATAAAATGATCAGAAAAATATGATCTTCAAACCGGTTTCAACTGATTAAAAATTAGAGCAATTAATCTTTTAGCCATATTTTTTAGTATATAAACCTTCTTAAAAAATGAAGTGCTCGAATTTTCAATCTGTTTGGATCGGTGCTAAGATCTTATTTTTCTGATCATATTATTCTAAAGAATCATAATTAATTTTTTACTTCTAGGGCTATCATAATTAAAAATCTATTTTTTATTTGGGACCCTTTAGAATAGATACTTGATTATGAGAGTTCTAGAAACAAAAATTAATTATAACCTTTTAACATAAAATGATCAGATAAATAAGATTTTCACACCGGTTTACAAAGATTGAAAATTAGAGCGTTTAATTTTTAACCATATTTTTAATATATAAACCGTCTAAATTCTATATAAAGAACTCAGTCTTTTAAAAAAATAATATGTATGTGTCATTCTCTATCAAATGCATCGCAAGATTATGATATATGAACCTTGTAAAAAAACGAAGTGCTTCAATTTTTAATCTGTTTAAATCGGTGAGAAAATCTTATTTTTCTGATCATTTTATCCTAAAGGGTCATAATTAATTTTTATCTCTAAGGTTCTCATAATCAAGTATCTGCTCTATATGGTCTCAAACAGGGCCTTACGTGACATTTTCCATCTAAATTTCTAATTTCCGTTATCTATTGAATTAAGTAGGTAACAGTATGATAGTTGAGTTCATGAAATTGTCAAATTAATAGTTTATGAACTAAATTGAGATAATGTGTATAGTTTGGGGTATAAAATGAAAAAAAAAAAGGTTAATAAAGACTACAGAGTCGTTTCCTCTCGGGAGTCGGAGTCCATTCTACAGCAGCAAACTCGTTCCCTCTCATCTCCTCTGTTCCCTTCAGATAATACCGTATTTCTAACTGTCGGCCCTAAACCACAATTCGATCAGAATCAGAACTTCCACTCCACAGTCAGCAGCTCCGTCGACGATCGGCGGCTCAGGCAACGATCAGAACAGGTACCCTCACTTTCCCTCTTTCCGATTATAGTGCAAGTAAAAGCTTTTACTTAGTACTCCATCCCATAATATTTGTCTGATCCGCAAAATAATGACGTAAAAATAATATATTTTTTGCAAGAAAAATTCAAATTTTTTTCAACAATTCATTAGATATCGATGAGTTTTTGTAATTTATTGAAAGAAATGCATTATTTTTTAGTCCTCGTTTTGCGGACCGGACAAATATTATGGGACGGAGCATGATTTGCAAGAGCGGCTCCACTGGCTTTCGAGGTGTTCGAGCGAACCCGTTCCAAAAAATGCACTAAAATTTTACTTATAATAACTATATAGGTTTAATAGTGTCTGCAGAAGTCCAGAGTAAATGGAAACTCATTTACACGTGGAAAAGAAAGGAAAGGAAAGGGAAATTAAAAGATTATCTTCCCATTGTTTGGTTTAGAAAGAAAGTGAGAACAATTAAGAAAAGAAATTTGTGCCCAGTATATTTTCCTCCCTTTCTTTCTTAGCCGTTTTCCTTTCCATATGCTCCAAACGGACCCTTAAATTTGTAAGAAAGTAAATCATATAACTCAATAAAACAAAGTAAACTAGGCCCGAAAAGTTTCCAACCAAAACAAATAGTACATATTATACAGCAGCAAAAGTGTGTCTTTTTTCCTGCTCGCTCTTAGAGAGTTATCGATGTTCTCTTTCTTGTTTTTTTTTTTCTTTTAATCGAAATTGTTTGTGAACGATCCCGTTTTACCATTTTAGGGTACTCTTTGCTATTGGTAATTGGAAACTGATTTCGCGCTCCACTTTTTACTGACGGCTAGTAACTTCATGAACAAAGTGGAGCCCCATCCGTAAAAAGTGGAGCGCAAAAATCAAAATCCTTGGTAATTTCCTTAATTTTCTAACCTTTACGCTTTGCCCAGATATAAGATGCCATTTTCGGGTTCCATTTTTTAGCACGATGGCCAAAATGAACTCTTTCTTATGCGTTTTTGTCACCGCTGCAGCCACCCCTGATGATTTGTAGTTTTTGATTTAGTGTTTCCTGCTCTTGGTATTATGAAGGAGTAGGATGAAGAATTTTGTGGAGGAAGATCGAATCAGTCAACTACCTAACGATATTCTGGTAAACATTCTGTCTCTGTTGAACTCCGTGGAAGCAGCAGGCACATGTGTCCTCTCTAAGAGATGGCAATATGTATGGACTCATGTTACAGCCCTCAACTTTTATTCCCCGAAGAAACTTAGGGCCATTGAGAAGGCTTCCAAATGTGTGACCTATGTTAGAACGGATGAGTACATAGATATGGTGAATCGAGTTATACAATTGCATCAGGGTTCCCATATAACCGAGTTCAAAGTCTTCTTCTTCATGACTGGCAGGGAATTTCGTTGCGACGTTGATGAGTGGTTCAGTTTTGCCATCCGCAAGTCCGTTCAAAGACTTGACCTTAACTTAGGTGGTTCTACTCTTCTAGGAAGAAGATGTGAAAGGAACACAGTCGGTTTTACCAGCGTAGTTCCTCTTCCAGACGAGTTTTATACCCTCAGCAATAAAGTTTATTCTCTCATCAAAAGCCCTTATGGTCTATCCTGCATACAGTCACTCACAGAACTCTCTTTGACATGTGTCAATGTAACTGGGGAGCTTGTTGAGCACTTCCTATCCAATTGTCCACTTCTCCTTCGGTTGCGTGTGTGCTTCTCACGGCGTCTGGTCAATCTTAAGGTTGCCGGTCCTTCGCTTTGCTTGAAGTTCTTAGAGATATCCAGATGCCCTGATTTAAATACTCTTGATATTTATGCCCCAAACCTTGCCTACTTGATCTGTCTTGGACTAGAGAGATCAACCCGAGTTATTGTTAGGAATGCTCCTTTGTTGGTTGACCTGGCTGTTGAACGTCATGGAGGGTTTTTGAATGCTTTTCCAGCAAGCTATTTCTCTCAGCTAGAGAGCCTGACGTTGAGCTTTGATTTTTGCAGGGTTAGTATGTACTCGTCTATTGCGGTTGATCTGCGAATTTGATTTTGACTAATGTATTGAAAAACGAGTTCTGTAAATTGACAAAATAGAGCCTATGTGGCTTATCATGAGCTTCATCTTTCAGGACACATTTGCACCCCCACTTCTTCCGGAATTTACTAATCTGAAGAACTTGACATTTGCTGGGTTAGAAGACGAAAAACACAGCTTCCTTGATTGGACTTCCCTAATCGAGAGATCTCCCTTCTTGCGTACTTTTACATTACAGGTGAACGCCTTCTCTGTTTATCTTACTCGTGGCTTTCTTCGAAACCCATTTTGTGGTTTATACAACTCTATTAGTGTTGGTTTATGTATGTGTAGAGGTTTTTATTTGTAATGTTTTTAAGATGCCAAATTTACCATACATCGAGATGTTTGGATGCAAAAGTGAAACACTTGTGGCCAAACTCTATTGGTAGAAGCTTCCGCTTTGCAACTACACAAACACAGCTACTGTGATGTTGATGTTTGAGGTTAAGTATGTACCCCACCTCTACCTTCGAGATTCATATTATAGAGTACTGTGATGTTGATGTTTGGGTCTCAATGTTTTTGTTACCATGTGTATATTCGTAAAATTCAAGTAGCGTACTTGGTCAAGTTTTAATGGATCCGTAACTATTCCTCGTTTAGTTGTGAATTTCTTGATTTTTCTTGTGGTAGTCCTTCTTGTAATGGTTTCCATAGCTCAGCTCTGATGTTCATATAAAACCAGTTGGATCAATTCTTTGGAAAATGTTCCATACTGATACATATACATTCTCACACACAATTACAAAATTTGCACATTTTTATTCAGCTAGCTATGGATGGGGACTCAAACTTGGATGAAGTGGCACAAGACTTTTTTTTTTTCCAGACATTGGGAATATGCATGCTATGCTATTTCTTGGTGCAATATAGACACAGAAGGGAGACCTTTCTAGATCATAGAGGATGACTAATTAGGTGAACCAAAAGAATGTAAGTGGTGATACTTTGAGAAGAGGTGGAGTTGATTTTATTTGATCTGGAAAGTTTTGTTTATGTTTATTTTCAGCCTAGGGTACTTGTTAAGAAGAATTTGAAGTGGTGGTGCTCAAGGAAGAAATGAAGTGGAGACAGAAACAAACATAGAGATCAACTAAAATTAGAGAATACTACTAAATGACTTACCGTCAAGATGGTTAGTTGTTAGGGTGGTTAATGTTAACATATGGAAAGTGAGTGTCTGGAGGATTACCAGAACTACGAGGGATTTCTGCATTTTTTGTTGGGACTGGGAGATAAAAATACTCTTGTTTTCCTTGGTTTGCCAAGAGGCATATATTTAGCCCAACAGCATGAAATGATTTAAAAATCGCGCCTAGGCGATGGCCTAGGCGTGAGGCGACCCTATATCGACTCAGAGGTGTGAAGCGAGGCGAGGTTGCCTGAGGCGAACGACTAGTCGTGAGGCGCCTTAAAAGCTCGACTAGGCATCGTAACCGTACACCCAGCCTTCATCGACCCTTGTAGGCCCCTGTATAGCCTTTGCCAGCGTCTGAAACCCTTTGAAACCTAACACCCATCCACCGCCGACCACTTTCAACCCTCGAAACCTCACACCCAGTCACCGTCGACCCCGTATGCACTTGCACAGCCCTCGTCGGCGATCGAAACCCTTCAAAACTTAACACCCATCCACCGCCGACCTTTTTCCACCCTCGCCATCCACCAGAAAATGATTTCTGACCACCGACGAACTTCAGTTGTGCTCAAACTTGTCTGGGTCCTTCCGATTTCACTCAAAATCAACTGGGTCCAGATCCAAAACCAGTTTGAAGCAGGTTTCAAGTGAGATTGAGGGCTGGGTGGTTGCGATTTAGGGTCAGAGAGTTGAAAATAGGTAGATCTGATGAAAACTAACAATTTTTACCTCATTTAAAGTTTTAAAAACTATATTTTGACCCCATAAAAATTATATTTTGCAATATGGTGTTGTGAATATGATGTTATGAGTGAATATTGCTCATATATATATATATTACAACGCTCGCCTCACCTCGTCTTTTACGGGCTTTGTTGCCTCACCTTCGCCTCACGCTTTTCAATCACCCAACTCACTACTGAGGTGTGGATGTGTGCACTTAGGTGCAAGGAGAACGGAGTTCAGAAGTTCAACACAACTCCTCTTCCAAGGTTCTAAATGCTAATCTAAGTATTCTAACAATACTCACTTTCGCCGATTTAAAAAACTCAATGTGGGGACATCTTTATTCAAAGCTTCTTTCCGATAATCTAGTTTAATTTGCTGGCAGAGTATCCATGAATGGGGTATGTGGGAGGGGTACATTGGGTGGGCACGTAACCTTTAGTAATAAATGCACAAAGTGGCTGGCCATAGACTCGAACTCACAGCCTCAAGGTTAGTATGTGAAGTCTTGGTAAATTCAGTTTGCACCCCTGCACTTTACATCAAATCCCACTTTGTGCCTTCCACTTGAATTGGGATTGTCAAAAGACTCAAAACCAAATAACTAGCGGAAGTTATCATTTAAGGTCATTAGAGGGAAAAAACACATTGATTCCCTTGCCAAAATCACGTGGTTGCCCTCCCATTGAGGTTATGTATATGAAGTTATATATCAAAGATTCAAATACAGCCATACACAAAATATCCAAAAAGCAAATTAATTCCAAAAGCAAAAGATGCGTAGTTGCATAGAGGAAAGCATCCAAAAACCAAACTAAAAACAGTAGCTGTAATTCAAGCACATCTTAAGTTCACAAACTCAGAAGTAGGTGCAATTAGAGTACCATGGAGTCACAAACTAAACAAAAAGGTAGCAGTAGGGTTCTTCGAATGAAACTAAAGGAGTTCCCTGGGAGCTTGTGTTTCCTTTAGGGTGCTTAGACCTTGCTGCCTTTTACAGTAAAGATCTTCGTATAACTTATTCTGATCTCCAAGTAAATGTAGCAGGCCTCAAAGAAGTTGAAACTGAAGCTGGTGCAGATAATTGTTGAAGTTGCTCCTGCAATCACTGGTGCTGATAATTTTTCCTATGCTGATCTGATGGCCTTGGTAGTAAGGTTCATGCTGGTGGTGCTTTCCTTCTAGCAGTGTTTGCTGTTGGTGATGTTTCCCTAGCTATCTTTGTCCTTGTTGAACCAGCCACAGTAGCCTGTGATGAACTTAACCTTAGTGACGCTTTTCCACCTTAGCTGCAAGAACCCATGCATTCTGCGTTCTAACACGAGCTGCAATATACATAATTGAACAAATAAGAAAACCAAACTCGCCTTTTTCTTTGTGTAAACCAATTTCTTCCACCTTGGTTTGTTCTTTTGGTGATCCACATTGGGTGGGTTCTTGCACCACCTGTAGTTATGTCCCCATGTGCCACAATTTCCACAGCTTAGTGATGCCTTCTGCTTTTAACCTTGTCTCCTTTTGATGGGTTCATCTGATTCTGTTCTTCCTTTTTAGGCAAATGTGGAGGCAATGGCGGCTGCAACCCAGTTCCAGTCCACATAGTATGGCCGTTTAAAGGTTGTCTGATCTTGTCCTAAATATGTAGATTGGTTGATGTCCAATAGATTCCAATACATTTTGTATATTGAAATCCTTTGTTTCAGCCTCTACTACTGTATATTGAATTGGAATCATTTGATTGTTGGCATCCATTCCAATTGCAGTTAAAATCTTACCAGTCAAACTTTCTTTCTGATGGCAGCTATGAAACTGAGAAATAGCCTACACCCTGCCCAAAACCCTCTCTTGCAAGCCCCAAGTCAGATATATCATCTTTCAAAGATAGGCTGCACATTTGGAGGTTGAGGAGGCATAACTTTCATGATGATTGCAATCCCAGTGTTGGTTTGTCTTAGCTTTGCACGATAGTCCCAAAGTCTAGCATATTGTTCAATGGTTGTAGCCTCTATGAGGCTAAATGACTAAATGCCTTTCTTTTGGCCCTTTAAAGCTGGTTCCTAGATGCCTCCGCTTTCCACTATAGTCCTCCTGGACTTACTTGGACGATTCAGTTGACCAATTAGGATTTAACCAAATGCTATTCAAATATAGTCTATTGGAGGCCTTGGGTGTTTGGAGTGGCCATTTTCGACCAAGCTGTCTTTCGGAATGGGGCTTTGACGAGAATTGATCCATGGCTCTCTTTTTTTTTTGATAAGTGATCCATTACTCTCTTATTTCACTGGTGGGGAAAAATGTTAAACTTCAAAAGTAGGGCTCTCTATTTGACCTTAGCTGACTCGGAATACTTGTGTTTGTTTCAATATACGGATAATCATTTTGCAGTTCAATGTTGGGGTAGTGGGGCCAAAGTTCAACATCAGCGTGAAAGTATAGGTTTAGGGGTATAGAAGTCATTTATGAGCGTTTGTAATGTGGGTTGCATGGACTAAAGTTTGTCCTCTTGATGACGTAATGATTGAATGGGGGTAATTTGTCTTCCGATGTACGTACTTTAAGTTTCCTAAATGTCTGTAGCCTGGTAACTGGTTTTATGCTATGTTGTGCTTAATTCTTTAAACGTAGTAGTAGCAAATGAACTTGGCAAATTGACATTGTAACATTTGTAGTTTCTTTCTTTACATTCTTTCTACAGTTATTGTCACCTAAAGGGATACGGAGACAAATTCAGAACAGGCCTAATGAGGCAGTTGCATTGCAAATTCTGAGCAGGCATACTGAACGTCGTCTTAAGTGCCTTGAGGTGGTGACATTTGTTGGCAATATCGATTTCATGCTTTTAGACTACTTTTGCCAGCATGCTGTGCCACTCAAGACAATTATTGTTGACTGTCGCCCTCCAAGCTTAGAGCAATGGCAAGAGTTCGAAGAAAATGAGAGTTCGATGGAATTGAGAAAACTGAAAGGACGACTACCTCCTCAAGTCAAGTTAGTTATATGCCCGTGATCTCCTACCCACCCAGTAGCATATTCGAATCAAGATCCACACAACAACTACCTGGAGTCATTGATTAATTATTGTACTTGTTAACTTGTACTGTTTATTTGTGTGTTCATGTTTATAAGATACATGTAGCGTTTGGGGCTTTAACCTAATTAGTAAATTGTTCTTTTTCAGTTGGTTGTTTTAAGCGGTCTGTTGCTTGTAGAGAAGTACAAACAAATGAACTTCCCTTTCCAGTTTGTAACAATGGATAAAGGTTGATAAGAAGTGAGGTACCTTTTCCGTACTGAAACGGTGGTGGTGTTTAATTTTTTAGTCAGAAAAAACTGCTCGCAGGCTGATGGTTTGTCCAGGTAATTTTTAGTTGCTGTTCTCTTGGTGGTTTGCTTTTGGGTATATGGGAGTTGGAAAATGGATTTGGGATGCTTTGTTCTTTGGGGTAATCTGGCTGTAGACTTGAGAGCTTTTGTGGCTGATTTTGTTCTTTTTGATTCTCTGGCTCGTCTCTTTTCTATTGGGTATTTTTTTTACGAGACGGTAGGATCAAGGATGTAAGGGGTTTGTTGGTAGCGGTTGCAACGGGAGCTGAGTGCCTGTTCCACGAGGACTCGAACCAACCACTTGGTGTGGTGTTCATATTCTGGAAGGTATTTTTTGTTCAGGTTTGGTTCATTTTTAGTGTGCTGTCAGCTCCTTGCCATAACGCATTGTAGTTTTTTTTTTCCGTGTACTGTTGAGGGGTACTGGGACACCGCCACAGGGGTACTGGGGCACCCCGTTGCGGTGCCCCAGGACCACCCTATCAATTTTCCCTGTGGTTGAATTACAAGGAAGAGAAGAAAACAGTACTATGAAAATATGGCAGCCCCCCTATGCTTCAGAGGTGAAACATTGTGCTATGTCAAACAATTTTGGTTAACCTTTTGCTACTTCTGGATAAACTTATTCTAAAATTTTAATGTCCGACATTTCAATGTTCTGTTGCATTTCTCAACCAAATTAATCAAACCTCAACAAACTTTGAATTCAAAATATTGTTCCTGAATTCTATACCTAAACAGCTAAAAACACAAGCTAAAAGTAGTACATACAGCTATATGGAGCATTTGCTCTGGTTTCAAGTAGAGCCCTCACTAGTGAATGCCGGATGGTGGGTTTATAGTCCCCCAGAATTTGTCGAATTGCACATAAGCTGCACAGGATCCCTGGTTATTCAAAACACAAGCCAAAGACTGCAGTGAAGCTTGGGTAACAGGTCATCCACGGGCCATGCAAATATGTGCTTGTATGCCTCTTGGGTCAAATGAACTCCATCCCAACTGATGAGTTTGTCGGGAGTCGGACAGACTGGAACATCTGAAAATCCACAAATTCCAGTGAGACTAAAATTACAATCCACTCTATTCCACAACAAGCTTTTTGCATAGTTCATGAGTCAAATTCTGCATTGAAACAGAGTAGGAAGCAGTGGCGGTGAAATTGGAGGAGGCCGAACTATTAAAAAGAAATTGGTTTGGTGATTTTTCAAGACTAAATCAAGTCATTCAAGTTTTTAGTTTGTTAGATACGGCTTAGTGATAATTTTGGTTGAATTATTCGTTTAAAATCACTTTTTTGTTCTTTAAGCAATGTAGAAGCCTTTGGCAACAAAGGCGAACTTCATGGACTCTCTTCAAAAGGTAAGAAATTTTTGGATCTTGTAAAGAGAGAATAAAGAGAGAACTTATTGAAAGAGACTTGTTTATGGAGAGTGCTACGGAAAACGACGAGGCACACCGACGGTTGCGCGGGGCCCATTCCGGTCACCGAATGGCTGATCCGAGCCGATCAAAAATTCTCAAAAAAAAAAAACCCAGTGGGCTCACGCGAGAATCAACGGCATTTGATGTGTGTAGGTGCTCGATTCAAACACCCTATTTTTTCGTGAACGGCTCAAATCAGCCGTCCGGTGGCGGGGTGGGACCCGCGCGGCTGTCGTGCCTTGTCGGTTTCTTTAGCATTACCACTTTAATATTCTTCGGATTAGGTGGTTACAAAGAAAGCAAAACAAGGAAAAAAAGAGAGAAGTTAAAAGAGGTTCTGATGATCTGCCCAACCACGAAAACAAGCGTCATTCACGGAAACGAAAAAAATTCTATTATGTTTAATGTTATTTATTGTATAGGGTTTTGTTATGTTATTTATTCCTGATTATTAATGATTTAATATTAAATGTTAAAAAAAATTATGAGAGAATGTTTGAATATGAAAAAAGATTTAAAAGTTTTTTCTAACCTCTTTTATTTTTAATTTTCGTATTTTGAGAAGTGTAGAAAAAAGAGAGTTTTATTTTGTCAAAAATAGGAGAGAGAATTAATAAAGAGAACTCGATATTATTTTTGAATGATTTGGGGGGAGTGGTGGTTTGGGAGGCCCGCACAAACGAGTTCTGCAAAGTAAGCAGCGTCTACGCTCGGCAAGCCTATAACCCCTCCATAAATTCGTGCGCAACAAAGTTTATGTCATGCGCGGCGAGCAGCTCTCACCACTCGCTTTGTTTTCCTTACTCATTAGTTTAAGGCAAGTTTCAATTGTTAACAGCTCCTTATTATTTATATGGCCTTCCAAGGATGGTGCTCTTCCTCTATACCCGATGTGGGACAAGACCTGGACGTTCTTTTTTGGTAAACGAAAATTTGAGCAGGATCAGAACTTCCACTACACAGCAGCTCCGTCGACAGCCGCTGGTTCAGGCAACGATAAGAACAGGTACCCTCTCGCTCCCTCATTCTGATCCTCTCTCTCTCTCTCTCTCTCTCTCTCTGTGCGCGCGTGCACGCGCTTTGGCTTTTATGATGCTTAAACATAGCACAACAAAAAATTTATTGTAGTGCAAGTAAAAGTTCTTTTAGGATGATTTATAGTTTTTGATGACGGACTAGGATGACAAATTTGGCGAAGGAAGAAGATCGATTTAGGCAACTACACGACGGTATTCAGGTAACCATCCTGTCTATGTTGAACCCTGTGGAAGCCGCAACCACATGTGTCCTCTCCAAGAGATGGCAGCATTTGTGGACTCATGTTCAAGTCCTCAACTTTTACTTTCCAAACATGATGAGGAAAATCGAGGAGGATCTTTTCTGCGATTTGAGAACAGATACGGATAAGTACATACATTGGGTGAATCAAGTTATAAGATTACATCAGGGTCGCCGTATAACCGATTTCAAAGTCTTCTTCCCCTTGACGGGTGAGGAACGTTTCTGCGACATCGATGAGTGGTTCAGTTTTGCCATCCGTAAGTCCGTTCAAAGACTTGAAATTAACTTGAGAGGCTCTACTCTTTCTAGAAGAAGGACTTGAAAGGGACGAAGATGGTTTTTTCCCGGTGGTTCCTTGGCCTTACACTCTCGCCGATAAAGTTTCTTCCCTTGTCAAAAGCCCTTTGTGGTCTATCCTGCATTAAGTCACTAACGCAACTCTCTTGCGGTTGATTACACATTTAACTTGATTATACCAAACTAACAAGGGTTGCATTTGCTAACTAACGCCAGTGGTAATAAATTTGTTAATTGTTATAACCAATTAATTAGATTTTGGACACTTGGGAGGAATTAGAAGCACGGTACATAGAGTTGGAACACCAAATAAAAGGACACGAATACGGTTGGGACACATTGAATGTAAATAGTACAGAGAAATATTGTAAATTAACATAAGAACCTAAATTATTATTTCTACCAAATTAGGAGTAAAGACACAAATAATACTACTAATAAGAGATGCTAATTATTAAGAGAAATATCCAAATATGTGCAATTTTGATCCTCCCCAAATTTTATAACAATGTCCTTGATGTCTATGGCATGTCTAGTGTGTTCCCAACGGATTCTAACTTTGTCCAACTAGAAAAAACATGTTAACTAAATACGACACAGATTTAGGTATGTCCAACACGTGTTCTGACAATGTCCGAGCGTGTGTTCAGAGCATGCCCAACTCGTGTTCAGAGCGCGCCCAACACACATTAGACACAGAATTGTGAAACTGCCAGACATTTTCCGTGCTTGTCAGCAACAAAGTGAAATATATGGAATGACGTGAGGCCCAATCTCATATAATTCGTGACGGTCGCCTATGGGTATCTTTAAAACACTAAAAACAATCCAACTTTGACAATCTCAGCTGGCCTATTGTATAGATTCATAGCCGTCGGCATGAATCAACGAAAGAGACACGGCAATAACTTTGCATAACCAGCACGGGTGTTCAAGTGGCAAAGGAACTCGCAAAAGAAGGCATTCTTTAGCAATCGAAGTCAAACTCGTTATTGAGTTTCCCACACTTCACTTGTTCCTATTACACAGTTTAAATGCCCGATGGACAGGATTACTGGTACTTGTACCTCAGTCTAAGAGAATTGCCTAAAAACCTTCAATACGTAGCAAGTTAGCTTTAGGATACAGAAAGTGATTTCTTATCATTACTCTGTTTGATACTCGTCGTCATGGACCAACCCAAACATGAAACACGGACATCTGGGTTTCGCGGTTTCACGTCAATGCTAGATGTAAGAAGTAAGAACAGCGCATCTAGAAGTCCAGCTAATAAATCGCACAGTCCAGCATTGGGATCCCGCGCTAATGCCAAGAACAAGTCTACGATCTTCATAAGAAACCAAAGAATGGATAACCATACGATGAGAACAGAAAGAAAACTAAGACACACCAAAATGTGCAAATGGGTCGTGTATGAGAAATGCTTGTCAAATTCCAGTCAATTGTAAACAGGAGAGATGTTAAATTTACAAAATTAAAAAAAAAAATCCAGTATATGTTTCAGTTAAGTATCAGCAATCATATATAGTAGGTTCAACGCTGAAAGCTCAGTGTATAACTCAACTAAGATTTTCACCTAAAAGATATAATCTCTGTTGTGGAATCGATCCAAATCAACACACACGCAATGATGGCTCAAAGAATAATCAAGCAAGGAACGAAGGAACGCAAAGAGAAAACCATGACACACAGATTTTTCATGGTTCTAGAATTGGATAGTTGGATACATCTATGGCTCACACCAGTTGTCACTATATATACAATGAAGAAGATTGAACAAGTTACATCAGCTAAGTATAGCACATTATATAACCTAGGTTTACATTACCAATTATCATAACACCCCTATTGAGGAATGTCAAACACCATCCGAATCAGACTTCACAAACCCGACAATCTCAACCACATAATTGCAGAGACATGATTTCATTAGAAGCCTAATACTTGGTATTGCATGATCTAACAGCATAAAGACGCGACATTTTTCCATGAAAACTCCATCCATCTCTAGCTCTAAGATGAAATAACAAGCCAAGGGAAGTAGCTAAGAAAAGCATCTCCTCAAACAATTAACAAACTTAACTCACCATTCGTTGCAAGAATAATCAGCGATTAATTCATATGTAGAGATCTAGCATGCGCCAAATGTAAGAAGTTTAAGAAAAAAATGGATAGATACATACTTAACGAAGCCTGATCACAACTATTAAAGGTTTGTAAATTGAAAAGAAATAACCAGGCCATAGTCTTAGATAAATTTTTTCCTTCCTCGTCTCACCAAACATCTACCTCAATATCCACTTCAGCAATGAGCTCATTGTGAGGACAAACTGCTTCTTAACTATCAAAAAATGTTTTAGCCCATGGAACATGGCCATGGTCATACTGTTCAAACTTCAAAACAACTGCCTTTCAGCCTAACAGAATCATACTGATCATCACTCAAAAACCAGTCCCCATTGATGTGTGGTTAGTTCCTACTCATATAACAGGATCGGAGAATCTCTCGTAACTGCTTGGCATTTGGAACTTGTTGAGCTCTCTTTTCTGTAAACAAGGTTCAGGTCCTAGGCTCCTAGGTCATGTACATATTTAAGACCCCACTAAAGTGGACACCCTTAGAATACTGCTACTACCAATCTACTATTGCATTTATGACCCTTGCATTCAAGGGATATTGTCCATGTCCAAGTATCTTGAAATATAAGTTAAATAGATCCGATACATAGACATATATCTGCACCTAACACCGTACCTGAGGGGCTTTGAGTAACCAACTAAAATGTATACCACACACATTGTTCCAATGTATCCTCCATTAGAATCAACCCATAAAAATCCGTAATGCTCGGAAATAAATATCCAGCACCTCCTTTGAGGACACTCCTCAAAATCATCAATCTAACCTTCCTCTTAAGCATTCAAGTATGAAGACAACTGTAAACAGTAGTTGAGAATTTCAATCGACAAAATCGAATAAGTCAATAAGAAACAGAAACAATTTTCCCATAGCAACATATCCCCATTTTATATCCTCAACAATCAAGTAACAACCCAATAGCTAAAAATTGCAACAAAACAGTTAGAAAGAAGAAACCCCAGAGGGGTTTGACCCAACCTTTCTTACAGTTACATCACCACAGCTCAACCTACACCCACATTGAGAACAAGAAAGGATGGAAATTTAGTAGTTGTAAATTGTATTGTAATACCCAAAGCCAAAGAAAGTCTGCAATAAAAAACCCCAAAAACTTGAAGATTAGAAACCCCAACTGGGTTCAACCCAACCTTCCTTACAGGTCCATCATCACATCTCAATCCACACACACTGAGGACACTCCTTAAAACTATCAACCGGAAACCCAACCGAGGCAATCCCAACCGAAAATTCAAATCGGTTTGACCTAGCCTTCCTTACTGATCCATCACAGCACCTTAATCCACACCCACATTTTGGACACTTCTCAATTGCATTCAAGTATGGGGATAACTGTAATTAGCAGTCCCAAATTTCCATGGACAAACTCAAAACAGAAACAATTTTTTCATAGCAATCTATACCCATTTATATCAACAGCAATCAAATAACAACCCAAAAATAAAAAAAAACCCATCAAAACAGTTCAAAAGAAGAAACCCATTTGGGGTTTGACCCAACCTTCCTTAAAGGTCCATCACCACACCACACCTCGACCCACAGCCACATTGAGAACAAGAATGCATGGAAATTTAGTACTTTTTTCGATGTAATTCTTCAATTGCATTCAAGTACGGAGATTTAATAGTTGTAAATTGCAATTCACAAAACAAGTCAAACAAGTCTATCATCACAAATCCCCCAACAAAACAGTCAAAAAGAAAAAACCCATCTGGGGTTCAACCCAACCTTCCTAACCGGCCCACCGCCGCACCTCAACCCGCACCCACACTGCGGAGACTCCTCGAAATTATCGACCGGAAACCCGGCCGACGCGATCCCGACGGAAAACTCTAAATCATCACCACTCCTACGGACATCCACAATGTCAACCCAGATCCAAAACAACTTCACCTTAACGCCCTCCAGGTTGGCGAGCCTGCCCTTGGTCAAGTACCCGTTGATCGTGGACCTGTAGCTTAGTTGGTACGAACCTTCGAGGGAGAAGCTGCAGGTGCCGTTGAAGGAGGCGGAGAACTTGCCCGTGGGTTCGTCCAGGGAGTAGGCGGTGACGCCCTTGGGCAGGATTCCGCTTGGGAAGCCGTAGTCGGCGAGGAGATCGTAGGCTGTGGCTGTTGGGTTTTCGGCGTTTGTTATTGGGAATGATAAGGTGAGGATTAGGAATGTGATTGTTGCGAGTTTATGTAGGAAACCCATGTGTGTTTCTGTATGTATCTTTCAATCTCTCTATCTCTCTATCTCCTCTCGCTCGCTCGCTCTCTCTCTCTCTGTTTGAGGAAGGAAGAAGGGAAAGAACGGTAGTTGAAGTCGATGGGTACGATTCGACTGTTCGTTAGGGGATGGATTTCTATCGGGTCTTTGTTTAGACCGGACGGACCAGTTCTCGTTAAGTAAGTATTGGGTGCATTTGGAGCATGCGTAGATATGGATAGAGAAATGAGATTTTTTTTTTTTGGCTATTCGTCAAATTTAATCCACTCTATTACGGGAATCAAATTCTGCCTATGTGCATGAAAGTATAAGGTAGACACTAACTGCACTCCACTTGCAAATGAGGTTGATAATTGGTAAAAAAACCTTATCGTGGACCGTGCTAAGAGAGATGGGGTGATTATGCAAAACCAAGGCAAACTACCACACAATCATTTGGGATGTCTTTTTAATTAACGTGTTTTTTATAGCACTCAGGTTTGAGAGTAATTTTGTTCACCATCGCCTTGGGTAGGATAACTTTACCCACATTCTGTGCGATAATGTTGCAAGTGACTACTTAATTAGTATGAATTAATTTGTTAGAACCACTTACAGAAATTTAATTAATTCGATCGATTTGTGCTAAGAATTTGATCGAAAAGTCTAATTCTTGAGTTTAGAAGTGGATAGAGTAAAAATTGGATTTTTCGATTGAGTGGTTACCAAATATCCAGTCGAGCTGAATTTTTGTGTGGTTTTCTAACAATCAAATTATGCAAAACAAGTGGTTCTAATTGTCGAATCGGAACACACAACATACCTCACCAATATGGATAAATTTACCCTCATCCAAAATAAAATAAAGGTGAACAAAATTGCTCTCCTCATGTCTGCCTTTTGACTTTTGTATATCCCGAAGTGCTTTGAAAATAGGTGTTTTAGGCTACCTTGACTGATAGATGAGTTACATGGCTAGAGATTGATAGTTTAGGGGGTGCATTATTGCACGAAAGGTGTGTTTTTGGCGTTTTCAGGTAAATCGTGTGAATAAGGCGCTTTTGAAGGCCATGGATAGCCCCAAGTGTGTCCAAGTACCCAAGACCACGTGGCGCTCCGCGACCGAGTCCCAAAAGGCATGAAAAGAAGCTTTGAAGCATACTCGGGATGTTCAAAGGTCAAGGGAAGTGAGGGAGATATGAGGATGTTACCCAAAGCAATTCATTTTCCGACCAACTGAGGGTAAAATCGTCATATCTTTTGATGTAAAAATTTCTTTTGATCCAAACTACTTGGTTAGAAAGTAGACTCAACAAGCTTTCCAACGGTTCGAAGAACACCCAAATCCGAGCCCGCGAAGTTCGGCAAAAGTCTGTGAATAGTCCTACCGGTAGGTGAATAGTTCTACCGGTAGGAAACCAGTCCAGTGAGGCCACACTTTTGCTCCGAAGAACTCCTACCGGTAGGAGGTCAATCCCTACCGGTAGGAGCCCAGTCTGCAACTTTTTCAGTGGCAATTTTGTAATTATCTTGGATGGGGGCTATATATACTCCTTATGCACGAAATTAGGGGAATTCTCCCCTTCCCTTTCTCTCTCTGCCTCCCTCCTTAGGTTTTGCTCTCAATTCTCCATGGATTGAGTTTAGATTTCCATTTCCTATGTAATTTCTTCAAGAATCATATAAGTACTCTTAATTTCAATACATGTTTTAGTTGTTAATCTCGTTTTTCACCATGTTTCTTGCATTTCCTTCATCTTTCTTGCTTAGTTCATCTCTAATGGAGGGGTAGCCTCCTTGGCTTGGTCTTGGGGTGATTTCTACTCCATGACTTGGGTAGTTTAATGGCTTCTCTTATTTCTTGTGCTTAATGTGGTTTGTGAATGGATTAAGTTCATTTTTATGTAACAAAACTTAGGGTTGTTAACCTCTTTGATTATGTGTAGGTAAGGACTTGATCTCTTGCCACATATAATACTTGGAGCTATGTCACTCTAGATGTTTGCCAAAATGTCTCAAAGAACTTGTTAAACTCTAATCTTTGGTCTAAACTTAGGGTTGTTAACTTCTTTGATTGTGTGTAGACAAGTCTCCTTGGCACACCCAATGCTTAGAACCATGGCACTCTATGTGTTTGATAAAATGCCTAAATGAGTTCTTTTCCATTTCCAAATCCCCTTGTATGAGTTAAACTTGATTTTCATAGTTAAATCATCCGAGTGAGACCAAATGACAATGACTCTCACTTGAGTTATCAAAGAGAAGTATTAAACGGCCTAAGTTATGGGCGGAATAAACCCCTAGACCTTGCCGCTTTTAATCTCTACTCAATCTTCGCTTTCAATTAAAGTTAGGAGGTAGAGAGAATTTCCATCACTCAAAAGTTGGCCGTCTCAAAGCCAAATCTAAAAGTTGGCGGTCCTAATGCTAAAAACCTTTCTTAAAGCAAGCCTTCCGGCCTAGCTCCATTGGCTCCCTATGGATTCGATCTCGGACTTCCGGGTATTATTATGCTGCAACCGACCTAGCCATACACTTGGGGTATTATTATTTCGGCACACAATTTGGTCACAAGCAAACGCAGATGGAGTGGCATCCAAGAGGTAGGCGCCCTATACTCTTTGGACTAGGTGAGGGTTCAAATCCAACAAATCACATCCTCGTTCCCCTAGATTAGTAGCAGAATAGGATTTGCCTTGTCTAATAAAAAAAGGAATCCAAATGAACTACTAGATATCAAAAAGTAACCAATTAGAACATATATACAGTCTGCACAGTCTCAAAGGGTTGGTCAAGTGGTCAAATGCCTAAGACATAGGGATTTGCCTTGTCTAATAAGGTCAATCATTTACAGGATTCACATCCTGGCTCTCCATTCTATGGTTAGGGGTCAAGAGTAAGATCTTGCAGTTTAGGTACATCACAAAGAAGAAAACTACCGGCAGAGACTAGCAAAAAAGCAGGCTCCTAGCCACAAAATGAAATTGAAGTTACAAAAGTACATAGAAATAAAAATAAAAATAAAAAATAAAAAAAACTTCGGTTGAACTCAAGCCCCAAAAGTTCCTTCCAAAGGCTAGGAGATGAAGTGCTCAAAAGCATATCTAGGGGAAACATGGTTCCCCAGCAAAAAGTTTGTACTGCTGCATAGAGTTTAATTTACATGATTAGAGCTTGGTAGTTCCTTCGCTATCAACTGCAAATGAATGGGGGCAATGTAGCAACAAAGCTTTCAAATACAATGGGGTTGTCGTCATAAAATTCAGAGTTGCAGGAATATCTATATAGATACTAAACAAGCTCAGGCTTTCCTCCTACCTAGAACACGGCGGGCAAAGAGAAGAAAATGAAAATGGATAAAGGGCATACAATCAAAAAACCCTCAATTTGGTGCAATAAGTGGTGGATCCAGGATTTCTATACAGATGGGTCACATTTCAAGCATTACTTTGGAAAAGGAAAATTCACAGTTCAATATAACGCGAAGATGAAAATGTTTAAACATTCTTCATTAAGGCCTAAACCGGCCCTGGTGGAGGTGAAGAGGAAGACGGGAAGAGAAGAAGAAGAAGGAGAAATCCTTGCCGAAGGTTCATGAGTGCTCCATTTTTCGGTAAACCAAGGCACGAATGAAGCACGGAAGGATTCAGTTGATTCGTGTATTTGGTTTCGGAAAACCGAGGCACAAATGAAACACGGAAGGGTTCCGTTGATTCGTGGGTTCGGTTTCAAGGAACCGAGGCATAAATGAGGCACGGAAGGGCTCTATTGATTTGTGGGTTTGGTTTTAGGAAACCAAGGCACGAATGAAGCACGAAAGGGTTTCGTTTAAATATTGAACTATTCAACCTTGATTGCATATTTTGTTATGTTATTTATACCTAACAAATTAGCTTATATTATCCAAATATGGTCATTAAGTTGTTCGGCTAAATAAATCAAATGGCTTATTTTTTTGTCCTTATTCAAATTTTTTTTCGCATTTGTAAGTTTTTTGTCAACTTTTTGTGAATTATTGCTTTGTCATGACAAGAGAAATCTAAAAAGTATAAAAATATTATCAAAACCCAAATTATTTTGAATAAAGACGAAAAAATGGCTTATTGGCTTATTTTTGTCTTTATTAAAAAAATTAGGTTTCGATCGTAATTTTTTTACTTTTTAGATTTCTCTTGTCAAGAAAAATCAATAATCCACAAAAAGTTGACGAAAAACTAACAAATAAAATAATAATAATAATAATGACAAAAAAATAAGCCATTTAACTTATTTAACCGAACAAGTCTTAACTGTGGTAGACCACTTCATAACTAACATAGAAAAAGTACAAACTAAGGCTAACCGCATTTCAATAATTTAAAACGGGTCATTACCAAGCTCATTCGGCTATAAGGCCATCCACAGTTGTATAATCAAAAATGGATAATCAAAAGTTGACACATCAGCTTTTGATTATTCATTTAAGAGGTAGCTAAGCTTAACAATGTTGAGGTCCACAATAGTCACTCCAAGTCCATAACCAAAATAAGGGATCCACTATAATCTCTCTCTCTCTCTCTCTCTCTCTCTCTCTCTCTCTCTCTCCATTCACTTCCCTCCATTATGATTTTTTTTTGGGGCAAAAACATATCAATTCCCTCCCGTAATTTTGAGGAAAAAAAGAATAAAATAGAAACGAGAAAAAAGAGTGAAATACCTTAATCCGGCGACGATTGATTGAATTGTGGATGATCGAGAGATATGAGTTTCACTTTTAGAGGGAAAGAAAGAGAAACTATTTGTGGGGGAAGTGAAAAAGATATAGAGGCGAAGAAGAAAAAAAGAAAATACTAGTTGAAACATGCGCGTATACAAATTTTAGAACCAGTTAACTTATGCTGTGTGGGATCCACAAATTTTGATTATTGAAAAAGGTTGCTAGTTTTGGTTATTCAAAGCCCAAAATTTGATTATTTCTAAGGATGTTGCTAAGTTTGATTATACCATTGTAAGCCATCTTTTGCACAAACGTTGTTAACTTTAAAAACAATTGGCTTTTGATTATACCAATGTGTTGGAAAATATTATAGAATATAATATTTTATTTTAAGTGTGAATGAAAATGATTTATCTTGGAGTTGCATCTTTTCTTTGGCACTTGTTCGCCGTAGACGGACGCGTCCTTCTCGAACAGATGTGCCTCTTTCCATGGTGACTTTTCGTAGAGTTACGTGTTGGCCTATAAATATTATTTCCCTCATTCATTTCTAAAGGTTGATTTTTCCTTCATTCAAGTCCATTCATATGAGAGAGTTACAAACACAAGATGATTCGCCAGGCCCTCCAATTGAAGTGCTGCCTTGGGGGGATTCCGATCAAGTAGTGCTGGGAGACAGTCGTCCAATGCAAACCGTGAGCACCGTAGCGGGGGCGAAATCTGTCTTACGTACAGAGTGTCACACACAAACACTCGCCTTGATCACCAATTTGTTTCCATCGATTTCCAGGTTATGAGTTCCAATTTTATTGCGTTCATATTATTGGTTTTATCACAAAAAGTAAACACATTTTTCCAACACAATGTGGATGGCCTAAGCCCCAACTCCTAAGCACAAACCGCTACATTCACTATATATACACCCTCCCCAAGAGACCCCTCTCTCTCTCTCTCAACATGGAAGCATTGGCTGAGAGCTCTCTCTCTAAGGAAGAAGTCATGGCAGCGAATTCCCTAATTCTTCTGGTCCAGGGTGGTTGAAACTAGGAAGAGGTTTTTGGAGGTACCGTCCACGGGTAGCAGCAAGGTGGAGATGTACAAATGCAAGACGTGTGACCGGAGTTTTCCCTCTTTCCAAGAGTTGGGGGGCCACAAGGCTAGCCACAAAAGGCCTAAACCAGCCTCGGTGTTGGTGAAGAGGAAGACGGGCGGAGAAGAAGAAGAAGAAGGAGAAATCAAGGAGAAATCCTCGCCGAAGGTTCATGAGTGCTCCATTTTTCGGTAAATCAAGGCACGAATGATACACGGAAGGGTTCCGTTGATTTGTAGGTTCGGTTTCAGAAAACCAAGGCACAGATGAGGCACGGAGGGGCTCCGTTCATTTGTGGGATCAGTTTTAAAAAAATCGAGACACGAATGTGGCACGGAAGGGCTCCGTTGATTTGTGGGTTTAGTTTTAGGAAACCAAGGCACGAATGAAGCACGAAAGGGTTCGTTTAAATATTGAACTATTCAACCTCGATTGCATATTTTCTTATGTTATTTATACCTAACAAATTAGCTTATATTATCCAAATATGGTCATTAACTGTGGTAGACCACTTTATAACTAACATACAAAAAGAACAAACTAAGGTTAACCGCATTTCAATAATTTAAAACGGGTCATTACCAAGCTCGTTCGGCTATAAGCCCCAACTCCTAAGCGCAAACCGCTACATTCACCATATATACACCCTCGCCAGGCCACCTCTCTATACACCCTCGCCAAGCCACCTCTCTCTCTCTCTCTCTCTCTCTCTCAATATGGAAGCGTTGGCTGAGAGCTCCCTCTCTAAGGAAGAAGTCATGGCGGTGAATTCTTTAATTCTTCTGGCCCAGGGCGGCTCAAAACTAGGAAATCGTCGCTTTCGCGGGATCGCCACGGGATACACGAGCAAGAGGTTTTTGGTGGTATCGTCCATGAGTAGCGGCAAGGTGGAGATGTACCAATGCATTCCAAGTGTTTGGGGGGCCACATGGCTAGCCACAAGCACAAAACTTCGAATTTAATATATTCCAAAAGAATTCATACACAAGCACACAAAAGTATAGTTTACTTCCTAAAAGTTATTACATTGACCACGACGAATTTTCATATTCTGAAAGTTTTGCATAATTGATCGTTCATTCGATTCTGCAGTTGATTCTTTACAATGTTCATCGCTGAAAACACTCTTTCAAATTAGGCACTTGTACAACTACAGATTTGTAGAATCTCTTCATGACTAACTGTTAAGAGAACAAAAAGGAATTTTAAGCCCTATTTTTCAAAATAGAAATCAAAATAGTGTACACCTTTTCAATTAAACTAATCAATAGACTATTGTGTCTAAATTAAACTAATCTATGACTGAGAGAATGAATGAGTTAAACTATTGTATTAAACTAAGCTAATTAGATTAAACTAAACTAATCTAGTAAAAAGACGCAAAAGTTTTGCCTATAATTAATGAACGAATTGTTACCTGCTTGTGGTCTGTGGATTGATCGAGAATAAGTCAACGAGATGACGAGATGATTGGGATTTGGGCGAGATCAAGATGACGAGGGTTGAGGGCGTCGAGAGGATCCTCACCGACTGAACTGAATTTCTTTAGTACTTTCCTGATCCTCACCGTTTGATCTTTCGGGGGATTTACCATCCCACTGTTGAAGACTGGTTCTAGACTCAGACGAGAAGATTTGGGCTTTGTTCGTTTGGTAGTTTTGGGTATTTTAGTTTTGGTAGTGGGTGGAGAGAGAAATAGGGTAATAATTGGAGAGAGAGGTAATGAGTGGAGAGAGATAGAGAGAAAAATGAGAATAATAATTAAAGAAATAGGGTAATGATTGGAGAGAAAAATAGGGTAATGATTACAAAACAAAACAAAAACTTTTCTAAACTAAGAAACGAACAAGGCCCTGGTGAGTTCCCGCCGTTTGGTGATTTGGGGGAGATCGACATGTTTTAAATAGAGAGAAGCCTGTGGTGGGCTGAAGTCCACGTTTCGGTTCCCTAAATTTAAAAAAAAAAATATCCCGAAAATTGCAGCTAGGTCACGTGACCCAGCTGTGCTCATGGTAGATTCGCCCCTAGGTGCAATGGAAGTGGGAAAGAGATAGGTCACATTGCGTTCCTTCCAATTGAGTCAAGAGGGAAGACTGTTGATGAGTTGAGATTTTGATATTGTCACAGCCAAGTGCCAATAAAGGGGATACAATCATACCAGGAACCCATATGTCCATACATAACAAAATTGTCTATCCCCCCAAAAGGATGATACTAGTATAATCTCGTTATTTTTCTCTTTCTCTAAGAAGTAAGCTATGTATTGGAAATTAACTACTTGTGTATTCACTCCTAATGGTTGAACTTTGATGCTACGTGTATAAAATGCCAATTCTTTCACTGAAGCGTGGATAAGTGATGATAGAGTATTCGAAAAGCATCCGATACTTCAAGAATAAATAAAATTACTTTACAAATCATGTATACGTTTATGGATTGAGTATCCAAGAAGCATCTGTATCCTATACTGACATGACACGAATATGACACCCATCTATGAGTACTCCAACCATTTTGAATGGGCTGTAGCCAGTTGTTTAATTATGATCAAGGAGATAATCTAAATTCAACATCTACATAATAACCAATGCCCTGCATAGCTCAAGACTATCAATAGGGGATGGGATTTGCAAGCACCAAAAACCTTTAAATATAGGAGCTAATGTAGAACATAATATACACAATCATTAATCAACACAAGAAGGACCAAGTTCACCTGAATAAGCTTCACATTGTCTCCTAATCCGTCCTCCATAATTAGTAGAGACGAGGGTCTCGATGTAGTTGCCCCCAACATTATATCTAGTTGGAAAGCCACAAACCACTATGTCCCACAATGTTTCTTGTTCCGGATTGCACTAGACAGTGGTTCCTCCATGACCATCATTATGCAATCAAATTTTTACTTGGCAGTAATTAATTTCACTCGTTCATGCATCAATCCCAATTGATGGGCCTAATTTTGGAGCTTCTACGTTTTAACGACACTCTATAGGTCTTTTTTTTTTTTTTTTGCAATCGACACTCTATAGGTCAATGTGTTTCAATTGGGGGTTGGGTTTTGTGTAGCTTTTAACATGTTGTACCTTTCTTGTCAACGAAACAAATAAAATCTGACAAATGTTACGTTGTGAAAGGAGGAATGCTAGGTACAAAGAAAATTTATCCCGAAAGTATCTCGAAAAAAACAATCAGTGGTTGAGAATCACTTTGATGATTGGATCCCACACATCAAAGTAAATCTCAACCACTAGTTGCTCTTTTCGGAGTACTTTCGGAGTAAGTTTTCTTTGTCCCTAGCATTTCTATTGTGAAAGAGATTATTACTTAGAAAATAAAATCAGAATTCATGAATGTAGAAGCACGAACAAATTTGTAGAATTGCGCTAAAGTTCAATATAAATATGTCATTGTTGCCCGGGTCCACTATTTGATTGTGTTCTCTTCTTCTTTTTTCTTTTTTTTTTATCAAGTGGTTTCTTCTATTTGGGGTACACGCATTGCGCATAAGTTTTATGCATATCGTAATACTTTCTTTATATCTACTGTCCTAGTACTACACAAAATCTCAACGGGCGGGTCGGTCAAGTGGTCAATGCCTGAAACATAGGAGTTTGCTTCCTCCTAAATATTCGTTTCAAAACCTCCTAGCCACTCTCAACTCTTATGGGCCAGGCTAGTCCATATGCGGCTTTACTCCGACTTCAATTGGGTTTGGGAAAATGACGGCCAATGATGTATTTTGATAATTAATATCCGCCAAGGACATTCTGAGAATATTTGTTAATTATCAAAACACGTTTTTGGCCATCATTTTTCTATTGGGTTTCTCTGTAGTGACAATGCAATTGATCCAATAGGTATTCTTAGTCAAAATGGAATTCTCGGAAGATTAAAAAAAAAAACAAAAATCTAAAGGATGTAGGTGGTGCAATTCTAATCCTTTTCTCCTTCTATATATCTTTTTTTTTTTTTTTGGGTAATCCCTTCCTTCTATATATCTTGCAATCAATAAGAGAAGTAAATGATTTAAGACCATAGTTTTTACCATTTTTACTTCTACTTGTTATAGCTATTATGAAACATTTGGACTAGAAGAGGGAAGGAGTTGCTCATGTTGCCAAGCATCCTCTAGATCATCTGAGACTTGTTCGGACCCCTTTGATCGTCTATAAATCGCGTAGAGCACCAGTTGAATTGTTCCAAAAAGAAATCCAGTGGCATTCGGTACCTGAAAAAGACATTTACCATCCAATCACACCTTGCGAATTTCGATATTCACGCATACAAAATGTTTTTTTTTCCATTAAAAAGCTTAAATTCTACCCGATATTCAAGATAGAATAGATATAATAGAATGCTAACAAAATTTATACTTATAAAACAAGCACAAAATATTAGGATCACCCTCGTCAATAATGCCATTATCAATGGTAATTTCTTCTACACTGAAACGTGTACATTTCTTTTAGTTGTGAGTCTTGTAACTTTCCTGATAACTGAACACACATAAAGTTACAGGAAAGTAACCGAAAAACATGTTTACTACTACTTTCCTGCCAACTGAACACTACAAAAGTTATGGGAAAATTTATTTTCCCATCCTTTCCTGTACTTACCTGGCAACTGAACGGGGCCTTAGTGATGGTTGATTCAATTGTGGACAATGGGCTGCATTGGTGTGCATAATATGGAGAAATATGTGCAAATACGGGGAGATGGGTGTTTAAACCTGGTGACTATGTGTTTGATACAACAGAGTGAGCCTAGCTAAAGGCTTTTATTATTATTATTATTATTATACGCTGTATTGTTTCCGAAGGGTGTTGAAGTGCACACCCTTTATTGGATGTAGAGCTGTCTATGCCAAAGATTAGCCATGTGGGTCCATTGGGTGGAATAGAGTTCTCCATTCCATGTAATAAATGATTGACACCTCATCTACCTCAAAATGGATGTGCAATTAAAATTATTCTTCCAAGCCTTTTTTAATTCAATGAAAGTGTTCTTTTGATCAAGTACTCACTTCCTCCAAATATGGGGTATTAGAATTTTTTAACCATTTGTTCCCTCTTTATTCAATTTTTTCCCCTCATCCACAATACGATTCCCAACACTCTTTATTTGACAACATGGTTGGAATGGGGGAGAGGCGGTGTCAGTGTCAAATCTGAAGAGATACATACATCTTGATAGTTGGATGTTCGAACCAGCTTACATACATCTAGATTAAGATACAAGACCTTACAATTAATGACCGTCAAACTTTGACTTTATCAGGCGATAAGATTCAAACCTTCGAGCAATAAAGCCCATTTCATACTTCCACTCTGTTAGACTTTATTCCACATTACTCATCTAAATCACCCAAACTTGGTTAATAAAATCTAGAGGCTATTGCATCTATAGCCAATTGGTTTTAGGTTGAAACTTTCCAAGAAATCTAATTAACACAGTACTCCATCAATCCTTTAGGTGTGCTCTATGTTTAAGATGTTTAAAACCATTGGTCCGGATGTATCTCAGTCCTCCCTCCTGGCTTCGTTTGCTTGTGGAAAAACTCCGATTATTGTGGCAAGCAATAACATCTTTTTCTTGTCTTTTTCCTAATGTCAAACCTATTTATCTTAAGATGAAAGTAAGCGTAATCAATTTGCTACTAGAGTACACGATGAAACCAAGGAAAATGGGCCTATACTATATTAAACCGGATCATGTTGGGGGGAAATTGTGCTGAAAGCAAGTTTATAAGCAACTGAATACTCATCAAAATTCACAATCAGTCACTAGTTATATAGGGATTTGAAAATCGTGCAGGACACTTTCCTGTAGTATACCCTGTAGGACATATTCAGACCGTCTATCTTGCCAAAAAATGGTTCGATCAGATATGTTTATTAACTTTTACTGGTCAAAGTTAACTTTTATCGGCAAAAATTAACAAACATATCTGAACCAATGATTGCGGAGATGAACATTCCGGATCTTTCTTCCAGGGTGCACCACGGGGAGCGCCCTGCAGCATCTCCTGATCCAATTATATAGACCATATGTCCAATAAAGATTTCATCTTGGTTTCTTCATAGGAGGGAGATAGTGAGTAGGTGACCATAGTGAAAACAAAAAATGTTTCGCAGATAAATTAGAGGGGTTTTAGTATTTTACTATGAGATCTGCGGATAACGTCCCCCTCATGCCTGGTAACCCGGTGGGTCCTACTAGAACCACCGGCCACCGCTGGGGCTTAAACACCTACGTATGCGTTATTGGTCCCTCACAAGATCCTTTGCGGTTTGAAGCCTGGAGACAATATGGTTGCCTAGGGAATACCCCTATAAATGATCGCCCCCTCATCCACCCTTTTGCTCTTAAAAAAAAAAAGCGGAACAATTCAATAGCTCTTTCGGATTTTGTATAGTTTGCAAAGTGCACCCCTGATAAATTCATGGCATTTGGATTGGATTCATAATTGATAATACTATCACAAAGAGAAAAAAAACCATCTACATAATCGAAAAATCACTAAACAAAGGTGCCACATATAATTTTTGATATAGGCCCCCTTTTTTGCTATGAGATTTTACGATTTACGCGACAAATGATGTGAATTCAAGACAAGTCAAAATTGTGAATTTTTTCGGCCAGGGTTGTGTACCGTTTCCAACCAAACGAATTTTATATTGGGACATTGCTCTTTAGTATATGTAAAAAAAAAATGCACTTATACATAAGGGTCAGTATTGCACATTTCATATCATATACTCATTTGGTTGGTGGCTTCTTGCATAATTTTCTAAAAATGGCTTAATTTCCAGCATATTTTAAGGTGTCATTATTATTATTTTTTAGCTTTTGGTAAAGAATGAATAAAAAGTAATGTTCGGGTTCGTCATGACTATAGAACTAGAAGGGGAAAAAAAAAACAAAAACATGCCCATCATGCTCGAAATCTAGTCAAAATCTCAACGTAGATAAAAAATAAAAAGAAATTTTATTTTTTTCAGAATTACTTCAAACATAATACGGAGTAATAATAACTTACTCCAAGGAACCAGTCTTGAACGAGAACAGCATAGAAAGTCCAAATCCCTCCGTTCAGGAACATGAATAACGAGAGAAAGAATGGCATATACTCCACACTTTTAGTCGTCACCACTGTTTTCTGCAAAATTTGTTTAAGATTACTTATTTCAATCAGCAACTTAAATACTATAGATTACAGTTAATCAACTGAATATTCAGTATTTGGTCCAACTTACCATGGCAGCAAGAGGTGAGCCATACATGACTATATTTAAACCAGCACACAGGAAACCAATCATATCGATCCTCAGATCTCCCCGCACAAAGAAATGAGTTACTAAAATTGCTGCAACTGCGAATCCCACATCCAAAATCCCGGCTAATATCGCAGTATTAGCCTGAATTAATTAATCACATATAGGGTTATCAATAAATTTGGCTAATCGTGCATCGACCACATTATTATTTTGATGGCACTAAGTAAGTAGATTGCGTACCTTAATTCTTGGAGGTGCAAAGGATAAGAACAATGACAAATAGATAACTTGGACGACAGCTCCAAAACCATTTACAGTGGCCACAAGATAACTCCCTGGCTTTGTGATCCCATAGTAAGTCCACAGGGTTGAGCTTAGCAATGTGGAAATGTATGGAAAGCTCTCAAACTCCTCTGTTGATCTATGCTTCACAATCCTCCTAAATGTTCCTCTGCAAATTAATTAACGTTTCATTTAAATATATATTTATTTAAATTTTAATATATCATTTTGAAATTTGATTTTTATTCATATGTGCATCTACGTGCACTCCTTATTTTGCCCTTATTTGAATTTACAGCATACCGCTAAAGCGTAAGAAAGTAAAATGATAAAATAATAATAAACTCCTTATTTCATCCTTATTTGAATATGCAGCATACCATTAAAGTGTAAAAGGGGAACCGATAAAAACTATTATAATTTCACATAAAAAAGGGAAAAAGGTGGTTCGAAGGTAAGAAAAGGAGTATGGAAATTCATGATAACCATTTCAAAAAATAACAAAACAACTCAGAACTCTCTCTCTCTCTCTCTCTCTCTCTCTCTCTCTCTCTCTCTCTCTCTCTCTCTCTCTCTCTCTCTCTCTCTCTCTCTCTCTCTCTCTCTCTCTCTCTCTCTCTCTCTCTCCCCCCCCCCCCCTTTTTCTTGTTCTTCAGAAGTAGATACTTACAGCGGAGAAAGATAGAGTAGAACAGAGATAATGTTGCCTGGAACATATAGAAGAAAATTAGGAAACTTTTATTTGTTACTTCTAGCTTGTAATCTGACAAATCCAAAGAACTTACGTACAAAAATATATATATAGAGAAGGCTTATAATTTACCTGTCACTCCAACATAAAAACTTAAGCTTTCCATTGCAAAAGCAAAATGGAGACTTTCTTTTCATGGAATTAAGGCGTGCCCCATATATACCTACACTTTTAGAGAGAGAAACTGAGAAAGAATGCTAAAATAAATACCCAAATAGGGCTGCATAGAATGTGCCTGCACCCTCTTACTCTTAAGCGTCTTGAATTCATAATGTTTTGCAAAATAATCCGTAGCATTAGTTTTAATTACTTCATGATTTTATATAAAACTTTTGTATAAAAAATCATAACACTTGACTACAAAAATTTTATTATCAACTTTGAATTCATAGCATTTAGTTTTATGAGTTTTTGTTTTGCTCTTATGATTTTTTTTTTTTCAAAAGTCAATGATGTTAGTTGTAGTTAGTGAGATACGAACGAGTCATATGCTTGAGAGTATATGATGTCTACCACTCCACTACTACCTTTGTTATTACGAATTTTAAATTAATGTTGTTATTTTCAATGCAAACGTAATGACGTTTTATATACATTTGTCATGAATTTCTATACAAATGTTACAAATTTTAAAGCGGTTGAGGTGGTGTACACTGAACACCACCCAATTAAGAATGTGTACGCAGCACTCCTCTTCCATGCATACCAATTGTTGACGAACTGGTTTTTTCTGGTCCGAAAAGAAGTAGCTCGGAAATTCACTTTGACCAGTGGGTATTGTGCGTCTCATTGAGACGATCGCATCGGTGGATGTGCGATCGGTTTTCGTCACTGGAAAGCCCATACGCGCTGCTTGCAACCACCGGCCCACAAAACCACTCGTTGCCACGAGCCGGTGACACAAACTGCCAAACTGCCTCCCCGTCGCTCCAGGCATTCACTGACTTCATCTCCCTTGAAACCCCAAAGTTCTGCTCCAAGATCTTGAAAGTAAATATCTTGTACAATTTCTGGTAATTAGCCCTATATGTATGTCTATGGAACGAGTATTTGATTTTTGATACTGCAGTACTGCAGGCCACAACAATGATTGGAACCGTTCATTTTATTAAACTCGTCGAGACCTTCCACCTCAAAAAGGATTATTACATCCATCGGTTACCAATCGACGCCTGATCGGAACACATTTTTCATTGAATACTTGCACTTATCATATTGGATTGGACCCATTTGTTCAAAGATAAATATGTTTAGATGAAATGTGGATTGATAACCTACGAACATGATTTTAGCATGGTAAAAGGTCTTGACGAGCTCAACAAAATGAACGGATCCGATCATTGCGGGACCCAAAAAATTGAAAATGGACGGGACTGGGCAGCAAGAAAATGTACAGGACCCTTCCCGAATAATCCAACACATTCATAGGTTTAAAAATATGCGCAAGCAAAAGTTATGTTGACTTTTTTTAATTAGCATGATATTAACGTATGAGAATAGTAACTCATGAAAAAATAGCTCCGGAAGACTTTTTGGGTCCACCATGTGATTGCTTTGGAGTTGCATAGAACACAAAATTGAAATGTTATACTCTCTTCATCTCAAAATGAGTGTTCGGTACGCAAAACGAGAACTTAAAATAACACAAATTTTTCAAGAAAAATTCAAATTTCCTTCAACAATTTACTAGATATCCATGAGTTCTTTTAAGGTGAAATTACACAAAGACCCCCTCATCTATACGTTTTGGACACGAACACCCCCTAACCTTTAAAAACGCCCACAGACACCCCCTCATCTACTTGAAACTAAAAAATCACAAACTCTATTAACGGAATGGCTGAAATGACAAAGATACCGTTGTCTGAAATTACACAAAGACGCCCTCATCTATACGTTTTAGACACGAACACCCCCTAACCTTTAAAAACGCCCACAGACACCCCCTCATCTACTTGAAACTAAAAAATCACAAACTCTGTTTCATCCAAGCAAGGAAGAGACTGATGATTCGGGGAAGAGGTACGTCGTTGATGATTTGGGAGGGTTGCCGAGTCAATTTCAACCAGTCCTCCCCTCCCCTCACCTCTCTCTCTCTCTCTCTAACCCTATGAGTCTTCAACCAATCAATTTCATCCAGTCCTCGCTTGTGCTCGACGGATTGGAAGTGGTTCATGATGTGGTTTATTTAGTATTTGACTGGGGATTTAATTCCTTTTTGATACAGATTCGGTGGTCAAGGGAACGGTTGGGATCTTCTTCGTTGGTGTTCCGCCACCCTGACGTCATCGCCGCCGTCCACTCCCTCAAAGACGCCGACCTCTCCACGGCGGTGGCCTGTTATCCGGTTCAGAGAGACAAAAATACTGTTGTCCAAATTACCCATCCGTGTTGATCCCTCTTACCGCCGGCACCATGGGTAACATCCAAGGCCGGCCCAATGGGGAGGCCCAAGAGGCCACCGCCTTGGGTCTTCACATTTTGGGCCAAAAATGGGGCACCCCTTGCTAGATAAGTATATATATTTTCTGTGTGCAACTATAATACAAACTCCTTTAGTGGTTCAACGGTAAAGTGTTTGCTTATTCATATAAGATACCTAAGTTCAAATCCTGGTAGGGTACTTTTTTGTAGTGTCTTTTTGCCAAAAAAAAATTCTCCTACCACATAAATTGGAGCTACTGTGATTCAAACCTGAGTTCACTGAATATTATTGCAACCGCAAAAGCCATTAAAGCCGAAATATTTACCATGTTGAATAGTATGAATGGAAATTATATATAGAAAAGTATTTATGTTTATTGTTTTTAAATTAGAAAATTTATGTAGGACACTATTTCACCGCTTGGCCTAGGGCCGGCCTTGGTAATATCATCTCGTCGCCGATCATGGTGCCAATCATGGAGCGAAGGGTCGGTCTTGGGAAGTTTTGTTGAGGATTCTGGAGAAGGATGGGGTTTTAAGGATATTTTTATCTCAAAAGGCCAAAAGCACTGGCACGTGCCATTGAAACAAACGGCAATCCAACGGAAGGGGTTAACTTGGGTAACGGTAATACATGAGGGGGTGTCTGTGGGCGATTTTAAAGGTTAGAGAGTGTTCGTGTCCAAAACGTATAGATGAGGGGGTCTCCATGTAATTTCACCTAACAGAAGTGTGGATTTGCATATGTGTACGTTCGAGCTTAATTTGCTGTTGGAAACCTTTTTTTTTTTAATTTTCTAAAATGCATTCTAACAGTTCTCATTAGTTTACATCTAATGGATTTATGTGGCCCAATACATGATTTCCTCGTGGGCAAGGAAAATGACCTGATAGATATGGAATTCCTTCATTTGTTTACTACGGTTAGAAAAATGATTAGACAAATGAATAGATTGTCAACCAACAAAATTACTTTTTGTATCGTTAGCAATAAAAATTCAACCTGTCTATGGGTACCGACGGGGTTGCACCAACAGCGCATAAATTAGTGGTTTCGGGTCACATACAAATGATCCGAGCCTTTCATTAATTCTAATAATTTTTTGCATAGTTATAATTGTCCGATTGAGTTGATTTTTCACAAAATTACTCAAAAAAATATTGCAACATTAATGAAATCATTTTTGTGGGATACCGAAAGCGGGCCGTAGGTCATTTACCCATAGAATTATTGATAAAAATTGGTTATGTATTGGTAATTCACATCCTAGCCCTCCATTCTATGGTTGGAAGTTAAATCTCTGTTCCACGTAAAAAATGCTTAACACCTCATCTAGCTTAAGATATATTGATGCACAAGATCATCCAAGTCTCCTTAATTAAATAAACAAAATAATGTCTTTTTCACCACCTAATTAAGATTATTTTATTTTCTAGGTTTAACCTTGATTATATACTTTTAGGATTCCGTAAAATGGCAATCTACCATTGAAGCTGATCTCATGTTATATATATTGATGATGGTTGCATCAATTGTTTGGCAAATTTTCTAAAGTAAATTTGTAAGTAATTGTAATTTCACGCGATAGTTTTTGGAGATGTAAGGTAATTAAAGTTGAAAAATGGAAAAGAGCGAAAATCCATTGTTACTCATCAAAGATCACATTTCATGTTTGAAAATAAAAATAAATTTGATTAGTTGATCAAAACAACACTTTCATTGAATTAAAAAGGCTTGGAAGAATCATCTGGCACGTCCAATTTGAGGTAGATGAGGTGTCAATCGTTAATTACATGGAACGGAGATCTCCATTCTACCCATTGCATCCACATGGGCTAATCTTTAGCATAGGCGCAGTTCTACAGCCATGAAAGGGTGTGCACTTCAACACCCTTCGTAAACATTATAGCATATAATAATAATAATAGAGCAACTCCACAAAAAAATTTAAATTTTTTTTTCAAAAGGATAATTTTATATTAATTAAACAAAAATAAATAGATAAAAATGAAAAATAAAATATGAAAAATTCATGAAAAATTATGAACAAGCTACACAATAATTATGTAACTATATTGGGTTGAAAAATGAGTCATCACAAAAATATTTAAATTAAGACTTAAAAATGTGTAAAATAAAAATTAAAAAAGATAGGGAAAAAAACCGAAATGGTCCCTGTAGTTAAGTGTTTGTGTCAAGTTGGTCCCTGTAGTTGTAATTGGCTCGATTTACACTCTGTACTTTCCATTTTGTTCCAATTTGGTCCAATTGCTAACTGCCGTTAGTCTGCCGTTAAGTCCTTTTAGCTAGGGGTGAGCAAAAAATCCGTCAAACCGCGAATCAAGTCCAAACCAATCCAAACCGAAAGGTTTGGTTCGGGTTTTTAGTAGTATGGTTTGGTCATGGTTTAAAAAAATTGGAAACCGCGTTATATGGTTTGGATCGTGGATTCATGTTCACGGTTATGGTTCCAAACCGATCCAAACCGTATAATACATAAATATACAAATAATTTAATTTAATTATGATTCACCAAATAAATATGAGAGCTTTAGTCAACTACTTTTCCAATTTATTGATTCTATTAAATTCACTGCGATATTTAGTTTTTTTTCTCTGTCAAGATAATTTAAATTAAACTTCTGCCACTCTTGCTTGAGTTGAGCCATTTTGTAATCCTCCTTTATACATAAGGAGTATGTAACTCACACCAACAACAAAAAAAAACAAAGAAATATAAATGACCCAATAAAAATAGATATATGGGAAGTGATCAACTTTGCCCAAGAACCAAAATGAGAGTTCTGTTGCAAAATCAGAGTGATCTCCATTTTGCAAAATAAATAAAATTGCCTACACAACATCAGATCCGTTCTAGCAAAATCAGAGTGATCTCCATTTCGCTAGTCGGCAATTGTGATATATAGAAGTTTAATTTAAATTATCTTGGCAAGGAAGAAAAACTAAATATCATGGTGAATTTAATAGGATCAATAAATTGGAAAAGTAGTTGACTAAAGCTCTCATATTTATTTGGTGAATCATAATTAAATTAAATTGTGTGTATATATATATATATGTATTATACGGTTCGGATCGGTTTGGAACCATAACCGTGAACATGAATCCATGAACCAAACCATATAACGCGGTTTCCAATTTTTTTAAACCATGACCAAATCATACTACTAAAAATCCAAACCAAACCTTTCGATTTGGACTGGATTCGCGGTTTGACGGATTTGTTGCTCACCCCTAGTTAAAAGGACTTAACGGCAGACTAACGGCAGTTAGCAATTGGACCAAATTGAAACAAAATGGAAAGTACAGAGTGTAAATCGAGCCAATTACAACTATAGGGACCAATTAGTTGACACAAACACTTAACTACATGGACTATTTCGGTTTTTTTCCCAAAAAGATATTATTATTATTATTATTATTAAAGGTGCATGCACCACCTTCATAATCTCATCCCACCTCTCAACCCTACCATCAAACACGCCCTATAAGAACATCTCCAACAGTCTAAGCATTTTTTTAGCCATTTTGGTTAGGAATTAAGATTTAGCTAGCCTCCAAACAAGTGCAAGACTCAACAGTCTAGCCATTTGGTTCAACAACAAAAAACCATACATATACACACCCATATATATATATATAAAGAGACCGGGAAAAAAAAGTAGACGGAACTGTAACGCCCCTAATTTTGGGTACGTTAAATAAACATTTTATTGATAAAGCTAAATGGAGTCTGGCTCATTATTACAACATAACTCCCATGAGAGTACTTTTATTACACAAGGGAAGGGAACTAAGGTTCCTAACTACAGCTCCGCCTGCTCCTCCATTCTTGCCAGCTCCTCGGCTCCAAAAGCCTCCAAGGTGTACAGCTCACCCTGACCATCTACAAAGTCTGACACATTATACCAGCGTCGCCACTAGCATAATATGTCAGGGTCATCAAAGGCAACACCGTGAGCTATAAAGCTCAATAGAACAATCCATACCCTCTAACCCTTAACTTACAGACAATAAATCATAAAATTAATGATTTCCACAAAGTACGTGCATATTAATCAACAGATGACAATGACACATCCACATTCACCATCCAAACTAACGTTGGTGTCCATGATTTTCTGAGTTTCTCCTACGCGACTTGTCGTAGACCGTGTCTCGTTTTCATCAACATTTCAAAAAGCATTTTTTTTTAACACACCCAACCTTGGTTCCGCCACTCCGGGTTCCCATTGGCACACAATTTGCATTGGCTCATCTCCACAGATAACCAAGCCATACCTTGGTTCCGCTGCTCCGGGTTCCCATGGGAACACACACACACCACACAATAGGCCACCATGTCCGGCCACATTGCGAACACTTTCCTTTTTCCGAAACACTCCTTGTCATTAACACACCCTAGGTGTCATGTTTCTACTTTCTCAAATTTCCATGTCTCGTTACATGCATCAACTCTGTGGTAGGACTTTTCACGTACGTACACATAAATCATTCATTGTAATCTTGAAACTAAACTAGAAAGTTCATCCAACTCTATATCATTGATACCATGTTCTAACTTCCTATTTCACATAATTATGCTCAAACATTTAGCATACAATATAAAGCATAGTGTCACATGGACGGACACCTTTGGAGTGGGAACCATTTATGCTTTATCATACAACAAACAAGTAATTCAAGTAAACACGTATACATACTCATAACCATCTTTAAGATCAAGATACGAATACTTTTCCTTTAAAAACCGTTCTTTCTTTCTCTTAGGGAAGTTCAAAACAACATATGTTTTTCTAGAAAATAAAGTCGGAATATTCAACATACTCCCCTTCCTTTTCAAATCTTTAGTAAAATACTTTTCAAGTTCCCATGCATTTCAACATACAAACAACATGCAAGAATCATACGATATACTTAGCGTTAGGGAGTATAGGGAAAGTCTACCGTTCTTCTTGGCGGTTAGTACGGCTATAGAAAAAGTAAGTACGTCGGCTATCGAACGAAGTACTTCCTACGGTAGGCTTCCGGTAGTTTCGAAAGAGAAAGGTTTCTCTCGAAACTAATTCTTGACTAAACTACTAAACTTTTTGGATCGAAAGGGTGGTCGAGCGGCGGTTTAGTGGCAGTCTTGGATGAGTTTCTTGAAGAACTTAGGAAGAACTCAAGAACAACTCAAGGACAAGAAGAACTAAGAACAAATACAAGGATTTCTAGAGAGAAAAGTTGAAGGATGAAGGTGTGAGTTGAATGGTGAGGATGGGGTCCTATTTATAGCAAAAATCTTGGCTCTCTCTCCTTCCCTCATGGCCGGCCATATCTCTCTCTCTCTCCCATGGATTTGTTCCATGGTCTTGTCAAATCATGCTTGAAAGCATGCCAAGACTTTCCTCCCTTGTACTTCCACTTTAGGCCATACCTAATGTTATTTTAAAGGGTTCTTAGTCTTGTCTTGTACTTAGGAGGCTTGTTTGTATGAAAGGGCAAAAGAAAGTATAGATTTGGTTGTCATGTTGTACTTGGTTGAGTGTGAGAGTGGTCATGACTTGTTTGAGTGACCAAAACACAAGCACACACTCACACACACACACTCTCTCTCTCTCTCGGCCTATCTCTCTCTCAAGTACTATGTATATATTTATGTCTATGCATATATATATATAGAAGTACACTTTAAGTACTATGTGATCTAGTCTAGGAAAGAGTAAGGCTTTCAAGTGTCAACTAATGAAGATATGGTCAAGATTCCCCTAGAAAAATAATATGCTAAGAAGTACATGTACCTATATATAAACATATATGTGTACTTGAAAAATCTAGGAAATTGACTTTGGTGGGAATCTTAGATTTAGGACTTTAAGTCTAGGTTTATCCAAGGGATAAAAGTTTTCCAAATATTTATTATCCAATAGATAAAGGTTATGAGTATGGTCTAGGATTCCTTAGAAATATAATAATAGGCTATGAGGTTGCTTACGATCCGACCTCGCCTTCAAATAAGAGGTTGATAGAAACCCGAAGCGTAGGGCTAGGTCGTTGTACGCATAATATCCGGAAGTCCGGGATCGTTCCCACAGAGAATTCGATTCTAGCTAGCAAGTCTAGGTTTTCTATTATCCAAGGGATAAAAGTTTCCCTAATATTTATTATCCAATGGGTAGGAGATAAAGGTGACAAGTATGGCCTTGAAATGACTAGTCAAGTGAATATATATATAAAATAACTACTTTGGTCCAAAGGGTTCCATTAGGTTTTGAAAGGTTTATAAGGTTCATTTAGGATTAGGAGCATGTAACTAAGTGAAATGGTAGTTAGGTTTCTTCAACTAGTTGGTTAGAAACTAACTATATTTGCCAAGTAGGATTTCTAGCCAAGAAATATAATTTAAAGATATTATTTACTCACTTAGGAAAATACACAAGTGTTTTTACAAGCATACTTGTCTTTAGAAAATGACTATATTGTCCAGGGATAAAAGATTAAATTTTTATAAGTTTCAAATCTAATTATGACGGATTATTGGAAATTAAAAAGGTATTTTAAAAGCTAATCCAAGTAATTCAAATAAAATTCAAATATTTAACGAAATTTTTATTTACCAAAAATCGGAGTCGTTACAGGAACAAAAAAAAACAGATAGAACTTTGTCCTTTTTGGTTAGGGTTTTACCCCTAGCCGACGATGGCCAACGATGGCGATGAAGGCCAAAGACGGTGATGAAGGCCAAAGACGACAACGAAGGCCAACGACGGCAATGACCAGAACGATGGCTAGATCCGATGGCTAGATCCATGAGAGAGACGACGACGACTATTCTTACCTTCGCCGGAGCCAACGACGGCGAGGGCGAAGACGACAACATGCAAGAGAGGGAGACGACAAGAGGTGCTAGATTCGAGAGAGAGAGAGAGTTAACAGGCGAGGCTCCATACCTCACTAGTACTAGTGAGGTCTCAAAGCGAGGGAGCAAATGGCGAGGTGGTTTCCGTGGCTGTTGGGTGTGCTATTGGACGGTAAATCTCGCCAGTTTGCCGGAAATTTCCAACAGCCGAGACTGTTGGAGATGCTCTAAGAAGAGAACAAAACGACATAGGGAAGCACAAAATCCTTGGGATTGGTATTATCGGCAGATGACGATATGGATGTATATCTATATCTAAGCTATACGACTCCATATATCCTATATATAGTACTCCTAGTAGCAAAATACATGTATGACCGTAGAACTCTTTAGACCTTGTTCTTTGTTTTTGAATTTTGGATTATAATCATTATCATATTTATTTATCTACTTATTACCCTTATTTCCACTTATTATTCTCAATTTTCTCCACATCTCTATTCTCTTCCGATCATTACGGGGTCTTATCCAACCTCATCTAGCATCTACTGGAGTACTAATCCTCTACTTCCATATTATATGTAATAGTAACTCCTCCTCAACTACCTCTATACTGGAGGGGAGCTACTCTCTCTTTAAGGGGCAGCAGCCTGTTGTTCGGTCGATTGGAGCTCGTTCCGATCTCATTTTAATGATCGAAAATGTTCACTTTGTAGAGTTCATCGAGTAAAACAAACGTATCAAAAATTAGCCCAATCGAATATTATTAAGTACCTTATCGGAACATTTTTATCTTGAAAAGAATGGATCCAAAACACTGAATCAAATCTATTGAAACCCATTATTGACCAGTTATATGTGTTCGGATCAGGCACTTAATAATATCCGATCAAAATTTTTTTGATACACACTTGACAAGCTCTACAAAGTAGCCCCAGTCGACCGGGACAGCAGCTCCCCCGCCTGCCTCTAATCAGCATTTACATATATACGTACGCGATTATACACTTATCGTCCAATATTGGTGAAGAAGAAATGGAGGGAGTGGATCACTTGGCTCACGAGAGGAACAAGTCCGAGTTCGATGTAGATGCTATGAAGATCGTTTGGGCTGGTTCTCCTCATGCCTTCGATGTCTCCGATCGAATTTCCAAGCTCGTCGCCAGCGATCCTGTGACTCTCTCCCTTTCTCTCTCTCATGATCTGTTTATCTTTGTGATTTGATTTGTTTTGTGTGTATTGACGGCGTTCCTCAAATTAGGGCAAATTGTATTTTGTTGTCTTAATCACTACCCTTGAACTTGCTATTTGATGACTTGGTAGTGATAGTTTGATATCTTGTCAGTTCGGTGAATTCTTCTGATTCAGAGCGTGTTTTGAGTTAGTTTCGAATGCTGTTGGGTGAATTATATCCAGAGGCACCTATAAAGGAATGGAGTTCCTAGAAGTGGCTTACACTTTTTTGCCATCTCCGGACGATTTTGCCCCTCGCTTCGGAAACTAGCCGATTGAATTTACTTCTTTGGGATTTTGGGCGTTTTCGTCATTTCGCGCTCAAAAGTGGTGGGCCATAGACACTATTTGGGTTATTTACGAATTACTTTAACGGGTTTTCGGACTTTCAATGTTTTCCGTCTGCGTCCCGACTTTTCTACACTGTTTTGTCATGTAGTGGTGTTGGGCTGGAGGGCTTTCCGGTAAATTTACATCACCATTATACTATATTACTATGCATATACTGTGCATGCGGAAATCTCGGCAGGAATTCAGCCGTGTGTCTCCAGGTTCAGCTCCTGTCCAGTGCGGGCGATGGTCCAGTCCAGTCCAGTCCAATTCGGCAATTGCAGGCTTTTCCCGGGCCAAAACAATTATCGAAACTGTTCATCTTTTAGAACTCTTTGAGAACATCGGCCCCACAAAAAATCATATTGATCGAATACATTTTGCTCTAATTTTGAAATGAATTAAGGTTGAAAAAAAAGGTGCACAACACTAGATTACAACTCATTTAGCACATTTACCTTATGCCTAATGCATTTAAAAATCATATCAAACGGTATTTGATCAATATGATTTTTTACTTGGCCAATATTCTTAATGAGCTCTAAAAATTGAACGGTTCCGATCATTGTTTTAAGCTTGGAAAAAGGCCCGCAAATACCGAACTGAACCGGACTGAATCGTAGCCCACACTAGACGGGATTCATCCCCTTCCCACCACCACCTCTGCAACAAACGAAAAAACAGACCACGGAAATTACATCTTCTCTCTCTCTCTCGTGAAGTTGAACGACGTCGACGATGATGGTGCTACGCGATGCTGAGAGTTCAAGATCCCAATATTGATCGATTCGTCTTGCCCCGTCGATCGATCATCTTGCTCGAAATATCTCTCTCCGGCTTCAGTTTCAGAACTTCACGTTCCTTCGCGTCGCCTGAAAGAAGAGAGACACGAAGAGGAGGAGGAGGAAGGGAGAGAAAAGGTGGTGTCGGTGGCGATCGGTGGTGGGGGCGGCCGTAAATGGCGATGCAAGGGCAAACAACCGCCACACAAAATCTGCTCCATCTAAAGCCCTCAACTCGCTCACGGGGCCGATGATGATGGATCTGGCACGGTTTTTCGGCTCAATCGACGCCGAGACAGAGGTGAATACCGATCCTTTCGTTATGAAGAAATTTTATTGTTGTTCGAAGTTGTAGACTTTTACATGATTTGGGGCATTTTAAAATTTCAGGAAGTGGATAACCCCAATTAAAATAATAGCACCCTAATCCACTTCCAACTCCATCAAAAATTCCAGTAATACTACATTCATTTCGTTTATTTATTGCACCAGTTGCGAAACTTGATTATATTGCTATGAATCATCTCATATCTTGAAAAGTCCTGGTTTTCGTTTAGGGTTATGTGTTGACATGAAAAGAGAAAAAGAAAAGAGACAAAGAAAGAAAGAATTTATATACGTTCAACCAACCGCGGGCTCTGAACATTGATCATGCCAATTAGAGCTAATAGAATGCCTAGAAGTGGCTTACACTTTTTTGCCATCTCCGGACGATTTTGCCCCTCGCTTCGGAAACTAGCCGATTGAATTTACTTCTTTGGGATTTTGGGCGTTTTCGTCATTTCGCGCTCAAAAGTGGTGGGCCATAGACACTATTTGGGTTATTTACGAATTACTTTAACGGGTTTTCGGACTTTCAATGTTTTCCGTCTGCGTCCCGACTTTTCTACACTGTTTTGTCATGTAGTGGTGTTGGGCTGGAGGGCTTTCCGGTAAATTTACATCACCATTATACTATATTACTATGCATATACTGTGCATGCGGAAATCTCGGCAGGAATTCAGCCGTGTGTCTCCAGGTTCAGCTCCCGTCCAGTGTGGGTTATGGTCCAGTCCTGTCTAGTTCGGCATTTGTAGGCTTTTATCGAAACTGTTCATCTTTTAGAACTCTTTGAGAACATCGGCCCCACAAAAAATCATATTGATCGAATACATTTTGCTCTAATTTTGAAATGAATTAAGGTTGAAAAAAAAGGTGCACAACACTAGATTACAACTCATTTAGCACATTTACCTTATGCCTAATGCATTTAAAAATCATATCAAACGGTATTTGATCAATATGATTTTTTACGTGGCCAATATTCTTAATGAGCTCTAAAAATTGAACGGTTCCGATCATTGTTTTAAGCTTGGAAAAAGGCCCGCAAATACCGAACTGAACCGGACTGAATCGTAGCCCACACTAGACGGGATTCATCCCCTTCCCACCACCACCTCTGCAACAAACGAAAAAACAGACCACGGAAATTACATCTTCTCTCTCTCTCTCGTGAAGTTGAACGACGTCGACGATGATGGTGCTACGCGATGCTGAGAGTTCAAGATCCCAATATTGATCTATCACAAGAGCCGGTTCCTCACACGTAGGAGATCCATTATTGGTCTCATCCACTTCCATCTCTTCAGTTTCAGAACTTCACGTTCCTTCGCGTCGCCTGAAAGAAGAGAGACACGAAGAGGAGGAGGAGGAAGGGAGAGAAAAGGTGGTGTCGGTGGCGATCGGTGGTGGGGGCGGCCGTAAATGGCGATGCAAGGGCAAACAACCGCCACACAAAATCTGCTCCATCTAAAGCCCTCAACTCGCTCACGGGGCCGATGATGATGGATCTGGCACGGTTTTTCGATGAGGAGAATAGTGGAAATTAAGTTCATCACCCCATTCAGACTCTACGGGGCTTTCATAAGCAAAACTAACATCTTCAACACAGCCATGTGGCTCAATTCCCTTTTACATGATTTGGGGCATTTTAAAATTTCAGGAAGTGGATAACCCCAATTAAAATAATAGCACCCTAATCCACTTCCAACTCCATCAAAAATTCCAGTAATACTACATTCATTTCGTTTATTTATTGCACCAGTTGCGAAACTTGATTATATTGCTATGAATCATCTCATATCTTGAAAAGTCCTGGTTTTCGTTTAGGGTTATGTGTTGACATGAAATTAGGGATTTTGTTTGAAATTAGAGTTCCAAGAGCATGTGAATTCTGGTTTTCGTTTTCTAAATTAGGGTTCCAATAACCAAGCTTCACTTCCCGTATGTAACTCTGTATCAACATTGTAGTTCACATGTAATGTGACTCATTCTCTCTCTCAGCAAAAGTTTGAATTTGTTTCTTACGAACCCCAGTATAATACATGGGAATGAACTTTTTGTGAAATTCATTTAGCAAATCAACCCAAGTCAACACGAATTGAGGGTTCAACTGTTGAATTGCTTGGGGAAGTCTTACAAACCTAACGGGTTTCAAGACATGGCACTACCCATCCCTTAAAGAGAGATGTCAAATTTTTAAGATGTCGCCATTCCACAATTTGGCACTAAGGGTACCCTTTGCCTTTAAAGCCGTCGAATTTAAACAATTCTTGTAGCACGGCGTGCTCGTGAGCCATGAAAGCGAGGCACCTAGAAACCCTAAGATTGGAGCGCCTAAGGAGCGTATTAGATTTCATTAAATACGCATCCTAAATACTTAACCATTGACGGTAGGAAAAGCGGTAGGGGCATTACTATGCGAGAAGATCTTAAAGGATAAGCTTATAAGCGGGATAAGTTAGTATTTTCAATTTGCAAAACATTCTTTAGGCATAAGGGGCTATTTCCCCATTTTCACAATGCCGCATAACTTCCATTAAGAGTATGAAAATAAACCGCCCAATAAGCTCCCATCTTAGTTGGGAGCGAGCTCTCCCGTCAAACTCTCATCTTGGGAGCGCCGATTCGAGCTCCCGTCTTGGGGTTATGCGCACCCATTTTAGAAATCCAACTAATAAGAAACAGGCAATCGGTGATACGTTGTGGGACTCTAGCTTCGTTACACCTCAAATTTGATACATATGAAGATCGGTTAGAGGTATCCGCTAGACTATGTATAAATTGCACAAAACAAAATAAAGCGGGATACTTACAAAGGTTTGGCGATCCTCCAAATAAGCTATATAAAGAAATCCCGGCAACGGCGCCAAATGTTTGAATGAGATATCTTACGATAGTGTTTGACCTCGCCTTGTATTTTTACAAATAAGAGGTAAAAGCTTCATTTGATAGAACCGCCAATGAGCAAGCTCAAATTCGAGTAAAAGCTTCATTATGGCTCGACGTAGCATAATATCCGGGAAGTCCGGAGTCGAATTTCCCACAGAGAATTCGATTCTAGCTTGAGATGGATTGTAGCCTATTTATAGGCTAGGCAGGATTTCGGTGTTTAAGCCCGCCAACTATGGTTTTGCTTTTAAAAGGAATAACTAAAACGGAAACTAGATTAACGCTTGACTAACTTAACGAGGCAAGTCTCGGTGTCTTCTAACAATGTTTGAGCAATTTTTGTCAAGCCAAAGCAATTTTTGGGCTTGCTACCATTCTCGATTATAACTCTGGCGAGAGTCACGACCGCGCGCTCACGCCCGGAAGATTTTACTTGAAAAGACTACGTTTAACAAAAGATGTGATTTTCCGGAGGCGAACCAACTTGTTTTTAATATTTATCGAACACAAAAATGGAGGCCACTAGGCCTCGATAAGTCACTTGCCTGCCAAGGCCGCTTGACTAAGCTCCTTACCAAGGGGTTAACACCCATAGTTTAGAACGAAAATGCAAATTAAGTCCTAACCCATGTATATAATACTCCCCCATCCCAAATTATTTGCACGGTCGATGGCTCGAGAACCAAGTAACAACCTAAGTCCTCGGGAAAGATTATCATAGGGTGAACCTTACCCCATGACCAAACCTATTAACTACTCACACATAGTAAAAAGACTAGACAAATAGAAATCATGCTTAAGAGAGAAAACATGATTAATTGGGAAATCACCTAAAAATGGAAATAAACTTGATATTATTGATAACTGAAAGATCTAATCCACGACTACAACATTAATAAACGGAAAAACAATAAATGACAAAGACTTACTAGAGTTCTTGAAGGATTAAAGCTAGGAAAGCTTGAAGCTCTAATGGAGTTCTAACAAAATAAAAGAGCTTGCAGATAACATTAGTGCCATTTTATTGTTCTGCTACGGAGTACAGACGTACATAATCCGTTTCGAAGGAGAGAGAGAGAGAGAGAGACTATTGTCAGAGCAAGAAAGGCTTCGGTTAGAACGAAGTACAACTAAGAATTGCGTACAACTGCGATGTGTTAAATATAGCAAAAGCTTGTCTTTACTATGAGCCGCCAAGGAATAATTTAATAAGAATATTCCATATCTGGTCTGCCACGGGGTCCACACATTTGATATGAGTGTTTTTTTCGGTCAAACGGAAATTCGTGACTTTTCTATTGTTGATCATTTGTGTGTGTGTGTTTGTGTGTGTTTTGAAATATACACTACCTTCCCGATGCATTCGGGCTTACTTCCCGACCTCGAAAATGGGTGTTCTTTGGACCGTTGGAAAGCTCGTCGAGTCTACTTTCTAACCCAAGTGGTTTGGATCCAATATCATTTCAAATCTGGATGCTTTTCTTTTTTGCGTTGGGTTTCTTGTGGTTCCTTTGGTTGGGGTGTTTGTTTCTCTCTGTGTTTGGGTGGTGAGTGGGGTAGTGTACTAGGTTGGGGGCTAAAATCCTAACTTCTCCTTCGATTCCCTTGACCCTTGGGCAACCCGAGCAACCTCCAAACCACCTCTTCATGACTCCTCGGGCACCACAACATGGTGGCACATGGCCTTGAACACTTGGTTGCATCCGGAGCATTCCTTGGCGTTCAAAACCGCCTTATTAGCACGTATTACCTGAAACACACAAAAACCTACCTTACGAGCAATATCACTATAAAAGCTAAATAAACGCAAGATAAAATAACATAAAACGGGACTAGTCGCACCAAATATCTACAATATTGGGTGCTCATCAGAGGTACATATACCTATATAAACATATGTGTACTTAGCAAATCTAGGAAAGTATCTTTGGTAGGAAATTTAGGTATAAGTCTAGGTTTTCTATTATCCAAGGGATAAAAATTTTCCTAATATTTATTATCCAATGGGTAGGAGATAAAGGTGACAAGTATGGCCTTGAAATGACTAGTCAAGTGAATATATATATAAAATAACTACTTTGGTCCAAAGGGTTCCATTAGGTTTTGAAAGGTTTATAAGGTTCATTTAGGATTAGGAGCATGTAACTAAGTGAAATGGTAGTTAGGTTTCTTCAACTAGTTGGTTAGAAACTAACTATATTTGCCAAGTAGGATTTCTAGCCAAGAAATATAATTTAAAGATATTATTTACTCACTTAGGAAAATACACAAGTGTTTTTACAAGCATACTTGTCTTTAGAAAATGACTATATTGTCCAGGGATAAAAGATTAAATTTTTATAAGTTTCAAATCTAATTATGACGGATTATTGGAAATTAAAAAGGTATTTTAAAAGCTAATCCAAGTAATTCAAATAAAATTCAAATATTTAACGAAATTTTTATTTACCAAAAATCGGAGTCGTTACAGGAACAAAAAAAAAACAGATAGAACTTTGTCCTTTTTGGTTAGGGTTTTACCCCTAGCCGACGATGGCCAACGATGGCGATGAAGGCCAAAGACGGTGATGAAGGCCAAAGACGACAACGAAGGCCAACGACGGCAACGACCAGAACGATGGCTAGATCCGATGGCTAGATCCATGAGAGAGACGACGACGACTATTCTTACCTTCGCCGGAGCCAACGACGGCGAGGGCGAAGACGACAACATGCAAGAGAGGGAGACGACAAGAGGTGCTAGATTCGAGAGAGAGAGAGAGTTAACAGGCGAGGCTCCATACCTCACTAGTACTAGTGAGGTCTCAAAGCGAGGGAGCAAATGGCGAGGTGGTTTCCGTGGCTGTTAGGTGTGCTATTGGACGGTAAATCTCGCCAGTTTGCCGGAAATTTCCAACAGCCGAGACTGTTGGAGATGCTCTAAGAAGAGAACAAAACGACATAGGGAAGCACAAAATCCTTGGGATTGGTATTATCGGCAGATGACGATATGGATGTATATCTATATCTAAGCTATACGACTCCATATATCCTATATATAGTACTCCTAGTAGCAAAATACATGTATGACCGTAGAACTCTTTAGACCTTGTTCTTTGTTTTTGAATTTTGGATTATAATCATTGTCATATTTATTTATCTACTTATTACCCTTATTTCCACTTATTATTCTCAATTTTCTCCACATCTCTATTCTCTTCCGATCATTACGGGGTCTTGATCCAACCTCATCTAGCATCTACTGGAGTACTAATCCTCTACTTCCATATTATATGTAATAGTAACTCCTCCTCAACTACCTCTATACTGGAGGGGAGCTACTCTCTCTTTAAGGGGCAGCAGCCTGTTGTTCGGTCGATTGGGGCTCGTTCCGATCTCATTTTAATGATCGAAAATGTTCACTTTGTAGAGTTCATCGAGTAAAACAAACGTATCAAAAATTAGCCCAATCGAATATTATTAAGTACCTTATCGGAACATTTTTATCTTGAAAAGAATGGATCCAAAACACTGAATCAAATCTATTGAAACCCATTATTGACCAGTTATATGTGTTCGGATCAGGCACTTAATAATATCCGATCAAAATTTTTTTGATACACACTTGACAAGCTCTACAAAGTAGCCCCAGTCGACCGGGACAGCAGCTCCCCCGCCTGCCTCTAATCAGCATTTACATATATACGTACGCGATTATACACTTATCGTCCAATATTGGTGAAGAAGAAATGGAGGGAGTGGATCACTTGGCTCACGAGAGGAACAAGTCCGAGTTCGATGTAGATGCTATGAAGATCGTTTGGGCTGGTTCTCCTCATGCCTTCGATGTCTCCGATCGAATTTCCAAGCTCGTCGCCAGCGATCCTGTGACTCTCTCCCTTTCTCTCTCTCATGATCTGTTTATCTTTGTGATTTGATTTGTTTTGTGTGTATTGACGGCGTTCCTCAAATTAGGGCAAATTGTATTTTGTTGTCTTAATCACTACCCTTGAACTTGCTATTTGATGACTTGGTAGTGATAGTTTGATATCTTGTCAGTTCGGTGAATTCTTCTGATTCAGAGCGTGTTTTGAGTTAGTTTCGAATGCTGTTGGGTGAATTATATATCTATAATACAATCAAGGTTATAATTGGATGGTTTGTTACTCTCTCCATGCCATTTTGTTTGCTATGTATGGGGAAGTCTAGGGGTTCAAATGAGCCGAGCCAAGCCGAGCTTTGGAGGGTTCAAGCTTGGCTCATTTCTAAATGTGCCGAGCCCTTACCAAAGAATGCAAAAATTTTGAGGGGTAATTTGTGAAAACTTAACGACTTTTTTTGTTGACTTTTCAAAGAATGCAAAAATTTTAGGACATCCCAAAATGGAAAGGTGAGCAAACAAAATGTGACAGAAGGGAGTATATCGTTGTGACCAGTAGCACTTACCATTTAACGGGCAAGTGCACTTTAAACCAAATCCCAAGGGGGTTGGCTGGTGGTCAAGGCTTGAGATTTAGGATTTTGCTTCCTTCTAAGGTCTTAGGTTCGAGAACTTTCGGGTGCTATCAATTCTTATGGCGCTAATCCATTTGGGGCTTTACCCTAACTTTAATCGGACTCTTTGCTAGTGGACGGTGATCAAACTCTTCGCTAGTGGACGGTGAGATTTGGTCCCCAGGGATAAGTCGAGGTGTGCTTACCTTGAGTTATCAAAACAAATAAAGTGCTCTTTAAGCCACCAAATGTCTTACTTTGGTGCTGTAAGATAATTATTTGTTTAGAAAGTTAGGGAACAAATGGTCAGTTATATTTGGATCTTTTGGATGGGATTAGTTTTTATCCTTTCAGATCCTTAGTTCCAGTTTTTTTTCTTTTTCCAGTGAATTTCTTTAGGCTTTCAGCCATCTGCTTTCTCATATCCCACACCTCTGTTGACACTCTTAAAATTGCTGATTTAGAGACTTGATTTTTCAGGTGAATTCGTTTTATGATTCTCTGGTACAGTAAGGTTAATAAATTAACATGAGACAAAGCATGTTATAATCTTGGTTGAGTTTGTGGAGTGGATAAACATGATATTACTGAACTCATTAGTTGTTCTTGTAAAAATGTCAGCCCAAAAGGCTGAAAGGTGCTTTTACTGAAGTCTAACTGAGGTAGACTTCGATCCTACTATTTGAAAATAGTTGCAAAGTTGTTTTGGTTTGTGTTGGATCTTGTAGACTCTCATGTAATTACATGATAAATAATGTAGAAAAGAGGGTTCAATGTGCAGATGGATAGATAGGTAGATGGATGGATCGACATATGCTTGTTGTTTAGTTGAGGGTTTCAATCAGGGCCGGCTGAAGACAATTGTAGGCCTAGAGCGATAATTCAAAAAGAGCCTTTTCCTATTTTTTAAATAATTTTGATAATTTAAATTTAGTTTTCTATTTTTTGAGATGTAAAATTACTACCTAGATCTTTGTAGTCTAGTTTTGGAACAAATGATGGTAAATTGGTAGTACATCTAATGCTCTTAATTTCTCTTGAGGCATATTTATTAATCTTAGTAACAATCACAACAAATGAACACTCTTATGTGATGAACAACTTTAAACACAACATGAATAAAGAAAACGCTTCAATCACAGGACAATAGCACTTGATTTGTCACCTTCGCCGATAAAGATGGAACAAGGATGAGCGATAGTATTTATATGTTATCTTCTATGTGAAGATAAGCAATTAAAATCAAAACGCAGTTAATACGAACAATGTAGTATGTACAAATCATTCACTTGAAATATACCCATGAACAATTGAAAAAACCATTCAGTTGAAATGTACCCATGAGCAATTGAAAGCAAATTGTTACCTCAAAATATTGACTGAGTAAACCATAATGCCTTGTATTTGAACAAGATACAACTGGTAACATAATGTTGTCGAAAACCTTTTGTGATTTTTACCCCAGGAACAGAGCGGGATAGAGAGACAGAGTGCAGAGAGAGATACTTAGTGGGATACTTAGTGGGTTACTATAGAGTCCACCAAAACTCCTCCTTTGGTTTTTGAGAGAGGAGAAAAATGTGTGATTTCTTTTTGTCAAGAAATAGTATTAGGTGATAGTTTGCAATTAAGATTGGATACATAGTTCTTTTGGAAAGAAATACTACCTCACTATGTACTTGGACTTCTTGCTTCCTATTTTGGGTCTTCTTTCCTAATTGCAGAATATATATATATATATCATTTCTTTTCATATCCGGTTGCCCGGATTTTAGTATGGTCCGGATTTGTGCCTTAGCTCCCATTTCCCGATCGATTTACGATGATCCGAGCCGCTCAATGTGTTCAGAACGTGATTTTAAGGGTACCCGTGAGAAATCAGCAAAAAAAATGACTGGAAAGGGCTTGATCTGAGCAGTTTTTTTCTGAACCGTTCAATAAAAAAACTGCTCGGATCAAGCCCTTCCCGGACATTTTTTTTGCTGATTTCTCGCGGGTACCCTTAAAATCACGTTTTGATCACATTGAGCGGCTCGGATCATCGCAAATCGATCGGGAAATGAAAAATCCGGACCATAAGAAAATCCGGGCGAGTGGATATGAAAAGATATATATATATATACACGTTCTTTTCCTATATATACAGATACCCAATAGCTAGTATATAAAAATGTGGGGCCTTCCCAAAATGGAGGCCAAAAGCTTGGGCTTTACCTGGCTAAGGGGAAAGCTGACCCTAATTTCTATCCTGTTACAGCTAGTGAAAGTACTTTAAACAACAAACACTTGGGCATTGCTGCCATTTTTTCTGAAGTCTAGTGGATGCTGTTATGGTTCTTGTAGCCACTTGTGGTTTTGGTATCTAATTTTCATTTTTGTGCATCGTTTGGGGATTTAGGGCTTCCGGAAAGATAACAGATCTACGCTTAGCAGGAAGGAGTTGTTCAAAAATACTCTTAGAAAAGCAGCTTATGCATGGAAAACCATCGTCGACCTCCGTCTCTCTGGTATGCCTTCATTTTAGTATGATTTTTTACCATGCTTATTTTATTAGCTGGTCAGAGTTAAGAGATGTTTCAGGTTGTTAGCTTAATCTTGGATTGCATTTCTAATAATTGCAGAAGAAGAGGCGGCTAAGTTGAGGTTTTATGTGGATGAACCTGCTTTCACTGATCTCCACTGGGTACATTTCAACTCCTCATATATCCTTTGTTGTAGTAGATTGTATCAAAGTCTAGTGGAACAATGTTTGATATTCCTTTGGTTTTCCACAGTTCATATAGAAAGCGTGTATTTCAACTTTCAACATTCTCACATACTACTGCTGTTCTCTACGTTGTCTTCAGGGAATGTTTATACCTGCTATAAAAGGACAAGGCACTGAAGAGCAGCAGCAGAAATGGTTACCATTGGCATATAAGATGCAAATTATTGGCTGCTATGCACAAACTGAACTAGGACATGGCTCTAATGTACAAGGTCTTGAAACCACAGCAACATTCGATTCCCAAACGGATGAGTTTATTATTCATAGTCCTACATTGACCTCTAGCAAAGTGAGTAAATGGTTAACAGAGTTTTCAGTTGTTTCTGGCGAGTTGTTGGTGGTTAACTTTTCATTACTTAAGATGCACATCAGCCTCATATGGTCCTTGTGTCACTCATTCTTCTGATTACCTGTTTGGCTGTTGGTGATTGGTTCTCAGTATCTATCATTGCTACTTGCTAGTGTTATGACCTGGAAAGGTTCCCCTGTTCCCTTTCTTTTTCTCTCTCAAAGTGGTTTTTATAATTCTTGCTTTCATTGTTCTGTACAGTGGTGGCCTGGTGGACTGGGTAAAGTGGCCACGCATGCTATTGCTTATGCGCGCCTTATAGTAGGGGGTCGGGAACATGGTGTACATGGTAACTATAAAGTCTGTCTTTATCATATCGTTGAAATCGGTCTATATAAATTCAGTATAAAACATCAGCCTTTTCTCATGCAAAAGCAGCAAAAATAATGACTTCTATCCCTTTTTTTTTTTTTCCTTTTAGGTTTTATTGTCCAATTACGGAGTTTGGAAGATCACTCTCCTCTTCTGGGCATAACTGTTGGGGATATTGGAATGAAATTTGGTAATGGAGCATACAACACCATGGACAATGGGGTCTTACAATTCGATCATGTGCGTATCCCCAGAAATCAGATGTTGATGAGGTGTGCACAGTATACTTGTCTATGCATGCCTTCTGATGCCAAGCTAATTCTAGAACCCTGTATCTTGATAAGGTTTTGGATGTCTACTCTATTGCATTTGCGTCTATAGCAGTCATGTTATGGTATGTTACATGAAAAGCGTTTTAGGTTGTGGGAGCAGGAGTGTGTTGGTAGAAGCTTTATTCACACTCTCTTAAGATGTCATATATTTGAAGTGTCAGATATCTTTCTGCATACTTATGTTGGCTCATATACTCAGATGTGTATTCCACAATGAAGTAAAAGGTTATCATGACCTATTCAGTCTTTGGCTCTGCCATTTAGACTACAGAGATGCTGAGAATTGTTATCGATTAACTTTGAAATGATGTAAATATCCTGATAACCTGTGGGATGTGCTTGGACAGTTTTTTTTTTTTAGTAGATAGCAAGTCTGAGGTGAAGGTGTTCAACGAAAGAAGCAAATGAAAACCTTGTTAGTCTAGATTTTCTTTCTGTATTGGCAAAGAACATCAAGTTTCAAACAATTATTGTGTGATAATGGTGCGGGTGGCATGTGGGTTGATAATGATGGTGATGTACTGTGGTGGTGTTTCTGTTGGCGGAGGCTATAATGAGTGCTTCTAGGACTGCTGCGGTAGTAGTACCAGTGCTTCTTTTCTTTTCTTAATTTGTTTTTCAGCCATTAGGTGTTGGGGAGGGGAAGCAGGTTGTTGGGTCCATGGGGTGGCAAGACTGATTTTGTCTATTCACAATGGAGTGCTCTGTGTGGTGGTCCTGTGGGTGCTAATGGCAAGGTTGTTCTTGTGGTACTATCGGTTTTTTGGCAAGGTTGTATTCGAGTATTCAACTGGGGTGGTGGTCATAGAAAAGTAGTTGCTGTGATGTGGTGGTAGCAAGGAGGTGCTGGCTAGAGAGTTCAGACTACTGGATTACTGGTGGTTGGGTCGTGGTTGTGATATTGCCTCAGTGGATCATGCGGTGCAGGTTGTGGTGGTCTTGGTAGTGGCAGCTATAACAAGGGGCAGGATGGCTGCTGCAGTTGTTGGCTTCCTTTAAGGCCTCAAGTTTAACCCAAATTCTAACCCAAACAGAGGTTGTAATAAACGGCATACTGTAGAAATCTATTTACATAGGTAAAGGCACTGATTATTTTTGTTTTTATTTTTAAGTAGGAGACTCCTGGTTTGTTGGTCACTTACTGAGCTGATAGTGCAATAGTAGAGAGGACTGTTCTTAAGCTTCGCAAACCACCAAAATTGAACGTTGGGTAGTCACAAGCAAATGTAAGTACTACAAAATAATTGTGGACTTCAAATATTTAATTCATCCATTTCTACCATATTTTAAGTATTGTCTTGACTCTTGAGTACTGTTGCTGGCTTGAAAGCATTAGTTCCATGGTTAATGGAAGCTGCTTTGATACAAGCTCCTGATTTCTATTTGTTAAGAAGGGAGGAAGTAGATAAACAGGATAGCATACGTATACAAGATTATGTCTGAAACATGGCCACCTACACATGTGCAATCGCCACCCCACATTTAGCATCCTTCAATTCTGTGTTAAATATTGAATTTCACTTGCAGTCTTTCTTTAAACAATATGATTAGTGGGTGCTTCTACCTAATTTATATTTTGAACATGAGAGAAAACTGTTCTGAAACTTCTTTTGAATGCTTCAGGGTTTCACAGGTCACATGTGAAGGGAAATATAAGCAGTCAGATGTTCCTAGGCAGCTAGTTTATGGTACTATGGTGTATGTCCGACAAACTATTGTAGCAGATGCTTCCTGTGCTTTATCACGTGCAGTTTGTATTGCTACACGGTATAGTGCTGTTCGTAGACAGTTTGGATCGCAGAATGGTGGACCTGAAACTCAGGTAGTTGACAAAAGTCTCCATATTACAGCTGTAAAGGAATCAAATTTTAGTTTATGTGGAGTTATGCCCTTGCAGTCCTGGAATTCTTAACATCACATCCACCTGTTGTTGATCTTTGGAGGGATCATTACTTCCAGTAATCAATCTAATCTGGTCAATTTATTTATTTTTGATAAGCACACATTTCATTTAAAAGCCAAACAAAGATACAAGCTACAAGGGCATACCCCTGGCTATACACAAGGTCTCCAACCTACCCCAGAACAAGCTATAACCAGCACAACCTATACATAAGGAAACAACATAGCACCACTATACGACTCATAGAGGCTAAACAACAAAAGGAAAAGCAAACTCTACAGCCAAAATCACTCCCTACTCTGCGAAACAGTGGCAGGAATACCCCATTGAAGGCATATATGCTTATTCTGGGCAGATGGAACCACCTTCGACAAAGAACACAAATAATCTCTAAAGCTACCAACAATATTCCTAACCGCTGATTCCTCTCAAACCAAAGGAAATATATAGTAGCAGTGAAAGAACATCTCATAATCAAACTCCTGAGATTATTTACAGTAACCCGCTGCTCAAACCATTCGGATACCTCCTGAAGTCACCACGGACCGCTAATCACCCCACTTTTTCATCTAACCACATGCCACACATTCCGAGAGAAGGAGCAGGAAAAGAAAAGGTGGGAATGGGTCTGTATCTGAGTGACACAGACAACATTCAGTATCAACCCTCAAACACCAGTTGGACAACCCGATACGTCATTTGGAGAGCAAGCCAAGAGGGTCTATATAAAGGAAAGACTAAAACAGTGCTTCCCTCTTCTCCCTCCTTGACTGACTTGGTCGACGGAGGGTCATTGGGCTGACCCCTAATGACTTCTTGCTGGTCGGAAGGAGGAAGATGGACGGAGCGGTTCGGAATGAACTAGAGAACCCACCTAGTCCTGCTGATCCAAATCCGAACATCACAGTCTAGACTCTCCTAGGAACCGTCTATGGGTGGGACATGTACCAGTCCGGCCATTAAGGGTACTAATTTCATAATTTGTTTTCAAAGGGATGACGTCCTCGTGCAGTCTGTCCAACATTTGTGTTTGGTTTGGACACTGGGACTTGGATAGGATTATGCCATGTATTATTCAACTACCTTGAAATAATCATTTGGTTATGGAACAAGCCTCATATTGATGTATGGTACTATGTTCATTTGCTGGTTATGCTTCGTGTTGTCTCTGAAGTCTGAAGAACTTTGCTTAACCTTGATGTGATTATGTTTGTGGATATGCTCTTGTGGTGTTTGGTAATGATCAGAAACCCTTAATTGTTGCATTAGCTCTGTTTTCAGTAATTCTTTTGCTACTTGGATGCTATTTAGGTGATTGATTACAAAACGCAGCAAAGTAGGCTCTTTCCTTTGCTGGCATCTGCTTATGCTTTCAGATTTATTGGTGAATGGTTGAAATGGTTGTATGCGGATGTGACCCAAAGATTGCAAGCTAATGATTTCTCAACATTGCCTGAGGCTCATGCGTGCACTGCCGGGTTGAAGTCTTTGACTACTACTGCTACTGCTGTAAGTGTTTACTTGATTCATATTACTACCTTGCTCATCGAGCTTTTTCTCTGACATGATTCTCCACAATCGCATGATGAATGGAATTTAGTTATTGGAATTGTTAATTGATTGTGTTTATCTGCTCACGACTATTAGTATTTGGCCTCTTAAAAGTTGCTCCTTGCACTTTTAACTTGGCAAAACTGAATGTCCATACTATAATAGACAGTAGAGGTGAATAATTGCCACATGTCGCTCTTATTGGAGAGAACTGGACACTGAATAGAGACAACTTTCTACATGGCTATGCTAGGACCTTAAGCTTTCACACAAGTATGGTTTATAACTGGTGTAGCTTCCCCCATATCTATGACGACCCGAATTTCTACATTGCCTAAAAAATAATAATCTCCAAAACATACAATTGACGAGCCCTAAAATCCTCAAATAATACAAACGACAATGCTCCAAAACTCTAAATAAAAAATGATCTTCTAATCTCCGACTTGGCCACCACTAACTTGCTCCTCACGTGAAAAATATATAAGGGCCGGGTAGTATATGCGATACGAGAACAATAAACATGGCTAGCAATAAGAATATGCTCAATAAACATGGATAACAAATCAAACGGAGTCAATCTGAACGACTAGTAGTCTCGCACTTGGCTCATCTCGGTAACATGCCAAGCACCACCCAACTCAAAATTGTGTATGCGCCACATGGGCTGCATAAAAATACTTTGGACTCCCTATGAGGCAATCAAATCACTCTTAACTCTAGAACCCAGTGGGTTTGCGCATGCACCAATATGTTCCATGGCTTCTAGCCAAATGTTCTCTATGTCACGATACAAAAGGTGACAATAACTGAATCAATAAACTTAGACTATGTTACGCGGACTCGCCATTTTTGGTGGAGTACCCGTGTCGACACGACCCGACACGGGTGTGGGATCCGTACGGGATTCGTTGGAAGAAGAGACCTGGACGAAGATCATCGTCGTCATTGGAGCAGATCATTTCACCGTTGTCGTCGAGCAGATGGTCGCCTTCGGAGGAATAATCATTGCCAGCGGAAGATAAGTCACTGGAGGAGAGGCTGGTCGAGTTTCATTGTCAGCGTTTGAGGAGAGGCTGGTCGAGTTGCAGACTTGCAGTGATGTCGGCGGAGAAGAGAGAAGTGAGAACATATCTATCGAGACCTAGATCTGCTGCGTTTTGTTGTATTTATATTCAGGGTATTTACAATTTCCACACCCCATCTTTTAACTTATTACTCTGGAGCCCACCATCTTTTAACTTATGACTTATCTAACAAAAAATTACAAAAAATATATAGTATTTCCCTGAATAATATAAATAACAAAATACATATCCAAGAAATATATATACTATTTTTTATAACTAATATAAAAATTTCTATTTTTAGCTTTGAGGTGTCCAACCCTGAAGTTTGGTTTCTCATTCTGGACCCTTCCCTCCATAGGACTTGATTGTGATCAATGTTCTAAAACTCGCTTGGCGCTAGCCGGGCGGGAAAGGGGAGCCTAGCGCCTAGGCGGGTACTAGGCGCCCAACTAGTCGGCTATCTAATCTAGGCGTCGGACCACCGCCTAGCGCCTAGGCGGCTGCCTTTTAGAACACTGATTGTGATGCCTATAGCTCTATGTTACACGGACACGGGTACGCGAATCGGATTTGGGTACATATCTAAGAGTCAGACACGTCAAAGCTAAAAAAAGAGGATTCGGGGATATGTATCCGAATTTGGATACGGGTGCGGGGATCCGCTGAATATTTATATATGTATAAAAATATTTATATTTTCTATATAAATATACGAAAATTATCTCATAAAAAATATATTTTCTTTGCAAAAAAAAAGTAATTTCCTCAAATTATAGGGTTAAATTGTATTATTCTTACAATTTAGGGGCCATACTGTATTATTATTAAAGTAAAAGGGTTATACTGTAATTACAGTTTATTTTTTATACTACGGTTTCTAACCTAATCTCAAAATTCAGATCTGCTGCTGCCGCAGCTCTCTCTCTCTCTCTCTCTCATACGATGAAGACCAAGACGACGTCGGTACCCCCCTCTCTCTCTCTCTCTTCGTCTTCTTCTTCTTCGTCTTCCTCCTCTTGTTCTTGTTGCAGCAGCTGCTGCTACCACCGGCGACGGCGACGACGACGATGCTCCTTCTCCGACGAGGCGACGACCACGAAGACGATCTTCTCCGTCTTTGTGAATCTCAGATCGACAGGTTCTCCCTCTCTCCTCTCTCTCCCCTTCTTCTTCTTCTGGCTAACGTGTCCAAATTTTTTGGGCGAATCCGGTAAGGGATCCCGTACCCGTGTCCGTGTCGTGTCGTGTCGACACGGGTACGTCGGCCAAAATCACGGGTCCGTGTAACATAGCGAGTGAGTGTAGCTTAGACTTGTATTAATACACAACTTATGTTGACATTCACGCAACTAACCTATAATATGAAGATTTTTCATTCTTTTAATTTGTGTGAGAGATGCCCACTTACAATTATCGAATCAAAAGCAATAACTGAGGATGTGTTCACTGATTTACGATGTTTGACGCCTTCACTTTACTTTTCTTTTTGCCTTTTTAAATTGCCTGTGAGAGAGAGACAATTATCTATTCCTCCACGTTCAACACATATCTTCACCTGTGCTCTGCTCCCCAAGTGGGCAAAATGACAAGTATTAGAATCATTGGGTAGGTGGTGAGGTTCAAGAATGAAAGCTATGATCGGATAGGGAAGTTCATTTCTTTGTTCTATGAAAGGTGATGACAAACTGTACTCGCTAAAGTGAGTTTTTTTTTTCTTTCTAAAAATTGCTCAAGCGTGTATTTTGATTTTGTGCACCTAAGTTGTATATATCAATGTGTATCTAATTTTACAACAGTTACGTGACAAGTATAAACTATTATTTAGTTTCATGGAATGGTGCTCAACTGCTTACCACTCATTATTTTTGCAGGATGGCATCGAAGAGTGCCGAAAATTATGTGGTGGCCATGGATACCTTTGCAGCAGTGGGCTTCCAGAATTATTTGCCGTTTATGTCCCTGCCTGTACATACGAAGGAGACAATACCGTGCTGCTTCTACAGGTCCGTGATATGAGTTGTTAATATTCTTGAACCTGAACCTTGTTTACGAGTATTCATGTCTGTCTTCAAACCTTGCTTTCTGAATCTTAACCTTACACGTCTTCATCCAGGACTTTCGTTTGTGGAATTGAAATTTTGATCTTAAATTTGGCATTTTGCATCTTTGGATGAAATATGCACTTTGATTGAGATGTTTGGATTCGTCTTCATCCAGGACTTTCGTTTGTGGAATTGAAATTTTGATCTTAAATTTGGCATTTTGCATCTTTGGATGAAGTATGCACTTTGATTGAGATGTCTGAATCCAATCTGCATGGATTAAACATGTTATGTATTGGATGGCGTGCATCATCTTGTGAATTTATCCTTCTGTATTTTTAAATTCCACTTTTTTAAAGTTGAAGACTTTGACAGCTCCAAGCTCCATCACAAAGATCAAACCCAAATCTTATGTGATTATGAATTCTTATTGTTTAATTGCTATTATTTGAGAAAATGGACACGAACTATTTTGCCTCATGCACTGACTGTATCTTCTCACGAGTTCAAGCATTTTAGCAACTGTTGTTTTAGGGCATTAGATAGCTTGCTTGATACCAAACCAAACCGAGCCTTGTGTCCCAATCAATTGGGGTCGGCTACACGAATCCTATGTTCCCATTGAGCTCTGTCCAGGCCTACCTGTTCACTTAGATTTAGTAAGCCCAAATCCTTTCGTATCACGGCATCCAATGTCTATTTAGGTCTTCTATTCCCATAGCCCTACTATCCACTACTATCATGTCACTCTTCTTGACTAGTGCGTCTACAGGCCTGCGGTCAATATGTCCAAATCACCTTAATCTATTTTTTCTCAATTTATCTTGTATAGGTACAACTCCTACCATCTCACGGGTAGTTTCGTTTCTAATTCTATTTCTCCTAATCTTGCCACACATCCACCTCAACATCCTCAGCTACACTCATCTTATTCACTTGATGTTTTTTGATAGGCCAACACTCCGTCCCGTTTAGCATCGTTGGTCGTATAGCAATTTTATAAAATTTCCCTTTCAATTTTGTAGGTGTCCTTCGATCACACAATACACGAGAAGCGGCTCTCCACTTGAGCCACCCAACTTGGATCCTATGGGTTGCATCGTTCGTAATCTCTCCATCGTTGCTAAAAATTGATCCTAAATACTTGAAATGCTCACTTTTTGGTAGCTCCTGTATCCTCACTTCTTCTGCTTGGACACTTCTATTGTCACTAAACTTACAGTGCATATACTTAGTTTTACTCCTACTTATCCTAAATCCTTTGGACTCTAGTGCTTCTCTCCAAATTTCTGATTTAGCACTAACCTCCCTTGTAGTTTCATCCACTAAGACAATATCATCTGCAAACACATACACCACGGAATATGATCCTAAATATATCTAGTCAACTCTTCCATAACTAGATAGCTAGATGATGCTAATTTCAATCTCTCATGTTGACTAAATAAGTTAGCATGTGGTCGTTATATGTGGTTTGAATGTAGCTGGATTATTCCATCACAGTGAGTTAGGGAGGCCCAGGTTTCTAGTAAAGCAGTTGAAACATATTCCAGTGCTGCCATTATCTGCTCATGTACTTTTTCTTGTGTAGGTTGCAAGGTTTCTCATGAAGACTGTTTCTCAGCTGGGGTCCAGGCTGTCCAGCAAGAAACCAGTCGGTACAATAGCTTATATGACTCGAGTCGAGCATTTAATGCAATGTCGTTGCGGTGTTCAAAGAGGTATGCTGTCCAATGCAACCAAAGCATGACAATTTCCATGTAACCGGTTTTTTTCCCCTCGAGATTATGAAATTGCAACTTTTATCATTCTTAAGTGTGACATGAGTATATTTTTTCTGTCATGCATCTTAGTTTTCCATAGTTAGAATCCCACGATTCACGATTCTATTCGCGATTCACGCAAAAACTGTACGACTCTATAGGTGAATCAAGGTTTATATAAAATCGGTGGTGAATTGTACAATTTACGATTCGATTTGCGATTCACGGCAAAACGATACGAATCTATAGGTGAATCGAGGTTTATCACAATTGTTGCATTCGACTAATATGAAACCACTTTTGTGGTTTTGCCTTAATTTCTCTTATAAAAAAGCAAGAATAAGATCACAACTATTAAGGCTAATCTTTCATTTTTATAACGAATCTTTGACATCTACATGCACATATACATTTTACTATAGTATTTATTTTCCTACCATGTACAAGTGTATTTCCTATTAGACTCTTGGACCATGTGATTATCAATTAATAATAGAAAACGAACTTTAATATTGATCTAAGCTTAAAAATTTTCAATTTTTGAAATTTGGACCGAATCATTACGATTCACGATTCAGAAAAGGGTCAATCTGATTCTCGATTTGATTCGCGATTTGACAACTTTGAACCTGGCTTTTTACTTGGCATTCTGTTTTCTTTGATTACATGCAGCTGAGGATTGGCTAAAGCCTAGTGCACTATTGGAAGCATTTGAGGCAAGAGCTGCTAGAATGTCTGTTGCCTGTGCTCAAAATTTAAGCAACTTTGACAACCCAGAAGAAGGTATTTCAAGATGTTATAAGATTTAAATCTTCTACATACCTACATCTGCTGTTACTTTGAAGGGTCATCATGGAGGAACATTGGCACGGGAATGATGGGAGCATTTGAGGCTGTCTACTTTATTAGTCTTAGGGAATATTTGGAATCTTTAGATGCTTTCATCGTACAGCCAGGGGCTGTAGCCTAGTGGTAAATGGCTTACTCCCAAGTGGTTTGGGTGGTCCAAGGTTCAAGTCACACGATCGACGCACACTCGAACCTTGCTCTCCTGTGAAGCCTTGCTATGATCCACTAGCCCTTGGTGGAATGGTAGAAACCTATGGAGGATTTGTTCCTTGCGGGGCCTGCCACATTTTTTAGAGTCCGTATGGTAACGCCCATGGGGGTTTTCTATTGCCATAGCTGGTCGTCCCCTGAACCCTATTGCTAAGCAAAAAAAAAAAAAAAAGACAAAAAGATGCTTTCATTGTTAGTTATCTTCTTTGGATCGACATTGTCTGATGCTTCCTCCTCAGGCTTTGCGGAACTCTCAGCTGATTTGGTGGAGGCAGCAGTTGCGCACTGCCAATTAATTGTTGTTTCCAAGTGAGCAGCTTTTACTCTCTCTTCCTAATTGGTATTCACCACGGTTTCTGAGACTTCAAATCCTTAATTCATATATCTCCAATAGAGTTGAATGCCCAAGGAAAATTATTACATTCAATCTTTGTTGACCTTCATATATTTTCTGTGTAAGAAATTTTAATCTCATTCAGGTTCATTGAGAAACTGCAACAAGAAATCCCTGGAAAGGGAGTCAAGCAACAGTTAGAGGTGCTCTGTAACATTTACGCACTCTTTCTTCTTCACAAGCATCAAGGCGATTTTCTCTCGACTGGCTGCATCACCCCCAAACATGCTGCGCTTGCAAATGATGAGCTCAGATCTCTCTATTCCCAGGTGTGTCCTGAATACTCGATCACCTTTCTATGACCCAATACTTAACCTTTTGTGTTACATGGACTTGGGAATGGGTGTGGGCTAAGAAGCACTGATACGGATACAAGAGACAACAATTCTAAATAAGTGGTGACATAGACATGATGGGGGACACGGCATAAATGATGTATTATGTATATAGCAGGATGGGAATTTAGTTACTATTCATATGAACATTCCATCCGGAAATAACTGATAACTAATAGTGTCTTTACAATTTTTAGGGTCCGTTTGATGAGAGTGTAAGTATAGAAGATGAGAGTGTAAGTATAGAAAATACAAGAAAGAGAAAAAAATCGATACTTTTTTGGTGTTTGATTAGCCTGAAAATAGTAGAAAGTGCTAGAAAGTGAATTTTGTTGCAAAAAACAAGGAAAATTTATTTCCTTGAGAAAGTTGCCACCTCTTATGGCATTTCTCATTATGCCCATAACATTTCCTTTCCTATCATGATTAATATTATATATTAAGGGCAACTTAGTACTCTTATATATAGGAGTATCTTGCAAGATTCTTGTAAAAACTTTCAATTTAATCAAACGCATAGCAAAAAAATAAATTTTCTTTTCTTTTCTTTCACTTCACTCTCTCATTTTCACTTTCCATGATGATTTTCTTTTTAATCAAACGGACCCTTATTGTTACCTTTTTAAATGATACAAGTTCGACGAGGGTTTTATTTGATCATAATTCTTTTATTTTTTGGAAAATCATACCCGAAATAAGCTTTCGACCTTATAAAGTGATTCACGTCATATTTTCATCCGTGTTTAAATTGAGACGCTAGTGTCCCCTGCTTAAAAACAATGAAGTTTATGGGACACGCCACCTTTTGGGTTACATGGACTTGGGTATGGGTGCATGTCCGCGTAGGTGTCTTAATGTCGGTTTCATCTCATTTTCATGTTATAGAGATGGAGTTCCTCCAAAATATCAAAAGCTGTTAATAATATCTCTCACATTCACTTGGAAAGTGTCTACAAGGTGTCGTATACTGTTTCATGCCTCATAGGAGAGCTTTATGTAGTGTTTTTTCCGTAAACTTGAATACTAAGTAAGTTTCCTGGCGCAAACAAAAATGTCGGATAACCTTATTGAAGTGTCACGTGTTTTGCTTCACAGTCATGCATTTGAAATAGTCCATATGACATTTCCTTAGCTGCTTCTCTTTCAACCCTGCTGGAAACAAAACTACCAATTTGCTTAGCAGCTTCAAATTCTTGTTTCTGATTTTAGGTTCGTCCAAACGCAATTGCTCTTGTTGATGCATTTAACTACACTGACCACTACCTTGGCTCGATCCTTGGATGCTACGATGGAAATGTATATCCAAAACTCTACGAAGCAGCATGGAAAGATCCTCTAAATGAATCGGTTGTGCCTGACGGCTACCACCTATACATACGGCCTTTACTAAAACAAGAGATCCGCACTGCCAGACTCTAAAAGAACTCTCTGGTTATGAATTTGAATGGGAAATGCTCATTATGTTCCCTAATGCTAATAAAGCCAAACCTATTTGGTGACCCTCCAGATAGCCAAGGTTTGAAATTGGCTGTTGTGAGGATTTTTTTCCTTTGGAAAACTTAGTAATCATGTACTTAGGGACAAGTTAGTCTTGCTTCTGTGCGTAAGATTGACGTTGATTTATTGAACTGTGCGGAATTGTTTGCTCCTGAAAGAGGGAAACAAATTGTGAGAATCACAAAAGGATGAATAAACATGGAGGATTTGGCACCAATACTTGGCTCGTGAGCGAAAATGCAACTTGGCATCCTTTTACACTGTCAACGCCATTTTTGTGTCTACAAGGCAAGAAATTTATCTACCGTAATCTAAAGGAATTGGAGGTGGGGTGGGTGGGGTTTGAAACCACCACCCAAGTGCATGGAAGTACAGGTGCCTATCATTGGGCAACCACTTAACTTGCCTGTTAACGCCATTTTGGTCCACAAGTATTGGATTGGCCTCTTTATTTTTAATGTGCTTTCTTCAGAAAATTGGACTAAAGAAAGAAAGTATTTAGCAGGAGAATGGTCCATAGTCTTTTGTGTGAGAAATTCTAAGGAAAATGATTAACTTGTACTATAGGAGCAACTAAACATAATCAGAGCCGGCTTTGGACATACGCCAGTGATGCGGCCGCATCTGGCCCCTAAATTTTCACGAATTTTGTGGGCCCCTATATATTTTGTACCCTTAGGTATAGGTATACATCTATAATATTCATTAAACTTGAGGGCCTAATTTTTATGGACCACAAAAATAAAAGGCCTTATGAGAATCGAGAAAACCAATGGAAGTGCTTAATTATTTGAAGTTAATGGGTGATTGTTTTCCCAATGCGTGGACTGCTTATAGAATATTGTTGACTATACCAGTCACGGTTGCCTCCGGAGAAAGAAGCTTTTCGAAGTTAAAGTTGATCAAATCTTACCTTCGGTCAAGTATGTCGCAAGAAAGGTTAAATGGATTAGCTATGTTATCCATTGAAAAAGATATGGTGTCGAAACTTGATTATAATAGCTTAATTACTACTTTTGCTGCAAAAAATGCGAGAAGGGTGATGTTTAAGTACTCCCTCCGTCCCTTTTTAAATGTCCTGCTTCGTAATTCCAACTTATTAAAAAGACATCATCATTATACCTTTCACATCAATTTTTTCCTCTACTTTCCCTACTTACCCATCATCATTACACTTTTACTCACTAACTTTTCAAAATGGAATCTACTTTTAGGGACAAATTAGACAATTCATCAACTTTTACCCATTAACTTTACAAAATGGACACTTATTAAGGGACAGCCCAAAATGGAATACTGGACTGTAATAAAGGGACGGAGGGAGTAATATATTTTGGATTAAAGTATATAATGATTATTGAGTTTTGTATTATCATTGTTTTTAATTCTTCTAGTCTTTTTTTTTTTTTGTATTATATAATAGGCCTCAAATATAAAGTTTGCATCCGGTCCCAAAAAACTCAGAGCCGGCACTGAACATAATGATGTGTTGATCGAAAAGAAAACAAACAAAATGATGAAATGTTTATCCTGATAAAACATGTTTTATTTTTCTTTTAATTTTTCGAACTTGTCGTAAAAAGGAAAGCCTAATCTAAATTAGGGTCATGGATTGAGATATTGCTGCTGTGTATATATATACACACACAAATGTTTAAGTCCACACCTCTTACGGTACACACCGTCCGGACCTCCCATTTTTCGATCGATTTGCGGTGATCCGAACCGCTCAATGTGTTCAGAATGTGATTTTAAGGGTACCCGCGAGAAATCAGCAAAAATGATTTTAAGGGTATCCGCGAGAAATCAGCAAAAAAAATGACCGGGAAGAGCTTGATCTAAGCAGTTTTTTACTGAACCGTTCAATAAAAAACTGCTCGGATCAAGTCCTTCCGGGTCATTTTTTTGCTGATTTGAAAACGATCAGGAAAATGGGAGGTCCGGACTTGAAAACGACTGGTATACACAAATATATATATATATATATATTGTTTCTCGTGTGTTCATTTAATCCGTGTAATCTACCCTTCTTTGGAGCGTTACCAGGAATATGGAAATTGCTGTCCCTTTTCCGTTTCTCCTTCAAAAGTTTACTTTTGAAACATTTTTTGGGGGTAAATTTCACCAACACCTCCTAAGGTTTGCCTTATGTAAAAAATCTCCCTCCGCCTGTGAGAAATGATTCTCCCCTCCTGATATTTGCAAATCCCATTTTAGTTGGCCTCATCCATTACTTGGCCGTTAAGTCAACTGACAATCTAATGATATTTCTGAAATTTACAAAATATCAATTCCAACCCTCAATAACCTTATATTAGTACCCTTCTCTCTCTCTCTCTTCCATCTCTCCCACCACCCACCCTCTTCACCATAATCATCAATTATCTGTTCTAAAAGTTTTTTTTATAGAAGTTGATTATCTTTTAAAATTTACAAATTAGCAAAAAATAAGTCTTTACTTTTTATCCTTGTATATCCAAAGTCTCTTAAAATGTATTTTTATAGACACCCCATTTTTGGACAACCATATTGTTGGGAAACGATTTCCAGAACCTAATAATAACGCGTACAGATTAGACAACAAAACAAATCGCAAACATTTCTCTAAGGTTCAGCAGCATATCGTAAGTAGTTAACATAACCTGATGCTAATATTGCAATATATTCGACATAGAAGCTAGAATATAACACCGTGTCATCTCATTAGCCTTAACCCAATCTTTATAAGGCTTTGCTTTTTGTTTTATGGCATTCTCATCAAGTCTAGGAGGGCACACCTCAAATAGCACAAATTTGTGCCCCTAACACAATATTCAAGTTTCTTTTCCAGTCAATATAATTCGGTCTAGTAAGTTTGTTTTCTTTGGAAATAATGACAAGTGGATTGAAAGAGCCCATTTTTGAATTGAGAATCACATAACATAACAACAATTATGAAGGGCAATAAAAACTTTGAATTCCATTTTAATATTGGTTCACTCAACTATATGTTAAAAGAAAAAGATTGGCAACCCTACACATCTTGAAGAGCATGCCTCGATGGGAAGGTCCTCTACTCTTCATCATTCATGTAGATAGGCACAACCTTTTAATTTTACTATCTAGACACTAGACCATGCCAAGCAAAATTAAATAGCCAATATAGTTTCGGTCCTATAAATAATAGCAATGACTCAGATATGGAGGATATTATTATTTATAGCTAAGTGTATACCATTACCTAGCTTTAAACCCATTGTTTCGTTATGAACCACCTCAAATGGAGAGGTAATCCACACAACAATTATCATAGAGCTATCCCTTCAGGAAGTTTGTACCGATATGCCACAATTAATTTTGTCCAACGGGAGGAAAGTTCTAAAACCATCACCCAAAATTATTTATATCACTTACAAACTAGTAATGGAGACCATGGGATTTATCCAAAATAAATTTCCTCTCCCACTTAGTTATTTAAAAAATTTGTGAGAGTTATCAAAATTTTCGAGTTTGCAAAAATCGTGATCTAGGTCAAAGGCCAAATATTACCATGTTATCCCAATATGGTAAACTATCACATAAGCACACAATATAGAAACACAAATAATAAGGAAACACAAGATAAAAGAATCCAACTATTATAGTCAAAGATGCAATCCTTGAACGATAAGGAATCCTTCTATAACTTGAAATCTTTCAGCAATACTAGTGTGAAAGACTTAGATACTTTAAATCAATTAAGGAAACCAAATTCCAATTGTGTTTACACAAGAAAAATCGGATTTGATACATTCCCTCGTAAATTGCACAACCTTCAGTATTTTGGCCATATCTTCCTCATCCAACGCCCAATTGAAGTGATTCAAATTGGGTTGAATTTGAAATTCAATTATCTACAACTTCTTTGAAGAACCAATTTTCTAATTCCAAACACTAGATCGAAATAGTCCTGCAATCAGACCATACGAATCTGGAAAAAATCTGTTGCGAGTCAAAATTCCTTTATCTTTTGTATTCATCATCTTCGATCTCCAAATAACCCATTGAATTTTATTCAAATCGAAAAATCATACATACATCAATCTTATGCCTTCATTGAAGTTCACATGCAACGTTAATTATTACAACCACAAAAAAAATAATTGTGGCACCAAATAAATAACACATACTACGTTAATTATTACAATCACGAAAAGTAATCATGGTACCCAATAAATAATAATAACCACGATTAAAACATCATGGGATCCAATCACATAAATCAATCAAAAAATATGTGACCATGATAGCTGGGTAAGAATGCTGCAAAACAAGGGTTAACACAGTTCTACATTCTACCCTCTACAATCAACGGACAACATGACCTGTTTAATACATATGTGTGATTACAATCTACTTTAATACCTGTCACGCCCTTGATTTTCAACATAAATAGATAAATCTTTCAAAAGGAAAATCTCACGTTTAATTAGTATTAATACCCAAAAGAGTCCATAATTCCCATAAGTTCTACTTACAAATTCAACTTCAAAGTTTAAAGAGATTACAACTATTTCAGTTGAAAGGAAATCTATAGAACTTAGTTACAAATGCATCCTTTTTGCAAAGAAAGTTATTACAAAGATGGTCAATTAACTACATAAGATAGCTTTCAAAAAGTATTCTTCTTCATCCAAGCATTCAATGCATGCGGGCTATTGACCGGGATTTGTACCTGAAAATGATACTCCCTCCGTCCCGCAATGTTTGGCACTTTTGGAAATTCCCACTTTTAAGAGAAAAAAATTGATGTACAATTGATGAGGTAACTTTCCAATTTTATCCTTATGTACTTTCAACACTATTTGAATTTTTCAAACTTGGGCCAGATGCCAAAAAGTTGCTGATTGTGGCTCCCAAAAAGTGTACTTTTTTCTTTGAATTGATTGTTATTTAGTGTGCAAAATAAAAGGGTAAAATGGGAAGTTCACCTAACTTTGCTATTGACTTTTCAAACTAGCCAAATATTATGGGACAAGTAAAAGCACCAAAGTGCCAAACTTTGCGGGACGGAGGGAGTAATAGGTTGAGCTATATTAGCCCAGTAGAGAAATCTTTACACAAGCTATATGAAAATACGATGATGTATGCACCAAGAGTGAATGAGTGTCGATAAACGATCATGAGAAACAAAAGGGTCACCGCAATGAACAAACGGACGACGACTACAGCGTTCTAGACATCTTATAGGTAATCCTAACTGTTCACATGTCAAACCATACGCATTAATAAACTCACTCCAATCTAAATAAATCCACAATAGATACTAATAAGCACCCAAGATTGTTTAATCTTGGTGCTCAAATCCTCTAGTTTGTGGCTTTCATATATTTAAGTTGTCGTTTTTATTCGATATTGCACGTAAGGTATTTTTGTAAGTGTTTCAGGTAAAACGTGCTAATAAGGCGATTTTAAACGCCAAGGGATGCTTCGGGGTGCAGCCAAGTGACCAAGTGCCCGACGGCACACATTTCATTTTCACCGGAACCTAACGGCACTCTAGGAAGCCTCGTAGGACGTTCGGTGGTCAAGATGGCGAGGAGCGTGCCAAAGCGTAGCAAGCGAGGCAAATGCATCGAGGATAGCCCTCGAGGGCATCCGAGAGACCAAGGCCATACGACACTCCTCCATCAAGTCCCGTTGATTAAGGATCAAAGAGTCGGAAGGCCGTCGAGGCACCACAAGGCATGAAGACAAAAGCTGTGCCAGTTCTGCAATTTGCAGGCAGAGGTATCAGTACCTTGAAATTGAGGTACCATCAAGTCCCGTTGATTAAGGATCAAAGAGTCGGAAGGCCGTCGAGGCACCACAAGGCAAGAAGACAAAAGCTGTGCCAGTTCTGCAATTTGCAGGCAGAGGTATCAGTACCTTGAAATTGAGGTACCGGTACCATTGTAGAGACCCGTAATAAAATTCATTTAATTTTAATGTTTATATTTGAGGAATAATGGAAAATGTGAGGTGTTTATGTGATTTGGGGTTAAAGTGCTAAAATTGATAGTAGAGGGGTGTGTGTTATATGTTTATTTGTGGGTATAAATAGGAGGGTGAGGGAGTAGGAGATCATTTTCCACTCCACTCCCCCACCGGCTCTTTCTCTCTCTCCCGACCTCTCTCACTCTCTCTTGTTCTCTCTCCAAAATCTCACCAAAATCACTCAAAACCCACACCAAACAACCTCCATTCCGCATTATATTCGAAGTTTTGAGCTTGCCCTTCGTCGGTTGAGGCTCGGTTCGGAGTTTTTCGTTCGAATCAAGGTTTTCGAAAAGCTAGGGCTTGTAGCTCCTTGGGTTTTGTGCTTCGACCTCGAGGTAGGGATTCTAACTCTCAAGTCTCAATATATGTAATAGAGGTGTTTCCTTGTCTTGAATCGTGTCCTTAGTTGCCATTGTCATTGTTGTGGTTGAAATCTCCAAAATCAGCAGAAAAGCTGCTCGAAAGCCTCTCGTATCGATACGGCCCTTAACCCGTATCGATACAACATTCTCTGGACTGCCACGAAGCTTACCCGTATCGATACAGATTTTGCCTGTATCGATACAATGAGCTTAAAACCAGTTTGTACTGTTTTGGTTCCGAAGCTCATTCTCTTGACCCCCGATCACCTTAAACTCATTCTAAGTACTTCTAAATCACTTCCAAACGTTGTTGATCATATTTGTTGAGCTTGTTGAGCATCTTGGTGTTCCATTGCCCTTATTCGATAAAAAAATTGGACGTTGACTATTGTTTGAACTTCGATTGAACCGAAACGACATGTTATGAGAATATGAGACACGTGAATCTTCATTGACACAACGGTGAACACTCAGGACCCATCGACGGGTGGGTGCCTGGCTGGGGGTATCGGGATCCCTTAATTGGCCCGGCAGGAGCTTCGGCTCATATTGGTTACTTTCAGGACCTACCGATGGGTATGGTGCCTGGCGGGGGGTATCGGGATCCCTTAACTGGCCCGGCAAGAGCTTCGGCTCATGACACATGACGCGACACGATTTGGACACATGAGAAGAGGAAATGGTTAAAGGTTGAGCTGTATTCTAAATCTCATGTCAAGCTTGTTGGATTGTTTAACCTTAGCTATTGTCTATTGCTTGGGCTACCTTTTGTCCATGTCGTATCATCATTCCCGCATTTCTCTTGCATACATTGTTTGCGTAGAATTTCTACTGGGCTAGTGTAGCTCAAGCCTTATTTCATTTCAGGTACTAACTCGGGACAATAGCATGCATGGCTGGAGTGCTTGGGTATTAGACACACCTTTTGAGAACTAACTTTGACAAGTTACTTAGGCATCTTTGTAAATTTCTTTTGAAGATGTATTTGTAACTTAAGTAATGGTTCTTTTGACTATGGGACTTTTGTAAGCTCTTAAGTTTTATGGCTTTTGATGCTTATGCTGATTTGGGGCCGTCGAGCCGAAGATGTAATATTTTGGACTTGATGTATAACTATGGCAATGAAAGTACTACGGTCTTTTGGGGTATTGTACGGAATATTGCGAGGTTTTATTTATTAAAAATCCTTTATAATTTATGTTGAAAATGGAGGACGTGACAACCATGTTGCCGCATTGGAAGACAGGTTTGATTGGTACCGATACCTCAAAAACAAGGTACCGGTACCAATGCCCTTCGACCAACACTTTTTGCTGAATGTTTCAGCCTTCCATTTATGGAAAGTTTTTACATTAGGCATGTTTTTGGGATATTTTAGGGACCTTTTGGTCCATTGTAAGGCTAGTTGTTGAGCCATATAAATAGGTCTTTATGCCATATATGGCCATTACCGAGATACATTTCAACTTTAAGTCTTTTTATTCCTAGAACTCCATTTTCAAGTTTGAAGCTTTTTTGTTGTAATTTCTCAAGAACAATCCAAGGTATTTGTGTTACGTTAAATTCTCGAGTATTAAAGTTGTTTGTATGCTTTGGATCCTTTATAATATCAAGTTTATTTCCGGTTCTATCGGTTAAATCTTATGCTTAAATTTCTTACCATGCTTAGTTCTTTGAGTATGTATGAGTAGTCGATTAGGCTCAGCCATGGGGTGAATAACACCTTGTGACTTTGGTTAATCTAGTTCTTCTCAACTCGAGACTCGAGGTTCGGTTTGGAAAATGAGAAGGATTCGCCTTTTATGTAACCAAACTTCCCAATGTTAATCTCCAGTGATCATGTGCTAGCACACATGTTCTTTTGTTCTCTTAGCAAACACGAACTGAGACATCGCTCCGGAACGGATACGGGATATAGACACGATACGGATACGCGGATACGTGATTTTTTCAAGAAGGAGGACACGATACATTGGGGGATACGTTAAATATAAAAGTAAATAAAAAAATATATTATATATAATTTTTAATTCCTAAAATTCCATTAATGATTAAAGTTTTCTATTACATAAGGTCACCATTTCACATGCCGAGAGAGATGTATTTACATCTAGTTATATATATAACTGTATCTATATGGTTATATATATATATATATATATACACACACACAATGAGAGAGAGAAACTTACAAAGTTGTTGAGAGAGATGAGGGACAAGAGAGGATATCGTCCGTGTGTTTCTTGTGTCGATTGGTGGGGGAAAAAGAAAAATATAGTTCTAATTGCAATTTTAACCCCTATATTTTAAGTAATAACATATTTACCCTCCCGCATATCCAAAACGTATCCGAGCGTATCTAACACGTATCCGAAATGTATCGGGATACCAAAAAATAATTTTAAAACTAGGATACTTTAAAAAACGTATCGGATAAGTATCTGGAGATTATCCGAGAGTATCGGTAGATACGATACGTGATACAGAGGCCTAAATAGAGTATCCGTACTTCATAGGGTGGGAAAGAAATGCTAGAATTTTAAAACGAGGGGGAAATGTGGATGAAGTGGTTCAAAGGATTGTTTCTGACATTTGGTCCTGTACTAGCTCATGGAGAGATAACAAAAGATCTAACATTAACTCCCAAATCTGCTTGGCTTGGAATATCTCGGCTAAAATTGTTGAGGTGTCTTAAGTGGTAGATTTCTTTTTGTATCTGCTCAAATTTTGTAGTTTTGCTCATGTGTTGAGGCTAAAAATTTTTAGGTGTCTTAAGTGGTAGATTTTTTTTGTATCTGCTCAAATTTTGTAGTTTTGCTCATGTGTTGAAGCTGCTCTCCTAGTTTGGAGCCTTTCCTTTTATTGTGTTTAAGATTGGGAGCCTGTTCCCATCCTTAGGTTTCCTTGTTTGTATGCCTTGTCCAGGGGTGGCTCCTCTGTTTGGTTAAAGAAATCTTAAATTATAAAAAAAAAAAAGGAGAAAAATAGACCCATATATATTGCTCCTTCTCTAGTTCTAGTTCTAGTTCAAGATCAAGCATCAACGGAAAAAATGCAAAAGAACAAAAAAGGTACCTAAATTCCAGCACAGCGATAAAGGCTTGATAGCTTTCACCAACAACATCCGGTTAGGGCTTGATAACTCAAAGAGTGAGAGTATCCATCAAAGCAAACAAATTAGAACTTATTCTTATAACGTGATGTACCCTTAATCAGGTTACAAAGAGAAAAAAGATAGAAGTATTGCTTAAGAAGAGAACTAAAGCAACTTCTATTAGCAAAATGAAATTACCGACAAAAAACATTGCTGCTTATATGTTCAAGAAAGATGGCATACTCAAACAAAACAACTGATACAAAACTAAAAACTGGGAAAAAAAGAAGAAGGTAACATTCCTAATTCTAAGTGTCTCATGAGAAAATTCTACATGAAACAACACACAAAATCAACAAGCAACGAAGTAACAAACTGCATCGTTAGTTCTAAGGAACTCTCATTGGAAAGTTGTAAATTCTCCCAAGTGAATTCCCATTATCATGTTATAGATTTGTGATTGTCTCAGATAATTGAGCTCAAAAGCTGTGAATGATATGGCTAAAGAAAAATGACAAATGTCATCTTTACTGGTTTTTTGACAGACGTAATTCAATGCGGCTTTTCAAATTTTAGAGTTTCTCCAATAGTTCTAAGGTTTAGATGGGTTCTAATTCCAACATGACTACCCTTTGCAAGCACGTTCTTCCAGATCATCATCCTTTTTCATATTTACTAAACTAGTATGAGTGTACCTGAATATTGTCGCCTCTAGGATGCTTTCGAGCTCCTTTCTCTGGGACATTGACTACCTGAATAGAGAGCTCCACAAATCATAATACAAACAAATTAACTACTCTCATCATTATAACAACTCTTAAGTGCAAAACAAGGTTCCTATCCAGTTCCCACCAATTTCAAACTCAAAGACAAGCCGAGTCAAGAGAGTCGAAGTGTGAAAATTCTAGTTATAATGGGGCAAAACTCAGAATTCCCGCAAAATTTTGTTTCTGTCTTTAGTCTTGGTTTTATGCTTGCAGAATAAGACCAACAAACATATTGTAGAAGAAGGTGATTCACTAGCAAGTGAGCTCTACTCAAAAGTTAAGATAGGACAATAAATCCGAGTAAAATATCATCTAATATACTTATTCATTTTGGTTTTTAGTTTTCTCCACTTATTTATATCTCGAGGTTAGCCGACCCCAAGTGATTGGGACATAAGGCTCGGTTTGGTTTATTTATCTCTCAAGGTGACAATCTTCTCGCTGTTGTTACGAACGTGGTATTAAGGGTCACTACTGTACTTCATTCAACTATCACTGCTGATATGAAAAATCTAGTCCATCTATACAAACTAAAATGGCACAAGTTCCAACAAATTGATCATATGGCTGCCCCCAAGATACGTGTCCCCAAGATCTGACAAGCCCTCATTTAACTAAACTCAGAGTGCACCAAATAGAAGATGCATTTACTGTTCGTTCCAGCACTTATAGTAATGCATGCTGGACACCCTCACCCGATACATCTCTGCTTATATTAAGGCTCTCGGCCTGCATTGTGAAAGTGAAAATGCGTAAAAATAATGCAGAAAAGAAAGCTAACTCTCAACCATGAAGTAGTTTTAGAGAAACCTTTTTTGTGATCTTGTCAAATTCATCAATATACACGATGCCCAGTAGCTGAGCAAGGATTTTGGCCCGAGGGGGCCTTGTTTAATAGGCATATTTGTATCGGAACATATACTTGTTAAATCGTAGAGCTTTTTGCTTTTCAATACACTACATTTGTACATTGAAATGATTCTACGCCAATAGAGTAAAAGTATATGAATCATTTTATTATTTTAGGCTTTTTTTGGTCCATTAATAGAAGAGATCATTTACATCATGTACAAATTACAAAATACAAGCCCATGACACTATATCAGTTGTAAGAGTCTAGGAGATAACCAAGCCCAACAACTTAACCAATACTAAAAATAAGCTCATCATAGGGAAGAAATAAAGAAAAAAAAGGGAAAGCCCGTCTAATGGAAGACCACATGCACATGGAGAGATTCAAACTCCTGACCTCCTAGTTAGATGCAAGGGTCTTGGACAACTAAGCTAGCCCCAATTAGTTTCCTTTAGACTACTACAACAGTCACATGCTTATTTTTTATTAATGAAAGAAATTGAGTAACGAGAATGTTGGGATTTGTCCCACATCGGTTAATTATCTCCTCCAAAACTAGTATATGAGCCTGGGCGGCCTCTCCACTCTTTGCCAATTGGTTTGGAGTTGGATGCTTTAACATGGTATCAGAGCTAGGGTTTCAGAGGCTTTTCCCCTTTGTTTGTGTCATAGTTGCACTTCCTTTCGTTGTGATCCATGTGTTTCGGATCCTTTGTTTACCTCTCCACGTGCGAGTCGGGGGTCGCACGTGCGAGGGAGTGTTGGGATTTGTCCCACATCGGTTAATTATCTCCTCCAAAACTAGTATATGAGCCTGGGCGGCCTCTCCACTCTTTGCCAATTGATTTGGAGTTGGATGCTTTAACAGAGAACGTAATATAACCCATTGTTTATTAAATCAAACCAAATATAAGTAGACATTTTACTAATAATATCAGTAATACTCAAAATTATATATCCTAATTGGAGAATTTTTAGAAATCGAGGGGGGGGGTGGGAAGGGCCACCCAGCCCCAACATACCTCCACCACTGACATTGCCTTGCTTCGCAGCTTCCACATTGTAGTCAGAAACCCAAGTAAAAACCGCCTTGACAAGAAGTAAGAACAAAATTTTGCGAAAGCTCTGTTGAAAGGAAATACTCCCCCCGTCCCTTTTTTAGAGTCCAGTATTCCATTTTGGGCTGTCCCTTAATAAGTGTCTATTTTGTAAAGTTAGTGGGTAAAAGTTGGTGAATTTTCCATTTTGCCCCTAAAAGTAGATTCCATTTTGAAAAGTTAGTGAGTAAAAGTGTAATGATGATGGGTAAGTAGGGAAAGTGAAGGAAAAAGTTGATGTGAAAGGTATAATGATGATGTCTTTTTAATAAGTTGGAATTACGAAGCAGGACACTTAAAAAGGGACGGAGGGAGTATGAAAGATGAAATTTGAAAGGTGACAAGGCAGGAGCCGAGTGAGAAACTCACTACAGTTCAAGACCAACTTTGAACATCCAATTAGTATGATAAGGATTGTCAAAGAAAATACAACTACTAAGAGAGATGCTTTTTCATACGATGGTTTATTAGAAGAATGCAAAGACAACACTAGAAATAGAAAGGGTTCATTGCACGACCCTAAAGTGGCTAACAAGCAAATAATAGCGAAAACAATAAAGGCTACACATAAACAATACAACATGAAAAGATGATGTATAGGGAGTTATAGGAGCAAAGATTAGGACGTCAAGGATGAAAAGTGATCAAGAACAAAAATTTTGACAGATTCAATTTTTCTTGAACCAGAAATAACAAAGGTAGAAATCCAATCGAGTAAACCTGCCATTTTGTTTACTGAACTAACGTAACATGTCTCAATCTACAAAAGACAATATGGGTAGAGGATCTCTCTTTTTCATGAAATAGATATAGAACCACTTTATAGCAACTAAATGCTCCAAAAGTCCACCAACCATTATCTACCGACTATAATCCAAGAGGAATTTAGAAAACGCCTAGCTGCCTAGTCATCAAATAGCATCCTACTTCATTACAGTCAAGGTTCTTCCATGCACTATCGACTATGAGCATTGGAAAGAGTCACTTGCATCCAAACATAAGCTAGTGTCTCATCGCTTTAAGCAAAAAATACATTAAAAATTTGGTTCCGCATGTGGCGACAGAGACACCAACTCCAGATTTTAGTAAAAGGTTTAAAATTGATGTTGAAAGAACAATCACTTCATCATCTATTCTAACAGCAGAAATGCTACTCAGTACACAAGGCAGAATTCATAGATGCTACAAACATTGTACAGAATTGCGGAACTCGCAACAGTATCAACTCAAAATCCATGCCATTAGGACATTGTGTTATCAGAATCTTCTGTGTGCGTGCGTGTGTGGGTGGGGGTGAAGGGCCATAGGCCCATAGACATAGGCAACGGCTGTGGTGCTCCCAAGCGGTTTAAGAGCACCATACTCCCATTGTTCCTGAACCGTTGGATCTGATTGGTTTCATCTCAACCATTGGTAGAGCCTTAGGGCAACCCCAATGGGGATATATTTTAGAAGGGGATGGATAGTTATTTTAGATGTAAAAAGTGGTTAAAAGTTAGTTGGATGTAAAATAGAACCCACTTCTATCCAATGGTGAGATGTAAAAGAGGGATAGATAATTAACTAACTTTCCCTCCTTAATTTTCCCTAACTTTCTTAACCCTAATTCAAATACTACTTTCGTTGAAAAATAATTTGCTGTATCCGGTAATCGAGGACTTAAAAAAAAAAATTATTCCGAAAAAAAAAAAATTCCTTTCGAATTTTATTTTTTTTACTTCTCATCCACTTCAATTACACCATTTACTTCATCCATTTACTCTCATCAACTCTCAACCACATCATTTTGTTGTCTCAAATCCTATTAACACACATTTATAGGCAGGGAAAAAAAATGGACCGTTCCAATTTTTTTCCATCACCAAAACAGCCGTTGGGTGTGACCCAACGGTCAGATCCTAAAAAAAAAAAAAAAACAAACCAACGGTTGGATTGGCTCCCAACCCAACCCAACTTTACTCTTTCTCATCTTTCTCATCTATTCATTCTCTCTCTCTCTCTACGAACAGACCACCGGCTCTCCCTCTCAAACCAGACCTCCTCTCTCATTCTCTCTCTCTGAAGCAGACCCTCTCTCTCTCTCTGGTTCGTAGAACCCAGCCCTCCTCTTCCTCTCTCTGAACCGAAGCCGGAAGGCCACAGCCAGCGAGAGTTCCAGAAGGGCACAGCCGGCGGCATGCATCTGCGCCGTCCATGGATCGTCAAGAATCGGGGTAGAAGACAGTCATCTCCAGATTCCGGCGTGTTGTACCAGATTCCAGCGTGTTCTTCCACTTTCCGACGAAATCAGGTGACTCCGGCTGTCCAAAATTCTAGTATTTTCAGTTGAGGTGATGAGCTGTCCATTATAGCTGTAGTCAAATGGGGATGGAAATATCCATCTCCTTTTCCATCTCTGCCATTTTACCACCTGATTTTTTCTATTTTACATCCCCATTGGAGGGGTTTTTTTTGGCATCCGGTGCTATTATAAGTATAGAACCAGGTTTTACATCCCCATTGGGGATGCTCTTATAAGATAGTAAGTGTTGTCATACCATATGGTAAGTTTAGCCTTATAAAATAGTAAGTGTTGTCTTAATCAATGGTATATAACACCAGTTTTTGTAGTAAGTAATCCTACATTTGTTTGATCAAAAGTTCACAAAATCATCTCGTTTTTTAACAAAACCACTCTGCTTTTTGTTGATGGTTTTGATCCAAGGGTTGTGATTTACCGATTTAAGATAGTAAGTGTTATCATACACTAGTAAGTTTAGTTTTCTAAGGTAGTAAGTGTTAGTCAATGGTATATAACACTTGTTTCTGTGGTAAGTTTATTGGGAGTATGGTGCTCCCATACCACTAGGGAGCACCAAAGAAGTTTTGTAGACATAGATCTTTACCATGAGGAGCTTGTACAATATGGACTCCACATCCTCCCCAACATATCCAGCTTGCAAAAATAACAAGTTGCACGGGCTAAACAAAATCAGATCTTTTGGCACCAAACTAGCTATTCCATTACATCAAGAAAACAATAAAACCTACATAAGAGAGACCAAATTCAAAGTACATCCTTCGGCTTCTTTTTTTTTTAGAAAATGTACTTTGTCTGCATTTTCACATGGGAATGGGAGAAACTATAAACTTAATACACTAACAACGTGCATCACTATCTTTTCCATGCAATGAATAGAAACAAACTGCGCATTGTTGCTCTTCAATTTTGCTGCATGGCAACACTATTATGAAAAAAATTTGGCCATTGATGTCAGAAAAATTATGTTCCGAGATATATCATGGGTTACTCATGCGCCATCATCTTCAAAATTCACCCATAACGTGTGATTCTTTGAAATGTAATGACCTCAAGGCAAAAAGGAGCTCTTTGACTAGACATGCAAAATAATGTACCCAGAAGGTAAAGTGTCCTTATCCGTGACCACAAGGACAAACCAAAATTTTCTCCACAGCATTCTAAGGGAAACAAATAGAAAAGTAGACAAAAAAAAAAATTTGTTTTAACAGCCAAACAAGTTGTAATTAGCATCTCACATGCAGATAAAGTATGCATGCAGTCCAGGTTCCTTGTATGGAATTAGGATATACTACTTACGAGGAACGAAATATTTGTAACTTTTTCCATAGTTACGTACTAAAAACAACAAATAACCAATGAAAACGATTGACCTGGGACGTAGTCTGTCAAAATCAAAAAGATGAATCCTGATTAATATGCTAAGCTCCGCTAAGATTTTTGGGCTTTTTCTTATTTTTTCTTTATTCAAATGTTGTTTTTTTTTCAAGTTTTGCGCCTAACTTTGGTGAATTATTGATTCACTCGAATCGGAACAGTAAAAAATTATGACTTATAAAGCCCAAAAAGGCACGCAAAAAAATTTAAATAAGGACAAAACATGAAAAAAATCAAAAAATTTCAAAAACCCTTTCCGGAACTTAGCCTAAATACCTGGAGAAGAAGAAAATCTGAAGGAAACAACATTTTGACTACCCATGCAAACTGTCGTGCCTATTCCCAAGTGATTAATTGTAATACCTTCTATAACAGATTTTACAGAAATTTCAAAGCCAGCAGCTTCATTCCAGTAGAACTAGCCTAAAACATCAAGTCCAATAAAAGTTCTTGTTAGTTGTATAATCCAATGTCAAGGTCATCAGAATTATAAATATCAGACTTCTTTCTTCAGCCACAATGCTACCACTTTCACAAGTGAGGAAGAAATTAATATTGCATGCATAAAATACAATCACATTTCACCAACTAATTATTTATTGAACTAATAAAGCATAAATATGACTAGAAAATGCTCGCACATGTAGGAAAAAAAGTTCAAGTAATAGTTAACTCCAGATACAATACATTCATGAGTAGTCAGTAGTAAAGGGATATAAGCAGTGATTTAAATACGCGAGGCGACAAAACCCTCATTGAAGCGAGGCGAGGCGAGCGCCTCATTGAAATGAGGCGAGCATTTAAAAAAAAAAAGAAATGACCAATATTCAAACAACATAAATGACTAATATTCACTCCTACCATAAAAACAAGAATAAACATCACCATATTGCATAATAACCAACAATCCAATATACGAAATATATATAAAATATGATCAACAACACTAGTATTAATATATACAAACAACAAACTGATTAATCATTAGATTTTTTATTCATTACTGTTACTAGTTACTACTGTATATACTGTATAATATATATACTGTAATACTATATAATATTAAATTATTAATCATTAACACTAAATGTCTAAATTATTAATCAGTATATACTGTATAATATATATACTGTGTGTATCAGTGTGTGGAAAAAAAAAATACCCAGCAGGGCCAGCACTAGCAGCAGCGGCAGAGTCAGCCGATTGACCCAGAAGGGTCGAGAGAGGGTGCGAGAGAGAGAGAGAAGAAGAAGGGTGCATGTGTGACTGTGTGTGTCGATCAGAGAGAAGAAGAAGAAGAAGAAGAAGGGTGCGTGTGTGTGTGTTGTGTGTCGATCAGAGAGAGAGAGAGACATACCTGTTACGCCCAGAGGAGAGACGAGAGAGCCCAGAGGAGAGACGATAGATTTCTGATTGAGGAGAGGCAGATTTGTGTTTTAATTGAGCTTTTGCCCTAACCTCACACCTGTGAGGCGCCACAGGCTCGCCTCACGCCTCACCTCGCCTAGGCGCGCTTTTTCAATCACTGGATATAAGGATTCAAGTTGGCACAATTATCATGATTGACACATCGCACTTAAGATAATTTCAAATTTCACAATTGAAGAAAGATAAATGACTATCATGAAATTTGTAAACACCTACAAGTTTCAATATTATAGAGAATAACTAAAGACTTTGAAACAATTTCTCTCAATAACTAAACCAAGACCCCACCAAAAGTTCTAATAGTTTTAATCTCGTATGATTCACAGCTTAACAGCTTTAAAAGTTACTAGGTGAGGCGCGCATGCTAGCAAGCGGAGTGTCTGTGTCTGTGAATTTTGTGCCCGTGATGTGGTAGTAGGTTTCATGAGGAAGTTTTTAGGTATGTACATTGAGGTAAACGTTAAGTCTCTGTGAATACTAATTATCAACTTTGAAATCCAAAAATACCAAGGATGAAGTAATCACACACTCCTTTAGAGCCTCTTTATGCAACTTGAACCGCTAAACCAGGACCAAACTCAAATGCTAAGGCTAACAATCTACAATCGAATATGACATTTTGTAGCAAAATAAACATTTTGCAAAATAAACATCAGTGCAATAGGTGAGAATGTCAACTCATATAAGACCTTTGGTCAGCCCAGCTCGAAGGCAGAAGAGAGGCCACACTTCCACTAAAGTTGCCAAAGCAGCGTCCACACAATTAGGGGTGGGACAATATGGAAGTTTTCAACTCCAAACTACCCAAATGTCTTCATGCAAGTGGAGAGAACCCTATGCATTCTATTTCATTTGACACTTAACTAAAATTCTTAGCCAACGATTAAAGGTAGAAAACAATACATAGAGCATCACATTGACGCTCATAATCAATGGTCAACTCCAAGCTATTGATCTATGCCAAGGACAGCATCAAAGGGTGATAATAATCCTATCGTTAACCCATACAATCAGTCAATCACCAATCATACCTAAAAAGGATAAAATTGAAATTAGCTCCAAGAATGAATTGTATGGCGAATTTCCACTGATCTACCTCTATTTCCTTACCCAAATTGTGTATTTCTTGCATGATATCTATCTTTTGTCCCTATGTCACATTACAACATGCTTAAGGGAAAACGGGAGGGAAGTTTTGGGTGGTTATGCATCAAAAGCGGGACACAAAACTTAATCTAGCACATGTATAAAACGTAGGGGAGAAGGATAATTCTTCTACTATTTGTTATATACGTATCCGTTACTTATTTATAACTGGTTTGCCATGGTAATAGTTCTCCAGCGAAAATGAATTTTAAAGGTATCGGTGACACAAAAACAAAGGAATCTTGCCAACTAAATCACAGCAACTACTATTAGATAAAGACAAAAATAACACTCACTATCGTCCACAATATATGGAACTCATTAACAACTAAATATGGACACTTATGAATATGTCATCCATCTAGTTATTGCTTTTAACCTCTCAATTGTAGATGTCCTCGTTCAAAACAAAGGCACCCAAACTTGAATAAGTAGTCTTCTTTGTTGGGAGCCATGGTAACGAATTCGGTTTATCAATTCTAGATGTTACCCAATTTCAACCTCAAAACGAGTTCATGAGTAGGGGTAGTGGCCTACAGTGAAGCATAGCTTTGAGAGTCCACAAAAATAAAAATCGAAGATGAAGAAAGTCTCTTAAATAGGTGATAAAAAACACATGGTCCAAAAAAAAAAAACTATTTAGCACAACAGCATATCAACTCTTCATTGTCCCATATAATCATTTCATAGAAAACTCACCTAAATGTTGAAGCCAAATAAAGCATAATCAGTGAGGTAGTGGTGTCCAATCATTCTCTGGCAGTCTTAATAGAAACTCTAGACATTAGTACGAGAAAAAGATAAAATAATCGTCAACTATATTCATTCATCATCTACCAAAAGCATTAAATAATTACAAGTCAAAATATATAGGAGAAGAGAGTGCCAAGTTCCACGAAGCGGACTTCCTATTGTACCTCACCTGCCGAAAGCTGCAAACATCACTGCCACAGCTCTGTCATCATTTGCATACAACAATGGCCTGCAGGTAATTGCTAGTACAATAAGCAATACGAACGGCATATCAATAAAAAAATAAAAAATAAAGATATCTTTTTTGTTAGGAAGAAGCAATGTTACCACAATGGAGTTTCCTAATCAGTCCTAAGATCATGTTCAGTTAAAATCCCATCAGAAACCAATATACATGATAGCAAAAAGTGAGGCCCATTGCTTCTCAAGAACCCACTAAAAAGAAACCCATTTTTCAGTTGTGTTTTTTGTAATATCAATTTCCACGTATATTGTATCATAAATTTGAGCCTGTTGTACGGAAGATACCAGGAGACAATATTGGCCCATAAAACCATATATTTCAACTTCCAATTTAAAGTACTTTAATTCTTTAAAACACCCAGTTTCAACCACCGATGCTCCTTTTTGCATTTGGAGAACCACAAACTAATAGCAGATACCTCAAAGTGACTAACCAAGTTCGTTAACTCATTAGCCTAATTTTTAAATACAAACAGGCGTAGGCCTGCAGGGATCCGCAAAGATGCTGTGTTTGTCAAGACTCAAAATGAAAGGCAGTCTATGACAAAAATGGGCATGCAATTGTACATATAGATCAATGGAGTAGGACTTGGAACATTTTTTCTCAAGAAGTCGATTAATAGGTTTTACGACTGTGAACATATAGCTGACATCACAAATATGCCACTGGACAATGTATCAAATATCCTTGATCCTGTATCTTCACTATTTATGTTAGTTTACCACAATCATGCCCAATTTCCCATGAAAAGTCAGATTACTAATTGGTAATACGAATTCAATTTAATAAACTACATCAAGAGGGTACAAAATAGTTTTGTACTTTATTAAATTCTCTATGAGTGAAATTCAACCTTGATAGCATGCTCCAAACAAACTGACCAGATCAAACCACTCAGACAAATTCATTTTTGGAATAAGAGTACCATCCCTCCAATTACATTTTATACAAATCTTCCATCTATGCCATATGTTTTTCTTACTGTATCACAATACATAATATGATGAAGATGCTACACATACAAACGAAAACCTTTTACAATCTTCTCTCTAATTGGACTTTCATGAGCCATCTTTTGGAGAGGGCGTTAAATCTTTGTTCCAAAGCTTCACATAGATGAGTTGAGCATAACTTAGGGTTTGGTAAAGTGGTTTGATCATTTGGATAAATGCAGTAAAATCACTCACAAGAAGAACTGGCCGTGCTCGCACTAACAAAAAAGAACCTAGTATTACTTGTTGATCAGCCTATCGAGTCGTTGATTGTGGGAGGTGGTGTTGAGTCTGTTGGCTATGCTGTTAAAAAAATCCATTTTAAACATCAAATGCCTCTTCTATTGCTACACCAAGGCAGATTTTTTGAAGCGGAAACTCATGGGGGGAAAAGGGAACATGATTTCAACCACAAAAGAATTCAAAGCCAAGGAGATCTCATAAAACCCTATTTTCCCACATTAGAAGCATATAGTGACAGAAATTAGCAGGAAAGACACAATGGTACAAAGTACAAACAATTCATATGGGAAACCCAAAAAAGGAAAGGGAAAGAGATTCAGAGAGAGACCTACGGGCTTTGTTTTGACGCTCAGCTCCGCTGACTTTGGCGAAGAAGTTGTTGAGAAGTAATCTCCTCATGGCTTATCAAAAATGCAATGACGAAGCCAAACAATGTCCACTCGGTGAGTTTGGAAAATTTTAAAAATAAGTCCCTAATTGTAGATGCTAACTTACATCGCAAAACTTTTCAAACCTAAAAGGCCTCCAATTCCTGCAAACACCAGGGAAAAATAATAATGATCTACGATCACAATGAAGCCAATACAATCGACCATGAACACAACAAACTATGTCAAAAAAATAACTTTTTATAAAGATTGCCAATCCGAGCATTTTATTTCATTATTCAGATATACCTATTCTTTTGCATTTTCTTCGAGTCTTTCCAATTCCTCATCCTTTTCGGGTGTGGTTTTGATGCGCTCGAAGCGACTGTAAAAATCTGGAAAACTCAACTCGACAGAACTCATTTGTTCACGTCGTCAGCTTGTATTTCCAAATGAATCTCGTCAAGCAAAAAATGTGAGCGGGCAAACTAAAAAACAAGATCAACTCGCCCAAGCACAAACAGAAATCAAACCCTAGGAAGAAATCAACTCACCCAACTCATGAGATAAGCGCAGAGGCAGGGGAATGGCACATATGATTGGACCAAACTCGTGCGGTTCCATTGGTTGTTAGCGATGATCTCGATGCGGTAGTGCTCCTAAACTCTAACGCACGAGTACGTTGTTCCGAGATCTATTCCAATTGCTAGTCCTGAATAGCAAATACACCCTCAATAGCAAATATATATATATATCAAAACTAAGAACACTACAAACAGATCTATAAACACCATGTGGTATGCTTAAAACAATCATATCAAACACTACAAACGGATCTATAAGCACCCTCAAACACACACTCAATAGCAATTATATACTCAACCTAAGAGCACCACAAACAGATCTATAAGCACCATGTGATATGCTTAAAACAACCATATCAAACAACACAAGAAGCAAAGAACCCAACCTATTATCAACACAAGAAGAAGAGATAAACAAAACAATATATATCACACAATCAGAACTATATTGCTTCTTTTGATTGTAAAAAAACATTTGTCCCAAATTTTCATACGACTCTTGTAAACTCCATCATAACGTATGCGTTAGGAAAATCTAGAAAAATTATGAATACCTAATAAAAAAATAAGCAAATATTAAAAAAATATAGGACACATGAGAGACAAGAATCACAGGGAAAATAGAGAGGAATGTACCCTAGATGGGTAGGAAACATGCGGATTAAGTACGCGTGAAACAAAACAAATCAGGAAGCACAATAAATCAGCTGGACTATGTATATTTATGGAAGGGAGATCAATAGCCTCGATCAATTTCGGAAACCAACATCTACAGCTTGGATGGGTAAATAAAAGACACGCAGATTAAGTACGCAAAGAAACAAAATAAATCAAAAAGCACAATAAATTGTCCAAACTACATTATGGAAGGGAGAACTACAGCCTCGATCAAGGTCGAAAACCAACAATCTACAGCTTACAATAAATATATACAAGAGAACCGATGTTTCGGAGGGGAAGAAGATGGACCGAACCTGCCGGAGACAAAGCGTCAACCTTTGAAATGAGATTTCAACACCGCAATTCGACAAACCAGAGCGATTAAGCGGACAGTGCAGAGCCCAATCGCGAAGGACGGCAGCTGATGTAGTTCGGCAAAGCAGTGCTCTAGAAGCATAGGAGAGATATCATGGTGCAATCCACCAACACACATTCACCCAAAAAGACAAAACTACTCTTAGAGTTATAAAGGGAGGCCGGCCAATTGAGGGGCTCAATTGGAAAATTTGGCCAAAAAATGGGCAAGTCATTCAATTGGCCTCAAGCCTCTTTTACTTTATAGTATAGAAATTATAAAAAATGCTATACATGATTTTCATTAATAGACTTCCCCTTTGTAATCCTTGTCCAAAGAATTTTAAGTAGGCCATTCAGAAATTTGCTTAGAGATCATGATTTACCACCTGCAATTAGAGAATTTAGAAACAAAGGTAATCTATGTTAGTAACCAAAATTTAATGACAATTAGACTTTCGCCTATTTAGCAACATATACCCTTTTTTAATGACAATTAAACTCTCTCTCTTTGTTAACACAAATACCAACCCAGTAGCAAAACAACCATTAAAGAGCAAATCCGGAAATTGAACCCTAACAAACCAATAAAAAAGAACAAATTCCGCTAAACTTAAAATCGAGGAGGCTAGAAGAATACCTCCTGAACTACGAATATGCGTAATTCAAACAAAACAATAGCCAATGAGATTTAAATGAAAAGATACAGCAAAACAAAATAGGGACTACATTAGTAAACAACTGCGACCTACAGAACTAAAAAAAATGGGGGGGGGGGATTGGGGGGAGGGGGAGGGGGGGTGGTTTTGAAAACCATCAAAATTGAATGAAACGACTACTAAATGGAATCTTCAGACCAAATATTCGTGGAAAAAATGCAAAAGAACGAAAAAGGTACCTAAATCCAAGCACAATTACAAAGGCTCGATATAGTTGTCACCAATAACATCCAAGAACACCTTGCTATGCAAAAATAATGGAGGCTGCAATGTGCATCTGAGATTGAGGCTGCCAAACACTTCGATTGCTAAATGATTAAAAAAAAAAAAATTGACTTATGAAGACATTAGATCAAAAACTTAGCATTGAGAAGCTTTCTTGTTGGTTTTCACAAAGAGAAAAATAGCACAATAAATTGCTCCTTCTCTAGTTCTAGATCAAGCATCAACGGAAAAAATGCAAAAGATCAAAAAAGGTACCTAATTCAAGCACAACGAATGAATAGGGATCAATTGATAGAAATTTGGATTGAGGAATAGAATCCAGGATGAACGCTTTTTTCATCCGCTATGTGCTGACTAGATGTGTAATCGGGTGATCAATCGATGGATGGGGGAATTGCGTGAATGACGAAACTGGCCTAACCTAAAGTCAAGGCTTATGATCGAATGCATTCCACAGTCAAACCCACAAGGGAGCTAGAAAATTCAGCACACGGTCTATCCTCCATCGCCAAGGAAGGAGGCATACATATCTATTCATCTTTTACCAGATTCCATCTGCGCTAATTGATGCTCCCTCTCCGACTTGACGAGTCCACACTCACTTTGTCATCATGATGAAAGCACAGTGAGTGAGTTTCTTTCCAAGTCGAGTACTAGGCAGTCAATGTTATAAAGGCTTGATAGCTTTCACCGATAACATCTGAGAGCACCTTGCTTTGCAAGAATAATAGAGGTTGCCATGTTCATCTGAGATTGAGGCTGCCAATCACTTAGATTGCTAGATGTAAATAAAATGACATACGGAGGCATTAGATCAAAAAATTATCATTCAAGAGTTGGTTTACACATGGAGAAAAATAGTCATAAATCCTTCTCCTGAGGTGTTTTGGCATATTGTGGCGTGGTTCCAACAGGTTGTCCCTAGATGGTCTATTATACAGTGGTTAGCCATTTTGAGTCACCTTGCTACCAAGGACAAAAGGCTGAGTTGGGGAATCATTGAGAATTCTGAGTGTGTCTTATATTCTGGGCATGAGGAAAGCCATGTTCACCTTTTCTTTGCTTGCCCTATTTCTTCTCAATTGTGGTCATCTTTGTTGCACAGAAATGGCATTGCTAAGAAACCTGAGAATCTGGTACAGGAGCTTCATTGGATTCTTCTCATAGAAAAGGGAAAGGTCCAATTCAGTCTGTGTGCGAGCTATCCCTAGCTGCCTTTATTTACCACATTTGGAGGGAAAGAAATGCTAGAATTTTCAAATAAAGAGTGGGAAATGTGGATGAAGTGGTTCAAAGGATTGTTTCTGACATTCAATCCTGTATTAGCTCATGGAGAGGTATCAAAAGATCTAACATTAACTCCCAAATCTGCTTGGCTTGGAATATCTCAGCTGAATTTTTTTAGGGGTCTTATGATGCAGTAGGATTTAGGGGTATTGTTGTCATTTTATTGTCTTTAGTGTGTGTAGGGTTTTGAGTCTATAAATATGTGTCGTGTGCCCTCATTAGGTAGCTTTTTGATTATTAAGAATATTGAATATATTGATTGAGACATAGTTTCTCTCTCTACCCTTTGAGATTTATCCCCTTGAATAGGATTTTGCTCCTTTCTTTGAATCTTAGATTCCCTTTCATATTTTGGTTGCATCATTTGGTATCAGAGCTTCTAGGCTCGATCTCCACCCTTTATCTCGCCGGAAACCTCGCCGGAAGCCTAAACCTCGCCGGAACCCTAAAACGGCGCCGGAACCCTCGCCGGAGTCTCGCCGGAACCCTTACACACCTCAAACACCTTCAAGGTCCATAGATCTGACCATTTCCAACCCATTTTAGCCTTCAAATCAACCATTCGGAGTCCTAATCTCCCATTCGCGACCTATTGGAACTTGTACTCAACCAAAATCCGCACACCCAGGCCTGTACGACCACACCCAGGGCTGTACGACCTCAGACGAAGCTCGAAACCCTGATTCGACCCTTTTCAGAGCTGTTCTCTATGTTTCGAACAACCAAAACCCCTTTTCGGAGCTGCTACAGTGATTTCGTAGACTGCTACAGTGATTTCGAGCTGCTACAGTGATTTTGAGACTGCTACAGTGATTTCGGAGCCTGCTACAGTGATTTCAAGTCAGATCCGTGGGTTTTGAGGGTTTTCGGACTGATTTCAACCCATTTTTGCTAATTTTGGACAAGATCTAAGGTGGGTAAGTGTCGAATCCTTATTTTCTTTGCTGGGTTGTTACTAGATTGCTCCGTAGTTGTTGATTCGAGTATAATTACTGGTGATTAAGTGTTTTTGGGTTGTTTCTGTTGAAATTGGTGGCTGAGTTGACTGGGTTTTCATTATTTGGGGTTGATTTGCTTGTTTGGAGTAGGTTGTTGGTGTTGTAATGGCTTATCGGGTTAGAGGTAGAAGAGGTAGAGGCTTGGTGATGAATAATGGTGATGGAATTAATAACTTTGGCAACCAAAATCTTTATAGGAATGAGATTAAAGAGTTGAGTAAAGAAGTGGCTACCTTGGTTGAAAAGGTGCGACGTTTGCAACTTCCGACCAAATGTATGGATTCTTTTAAATATAATCATCGTGTTGGTGCTCCGCATTGGCATAGAGCATGTTTAAACAACATTGTGGTTAAACTTCCCATGTTTGATGGAAGCCTCACTCCTGAGGAGTTTGTAGATTGGTTGAATACTCTTGAGAGAGTATTTGAATGTTATGTTATCTCGGATGAAATGAGAGTGAAGTTAGTTTCTAAACATCTTCGAGGAAGAGCCTTTGATTGGTGGGAACAATTACAAGATAGTAGAAAAAAGAGAGGTAAGGGAAAGATTAGAGAGTGGAAGAAGATGAAGAAAATGTTCGAGGAACGATTCTTATCTTTCTCTCACTTTGCCAATGTTGGTTCTTTGACTAATGTTGCTAAGCATAGGACTTGTAGGAAGTCTTTTGGAGTTGGAGTACGAAGCACAGTGGATATAGGTGCTGTCCCAATACAAAATCAACCTTTATTAGACACTTTGAAGGCTAGAAATTCTTCCACAAATGAGAAACTTGAATGCCTCAAGCAAGGAAAATCTAATTTCAATTTAGAGGTTGGTGAAAATGCTTATGAGAATCAAAGTAATGCCATTTTTGTTGAGGAGAAGATGAACTTCAACCCGGATGTGTTTGATGATGAGATGAAACATGGTTATTTCGACGACGCTCCCATCTTTGATGAACATCCTAATGAAGAACTTGAGGGTGTTTTTGAAGATGATTGTGTCTTTGAGATTGAAGATGTGCCCGTCTTTGATGAGTTTCCGAATGAGGAGTTTGATGTTGATAATGAAGAGGGAATGCTAATTGATGAACTTTTGGCGGAAGGTTATGGAGAAGAAGGAAGTTGTGACCTTGAGATTGAAGATTGCTCTCAAGAATTGAGCTTCAAGTTGTCTTTGGTACAAGACACTCGAATTGAAGAGTATGGGAATGATTTGGAAGCTCCACTATTTGATGAAGAGTTGGTTGAGCCAAAGGTCGAGGATTGCTTCCAAGTGTTGCCTCATGGGGTGCCCCAATTGCAAGATGTTCAAGTTTGTGGTACATTGGTCCCCAAGTCAACACTTCTCTCCACACCCATCCCTTGGGCTTCACCAAAAGAAGCGGAAGCACTCTTGGGACAATTTGAAGACCCCTTGGGTATGGTGTTCACTCGAGCGAGTCTTGGGTATGAGGTGGTGCACGCTCTTAAATTTTCGAATGATGATTGGTCTAAGTATATTTTGGAAGTATGTGTTCGGAGATCTTTTGATGGTGTTTTGTTGTACCGAAGACATGCCAAATGGATTGCTTATTCACATCTAAGTATGGCTGCGGTGGATGTATACGAGAAGAAGCTCATATTAAAGATTGGTTGTGATGAGGGAGATGTGATCGAGGAAGTGCAGCCACATGCTGAATCCGAAGCTGTTTAATAAAGACTTTGTTTTGTTCTTACTTAAGTAGTAGTCTTGAGTCTTCTTATCCAACTTGAGGACAAGTTGTTTTCTATAGAGGGGGTGTATGATGCAGTAGGATTTAGGGGTATTGTTGTCATTTTATTGTCTTTAGTGTGTGTAGGGTTTTGAGTCTATAAATATGTGTCGTGTGCCCTCATTAGGTAGCTTTTTGATTATTAAGAATATTGAATATATTGATTGAGACATAGTTTCTCTCTCTACCCTTTGGGGTTTATCCCCTTGAATAGGATTTTGCTCCTTTCTTTGAATCTTAGATTCCCTTTCATATTTTGGTTGCATCATCTTAAGTGGAAGATTTCTCTTTGTATCTGCTCAAATTTTGTAGTTTTGCTCATGTGTTGAGGCTGCTCTCCTAGTTTAGAGCCTTTCCTTTTGTTGTGTTTAGGATTGGAAGCATGTTCCCATCCTTTTGATGTCCTTGTTTGTATGCATTTTCCAAGGGTGGCTCCTCTATTCGGTTAAAGAAATCTTAAATTACCACAAAAAAAAGGAGAAAATAGCACCATATATTGTTCCTTCTCTAATTCTAGTTCTAGATCAACCGTCAACGGAAAAAATGCAGAAGAACAAAAAAGGTATCTAAATTCCAGAGCACAGATAAAGGCTTGATAGCTTTCACCAATAACATCCGAGAGCATTTGCTTTGCAAAAATAATAGAGGCTGCAATGTGCATCTAAGATTGAGGCTGCCAAGCACTTGGATTGCTAATGCAAAAAAAAAAGACTTACGGAAGCATAAAATCGAAAAATTAAAACTCATGAGCATTCTTGTAGGTTTTTACTAAGATAAAAAGTGACACAATATATTGCTCCTTCTCTAGTTCTAGATCAAGCATCAACGGAGGTTTTCTGTGCAGGTAGTGACGTACTCCCTCCGTTCCACTTTGTTGTGTCTGTTTCCTTTTTTGGACGTCTCAAAAAATTGTCTATATCTCTTAATTTATAATATTTTATATAGGGAGGAGATAATGCCACGACACATTACTTTAATGCCACGACAATTGTCGGCTCTTGACCTTTATACCCTTGCAAGAAAAACGTCTCTCTCTCTCTCTCTCTCTCTCTCTCTCTCTCTCTCTCTCTCTCTCTCTCTCTCTCTCTCTCTCTCTCCTGAATCTTGCCATTTTTTCTCAATTCTCACGGGCCGGAATCTTGCCATTTTTTCTCAATTCTCACGGGCCGGAATTTCAAACTGACACCGATTAGAGGAACATCTGAAATGGCACATGCCGAGATCTTTCTCCTTCGGGGGCTATGATAATGTCGGCATACTTGCACTTCAGAGGTTAGAAGATTTTGGTCGGATAAGACATTGAGATACGCATCCAAAGAAAGCAATTAGCGATTTAGGAGATGGAAGGACCAAAGTAACCGAATTGATGTGACAAGGGTCGAGAGAACAGGACATATGGAGGGGAAGGAGGTGATAGAGAAGACGGAGAAAAGTTGTATGGAGTTGGAGTCGGAGTCGGTGGGATCTTTGGTCAGATTTTGAGTGTTATTGGTGCTCTGTTTCTTAGACACAAAACATGGAGCTTTCTTTCTTATAAACCCATATTTGTGGTGGGATATTGCTTGTGAAGGTTCTTCGAGCCATTTATGTTTTGCCTCCCGGAAAGGTTGGTCGGAGTTTGGGATTCGGACGGGATGGCGATGAATCATGGGAGGCGGTTGAGATGACGGAGAGAGAAACACCAATGCGAGTTAAGGGTAAAAACGTACTATGAATACAATGTTCGTGGAACTAAAAAATTATGTCGTGGCATTATATTTTCCCTTTATACATTCAATATGGATCTTGTTTGATAGATCTCAATTAATTCTTTTAAACAAAAATTTTGAAATCATAAAAAATGTTATAGATTGTGAAATATAAACAATTTTTTGTGAAATGTCAAAAAGGAAACAGACACAACAAAGTGGGACGGAGGGAGTAATAAATTCTCTTACACTACAATGCAAAAAGAAAAAATTCCTAAACTACGAAGAAAGAAATACTTTAATTTCTCCTTGTAGATAGAAACTAAGAGTCGGAGATTCACATGTATAGGCAGCTCTAGAAAAACAATGAAATATGCTTCCACGCATATATATTGTCATATTTACCCTTGAGAGTATTGATGTCATGTCGGCAGTCGGTATCATGTCCCGTATCCGTTTTGGTTCCAGCTACATCACCTAACTGCTTCCTCATTGTTAACTACTGCCTTAATCTAACATTCAATCAAACTGTAGATATTCGACTATCATGTTTAAGGTTCTAATTGGCACTTTCAGATAGCACAAACGAAGCGCAATCATATTTACCACATGAATCAGTTCGGACAAATTTTGAGTTTCGAGAGAAATCTAACACTGGGGGAAAATTAAACGACGTGGCCTGCATGAGTTAGAATTAAACTAAACACATGAACAATACAGAAAAGATGGAAAAATATTGTATTTTCATTTCCTTTCCTAGAGGCTAGACGCTGAACAGGCTTTCAGAATTTTTTGCGGAACCTTAGGAATTGCAGCCCGCTGCTCTAGATTGTGGTAAGTCCTGAAAATAAGCACAAGATACACAGCACCCTATTACTAGAAGTGAGATCGATAATTGTGAGTACATCCGTATTACGCAAGAGACTACCTCCCCTTGATCTTGCAACTTGTGAGTTTTGCACAGTAATTTTGTATTGATGTCGTGTCAGCAGTCGGTATCATGTCCCATATCTATTTTGGTTCCAGCTACGTCACCTAACTGCTTAGCCATTGTTAACTACTGCCTTAATCTAACATTCAATCACACTGTAGATATTCGACTATCTTGTTTAAGGTTCTAATTGGCACTTTCAGATACCACAAACAAAGCGCAATCATATTTATCACATGAATCAGTTACGGACAAATCAGAGTCGTATCATAGATCAGTGCTACATAACCGCAGAAAATCCTATCCATATTTAACCAACAAAGACAAAAGATCAAATTGGTGGATAAACTTGGTCATCCCTTTTGTTACCTGTTCGGCCGGTACAAATCCTTGTCATTCCCTGGTGAAACCATCAACATTGCCGCACAATTTATGCTCCCATTGCTGTTAAAAAATAGGAACAAAGAACCTACTTATGAATTAGCACCATGGCCCTATCAATTAGATCACTTGTTGATATTCAAAACTAAAGCTACATGGATCACACTTCAACAAACATGTGTTTCCTAAAATAAAGGGAGAGGGGATAGAACTAAGCGTACGATAACATTCAATTGATCTTATTGTAAGGAGTGAGACTTAAACTAAGCAAGATTTATCAAAATCATTCAAAAACCAAGCACCTAATTAGGAGGGTAATCAAAAAATATAAGACCACCTAAGTTAATAGATGAAGCAGTAAACCAAATCCAAAAATCTAACGCTACTTGTCAATGATAACAATCCTCCTTATGGACAACCTCATATGCTCAGAACATTCTCATTAAAAAAAAAAAGAGCATACCTTAGTATAAACCCAACCACATCATCAGTGGAGAAACAAAGTTGATGCAATACAAAGACACATTCAACTGTCCCGTTAATTGGGCAGAAGCAAGAGATACACCCAGAGTTAATGGGGCAAGAGAGGGAGAGGTTTAGGATCTTAGCATCTGTCACATTTCTCAATCCTACACTTGCGACAAGTACTAAACATCCACCATAGTCGATGCAATATAGAGCAGAGACACTCACTGTGTTAGTACCCATTCCAAACTAATGATATCCCAATTCTGGAGCTAAGAGAAATTAAGGAAGAACAAATTTAAAACAAAGTGAAGAAGGAAAAAACCCATACATAGTATTACATACTCTTAACAAAGAAAAGACACATCCTAGGACATTCAATTGTGATGCCTCTGGTAGACATTCCATTCTTTAAAAAAATCTTCCAAACTGCCCCTCACAATTTCCCACATTTTAGGTTTAATTTTTAGTACAATTCTCAAACTTAATGTGAAATCGTGAATGTTTAAGGGAAAAATATCAGTAAACGTACAGATTTTTGTTCATGCTCATGTACATAGTAAGGGTACCACGGTTGTTATAGCTAGCTAATCGTTTCGTTTACTTTGTTTGCTTCTAAACGTTGCAGCTCAATCAAATGATAAAATGCATGTCAATAGAAAATTTCAACACGTAAATCCTCAAGGAGGGGAAAAAAAACAAGAAGAAAAAACACTGAAGAAAATGGAATCATGGCATCAAAGGGATTTCTACTCAAACCTCCAAACAATCACCGTGTCATACATGGAAAGAGAACACACATGAAATTAGTAGACTTTTAGTGTTTTTTGTGTTAAAGGAATTTTGGTTCAAATGGAGAATCGAGCTTCAAAAGTATCTGTGATCAATCCCCAACCCTCTGATTACAACAATACTACATGGTAGTTGTTGGTGCTCTCACGCAAAGAAAAGCTACAGAATATCAGTATAGCGAAGTCATAACTCTTAGGCCCTGTTTGTTGACTCGCAGAACCAATGGATTTTTGATTGATTATCCCATGGGCCCCAAGCCTATTTTTGCTTTCCAAAATTTGGGTGGGATTATTTACCCCATGAGATGATCGTCTGTCCATTAAGGGGAATTGGGTACCCACATAACCCACTCCAAACAAGAATACCCAATCCGATCCCATCCCCTACTTATAATGACTTTGATGCTATGATAATACTTTGTTAAGCGCAAAGCACCTCCAATCTAAACCCTAAACTTGGGAAAAATACTAGAGTCCCCATGCTCGATTTCATAGGTTGTTAGTCATGTTCGGTTTTAGATATGTAATCGACTTCAATGTTAGCGTTAGTAAATATACTTCATTTAAATTGGTGAACCGCTATGTGGGGTGTTATTGTCACGCAAACAAATCAAAGATGACAAATAGAATTGTATGCCCATGTACAGTCTTTTTTTCGTTTCAAAAATTTCTGGGTAATCAAAAACGCTTGACTCCTCAAATTAAAGAAAATTAAAAAAAAAAGTAAGAATATGAGATCATACCAACTCCCAATGTGACTGAGATATCAGCAACCATATCATAGTGGCTGCATTAGCCAAAACCTCTCAAAATGTCTTCCTATCCTAGCATCAGGGAAAGAACAAAAAATTTGCAAATAATGTCAATACAAAGTTTTAGAATTTAATTTTAAAAAAAAAAACCTCTCAAACAACTGAACTAAGTACGATAGGATAACTGCTGAACTAAAATGAATGAATTAAATAAGTCAAATCAACTACCTTTAGATCGTAGAGCCCTTCTTGCAAGGACCTGTAGGCACCAAGGCCTTAATAGAACCCAATAAATAACAGATGTGATCAATTTCAAGATGCTTAAAGCAAATGAGGGGAAAATGAGATCTCAAGATGCTTAAAGAAAATAGAGGGGGAGAATAAGAGATCTCTCTATTTTTCAAGATGATTGACGGGTCCAAAGATCCGTCGCCTCTCAAAATCAACAACTCTACACCAGTTGGATAGAGTTCATGGCATAAATCAAACGGAGACAAGGAAATAAACCAGATAGACCTAATTGTGTATGGCGTCCAAAATCCCGATTGTCTTGAGTCATTAAGTCCTGAACGTGTCCATGGCGGTGGGTTAATTATCTTCTCCGATCAGTGTGGATTTTACCAACTTTCTCGAAGGATTCAAATTTTAATTTCTCAGACCCCAATCCATATTATACAACAGCAGAACTAAAATGATCTCAGCCCTGAAATCAGTTTCCACTCATCCCAACCATCAAAACATTTCCAAAGTAATCAAGACCATTGAATCCAAATCCATAGCTGAAAATATGTGGAATTCAAATTGTATGACAATATGAACTTCCTTGTTATATAGAGATATAAAAAAACGTCATCACAGTCAAAACAGTATCATATGCTTCCCATAGTCAAAGCAATAAAATTTTGAACAAACTACAGACAGTGAGCACGTACATGCTTTTCATGTGCAAGCTTGTCATATTTTTAGCAAATATCCTTCTAAAATGCGTCCCTATGCCAAAGGATAGATAATGGATCATTGACCAATTCTCACATTGTTCTTCATCCCTCCAACCCTCCCGGAGAAAGTTGAGGCATTTAGTCCCTCCAGAACTTCATTAAAGTACTTGTGGGTCAAATATGCACCGTGAGAATTTGAGGCCGTTTCAACATATGCATAATAGTATAGATAAGCTTCATAATCTAGATTCTAGACATTTAACTTCTTCAATTGATCGCAGTTATACACATTTTATACAGAAGCTCAACTCTCTAGGCAGCCATTCAACCTACAGAGAGACCAGCAAAGTCATATTTACCTCCCACAAAATGCTGAAAACAGCATCCCTGAACTAAAGAATCCATGTCCAAAGCTCTTCAAGCCACCTCTCAACCATACCACGCCAAATGAAGTTTTAACAGTTCTGGATATAGTAAAAAAAAAAAAATTACAACTTGGGAAAAAAAAAAGCAGAATAAAAAAAACAAAAAAAAGGTCAGGCTGACCAACATCCTGTCAGAAGTTCAAATGAACAGAGACAAGGAGGCTCATATGCATTTATCTACAGAACACTTCAACATTTTCCGTGGTCCAATATCGGCCAAGAGATATAGAGACCTAAGAAGACAATGACATTCTACTTCTGCCAAGAGGAGAAAACGTAGCTATTTTTCTTATGGGAATTACCTTTCTGAGATGGTTTTCTCCAAGTCGATAAAAGCACCTCCGCATATGAAGAGATTACCTTTAGTGTCGATCTGTGAAAAACATACACAGCATCAACATCAAAACTGATTTAGGACCTTCAGCACAAAGAGTGAGAGTCTCCATCAAAGCAAAGCAAACACATTAGAACTTATTCTTATAACGGGATGTATACCCTTGATCAGGTTTCAAAGAGACGAAAGATAGAAGTACTGCTGTAGAAGAGAACTAAAGCAACTTCTATCAGCAAAATGGAATTACCGACAGAAAACAATGCTGCCCGTATGTTCAAGAAAGATGGAATGAGAGGCATCATAAATCAAGAAAGATGGCATACTCAAACAAAACAACTGATACAAAACTAAAAACTGAACAAAAAAAAAGAAAGGGTAACATTCCTAATTCTAAGTGTCTCATGAGAAAATTCTACATGAAACAACACACAAAATCAACAAGCAACGAAGTAACAAACTGCATCCTTAGTTCTAAGGAACTCTCATTGGAAAGTTGCAAATTCTCCTTAGTGGATTCCCATATCCTGTTATAGATTTGTGGTTGTCTCAGATTATTGTGCTAAAAAGCCTGTGAATGATACGGCTAAAGAAAAATGACATTTGTCTCTTTACTGTTTTTTTGACAAAAGTCATTCATTGCTGCTTTTCAAATTTTAGAGTTTCTTGAACAGTTTTTAGGTTTAGATGGGTTCTAATTCCACTACTACTCTGCAAGCACGTTCTTGCAGATCATCATCCTTCTTCATATTTATCTAAACTAGTATGAGTGTACCTGAATATTGTTGCCTCTAGGATGCTTTCGAGCTCCTTTCTCCGGGACATTGACTACCTGGATAGAGAGCTCCACAAATCAGAATATAAACAAATTAACTACCCTCATCATTACAACAACTCTTAAGTGCAAAACAAGGTTCCTGTCCAGTTCTCACCAATTTCGAACTCAAAGAAAAGCTGAGTCCAGAGAGTCTCCAATGCCCAAGCAATATCTAAAAGAATTGCGAAAATTCTAGTTATACAGGGGCAAAACTCAGAATTTCCGCAAAATTTTGTTTCCGTCTTTAGTCTTGGTTTTATGCTTGCAGAATAAGACCAACAAACATATTGTAGAAGATGAAGATTCACAAGCAAGTGAGCTTTACTCAGAAGTTAAGATAGGACAATAAATCCGAGTAAAATTTCATCTATTATAGTTATTCATTTTGGGTTTTAGTCTTTTCAACTTATTTATCTCTCGAGGTGACAATCTTCTCGCTGTTGTTACGAACATGGGATTAAGGGTCACTGCTGTACTTCATAAAGCTATCACTGCCGATATAAAAAATCCAGTCCATCTATATAAACTAAAATGGCACAAGTTCCAACAGATTGATCATAAGGCTGCCCCAAGATCAGTTTCCCCAAGATCTGACAAGCCCTCATTTAACTAAACTCAAGAGCACACCAAATAGAAGATGCATTTACTGTTCATCGTTCCAGCACTTTTAGTAATGCCTGCCGGACACCCTCATCGGATACATCTCTGCTTATATTAAGGCTCTCAGCCTGCATTGTGAAAGTGAAAAATGCAGAAAGAAAGCTATGTCAGTTTTGGTGAATAAGCAAAAGATAACTCTCAACCATGAAGTAGTTCTAGAGAAACCTTTTTTGTGATCTTGTCAACTTGATCAATATATACGATGCCCAGTGGTGAGCCAGGATTTTGGCCCGGGAGGGCCCGGTTTAATAGGCATATTTGTATCAGAACATATATTTGTTATATCATAAAGCTTTTTGCTTTTCAATACACTACATTTGCATATTGAAATGATTCTACGCCAATAGAAAAGTATATGAATTATTTTATTTATTTTATGTTTTTTTTCTGGCAATCGATAGAAGAGATCATTTACATCATGTATGAAGTACAAAATACAAGCCCGTGACACTATATCTGTTGTGAGAGTACACGAGATAACCAAGCCCAAAACTTAGCCAATACCAGAAATAAGCTCATCATAGGGAAGAAATAAAGAAAAAAGGAAAAGCCCATCTAAGGCAAGAACATCCTCATGCAGGTGGAAAGATTCGAACTCCTGACCTTCTAGTGAGATGCAAGACTCTTGGTCAACTGAGCTAGCCCCAGTTGATTTTCTTTAGACTACTAAAGTAGTCACATGCTTATTTTTGGTTTATGAAAGAAATTGAGTAACAAGAATGTAATATAACCCGTTTTTTATAAAATCAAACCAAAAGCATGAACTTTATATGTAGACATTAAATACAAATAATATCAGTAATCCTCAAAATTATATATCATACTTGGAGAATCTTCAAAAATCGGGGGTGCTGGGGCCCCGCCCGGCCCCAACATACCTCCGCCACTGACGATGCCTTGCTGGGCAGCTTCCACATTGTAGTCAGCAACCTGAGTAAAAAAACACTATGACAAGAAGTAAGAACAAAATTCTGTAAAAACTCTATTGAAAGGAAATGTGAAAGATGAAATTTGAAAGGTGATAAGGCAGGAGCTGAGTGTGAAACTCAGTTCACGACCAACTTTGAACATGCAATTAGTATGATAAGGATTGTCAAAGAAAATACGAGCACAAAGAGAGACGCTTTTTCATACGATGGTTTATTAGAAGAATGCAAAGACAACACTAGAAAGGGTTTATTGCAGGAACCTAAAGTGGCTAACAAGCAAATAATAGCAAAAAAATAAGAGGCTGATACGCATAAACAATACAACAACATGAAAGGATGTTGAATAGGGAGTTATAGGAGCAAAGATTTGGACATCGAGGATGAAAAGTGATCAAGAACCAAAATGTGATTAGATTCATTTTTTCTTGAACCAGAAATAACTGAGGTAGAAATCCATTCGAGTAAACCTGCCATTTTGTTTACTAAACTAAAGTAACATGTCTCAATCTACAAAAGACAGTATGGGTTAAGATGATCTCTCTTTTACACGAAATAGATATAGAATCACTTTATAGCAACTAAATGCTCCAAAAGTCCACCAACCATCATCTGCCAACTACAATCCAAGAGGAATTTAGAAAATGCCTTCATTACAGTCAAGGTTCTTCCATGCACTTTCGACTATGAGCATTGGAAAGAGTCACTTACATCCAAACATAAGCTAGAGTCTCATCGCTTGAAGCAAAAAATACATGAAAAATTTGGTTCCACATGTGCCGACAGAGACACCAGCTCCGGACTCTAATGAAAGGTTTGAAATTGATGCAAGAACAATCACTTGATCATCTATTCTAACAGCAGAAATGCTACTCAGTACACAAGGCAGAATTCGTAGATGCTATAAACAATGTACAGAATTGCTAAACTCGCAACGGTATCAACGTGAAATCCATGCCATTAGGACATTGTGTAATCAGAATCTATCTTCTCTGTGTGTGCGTGTGTGGGTGGGGGTGAAGGGCCATAGAGGCCCACAGACATAGATCTTTACCATAGGGAGCTTGACTCCACATCCTCCCCAACACATCCAGCCTGCAAAAATAGCAAGCTGCACGGGCTAAGCAAAATCAGATCTTTTGGCACCAAACTCGGTACTCCATTACATCAAAAAAACAATAAAACCTCCATAAGAGAGACCAAATTCAAAGTACATACTTCAGCTTCTTTTATTTAAGAAAATATACTTTATCTGCATTTTCACATGGGAAGGGGATAAAACTATAAACTTAATACACTAACTAGGTGGATCACTATCTTTTCTTTCGAATGAATAGAAACAAACTGCGCAAGAACTTGTTGCTCTTCAATTTTGCTGCATGGCCACACTATTAAGAAAAAAAATTGGCCATTGACGTCAAAGAAATTATGTCGCCATCATCGTCAAATTTCACCCATAACCTGTGATTTTGTGAACTGTAATGACCTCAAGGCAAAAAGGAGTTCTTTGACTGGACATGCAAATAATGTACCCAGAAGGTAGAGTGTCCTTATCCATGACCACAAGGACAAACCAAAATTTTCTCCACAGCATTCCAAGGGAACCAAATAGAAAAGTAGACAAATACAAACTTATACACTTTTTTTTTTTTTGACAGCCAAACAAGTAGTACTAAACCTTATACGAAATTAGGATATACTACTTACGAAGATTGAAATATTCGTAACTTTTTTCATAGTTAGGTACTAAAAACAACAAATAACCAATGAAAACGATTGACCTAGGACGTAGTGTGTGAAAATAAAAGAGATGAACCCTGATTAATAGGCTAAATTCCGCTAAGATTTTTGGGCTTTTCTTGTTTTGTTCTTATTCAAATTTTGTTTGCTTTCTAAATTTTGCGCCTCAATTTTGAGGATTATTGATTCGTTCGAATCGGAAAAGTAAAAAATTACTATGACTTATAAAGCCCAAAAAGGCACGCATCAGTCTCAAAAGAGTAAGGGGAAGGCCTTACTTCTATTACTCTTATTACTCTATTCCGGATACTCTTATTACTCTATTCCGGACCTCAGGGAGGAATGCCGGGCCGGGGGATCCCTCCAGAGCTACTAGGCTAGGAAGGGAAGGGTCCGCCCTTAGAACAGAAAAAATTTTAAATAAGGACAAAACAAGAAAAAAACCCTAATATTTCAAAAAACCCTTAGCGGAACTTATCGAAAAATACATTAAAAAAAAAAGTGAAGGAAACAACCTTTTGACTACCCTTGCAAATCGCCGTGCCTATTCCCTGGTGGTTAGATCCGACGTGTATCTGTACCGGGTCTCGGGTTTCATCGGTCGAACACGGACGGTTTTAGCGGTTCGGGCACGCCTGAAACTTCAAAACCAAACGGCGAAACTTATCGTCCTCCTCCGCGTTTGATTTTAGCCGGCGACTGTGCTTACTCTGTCGATCGCTTCCCGTCGTCGCCAATGCAACACACCTGAACTCTTACTCGTATGGGAAGGGCTAAACAAAAGAATCTTCATAAGGGGATTGAACTGTGAAAAATTTCTCGAGAGGAAGAGAGAGAAGAACCAGACGGAGTAATGGGGGAGAGAGAGAGAGAGATTTGAAAACGAAAGGAAAGGACAATAAATGTGGAGTAATTTATTTGGATTTTGGAGTAACGGTTATTCCAACGGGCGCATTGAGGCGCCGGGTAAAGACCGACTGAAGCCAAGAGAGGCTTGCAGGAAACGTAAGGTTAGCCTTTTCTCAAATAAATACGGAGTATTTAAAAGATAAAATTAATGTATTTATAAAAATAATTTTTTTAAGAATTTGATAGATTTTAAATATCTATCAAATAAGATTCGTATTGTATATTTTTTTATTTCAAAAAGGTTATTATTTTAAGCTTAAAAATTATAAATAAATACTCCCTTTGTCCATATTTAATTATCCATTACGATTTTACGTGCATTTTTAACGGTTTATATCTCTCGACGTATATCTGTTTTATATTTTTGAAATCATTGTCATATAAAAAAATTGAGATTTATCAAATAAGATCCATATTGTATATTTTTAGTAATATACATTGAAAGATATAAAATGTTGAAAATGTATTAAAAAATGTAATAAACAATTAAATAGGGACAGTTGGAGTAAAGGACCAAAAACAGAACGGGCCTAATTGTTACAGCAAATTTGTGGGAAAATGTCAATAACCCCTCCACTTTTCTAACCGGAAAAGATACACAGATTTTGTACTTTTACCCATGGGGTACATACCAGTTTCGGGTCCATTTTGGTTTCCAAAAAAATCATCCAACCCTTCCAATATTCAATTTAGCTAATTTTTTGCAGGGATTCTTAAAAAAAAAAATTAAACATAATGAGCGAATCGGATCACATTTTTGAAACCTTAAACGAGTCCAAAATTGGTCTGTATGCGGGATATGTACTGAATTATCTGTACCAATAGCATCTTTCTTTTCTAACCATGCATAACTTTCCCGCATTTTCTTTTTCTTTTTCTTTTTCTTTTTCTTTTTAGATCTGCTCCCAAAACCTTGTCCTTTTCACACTTGTCCAAATACCGCATGAACTTTCTCCTTTTCCCAGGGAAAAAGTTTTCAAAACTACTAGGAGTACTTTTTTGCTTTTGTCATATTCACAATCCTTGCGGATCAAAAAAAAAATATATTCACAATCCTTAATAAGGATGTTTTGTTAATTTTATTCGTTGTTTTATTTTTTCCAAGTAGACCAATCTAGTAAATTATGATCAAAACTTTTTGAAAATCAAAAATCGACTTGAAAAAAAATTAAAAGAATCTACGTGTTTTGGACAATCATGTTTAGTAATTTTTTAAGCTTTTGGTTATAATTTTTTATTTTTGCTATTCCTCTCGTCAAGATGAACAAAAAAATTTAATGCAAAACCAAATTTTTTTTTAAAAGATGAAAATAAGATCGAAGATTAGTTTTGTCACTATTTGACCATATCACAATTTTTGCACTACCCAAAAATAATTTTTAGAGGGGCAATTCCTTACACTATTCTTTTGTTCAAACATTTTTCTTAAACTCTTGATTGAGCTTATCACTTGCTTTCTATTTTAAAAAGAAAAAGAGTTAACCATATACTATCTTTATGTGACGATAAAAATAATAACGAATAGCAAACAAGCATAGTGAGAGGATGAACACAAATTTATACATCTTTTATATAGAAAGTATTTATATAAGGGAAATGATTTTGCCACTCCCTTTTTTTGTTAATGGCACTCCCCTGCAAGTGTATTTTTGCCCTTTTTTGTTAATGGCACTCCCCTGTAAATGTATTTTTGCACCAAAAATACACTTGCAGGGGAGTGCCATTAAGAAAAAAGGGAGTGGCAAAATCAATAGCCTTATATAAACATCATATGAGTAAAGTACCAAATAGTTACTCTCTTTGAGAATCTAAGATTTCAAGTTTAAAATCTCTCGGGTGCTATCAACTCTATTGGGGCTGGTTCATACAAGGCATTTGCTCCAGTTATAATTGGGGCTTCCGCTCCTAGATAGTGAGATTGGCTCCGGTATTGGTTGAAGTATACTTAGGCTGTGTTCCACAACCCTTCTTATTTTATAAGTTCTTATTTGGCAACTTCTTTTTCAAAAATAAGAAGCTTTGTTCCACAAAAACCAAAAAAAAAGTTAATTTTACATTTTCAAACTCAAAAATAATGTAAATGAAAAGAAAAAAAAAATTTTGCACCGTATTAAAGATCTCAATGAGATCTATCAAATAAGATTCATAGTGATAAGAAAATTATTTGCGTAAACACATGATTTTTGAGCTTTAAGTTGCCTAAGCTTAAAAAACCGAGTACTGCTATGAGTAATGGGCGCCAGGGAGGGAAATCGTACCGACGGCCGTGCCGGGCCGTCTCCGGCCACCGGACGGCCGATCCGAGCCGTCCAAAAATTCTATAAAAAAAAAACCGAGGGGGCCCTACGCGAGAATCAACGGCATCCGACGTGTGTAGGGTGCTTGATCCAAGCACCCCTTTTTCGTGTGTATATGATATGCCGGCACGGCCGTCGGTACGATTTTCCTCCACGGCGCCCATTGGTACCTATATAAATTTTGAAAAAATAAGTACTAACTTCTTATTTTTGTGGAACAAGCCTTATTATTGAACAAAAAATAAGTTCTTATTCCGTTTCTGGAACGGAGCCTTAAGCTAACCCTAACATTAGAGTTACTAAAAATATATAAAGCCAAATAAGAAAGAGGGAGTAAAAATTTGTTCACGATCTGCGTTCTTAATATTTCAAATCAGTCTTTTTTTTTTTTGAACAGAAATCAGTCTATTCAAAATAAATAAATAATGAGCAATTGGACGTAAAATTAAGAAGACATATTGTCGTAAAATAAGTACTCATATAAAATGAATAAATTGGGCCAAACTCGAGTTAAGGATAAGTTTTCCAAAACTTTTTCCTGGGAAAAGAAGAAGTTCGTGCGGTACTTGGATAATGGTGAAAAGTAGAGGGTTTTAGGAGGGAGGAAGTAGTTAGAAAAGTAAAAAGGGTTAGGCGTTTTCTCCAATAGTTCAATAAATAAATAATGAGCAATTGGACGTAAAATTAAGAAGATATATTGTCGTAAAATAAGTACTCATATAAAATGAATAAATTGGGCCAAACTCGAGTTAAGGATAAGTTTTCCAAAACTTTTTCTTGGGAAAAGGAAAAGTTCGTACGGTACTTGGATAAGGGTGAAAAGTAGAAGGTTTTAGGAGAGAGGGAGTAGTTAGAAAAGTTTAAGGGGTTAGGCGTTTTCTCCGGTAGTTCAGGAATACCGCCAAGCGGTACTCAATTTAACAACCACACATTTCTATAAAATCTCCACAAAATGACAGAAACTTATGATTGTAAAGTAATCCAGAATACCACATAAGGTACTCCCGGATTATTGTATAATTTCACCTTGAGTGGGCATTTCCCCTAAAGGTGACTCCCACTGACATTTCGCGACGGCTATTTTAACTTTATTTGGTCTTTACCCGATGTCTCAATGCACACCTTTACTTATTATTTTTCTCCCTTATTTCTTGTAGAACTAAAAAATTGCGTCCATTTAAATTCATTTGTTGTAGTCCTTTTATTAAGTGCGTTTCTCTAAAAACTTTTTGCATTTTCTGGGGTTTTTTTTTTTTTTGCGTTTATTAGTTGTGCGTTTTATTTTTTCATTTTTCGTCGAAAAAATAAAAATTTGTGACTTTTGTGCAAATATTTTTGAAAATATCTAAAATAAAGCCCAAAAAGATATAAAATATTTGGGTAAAAATTATAATTCTTTACTTTTTTTTATTCTTCTTGACAAGACGAATCGAAAAACCAAAAAAATGAGGCGCAAAACAAAGAAATGAGAAAAAAAATTGAATAAGGACAAAACAAGAAAAAATTCAAAAAACTTAGCGGAACTCAACCTTAATATAACCTAGGTGGAATATTTGATCATATTATTTTCTTTTCTTTATGTTGCTCTTAGTATTCTTGGCATTTTCTGGGGTTTATTTATTTATTTATTTATTTGCGTTTATTAGTTGTGTGTTTTATTTTTTCATTTTTGTCGAAAAAATAAAATTTTGTGACTTTTGTGCAAATATTTTTGAAAATATCTAAAATAAAGCCCAAAAAGATGTTCATAAAATATTTGGGTAAAAATTATAATTCTTTACTTTTTTTATTCTTCTTGACAAGTCGAATCGAAAAACCAAAAAAATGAGGCGCAAAACGAAGAAATGCGAAAAAAATTGAATAAGGACAAAACAAGAAAAAATTCAAAAAACTTAGCGGAACTCAACCTTAATATAACCTAGGTGGAATATGTGATCATATTATTTTCTTTTCTTTATGTTGCTCTTAGTATTCTTTGCATTTTCTGGGGTTTTTTATTTATTTATTTTTTTGAGTTTATTAGTTGTGCGTTTTATTTTTTCATTTTTTGTCGAAAAAATAAAATTTTGTGACTTTTGTGCAAATATTTTTGAAAATATCTAAAATAAAGCCCAAAGAGATTTTCATAAAATATTTGGGTAAAAATTATAATTCTTTACTTTTTTTATTCTTCTTGATAAGACGAATCGAAAAACCAAAAAAATGAGGCGCAAAACGAAGAAATGCAAAGAAAAATTGAATAAGGACAAAACAAGAAAAAATTCAAAAAACTTAGCGGAACTCAACCTTAATATAACCTAGGTGGAATATTTGATCATATTATTTTCTTTTCTTTATGTTGCCTCTTAGTATTCTTTCATTTCAAAATTACTGTCTCTTCATTTCTGCCATTGTTTTTTTTATCTAGATGTACTCATTTCATAGACAAAATGTCGAATGCTTTTTTTCATTCTTCTGTTTGCATTCTCACCCAGTTCATTCTCAGTTTGGAGGGCTTTCATTTTTCTACAAAGCTGCTCTCCACGAAACATTCGCTTAAGAAGATGGATTGTAATTCTACAATTCAGAGTATGGATGAAATCGAATCGGTTCGGTTCGGGTGTTTTAATAAGAGACCAATTCAGTTCTGGACATGACTTATCAGGACCGATCCCAACCGATTTTATTTTGGTTAGTATTGGTTCGAGGCGGGGTCGGTCCGGTTGGAGAAATCGGCCCCTAACTTACTTTATTTTGAGCCAAACCCACCACTAGATATAACTTCGATTAGATATCAATGGATTAGATTAGGAGTAAAGATCAACGGATCAGATTGGTCAAGGGTAAAAACTTTTAAAAAATGGTATAGAACTTCAGTTTTTACTTTCTGTTCGGTTCAATCGTATACTGGTCTAACAATATGGTTCAGTCCGGCCGGAATTCCAAGAAATTGAGACCGAATTGAAAGTTAAATTGTTCTAGATTTCAAAACCGAACCCGATCATGATAAAACAATAGTTACAATATAATTTGACATCAATGATAATTTAAGGAGACTAGAAAATAAAACGAAGTATAAGGTTCACTTTGTTCACTTCCCATTTATCTTTAGTTTTAGTTTAGTTTTTCAATTATTACCCTATATCTTTCTCCAATCATTATCCTATATATCCAATTATTAATTTCATTTCTCTCTCTATCTCTCTCCAATCATTACTTATCTTTTCAATCATTACCCTATTTCTCTCTCTACCCACTACCAAAACTAAACTAAACTAAACTACCAACCAAACAAAGCCGTACGTTATTTATCAAACAAATTTTCGGGGTTAATTTATTAGACACGAGCTTCTTCTTTTCCTTTCTTTTTTGGTTGATTTTGAAGAAGATTTTTTGTGTTGAGCTAATCTTAACCTTATAGGCACAAGTATATTGTTAGTTTATGTAACGGGCCTAATTTATTTTTTTATTTTTCCTTCCTCGGTCTAAATAGATATTAGGGAGGTGGGGGAGCTGCTGTCCCTTTAAGGGGTAGTAGCCTGCTGTCCCGGCTGAGCGGGACTCGCTCCGGTCTCACTCTGACGATCGGAAAGGTTCACTTCGTAAAGCTCGTCGAATAGAACAAGTGTACCAAAAATCAGCTCGATCGGTTATCATTAAGTGTCTAATCAGAACACATATAAGTTGCCAATTATGGGTTCCAGTGGATTTGATCCAGTGTTTCAGATCCATTCTTTTCAAGATAAAAATGTTTCAATAAGGCACTTAATGATATCCGATCGAGCTGATTTTTAGAACACTTGTTCTACTCGATGAGCTCTACAAAGTGAATGTTTCATATCGTCAAAGCGAGACCATAGCGGACCCCGCTCGACCGGACAGCAGATCCCTCGCCTATATTAGCACTACACAGTGTACGTAAAAGGTTCTCCTCATACACCAATAAAAAGGGTATTTACATATTAGTCTTCCAATCCCCCGCAAGGACACCTTTATTTTCATCACGGTCACTTTTAGAGGTTTAGTTTTCATTCCGACATTTGAATAAATTCTAAATCGCTCTTATTTTATTAAAAATACCTTGTCTTTTGGATATATTGTATATAGGCGAAGAGTTTTGGGATGAACACAACTTGGAGGTCCTAAGCGTAACATTGATATACATATTAGTAATTACGGTTTTCATAACTATCCGACTACCCTGTATAGCAACTTTTCCGACAAATCAGTCATCCAATTAATTACAATCCTCCAAATAATCTGCATTTCTGCACCCCTCATGTTAGGAATGCCTTGTATTCTTTAGTCCCACATTGGTTAATTATGTTGTTCCAGTTTTTTGTAGCCTATTATAAATAGGGCTTTTGGGGGACTTCTATAGATTATCTTTTGGGCTCTCATATTGTGGCCTTTCTAGAGTTACGGATTACAGCCGGCTCTTTGTATCTCTTCTTCACGTTGGTTAGTGAATCCTCTCTCTCCTCGCCCGTGGACGTACCCATCTTGGGGAACCACGTATATCTTGTGTCTTTGTGATTTCTTGTTTAGTATTCAATTTCTCGTTCTTAGCTTGCATTCATAGTGTTCGTTACAACAAACTGGTATCAGAGCTTTAGGTTGCAAAAACTAGGGTTTCGTTTTCGATTGTGGCTATGGCGGCTAAATTCGAGATTGCGAAGTTTGATGGGCAGAGCAGCAGTTTCAGTCTTTGGAGAGTAAAGATGAAGGCTCTGTTAACCCAACAAGGATTGCACAAGGCTTTGTCAGGCAAGACTAGTTCTGGAATCAAAGAGGAAGATTGGGATGATACGGATGCCAAAGCTCTGAGTTCTATTCAGTTGAGTCTGGCAGATGATGTTCTTCGCGAGGTGGAAGAAGAAACTTCAGCAGCAGGAATTTGGCTGAAGTTGGAAGGCATATATATGACGAAGTCGCTCACCAACAGGTTATATCTCAAACAACGTCTTTATACGTTTCGAATGCGAGAAGGTATACCTGTTAAGGATCATTTAGACGAGTTCAATCGTATTATTATGGATCTGAAAAATATTGATAGTAAAATTGAGGATGAGGACCAAGCCCTAATTTTGCTATGTTCTTTACCACTTTCGTATGAGCACTTTGTTACAACCCTATTGTATGGCAAAGACACGATATCCATGGAGGATGTTAAGGCCAGCCTTTATTCGAAAGAATTAAGGAAAAAAGTGTCAGGTGAGGGTGATGCACATGCGGAGGGTTTGTTTGTTAGGGAAAGAACAACAGAAAGAGAGGAGTCGAGTAATAGGGGAAGATCCAGATCATCAGGTAAGAAGAAAGGAAAGTGCAATTATTGCAAGAAATCCGGGCACTGGAAAAAAGACTGTTTAAAACTCAAGGAGAAAGAAAAAGAAGACCAGAAAGGGGGTAAAGTAATTGCTGGAATTGCTGAAAGTTCAGATGAGTCAGATAATGTGTTATCAGTTACAGAGGGCGATTCTCGCTCTAATACCGAGTGGATTATGGATTCTGGATGTTCATACCACATGTGTCCGCATAGAGAGTGGTTTTCTACTTATGAGGCGGTCAATGGTGGTACAGTTTTGATGGGTAACAACATGGCCTGTAAGACTGTTGGTTCAGGAACGATTCAGCTTAGGATGCATGACGGTATTGTTAGGACTTTATCTGAGGTTCGACATGTTCCAGATTTGAAGAAAAATCTTATATCCCTGGGTGCTCTTGATTCTCATGGTTGCAAATTCCTCGGTGAAGGTGGAGTTTTGAAAGTCTTAAGGGGTGCATTGGTACTGATGAAGGGTCAGAAGCGTGGTAACCTCTATACACTCCAGGGCAGTACAGTTCTAGGTGCTGCAGCAACGGTTGCTTCATCCAATGTTTCAGATTCAGACTTGACTCGTTTGTGGCATATGCGCCTTGGGCATATGAGCGAGAGGGGGATGACAGTTTTGAGCAAACAGGGTTTGCTATGTGGCCAGAAAACTGAGAAGCTGGATTTCTGTGAGCATTGTGTCTACGGCAAGCAATGCAGGGTAAAATTTAGTACAGCTGTTCATCGCACCAAAGGCACGGTGGATTATTTTCATTCGGATCTTTGGGGTCCCGCAGAGGTAACTTCTAAAGGTGGTTTTCGCTATTTTATGAGTATTATCGATGATTTCTCTCGTAAGGTTTGGGTGTATATGTTGAAACATAAAAGTGACGCCTTTAATACATTCAAACAGTTTAAAACTTTGATTGAGAATCAGACTGGTAAGAAAATAAAACGTTTGAGAACTGACAATGGTATGGAGTTTTGTCTTGGCGAGTTTGATAGGTTCTGCAGTGATGAGGGCATTGTGAGGCATCACACAGTGAGAAAAACCCCTCAGCAAAATGGTGTGGCTGAACGAATGAACAGGACTCTTTTGGAGAAGGCACGTTGTATGTTGTCCAATTCCGGATTGGGCAAAGAATTTTGGGCTGAAGCCGTTTCCACGACATACTATTTGGTGAACAGGTCTCCATCGACCGCTATTGAGTGTAAGACTCCGTTTGAGGTATGGTCAGGTCATCCAGCTGATTATTCTGTATTGCGTGTTTTTGGGTGTCCAGCTTACGCTCATGTGAATGAGGGTAAATTGGAGCCACGGGCCAAGAAGTGTATTTTCTTGGGTTATGCAGAAGGTGTCAAAGGGTACAGGATGGTGCTCTGAGGTTTCGAAGTTTTTGATTAGTAGGGATGTGACTTTTGATGAAAATTATTTGATTAAGGGGTCTAAGCAGGTTGATGATACAGTTCAGGAACAGAGTGTTCCAAAGCAGGTGGAGTTTTTGAGTGAATCTTCCGACTCAGGGAAGAAGCACATTGAGAAGCCAATTGAAGAGGAGTTCAAGAGTTCAGACACAGAGGTTGATGCGTTAGTTGAGCAACCACGCACTATTGCTAAAGATAGGCCAAGGAGGGAGATTCGGCCTCCTGAAAGGTATTCGGCTTATTCTGAGATGGTGGCCTATGCTTTATCAGTTGTTGAGACAATTGAGTATGAGGAGCCTTCCAGCTATACGGAAGCTATTACGAGTGCTAAGTCTGCACAGTGGTTTGTTGCTATGAATGAGGAGATCGAGTCTCTTCAAAAGAATCAGACATGGGAGTTAGTAGAACCGCTGAAAGGGAAGAGGATTGTTGGGTGCAAGTGGGTCTTCAAGCGCAAACCAGGTATTCCAAGGGTAGAAGACGCTCGGTTCAAAGCTCGGCTAGTGGCGAAAGGATACAGCCAAAAAGAGGGTGTTGACTACAATGAGGTATTTTCACCTGTTGTAAAACATAGTTCCATTTGCACTTTACTTGCTATTGTTGCCTGTTATGATCTTGAGTTAGAGCAACTTGATGTCAAAACTGCGTTTTTGCATGGCGAGCTTGAGGAACAGATTTATATGCGTCAGCCTGAGGGATTTGTTGTTTCTGGTAAGGAGGATCACGTTTGTTTACTTCATAAATCTTTGTATGGCCTCAAACAATCCCCAAGGCAGTGGTATAAGCGGTTTGATACTTTTATGATAAGCCAGTCATATTCTAGGAGTGAGTATGACAGTTGTGTATATTTTCGAAAACTTCCAGATGGTTCATTTGTTTATCTACTGTTGTATGTTGATGGTATGCTTATTGCTGCCAAGAGTGTATCAGAAATCAACAGGTTGAAACAACAGTTAGGTGGTGAATTTGAGATGAAAGATTTGGGTGCGGCAAAACGTATTTTGGGTATGGAGATTTGCAGAGATCGAGTAGCTGGCAAATTTTTGAATCAGAAGTCTTATATTCTTAAAGTGCTTGAGCGCTTTGCCATGCAGAACTCAAAGCCAGTCAGTACCCCTTTGGCAGCACACTTTCGACTTTCAGCTGAGTTATCACCACAGTCGGAGGATGAGGAGAAGTATATGTCTCAGGTTCCATATTCGTGCGCAGTTGGGAGCCTTATGTACGCCATGGTATGTACTCGTCCTGATATTTCACATGCAGTTAGTGTCGTTAGTCGTTATATGGGGCGTCCAGGAAAGGCACATTGGGAGGCTGTGAAATGGATACTACGGTATTTATGCGGAACTGCAAGTGTTGGTCTATTGTTTGGGATTGCCAATTCTGGTGATCATGCTGTTGGTTATGTTGATTCGGATTTTGCCGGTGACCACGATAAGAGGAGGTCTCTGACAGGTTATGTCTTTACTCTGTCCGGAAGTGCCATTAGTTGGAAAGCTACTTTACAGGCTACAGTCGCACTGTCTACAACAGAAGCGGAGTATATGGCCATTGCTGAAGCTGTGAAGGAGGCATTGTGGATGAGAGGTTTGCTTTGTGAGCTTGGTCTTGCACAGGGTGTGAGTTCAGTATTTTGTGATTCACAGAGTGCTATACATTTGACTAAAAATCTGATGTATCATGAAAGGACCAAGCATATCGATGTCAGGTATCACTTCGGGATATCATCTCACAGAAGCAAGTTGAGGTGAAGAAAGTGGGTACGGCAGATAACCCAGCAGATATGTTGACTAAACCGGTTCCGGTTGCCAAGTTCAAGCATTGCTTGGGCTTGCTTGGTATTTGCAGTTGATCGCCCCTCGGGGGCATTTGGCGAGTGAGAGGTTAGAAGGGGAAAGCTATATTTGGTGATTTGGTTCAGTGGAATTCAAGTCAAGGTGGAGAATTGTTAGGAATGCCTTATATTCTTTAGTCCCACATTGGTTAATTATGTTGTTCCAGTTTTTGTAGCCTATTATAAATAGGGCTTTTGGGGGACTTCTATAGATTATCTTTTGGGCTCTCATATTGTGGCCTTTCTAGAGTTACGGATTACAGCCGGCTCTTTGTATCTCTTCTTCACGTTGGTTAGTGAATCCTCTCTCTCCTCGCCCGTGGACGTACCCATCTTGGGGAACCACGTATATCTTGTGTCTTTGTGATTTCTTGTTTAGTATTCAATTTCTCGTTCTTAGCTTGCATTCATAGCGTTCGTTACAACAGTCTTCCAATCCCCCGCAAGGACACCTTTATTTTCATCACGGTCACTTTTAGAGGTTTAGTTTTCATTCCGACATTTGAATAAATTCTAAATCGCTCTTATTTTATTAAAAATACCTTGTCTTTTGGATATATTGTATATAGGCGAAGAGTTTTGGGATGAACACAACTTGGAGGTCCTAAGCGTAACATTGGTATACATATTAGTAATTACGGTTTTCATAACTATCCGACTACCCTGTATAGCAACTTTTCCGACAAATCAGTCATCCAATTAATTACAATCCTCCAAATAATCTGCATTTCTGCACCCCTCATTTCAGAACTTTGAGCGTATTACCATCCTCCATAAATGGAAGCCGTATATATACACTAGATAGGCCTAATGAATAGATATCATTTGCTTCCGAAACTTACGGAAATGTGCCTAATGAAGGGTAGTACATACACGTGAGTTATCAAAAACCATTGTTGAATATATATATAAGGGGGAAGATCAATATTACTGTTCTATTGGGCTGAAGAGCGTCCATTTTCAACATCATAGTTATGATCACGACCAGAATGCAACTCATATGGATTGAATGAAAGTGTCTTCGCGAATTTATTAACGTTGTACTGCTGGGAAACGGACGACTTCGGAAGGCTGCTTCCCTTGCGAAGACTCCGATTTATACTTTTCGGGTCGCCTTCGTCGTGGCCCTGCATTTCAATGGCATTCTTGACGAGGTTGGTCGATCCTTCTTCTTCCCTTTCCACCTCTGATTTTGTTGAGGGTGACTTCTTGTTGTAGATGGTGTAGAGGATCAGCTGGGCCGAGCCCAATACAAACCCAATTGCATTTGGTACCTGATTATTGGCCCATGTATTAAAAGCAAACACTAAAATTAAAATAATATTTTGCTTTTTGGGACTTTTGGATTAACCCCTACACTTAAAATAAACATGCATTTTAAAATAAAATAGAGGGTGGGGAGAGAAGAACTTACTCCAACGTAATAGTCCTTGACAAGGAGAGCGTAGACAGACCAAACTCCAGCATTGAGGAAAAGAAAAAATGACAGTGTAAATGGCATATACTCTACACTTTTCGTCTTTACCACGTTCCTCTGTCATCCATAACACATATAACACAATTCTAGAAATGAGAGGCCACAAATTAAATTGTTCATGTCTCGTCTTAATTTTATTTATCTTGCTCTTTTTTTTGCAAATAGGATAAGAATATTTCATAAATAAATAGAAAAACCGAAAAAAACATCAAAAAGCACATTCATCCTTCGCCAAAGGAGTAGACAGCCAAACAGGTGGATAGGCTTCTCACGTGGACACACCTAATCCTCCAAAACCCCTACCAGCCAAACAATGGGGTGCTAAAGAATAAAGGAAAAGAAAAAGGAGAAATAATTACCATGGAAGATAGGGGTGCTGCATACATGCCTATGGTCAATAGTGCACATATTATTCCCACAATTGTTAGCCGGAGGCTTCCGTGGATTGCCCCAAGAGTCACCCCTATCACCGTTCCAAGAAAAAAAACGTCGAATATTCCCACCAACTTCATTGATTTTACCTGAAATTTATATGCATGGTTCTTCCATTTATATATATATGGAAATCAACAACCCAATTACGGAGTATTATATTTTGTGTATATATAACTCGTGACACGACTTGTTATCAAGTTGGGCCTTATTTTGAAACACAACTTGCTCCCCCCACTTATTGGCTCCGCCCTGTCTACAGGGATATTCCGTATCTTTCTCATCTTATAAACATTGTAGGAATGTGAATTTTCTTCAATAAATGGACGCAACATATGATTCAAAAGATCTTATATAAGGTACAAATTTGATGACATCGTGTTACTATGTTATAAAGATCAATTCGAATTTTTTTCATGAACGATAAAACACCATTTAACTTGAGGCAGATACTGAAAGAACCAATAAGGTGCTATATTGTGCTACAGCCCAAACCACAACATGGAGAGATCTCCCCTAAGGTTTCTAGCAAATGGAGAGATCTCCCCTGAGGTTTTTGAAATTACAATGTCCTCCCTTTCTATTGAACTATTATATTTATGTTAAATTTAGCTCTTAAATGACACAAATAACCTTTAAAAAAAAGCTAATATATTTATGTATTGTTTTTGTCATTATTTCATTTTCAATCGGATTTGTTGACTAATAGGAGTATTAATTAGTATTTTGTTAATTAAGTTATTGGTTCTTGTTATATATTTTCTTAATTTTTGGGGGCTGTTATATATGCTCTCGTACCAATTTTAAATTTAAGTATTTATTCCAAAGTATTTGTTTTACAACTACCATTAGAATTTATTTTCATGGCTTTATTTTTCATTTTGTTCATTCTCCATTTCTTATGTTTCTTTACATAGTGATCTTTTCAAAAAAAATGTACTAAACGATAGACCATGATTATCAATATATAAAACGCATAAGTAATTATAAGAGTTCGAGCATAGCTGCATAGCATGTATAACTTAAGTCTAATCTTATTTGAACATTGAATCGCCGATTAAAAATTAACAAAAATATTAACAAAAGAGTTGAATGACAAGTTACAATTAATTTTCCTAAACGGAGAGCAAATTTACCTTTATATCCTTTGGAGCATAGATGAGAAACAGAGTGACATAAACGAATTGCAAGACAGCACCAGCAGCATTCACTGTGACAATAAGCAGACCACCTGGCTTGAGGAGTCCATAGAAAGTCCATAGGCTTGTGCTCAGTAGCGTCGTTATGTATGGAATTGCTTTGTAATTCTCTGTTGATTTCTTCTTCACCACTTTCCTAAACGTCCGTCTGAAACCACACATTCAATTTTAAAGTTCTCATAAAGGGCAGGTGTCTGGATCGACTTACGCGGACATAGATTAATCCCGAAGAATCAATCTCACCGTCCACTAACGGAGTTCGCAGTAATTGGTAAACCATCCCTACTTATTCCAATTTGCACATAAAGAGCAACAAGTAGAAAGCAATACATTTGATTTCAATGATTATGTTTCCCACTAAACTGATGGTTCGAGCAAAATTAAAGACACAATTACTCTGATCAGCTGATCGTATTCCACAATGGTCAGAACAGAAAATCTCCAAGGAAAACCAATCTTATAAATGAAAATTCATCAAGGGTATACTGATTATAATTTTTAAATGGCACCCCCAAATCATTTTGTGCAAGCTAAGGCAAATATTTTTTGAAACTATCCGTTCCGAATATCAATTGACCAAGGAAAAATAATTTTAATTATGAATTCACCATTGGGATCGGCTCAAGCTCGGTTAATTTTAATTGACTAGTGAACCAGTGCTTAATCTGGCACGGTAGCAAGTAATATGTAGCCGCCAATTGTTTGTGATACAAATTTAAGCCACATAAATAAGCTCCTTAAAAATAGAAAAGAGGGATGAAATTTCCAAACGGAAATATAGCTTTCAACCTACAAAGCACTATTTCGCTCGAAAGACTTGTGAACTGGAGACAACAGATTATTTGCTATTTTCAATCTAAGTTGAGAACTTTTACTGCAAAGAAACCATAAGAAAAAAAAAAAAAGTGGGTAAGAACTAAAAACAATTTGCCAATTATAAAGGAGAATTTCAACACACATACCACCGATCTTCTTATATTGAAGCTGGGAGGCCTCTGGCCCAACGGCATAGGGAGTGCACTTAGGTGCTAGGGGAAAAGAGGTTGGAAGTTCAATAGGCACTAGGAAAAGGCGGTCGGAAGTTCAATTCCTCCTCCAATTTATTAATCTAGCTAATTCCGTTGATTAAAAAAAATCTTCGTATATAGAACTTTGACATTGATCCAGAAGGAAAAAGAAGGGGAAATAAAAACTTCTATCTTAGTATATATTAATTAAAAACCTTCATGTTACATAAAGTCATACTTACATTGGAGAAGCAAAAACTAGTAAAGAGATTATATTCCCTGCAGAAGATAAAAAAGAGTATTACGAGAGAAAAAAAATTACTAGTATCTCAAGAATAAAAGAATTCGAATATTTTCAAGAGTTTTTGTGGCAAGTAAATAATGCTAACCAATAAGGCCGATGATGAAGCTCAAACTAGCCATAGAGAGAGAGAGAGAGAGAGAGAGAGAGAGAGAGAGAGAGAGAGAGAGAGAGAGAGAGAGATGATGATGATGATGATCTGGGAATGAACCAAACAGAGAGATGAGATGGAGAGAGAGAGAGAAAGGATGATGATGATGTGGGAAGGAACCGAACAGAGAGGTGAGATATATAGTATGTGATGGAGAGAGAATTGGGAAAGAAAATGGGGGAACAAAAGTTAGGTACTGCTTTAAATGATTTTCTAACATCATTGGACGATTGCCATGCGGTTGGCTCGATGTCAAGTCTTACGGATTTGTTCATTCTTAAGGTTCTCAGGTTCAAAAATCTTTCAGGTGCGCTACCAATTCTTTCGGGACTAGTTCATAAAGAGTTTTGCTCTGTCTTTTATTGGGACCTTCGCAGGTAGGCGATGGGATTGATTCCCAGAATTAGTCGAGCGTCGCGTCGCGGAAACTTGAATTATCAAAAAAGGACCATAGCTCTGCATTTTGACACGTTGCATTTTGCGCCCAAAATTTTCTCGTATGCCAGACTCTGCTTTTTCTGGGCTATTATGTCTAATAATGTGGTTTTGTTTATCTCTGTCGGCTGAAACCTTTGGTTCTAATTTAAAGACGTTTTTTAGGGGGGAAAGTGATGGGCATACATATCTGGAGATAATCTTTTTCACAGAGGCTTTATGAACAATCTGTTCACGGAGCGGCACTATCTCAGCCATCTATTCACGCAATTAATGACTGAGATTCGTTTTCAATTACGACCGGTTATAATTAATTCTTCCCCAGAAAAGTTTCATAATATCTTGACGGTTTAAAACACTTTTGAACGGTCATGATTGAGTGCTGTAAATTTATAGCATCTCCGTAAAGAAGATTTTCTCATATACTTATCTGATATGGATTTGGTTGGAGAAATGGACAATTTTGTTTGGCTAAACAAGCCAAGTGGCTTATTTTTTTGTCCTTATTCAAATTTTTTTTGTATTTGTTAGTTTTGTGTCAATTTTTTGGGGATTATTGCATCTCCATGACGAGAGGAATCTAAAAAGTAAAAAATTATGATCGAAATCTAATTTTTTTTGAATAAAGACAAAAATTGGTTTATTGGCTTATTTTTGTCTTTATTCAAAAAAATTAAGTTTCGATCGAAATTTTTTACTTTTTATTCAAAAAAATTAGGGTCCGCTATTATTGCATGTGATGAAAAGGTTGGGTAGGCAAAGAGAAACGTTAGAACCACATTTCACTGGTGGGGTAGTGTTGCCAGAAATTTGTACCATTTAGGGGCACAATACATACACTCTGACTTTGTTGTGAAAAAAAAAAATATCTATCTATTTTTTACGAACTTGACAAGCCATGATTTTCCTTGGCACTATTTCGTCGACACATATTCTTTTTTGAAAAGTGTTTAACTATCGAATAATCTTAAAATAGCTACGAAGAAAAAAATTAAAATAATATCGTCTTGCAGATAAATGTAAAAGTTACCCAAGTAAAATAATTCAATTTTTAGGTCTAAAGGAATCATCTACAACACAAAAGAGAGAGGTCATATTGATAGAAATCCATAATTATAATTCCACAAGGGAGAAAGTGAAAAAGGAGTCTAGCTTAATTTGCATTTTGTGATAAGATAGTAATCCATAATTATAATTCCATAAACACGCCGTGGTTTGGAGTCAAAAAAATTCAGTGAATGGAGACTTGTTTGTGAGTAATTAATTAATTAATTAATAATTTTGAAAAATTGCCAAGTGGTGCATCAACACCCTTTTCCATGACATGTTTATGCAGAATTCATAAATTTAGTCTTGAGTCTTGCACGAATATGAATTGGAGACAAGCATTGGGATACCATGTGGCGGTACCCAAGAACTCTCAATGATTTTTCGTTGTTCAAATGTGCTACACTAACACTTTTAAGAGAGATAATTTTTCAAATGCAAAAAAAAAAAAAAACATCTTTGTACGTGTAGTTTTCTCTGCTGTGAAAAATCCAAGATCCTAGCACAACTTTAGAACTTGCGATTGAATCCGAACTCTCCAAAATCGAAAAGGTATTCACTGTAGGTTTTTAAAAAAAATTCAATTTCAGAGGGTTCTCCTACTTTTTTTCCCCTTATAATAGTTCAACAAAAGGGCAACATATTTTATTTTTACTTTAAGCCCCTGAAAAGTCAGGACCGACTCTTTGACACTGTCCAATTCTGTTTGACAATTTTGAATTTGATATCAAGGATGATCAACAATAACACTTATACGATCTCCCTCATCTTGTTCGGTAGGAAAATCGTGGTGTGTCTCATGTGGACTCCGTGAAGGTGTTCTCATTAACAGTAAGCTAGTCGGGCGCGATGACGACTTGGGATTGTGATTTCCTTTGCTGAGACTTGGATTTTCCGTTTTGGCTACGTCGGTACTTCGCATTTCGATGGCTTCCTGATCAGTCGCCTGAATTGAGCCGATTAAGTTGGTTAAAGGTGACTTGCTTTTGTAGATCATGTAGAGCAGTATCTGGGACCAGCTCGTTGCAATTCCAATTGCATTTGGTACCTGAAAAGTAAAAATGAATCATAATTTCTTGGATTTTAGCTTTAGTACTTCAACATGGATTTCATTTTCTTGAGTTGTTCTTCAGGAGTACATTAGTAGAGCTATCTACGGATCATCTATTCTCCTCCTTATATTAGCTTCAATACCAAAGGAATCAAGAGACAACGAGAGATATTGTAGGCTAATGGACGATGTGAAAAGTCTCCTATGTAACGGGCTATATATCTCCCAATGCAGAGGTGATCATGAAGAGGGAGATATATAGACCTTTACATGAAATACCCCCTTCAATGCGCAAAAGGGAGAGATAAAACTTACGATGACATAAAAGTCTTTGAGGATGAGAGCAAAAGTAAACCAACACCCGGCATTCAGTAGTAGGAAAAAGGAGAGGGAAAATGACATATACTCTACACTCTTCGTCTTGATTACAGCTATCTGCGATGGTAAAAATAGAATTGATGAATGAAGGATAATATATAGAATTGACAAATGAAGGATTGAATGCCGAAGGTGGCGTACGTAAGAGTAAAACAATATCCTATCACTTGGTGTATTTGCACCGTTTCATGCACAGATTTTAATGGCTTTCAAGTTCAAAACTCTTGTGCTATGAAAATGAGAAATTAGATTTTTTATGTTAAGCACTCCTACTACACGTTTGCGCCTAAAAAAGGAAGAAAATTAGATTCCAATGAAGTGAGATTAGGGTGTTTGGTTGGGGCAACACTGGGGCAACCACTGAAACAAATTTTCTCTATTTCTCTAAACCCTTCCCTCTATAAGTTGGTGAATGTATTCTTTCTGAACCAAATTAATCAATCAACTCAGTGAAGAAAGCATGTCGTCAATCACTCTAGGTGGGTATGGTTGGTATATTGTTTTGAAAAACACGGCACAAGTATGGCAAGGGCACGAAAAAAGCACAGGCACAAAAAAAGCACGAGCACGGAATGACATGAATAAATATAATGGACAAGCTGTTATATTTATTTTATAATATTTTATATAAATTACTTTCAACGATTAATAATTTTGTTTTGCCAAGCAAAATAAAAACCTCCTTAGTCAATGGTCTTTAATGTGGAAAACCTTATTCCAATTACCAAGAGGAATTTTCTGATAAAAATAGACCCTTTAGTTTTCCAATTTACAAGTATGTCACCAAGTATTTTTGGGCTTTGCTTTGATTAGATGCATGTTGAGCCTTTATTTTATCTTTGGATGGGCTAGTTTTTTGGATATATATATAGGACTATTATATACACACACACACTACATAGGACTATTACATAATTTGGGGCCCTAAAAATCTACCTTTTTTGGGGCTTAAAGCTATGGCACCTTGGGCTAAAGGGCTTTAGCCTAAGGCCGGCCATGCGAACCGAACCTGTGTTGTAGTCACTGGCAGAGCCAAAATTTCCACTCAGGAAGGGCTGAACTAAGAGTAAGAGGGAAAAAAAAAATAGACAAAAACAAACTTCTCAATATTGATTAAGTATATTGAAAATAGAGTTCAGAATTTAATTAAGTATGCTAAAAAAAGTTTCAAAGTATTAAAATCACAAAACCTGGTGTGTGTTTTTTGTTCCGAAAAGGAAAACTTTAAAGTGATTATGAGAGTGTTATTCCACTTCACATGTGGTAAGGGTTGACGCACTATACTCCTTGCACTAGTCAAGAGTTCAAACTCCAACTTCAATATTCCCTTTCTTTCCTAAATTAGTACTAGTAGAATGTGATTTGTCTTATTTTTTTTTTAAAAAAAAAAAAACCTTGAAACCCCACCAACTTCATCCCCTACATGGAAACAGGGGTCCGCCATTGGTTTTTTTTTTTTATTTTTAAAAATGGTGCCTAGTGATTCCTTGAGGTGAATGAAAACTTGTGTGCATAGGAACATCTTGGGGCCAATCTGCGTTTTATCCTTACCCTATGAGGAAAGGTTTCCTAAGGTTGAATGAAACATTTCTTTATCGATAGATTCATCCATTACAAGTTGGGCATTGGATACAACTTGTAGGAAAATTTTTGAATCACCACGTTGAACCTTCAAACTGTTTGCCATAAATTTTTGGGTGCCGGCAATCCTCTCATCCCACCACTCTCTCTCCTCTTTTCCTCTTTTTAAAATTCGGACTGTCCAAAACACGTTTGGAAGGTTGGAATGGTACCTGCCCGGGACCCAAAAACTTGTCTCGAAACACAATGTTTATCTTTAGCGACATTATAATTTAAAACTGAATGTAAAAACATACAAGAAAAAGGAAAGGAAAAGAAAAGAAAGGACCGATCGATGAAATGGGTTACCATAGCTTCGAGGGGTGCTACATACATAGCTATGGTGACTGCTGCACATACAACACCCATAAAGATACGTCGTTTTCCTTTGTCGTGAAACACTACAATGGCTATTCCGATCACCAATCCAACCAGCGCTATGTTTAGAAATCCCACTAGAATCATCGTTTTCACCTGAAAATGGCAACAAGAAATAATTAATCAACAATGCTACGTACACATTTCTACCGACCACTTCCCGACCGCTCTTCCCTCACATATGTGTCGACCCCGCACATTTAATTGTGGAGTCGGCCCATCTTAAACCACCATAGTTTATAATTTCACCAATAGTGACAAAATTCGACGAAGCATGCATAGTCAACCAAAGAGAAACATTCAGGGTGCGTTTGGTAACTTTTTCAATTTTCAGTTTTTAGTTTTTAAAAAACTAAAAATAGAAACAGGTTTATGTTTTCATGAAAACAAAAACAAAAAATATGTTTGGTAATAATCTTTTTGAAAACAACAAAAATTGAAAACACGAACATGTTTGGTAGTATCATTTTTGTTTTTGTTTTTATTCTGGGTCGGATGCTGGAACACCGGTCAATCACGGGGAACAGCTGACGTGTCACGGCCAACCGATCATTACTCTCGTCTCCTCTGGAATAACCGCCGGCTCCAACTTTCAAGATATCGAAGTTGAAGCCGACGATGTCTCCCGAGGCGCGCGTGGAGCACGAGTTGGAGTCATCGTCGTCGTCGCTGCCATTGCTCGATCCTTCAGCGTTCAGCACGGAGGAATTCCAAGTCCCCAAGTCCTCCACTTGACCGACGGAGCACTTGACCGACGGAGCCTTCTGGAAAGTTCTCCGGAGAGTTCTCCCCGTGGACCGCGCTCAGGTTAAGGTCCAGCATGTTCCTCCTCATCGCACGTAATTCAGCACAAATCCAAATGGAGGAATAATGGCTGGGGCGTTTGTGGTTGCATTACGGAGGAATAATGGCTATTGTTGTAGAGAGAGAGAGAGGGGAAAGGAGGAAGATGGGACGTGTGAAGGGAACAATTGGGGCCCAATTTGAGGAGTGACCATTTTTGGATTGCCGAACTTTTGTTTTCAAAACTGGGTAAAACACCTTTTTCTAGTTTTGACAATTTTCAGAAATTCTCAAAATTGAAAATAAAAACTAGAAAGTAAAAATATGTTACCAAACAAGTTTTTTATTTTAGTTTTCAAAAAACTGAAAATGAAAAGCAAAAACTGAAAATAAAAAGGTTACCAAACACCCCCTCAGCATTTGCAACCCAATGAATGTGTTGAAATATTTTTCGATTTTCATCGAAATGATACGATTTTATTTTACTATACACTATACAACAATTCATGTAACCAATTATATAATATCACTAGAATCAGTTAGAGCATCCACATCTCACTCTCTACTCCCCTTTGAAAACTAAACTAGCGAGGAAAGATGTGAAAAGATGACTGCATCAGCCTCGTTTGGGAATCCAGCAAATTAACATTTGCTACAGTTGCTTGCTTCTTCAAGCGAGACACTATTCACTCCATTAGCAGTATTTTAATGTTTTCGGCTCAGATTGAATTGTCTTCATCCCATATCTTGTTCCATGTCCCAATCCAAACAACAGAAAGTCTAGACTAATCGTTGATTTTTGCAGCACGCGTGTTGGGCCAACTCCGGGTCTCACAAAAATATATAAAAACGTTCATAAATCTTAAAATAATTTTTTATTGGACCCCTATAAAAAATTAGCTCCAACGGATATCGATTAGTATTTTTCTAAATTCGTTGGGTGAAAATTGGTCAACTGCTTAGTTTCGCCCCTACGAATTCAGGAAAAATACTTACCGATATCCATTGGAGCTGATTTATTACAGGGCCTCATAAAAAATTATTTTAAAAATTGTGGGTATTTTTTTTGTAATTTTTGTGAAACAAGGAATGGGCTCTACATGCGTGCGGTAAGAGTAACAGTGTTGATCCAAACAAACGGCTTCCTGGTTGCAATATAAAGAATGTACAAATAGGCAAAGAAAATATTATATTTATAAGACCTAGATATAATAGAGAGTCTGATGCAGTAGACATTTTAAAAGTGGGTAGCTAAAGTAATAAAGTGACCTTTTAAGATGTAAATTGGTCCAAAATGTAGAGAGGCTGATGCGAATGCTCTTACAAACTCAGACTGTAACAATACAGACTTATACCTATGGTATTAACAACTGAGAGAGGCAAGAAGATAAGTGCATGATTGGCGTACCTTTTTGTCCTTCGGAGCATAGATGAGGTAGAGAATTACATAGATGGATTCCGAGAGCACGCCGAGGCCATTTACGGTCACAAGAAGAAAACCATTTGGGACTAAAGCTCCATAAAAAGTCCACAAACTTTTGCACAATAGTGTTGTTATGTATGGAAGTGCATCGTAGTTTTCTGCTGACTTCTTCTTCACCACTTGCCAAAATGTTCCCCTGAAAATACCATATGTACGGGTAAATATTAGCAAGTGTCAGGGGCGGCGGCTTCAAGCCAGATTTCAGTTCAGCGATGACATAACCGCACAGACACAGTTTCAGTACTATACAGCATACAATTATACAAAGATCCAAATAAGATAGTTTTGAAATACTCCATATTTAATCATATAAGGGGTCGTGATGTAACATTGTACGTACGAAAGTTCAAACAAAATTCTTTGCAGAATAAACTGGCTCGGGGTAGTCGTTCCATCTTTGAAATTGGAACTACCATATCTGGAAAACAAACAATTTAGTCATTTTTTTTTATAAAAAAAATAAATCTTCGTAAATTGCTTTTCTTTGTGATGTTACCTAGCAACCATGGTTCTCAAAAGGCCTTTGATTCCGATTAGAGTTCAACCCACGTGCTATTATGACTTTGTTGGGCAAGTCCAAACGGGACTTACCCCCAACTTTAACGGTCTTCCGCGCAAATGGACGCTGAGATTAATCCCCGGATTAACCAGTTCATTGGGATGATACCGAATTATGAAAAAAAAAGTTTAAACTATAGTAAAAATTAAATAAGCAATTTTGCATTTTATATAGAAAATGGTCAAAATTAAGTTGGATATGGGTTAAGCTTATCTCAACTCTCAAAAGTATCGTACATTAACCCATATTGATCCTACTTATTTGTCTTTTACATGTATACTGAATAACCACCTTCTAAGATAAATAAAAGCACCACTTCACATAAATTGTTAGTAATACTTACAGGGGAGCGGCATAAACTAGTAGGGAGATTGCATTCCCTGCGACAAATGAAATAAAACATCCATTAATTTGAACTCAACTTTTCTTACAAAAAAAAATAAATACAGGACACAATTTTGTTCGATATATGAGGGGAAAACTAATAAAACAGAGGATGAATATTTACCCAGAAGTCCAACGACGACGGCCGGGGAAACCATGAGAGGCGAGGGTTTTCTTGATTTTTTTTCCCTTGTTAATGTCAAGAACGGAGAAGATGACGAAGATCCCGGAGGGAAAGAAGAATTAGATCAATATATGTAGCTGTGAATTCAGTGAATGATTGTGGTGGTGGGTTTTATACGTTAGATTTTGTTTCCATATTAGTGGGTCATGGTCGTTTTGTTTCCATATTGTGACTATAACTTTTCTTAAATTTGGAAGTATGTGCTGTTGGGACAACGATTTGCTTCTCCGATCTCTGTAGCTCTGTTGACGTAATAGGCGGCTGCCAATTGAAATCCCATACCACATTGGCTACGTACCTCTCGGATCTCATCTCGGCAACCAACGATCGAGAGTCATTCATTGTCGAGATGAGATCTGAGCCGTCGGATGCACGATCCGACAGCTCGGAAGTGCGCAACACGGTGCTGCGCACACCATTGCACAGCACCGTCCCCCAACTCATAGTAATCTATAAAACCTTCAAATCCCACAAATCGCTATTTCATCACCGGGACGGAAACAGGAGCACCAGTAGTATTATTTAGGTCAGAGTTGGGGAAAATTATGCGGGGACTATGATGTGGTACCCCAAAATCCTTTATCACCATACATTTAAGTGGGCCTCACGACTAAGTGTGTGGGTACAATGTAAATGTGTGGTAATGAAGGGCTCTTGGATACCACATGTGACGTGACAGTACCCCAAGGGTGCTGAATAACTACTCCCCTTCCCGTCACACCTCGTTGCCATGCCTAAGCTATGATAAATTAACACCCATAGTAAAACATACGTGCTATGGACACAGATAATGAGGGACAAATCATGCACATAAATTGTTGTACGGTCCATCTTGAGGCCCACAAACATGATTCAAATCTTCATTTAAAAAAAAAAAAAATTATATGTTTTTCTAGATTTCTTGTAAAAAATTAGCTCAATCGAATATTGATAAGTTTTTTTTTTTAATTTGTCGGGTGAACCAGTCAGTTTTCCCCTACAAATTTTGAAAAGGCCTTTACTGATATCTGATTGAACTAATTTTTTATTAGATCCAAAAAATGTATTTTTAAAAAAATGAACAGTTTGAATTATCTTTGCGGAATTCGAGACGGGCGCCACAAAAATGCCTGTGCATTGTCTGTTCGACATTCTGTGTAGACAGATTTCTTGTCTTCTTGATAGTAAAAACCTCAATAAGTCCGTTCACACAGACTACTTAAAAATATATTGTGCACAGATCACTATGTGGGGTCCAATTTGGGTCTCATACAAACAATCCAAACAGTTCATTAAATGTAAAATATTTTTTCAATGGTTGTCGCGAAAAATCAGCTCAATTTGATATCTATAGGTTCTCAATCCAATCATCTAACTTTTCATTATCCTGAAATCTGAATGAAAAGTTAGATGATTGGATCGAACGCCTGTAGGTATCGGATTGAGCTGATTTTTCACCACCGCGAAACTAACGAAAACTCGGAGGCAAAATAGCAATAAGCGATAGTTTAAGGGAGCAATTGGTAATTAAATCTTAGCTAAAATTGCTACTCCCATTCCTATAACTCTGTCTTCACTCTTCCCCCGCTTTTCATCCCCTTAAAAAACCCTAAAAAACAAAACCCTAGCTCCAGCCAAACCCCTCCAATCCCCCACCTCCACCCCCACCGCCGCCGCACCTCTCTCTCTCTCTCCAGACCTTCCCACAATGTCGATGTCGAAGAGCTCCAAGATGCTCCAGTACATCAACTACCGCATGCGCGTCACGATCCAGGACGGCCGCCAGCTAGTCGGAAAATTCATGGCCTTCGACCGCCACATGAACCTCGTCCTCGGCGACTGCGAAGAGTGGCGCAAACTCCCCCCAGCCAAAGGCACGAAAAAACCCGAAGATCGAGAAGACCGTCGTACCCTCGGCCTCGTACTCCTCAGGGGCGAAGAGGTCATTTCCATGACGGTCGAGGGCCCACCACCACCCGAAGAGTCCCGCGCCAAAGCCGTCTCCGCTGCCGCCATGGCTGGACCGGGTATGGGCCGGGCAGCGGGTCGGGGCGTGAACCCTTCCAATTTGGTCCAGGCCCAGCCCGGTTTATCTGGACCGGTTAGGGGAGTGGGTGGGCCGGCTCCGGGGATGATGCAGCCACAGATATCTCGCCCGCCCATGCCAGCTCAGCAGATGTCGGCCCCGCCGATGATGATACGGCCGCCGGGGCAGTTGGCGCCGCCACCGTACCCGGGGCCGATGGGGCGGGGCCCACCCCCGCAGGGGATGCCGCCACAGTTCGCGCCAAGGCCGGGTGGTCCGCCGCCGCAGTTTAATCCGATGGGGCCGCCGCCGCAGTTTGGGCAGAGGCCGATGGTGGGGCCGCCGCAGATGATGAGGCCGGGGATGCCGCCACAGCAGCAGCAGAGGCCGGGGATGCCGGGACTGCCACCACCGAGGCCCGGGATGCAGCCACCTCCTGGGGGGGTTTACGGGCAGCCTCGCCCTGGGATGCCACCTCCGTCGCAGCAACAGCAGCAGCAGAATCAGCAGCAGTGATTTGGTATGATTTTATTTATTTTTGCTTTGAGTAAACTATAGACAATTCAAGTGTTAGATAGATATGTTTCTTTGAATATTTGTTTGGATTTGGTTGCTGTTGTATTTCTTCTAAAGTCTAGTTGTTAACAATGAGAACATTTTAGAATTATGTCAAACTTCATTCCCCAGTGAACTGTTTGTTAGATTAATGATTAGATTTCATCATCCCCTATGAAAACTCTTAACTTATAAGGATGAATAAAAGTGGTTTTAACTTGTTTGAGTTCAAATAGAGAATGTGCAACAGTTACAGGGAAAGGAGATAATTTGATCCACTGTCATGAACGAACCTCGATATGTGACTGATTTGTTATCAAGTTAGGAAGAATGTGCATGGACTGATGGAAAATAAGTAGATAAATATGGTGGTGGTTGGTCAAACAAAATGGGGGAAACCCTAATGTGTGCCTGTGTCTAGGTAATTCTCTCAGTCCTTTAGAAAATGGAGGACTTTGAGTGAAGGTATACAATGCACAGATCCAAACCCGCAAGTTAAGTGACACTCATATGATATACAATTTGTCAGGAGCAATGAATTGCATCTCTTGTGGGATTGGTTAGAAATGTTTTTATAGTCGGCCAGTTGGTGATGGTGGTATTTATTGGGTGACTTTAGTTAAGTGACACTCATTTGATTTACAATTTGTGACAACTTCCATGTAAGTGTAGATGTACTCTTTTGACAGAGAAGCAGCTAGAACTTTACATTATCAACTACTACATCAGCAGAACCCTCCCCTTTTGTTTATCTAGGAAACTGTATATGTTGTGTAAATAACTTGTATCAAGTAAGAGTGGGGTTAGAATAAAAACTGGGGTTGGACCTGATCAACTTATATTCCATATTTTCTAGGAGTACTTAGATATGACTTTCGCAGTGTTTAGTTGACTTTGCGTAAAGCCCCCTATGGTCCCTTCATTTAATATTCTAACAAGAAGCCTACTGAAGTTTTTGGTGCAACATGTCAGGATAAATTGTGTTTGGGGGTACTATAATGAAACTAAGGAGAGTAGACTCTTTTGTGAAGGTGTTGTGTCCTAAGGGACATACCGCGACACTTATTGAACACCCATCTGAACACTGCTATAGCTTTTTTAATCTTTAGAATTGATCATATAGTTGTCAAAGGAGATAAAAGGCGACGCCTAGGCGAGAGGCTTCTCAAGGAGATGGATTGTTGCCTTGAGGGGTGCAAGGCAAGGCGACTTCAACTAAACTCTGCCTAGGCAGAAAAATTTGGGAATAGTTTTCAGCATTTTGCTTCAGTGAGACATGAGTATGTAACATGTTTATAATGTGAAACAATAAAAGTGTTTTTTGCTTGTCTTAACAATAGGGCTGCAAACGAACAGCCGCTCGGGAGCGGCTCAAGACTCGGCTCGCTAACGGCTCGTTCGAACTCAGTTTGTCAAATAAACTAACGAGCTCGAGCCATCATTCTCAGCTCGTTTTATAAATGAGCCGAGCTCGAGCCACTTGATGCTCGGCTTGAATGAGCTCGCAAACTGGTATATAAATATATATGTATATAGTTGTATAGTATATTGAATATATACAACTTTGGGTTTTACTTTCCATGTATTAGCACGTGGCTTATGCAGCCACAGGTTTTACTTTCCACGTGTTAGCAGCCATGTCTAGCATGGGAAACCACACATGTACCTATGTCTACTGCATGGTTTTATAGGGGAGGAGTGCATACCCTTGCACATCTTTTATCGATGTGGGACAAGTCTTGAGGTAGGCTTTATGTTGTGAGGGATAAAAAATGAGTCCCACATCGGGAGTTTTTGAGAACTCACACCCACTGTAACAGTATAAACAAAGAGTCCAGCTCTCTTTCTTCTTCATGTGCTGCGTAAGAGCTTCTCCATATTGGGCGAGCCACACGAGCCGAGCTCGAGCCAACTTATCTAAGCTCGATTCGAGCTCGAGCCTAGGGAAATTAAGGCGAGCCAATCTTGAACATGGTGAAGCTCGGCTCGGCTCATTTGCAGCCCTAGACTTAACAATTTACACCTTGTTTGTTTCCCTGCATCTGCTTGGTTATGTGTCCTGATCTGTTTAAATCACATTGTAGTCATGTCTTGTATCCTTACTCATGTTTCTAAGATCAAAGAATTAGCTCCTGTGAAATAAATAATTTACCTCCTGTGATTCTGAGCCCAGCATCTCAGCAATAGAGGTTGTATCTCCATTCTTAGGATGTTTCCAGATGCATATTAACAGTTGGGGATTCCATGGTGGATAAACGAATGTTACCCATTAGTTGCAACCTATTTCCAAATGCGCTTTTTAGAGCATAAGTTATGGCACTTTTTTTAGTACCTAATTTCCGTAGAGTTGTTTAAATTAGCCCTTGTCTGCACATTGCGATATAGTGGCATGGTGCCTGACTGGAAGTACGGCAATGACAGTATATATGGAATCTTGGATGCTAGATGGCACCACGTTGCTGGTGTTCCTAATATGTATCTGTGGCTAGAGGGACACTAATATTTAGGAAATCTGTACAAGTCATGGTTCATAATGCAACTTCTTGTTTATGGGGTTACATTTTTAGTTTACCTGGAAATTACTTCAAATCCATTCTAATGACGTTTTTCTTTTGGGGTCTAGATATTATTTTTTGCTTGAGTACTTTTGTAGTCGATCCCATGCCTCTCATTCTTGCAGGATGATCATTTATATTACAAATAGAATGGTCATTTCTAGCTTCCCCTAGGTGATATTTGGTTAAGAGTGTAGGAAATATTGTTACTAATTTCGATTAGCATCAATCAAGGTGAAGGTTATTGAATTGGTTCATGATGTTTTCAGTTTCTCGTGTCCCTCTTCCCTTCCTCTGTAACTATCTTTACTCGTCAATCCTCTTCCAATATGTGGATGATTCAGCGTTTTATCGTGCCTATGAAGCAATAAGGCTGATGATTTTCAACCTTGTTGGTATTCTAAAACGTTTCCATTATTCTGGTTTTAAGTGGAAAATATAACAATTTAGAATCCTTGATTAATCATCTTGGTTTTGGTGAAAAGTGAGTTGGGACAGCTAAGTACATGTATTTTTCAAGTTACTGGTAGTTTGGTCGAGTTACTGGTAGATGGGTCGTATGCTCTGGGAAAGAAGGGATTCGCTGCCCTCTCTTGGATTAAGTAGCGGCCATCCTACCTTTTGTCAAGGAGTGATGTGTCTCATGATTGTTTGAGGAGGTGTCTATCATCCTTGTTGCTTTGTGCATTAGCTTTTCTGTGGGTCAGGTTTACACCATCGAAAGGAAAAACTGTTCTTGTGAATAATTCGACTGCCAACTGGTTGAAGCGACCCACTTCATTGGAAGTTAGGATTAAATGTTTCCATGATTCCTTCTACTTGTACAACATTACATCCGGTGTTTTTAGTGGATGATGTCACATTCTCTTCCTTCCCATACCCTCTCTCTCTCTCTCCATATATAATATATAAACATAAAAGTGTACGTGTCTACATAGCTGAGTGTGTTAATGGTTTGTCAATTGGATTTTTTAGTCTTCAAAAGAACTTGAATGTTTTCCTGGTTGCAACGTAACTAAACAAAACCTAATGTATACACAACCAGATGCTAATGTTTCCAACTATCAAAAAAAATTCTAGCATCTTTTCCCACTTCCTTGATGTTGGTGGCGTAATTTAGAATTGGCATTTCATTCGGTCTTGTGCTTGTGACCCTGATTAATCTCTGTGATGTGTATAGCTTATTTCTCAATGGTCTATTGAGCTTGCTGGTATGTTTTTGGAAAATATAAATCTACTACGCAAGTGATGTAAGGCCATAGGAGTAATCTTTGAACTGGATTTCAGAATCTGATGTTAGGAAGTTTAAGTGGTTATATACTCAAGTCATCTGTGGGAACTAGTTAATCTAGAAGTCAACGAGGACCTTAGTGTTTAACTGTTTATAATTTTATATAGAATATGAAGGTTTTTGCATGAGATGTAGCCCATCTAAGAGCTTGGTCACTTGAGTCCTTAGACATATCCATTCCACTGATTAGCATAATGAGGTCTTAATAAGTGTGGGCTTATATGTTCTCATTTTAGTACCTTAAATGGACTTCTTGTGTTTTAGAAACTTCGAGTGTCTTCCTTTCTTGGGCTTTGGAACTGTCCAAGTTGAAGTGATACTAGACATGAGAACCAGTAGAATATGAACCCGAATACCATTTTGGGACTATGTGGGAAGGAGATATAATGTTCGTTTTGTTTGGTAGGAGTGATGGGTGGATGGAATTGAAAGAGGTCAAAGTAGCTGGAAATGTGGAGGAAGATGGTGCTCACATATACTTGATGGTTGAAGGAACTTTTTGACCCCTCTGGGCTGGTTACTAATTTTACCAGCATAGTTTTTGTACGCTATTTTTTTCCTTCTCTCTCTACCCTTGTGACTCACCCAAATAACTTCCTAGGGAAACACTCCCTTTCCTGTTTTGTCCTCCTCCCTTTCAATCCCCTGATAAGCAGCAATTTAATTGTAAACTTGTACAATTACAACATGGTTACACTATTTGTACTGTTGATTAGCTTTTGTTTTATCAATTAGCCAATGTTGGTATTTGGAAAAAAACAACGCAACCGCCATATTTTAGTTGCCTGGTTTTGGATCTTGATTTAGATCTGTAAATTTTGTATTGAGCAAGCAAGAAAATACGTGAAAAGCAGTATAATGTGCTCAACAAAAGGATTTCTTTGTATATACCCTCTTACAGTCTTACACATAGGAAATAGGGTGAATAAGTGGTGGTTATGTTTCTTCATGGCAAGAGTTAGGCATGCTTTTAACTTGTGGGCAGATTAGTGGAATACATTTTGTTTACATTGAGTTATGTAGTGAGAGAGAGGGAGAGACTGATAATTGGGAGAAGAAATATGTGCTGTTTTGACTTTCCCTCTGGTAATGCATAGTTGGTTGTGAATGTGGCTTATAGCAGTATGTATTATCTTTTCAGGCTAGTATAGCACTTATAGTTCTGCTTGTGCAAAGTTCCATAAAGAGATCCTTTTGTACGGCCTCTAATATCAACATATTTTATTGCAGGGCTATTTTCAGTTTCATGGAGGTGATATTCAGCAAAATTACTGTCTCTTAGGCTTGCACTGGATCTGGATTGAATTCGCTAATGGTTTGTATTTGAGTGAAGTTTCTACTAGGCCTCTTTTTGAATGTTAATTTTAGCTCGATGACCTTTATCTTTCAGCAGAGCAGGTTCTTCTCAACTTTAATTTCAATGCTATATACACTTTTTGTAAGGGTACATATTAACTCTATCTCCCTCCCTGGCTCTCTCTATGCACACACACATGCACAATTGCATTTTTAATGGCTGGACATTGTAACTCTCCCTCCCTCCCTCTCTTCCTATCTCTCTCTATATGCGTGCGTGCACACACACATGCACAATTGCATATCTTAATGGCTGGTTTAACAGTAGCATCAGCATGAAATGGTCCATTATGACGTGAGTTTTGGGTTGGTTCGGAGGAAGGAGAAAAATTCTACTACCATCGTCTCTTATGTAGCTTGACCAATGCCGTTATTTGGATTTTTTGTTGGCTTTTGTACCATGTTTTGAGAGAGTAAGATGCGAGGTTGCAATGGTTTGGGGTTTTTTTCCCTCGAAGATCAAAATAATTGCTGCATTTTGGTGTTGATGATATTTATGTCGCTCCCTGCTTTCTCCTGGCATTTTGGTAGAATGAGACCCAGCATTGGTCAGTATTGTTGTTTGTTGATGACAGATTTCTGTATGGTTTTCTCGACGAAAACAAAAATGATAAAGGAGAAAACAAGAGGATAGTCTAGGCTTGTTTCTTTGTGTTTCTGTTTTTATTTATTTCCATTTTCCTTGTAAATTTCTTCCCGGATTCATTATGCCTTTTGTCTTTTAGCTGAGTTTATATCTGTGATGTCGCGGGGAATGTTGTATGGTTGCTCCGTTCATTGCAAACGTGTATCAAAACCGTGGCCCCTGGGGGTCATATATATGAATCCTGCTTGATAACCTGTGATGGGATGATAAAAAAAAAAAAACTATGGATATATTATGACATTGCTCTACGGTATTTTGGTATGTATTGAGGTAAACTGCAATAACTAAATATCGGTAACTAATTGCAATGGAAGTTTCCAGCTTCTCTAAGTAAAATCCTTCATCAATTGATGTCATGCTTAAGACTTTCAGAGGACTGAGAAGGGTGGTGTAATGAACTAGCAGCGGCCAAGGCTGGTTTTTGGTGGGGTTGGTGAACGGGATAAAAGGGGAGTTCATGTGCATTCTTGGGATGAGCTACGCAATAAGAAATCTGATGGTGGTGTTTGGTTTAGCTGTTTAGGGATAGGTATTTTAACTCGGGCATGTTGCACAAGGATGGAGATTATTGACAGGAAAACCTCGTTAGTGCAATGTGTATTGAAGGCAAAGTATTATTCCTCATCTTCCTTGATGTTTTTTCTTTTCATTGTATATGACTCCTTTCTTGGCGTTTAGATGGATTTGAACCAGTCGTGGACGTGTCACATTATTTTGGAGGGAAGAAAGGTTCTTTTGGTTAGGATGAGATGGAGAATTAGTAATGCTAGAAGCGTGAAGGTAGTGCTTGATTCATGGCTAGCTAAGGATTTTGGGTTTCCACCCATGGTGGTCTCGAAGAAGGCGTGAGATGAGGGTCAGTGATCTCTTTGATTCAGGTTCCAATTAGGGAAAAATATGATTGAGTGACCGTATTTTAGGTCGGATGATGCCTATTACGTCTTGACCATCTCTCCTTCAAGCTCTAACGTTAATGTTCGGTTGGTGTGGCACCACATGCTTGGCGGTAATACACGGTGAGCTAGGGTTATGACTACGCGTTGATGCTTAAGCGCTTCATGGCTGGGTCCTGGGGGAAGGGGGAATCAATCTGAATGGAAGAAGATAGGTAAGGAACGTGCTCTCATCAAGCTCCTTAGTTAGGAGGGTTGGAGCAAACTCCTAAGTTCCCCGTGGGCATAATTTTGGAAGCTCTATGCTACTAAGGTGGAAACTAGTAAATCTAGAAGTCAAGATGGACCGTATTATTTATATCATACATAAAGGTTTTGGCATGCGATGTACCCCAACTAGGAGCTTACAAGACTAGGGCAACCTGACATTTATTGCCCTTATTTACATGATTCGCCCTCAATGTCTACTTCACGAGAGAGAATAACTTTCGCTTATATTGAATGAGTACGATGAGATAAGAAATACCCAATCTAAGCTCAATTTCACTTGTATTTATATCACCCTCACCCTCACCCAATATTCTCACTATTTTCCCACTACAAAGCACACATACAGTATTTGTGTACTCCTGTCTTTTTCTATCTCTAGCTACCTTCATACACAAACAATATGTAAATACATAGATGCTACACATGGGAGCCCGAAAAATGCTTTAAACCAAACTTCCACCAAAATCCCACAAAGCATTAAACTCCACACCACCCAATTCACATTTCCTATGCAAACTAATTAAAGCCATTCAATTCTCTCTCTTTTTTCTTTTCAAATGCATGGCAAAACCCAACAAACACTCCTTTTGCTCATTAGAAAATGCATCCCCTAGCTCAGGACCCTCACACGGTCACACCCCCTCAACTGAGTGCCTATTTGAAAATATCAGCAACCAAAGTGGATGCAAAAGAAACTATATTTTTCTTGCACACAATTTTCCTTCGTCAACTTTTTTAAAGCCTGTAAATTGAGGCAGTACTTCTTGTTCAATGTTGCTCATCACACATAATGACTGGCTTGTTTCCTCCTTCACATGCCACAGAGTGGGGTTCCAGAGAGGGTTTGTGTCATATTCAACTAGCAAAGGGCATGGCTGGATTATAGTGGGGGTGGTGACAGGAATAAAAGGGGAGCTCATTGGCTTTCGTGGGATGAGCTATGCAAGAAGAAATCTGGTGGGGATCTTCGGTTTAGGGACATGTCTTGTTTTAACTCGAGCCTTGGCCTTGCTGCCCAAGGATGGAGATTATTGACGGGAAAGCCTCATTAATGCAATGGGTATTGAAGGCAATGTACTATCGCTCATCTTCCTTGATGTTTTTTTTTGGGGGGGGAGGGGGGGTTGTATGACTCCTTTCTTGATGTTAAAGACGGATTTGAACTAGTCGTGGACTTGGCGCAGTATTTTGGAGGGAAGAAAGGTTCTAGTTTGGGATAAGATAGAGTATCTGCAACGGTACGTAGAAGGGTGAGGGTACGTAGAGCTTGACCATGGCTGCCGAAGGATTTTGGTTTGCGACCAAAGGTGGTCTCGGAGCTGGAGGCGCGAGAGATGAGGGTGAGTGCTCTCTTTGAACGAGCTTCCAACCAGTGGTATATATACTATCGATCAACCATAATTTGGGGCAGGATGATGCCAATTAGGTCTTCACCATCCCTTCTCCAAGCTGTGAGGTTAATGATCGTTGGCATGGAAACCACACACTTGGCTTGCTGTAATTACAATGTGAGCTAGGTTTACGACAATGCGCTAATTATGCACAATGGGCTACCTTAGTTGATCTCAAATTTTTTCTGTTGGCCTCATAATATATAATAAGTCAGCAGACTTCCACTTCGCAGTACCAAACACCAAAGACGCACGAAAAACAAAATGTTCCCGACCGATGGTATCGAAATTGGCATATGTTAATTTCTTACACCAAAAATTCTACGTGAACATGAGCGGCAACATTTTATTCAAGCACTGATGTTACAATAGTTGCTAGCTTGCAGTAAGTTCTGCATTTTTAGCCTCTGACAGTGGAAGTGACAGTAGATTTGCAAGAGAGAAAAAGAGGTAAAAATCACGAGGAGCTCGATCACAAAGCCGTTCAAAACTTTTTGATAAAATCATGAATGAGTGTGTTAACTTCCTCTGCCCTCTCTTGGTTGAGGAAGTGACCGGCTCCTTCCATCACAACTGGTTCCTCCAGCAATGGCACATCTTTCTTGAACCCGTCAATACTGTGCACATACTCCTTCACACCAGGCGTCGTGTAAACCATGTCTTGATCCCCTACGATAAACTTAACAGGAACATTCACTCGCGCTCCAGTCCATGGTGCCGTGAGCTCCCAATTTCTGCGACACAGAACATTCAAAGACATGAACCTGGTGAAGTGCCATTTCAACTCAAGAACATGGTTATACACAGGTTATTGAAGAACGCACGTAGCACATTTACGTTGAAAGTGCCCTGAATAAAAAGAGAATACTAGCTAGCAGCCGAAATGACACAACAAAATACAATAGGTAGTACTATAGGGGAAGTGTATACATACAAATCCAAAGCTCGGTAGTAGTTCAGTCCTCCAGTGAAACCTTTATGTTCAAATTTGTCGGCGTAGTACTTGAGATCATCTTCCGAAATCCAAGAGGGCAGTGGAGGAGACGCGTTTGGAGGAATCCCAAAAGGGTTTTCTTTGGGCAGACGAGGCGGGCCTGGTTTCCGATCTGTTAGAATTTTCTTTAGTACTTCTCCGGTACCATACTTCGCAATCTCAGCTTCAATCTCTCCAGGTTTCTGCACATAACAAAGAAAGTCATTACCAGAACCTGGTAAGGCTATATATAGGTAAATATTTATTAGAAAAAGTAGATGCAGTTCCTACAATTTTACGTATAATCAACAAAACTGTGAACTATTTTCTTTCAACTAGGAGTAAGATCTTACTTAGAACAAGTACTTGCATTTTGGCTAGGTAGCTAATACTAGAACAGGTTTGAGGACTAGCTAACCCAGTGCCCATGGGAGTGGTATGATTGATCATATATTTCAGTATTTTAGGGGCGGAGGTAGCTAGTGGGGGGAGGTACGTGCCACGTGCCATCCCGTTTTGAAAGTACCAAAAAAAAAATTACATAGATATGTTAAATAAAAAAATATGCAGAGAACTTTATAGAGAATGATGCTTTGGCAGAGTGGTAAAGCGTGTAAGATTGACACACCATTGGAACACTATGCTGGCCTGTTGGGGTTTGATTCCCCTTGGGCCTTGGCGACCTACATTTTTTTTTCTCATGTTTTTAATTGTATCCCACTACTATTTAATCTCTCTCTCTCTCTCTCTCTCTAAATTTTAGCCCAAATTCGATCCCGTAAGATTTGTAATTTTTTTCTTTAATTGAAAAGGCACGTTGATAAGCACACATTATTGTGCTTAATATATCTTATTTTCTAGTATATAATTATGTTTATTGTTGAATATTTTAGATGATATTGAGCGTAAGGTATGTTTCTCTAGATTTCAGGTAATTTAAGATAGTGTTGTTGAAACAAATTTGGCTCGAGCACTTGAGCGCAGAAAATGACACTGAATATTCTAACTGTACTCGAACCTTGATCAAACACCATTTAAGAATCAGTAGAGAGTATCGGAGCATATTGAGTGAGCACAGAACAGTCAAGTCCGGCCAACCCATCACGTACACCATGGAAATCAATTCGGTGGATACATTCAGGATGGGATGATGGAGTTCTTCCCATTTGAAAGCACATTAAAAATTAACTAATGGATAAAATGGTTTCATGGGAAAAACGTTATTTGGAGTTCTCCATAATGGACTTTTCTTACCCAAAGTAAAAAATGGAAAAAAGAAAAGCTACTGATGTGGAAAAGTCAAAGAAAATAAGAAGCTAAATAAGTTAGATGGATGATGGCTACATGGATGGCAGACAAGTGAAGGAGGATAATTTATTACTGCACTGTTTCGGCTGTCACTAACGGCCCGTTTGGATGTGGGAAAAGAATTGGGGGTATTTGTTAATAAGGGGGATAAGATAGTATGAGGTATTAATAAGGAATGAGTTAATAAAGATAGTATGGGGTATTAGTTAATAAGGAATAACCCACATTGATGTGATGTTTATAGAGGGGGATTAAATAGTAAGTTGTTTGGATGAGGTATTAGAGAAGGGGATTAAATAGTACTTGGTTTGAATGGGGGATAAGGAGGGGGCATAAGGAAGGGTGGATAATGTAAAAAATTGTCAAATGACTATTTTGCCCTTGCATAGTATTAAATTAGATTATTCATTAAATTAAATATATAATTATAAAATTCAATGAAATTAATTAATTTTTCATAATTAAATGATAATAATTTAGTTTATTAATTAATTTAATAAGCATAATAAATTAAAAATCATTTTTTAAAGTTTTTTTTAATTTTGTGTTTTTGAAGTGGGGAATTTTCAATACCCTTCTTTAATTTACATTTACAAATTAATTATGTGTGCATGTTAATTTATTATGGGTGGGGTGTATGATAACACATGGTCACACAAGCACATAATTATTTCCCTTTGTTGTTTTTAAGTTTTTTTTTTCTTAATTTGTTTTTTTTTAAAGTGGGGAACTTGTAATAGTTTCTTTAATTTATATTTATAATTTAATTATGGTTTCATTTTAATTAATTATTGGTGAGGGTATATGATAGCACATGGTCTCATATACACACAATCATTTTTCTTTCTTTTCTTATCATCGTTTCCTTTTCTTTTCACTGTTTAAGAGAGAGAGGAAGAGAAAGAGCGAGAGAACGACGACGGCAGCAACAGCGGCGACAGAAGAAGAAGAAGCAGCAGCAGCAGCTACGACTGGTTCAATTTGTCCTTTCTCCAATATGTTCTTGTTGCTATTGTTCTCCTATTTTTTGTTTATTGCTCCAGAAAACAAAAACGGTTTAGGGGTTGGGGAAGGGGGATAAGGAGGGATGAAATCGTCAATTTTTGAGGGGGTATAAGTTATGGATACCTCAAATCCTGCCCATAGGTAAGACCCCCTAATACCCCTTTCTCCTGTGTTACACAAGAACGGGATAAAACAATACCCTGCCTCAAATGGCTTCCCAAACCAGGTATAAGCCGTGGGCCCAGGTATAAATAGGGGGTATTAGTTATCCCCTTCCTAAGCCGGCATCCAAACGAGCCCTAAGTGGAAAAATTGGGCTGAGTACTCCCACGGTCAAGCCTCTCATCACATTGCAAAAATGGATGTATCAGGACAAGTGTCAGAAATCCAAGCCTTCTTATTCCTCAACCGTTCAGTTCTCTTTCCAGCTCAAATGTACACACCACACCGGATTTGGACTCCCTCTCAGCCTCTTATATCGTAGTATATGGGTATCCGGCCAAAAAGGGAGTAATTGTTGGAAAAACTTGGTTTTGCTCAACTTTGAGCTATTTATTGAGTGGGTCCCACGCGTCCACGTGGACCGACCCACATACCGTTGTGTTCGTCTTGGTTAGGAGATTAAGATTGAACACATAAGTGGAGAAAATCAAGTCATGGTGAATGTGAAATTGCCATGGAAAGTTGCCCCTCACATGGTGTTTGGAGGAGTGGAAGTTGGCTAGTCCCACATTGGTGGGAGGAGGAAAGATCATTGGGAATAAGTAACCCAAGTGAAGCTCAAAGGGTTGGCCCTTTGGGTCATAGAAGTTTTGTAAGGGGAGAGGGCATAGACAATGCATGCTTGCTCTTATAAAACACACACACGCGCCGAACCGAACCGGGCCGGGCCATTCAAAAGACGCGCGCGCTGAGCCGGGCCGGGCTGATCAAAAAGATTGGGCTTGGGCTTGGCCCAATGCCTTATTATCTTTTTGCAGCCTTTCCGTTCGAACTGGGCTGGGTCAGAGCCGACCCGCACTTCTGTTACCGTTGCCCCGTTTCTTTCCATTGCGACTGTTCGACGAATGGGTTCCGACCAACCGGTACCGTTCGGTTCCGAACAGCCACGCCTGCCTTTTCCGAACGGGTCTCTTGATGCTTATTTAACAGACCCGTTTCTGCATCATTAAACACGGAAAAATCTACATTCATTCTGCATCTTCACGCATCCCCTTCTGAGAGTTCGAGACTGTTTCGGTTCGCCTATCAACCAGATTGCTGTGCTGCTTTCGGTTGGTGAAAATCGGGTAGTCCTGGGAAGCAGACGTCCGCGGTTTCCATTAGCACCGTAGTGGAGGGCGTATTTGCTTTAAGGACAGAGTTTAACTCGCCTCGATTAATCCATCCATTGCCAATTTTCGGACGCCTGAAATTGGCTAAGTAAGTTTCGGATTCATTTACTGTTTTGGTTGCGTTTCTGTTTTGTTTTTCCAGTAGTTAGAAGCCGGGTGATAACAATCTTAAAGCAAATACCTCACGTGTTCTTAGTTTTCTGGAATACGGGAAAAACGTTATCTGGTTTTATTTCTGGAAATTTTTTCGAAACAGATTACGGGTTTAATCTACTGGAGAAAGTGAATTCGGGTTTCTATTCGATTTTTTCTGTTGTACCAACTTACTGGATTTTTGGTTACGTGATTCGTTCGTTCGTTTAATAATCAGTAAGATTAGAAAACTGAATTCAATTGGTTAATTTTGCTAATCACATCGTCGTTGGATGTTGGTTAATCTGAAATCAAAGTTGTGTGATCGGTGGATGTTGTGCAATTGGTTTTTTTTTTTCGGTTGTGCATCTCTATTTTGGAAAAACAGTGGGTTTCTTAGACTTGCTAGCAACTTAGTCTAAGGCGAATTTCTTTTTGCTATCTTCCGTAATTTGGTTTTTCATCTCAGTTTGTAGGAAAAACAATTTTTGTGAGAAGAAATTTTTTGTATACCTACTGACTTTCGATTAACTTGGCTAAAATTCTGGAGTGTTCGACCGATCAATTATCTGTGCACTTCAGTGGGAATTGATTGAGATTTTTGTCTTTTGTATATCAAAATTTTTTCCAAACTGTTCCGTTAAACCTTTATCGTAGTTGTTTAAATACTTTTAAATTTGTTCAAGTATTTATTACTGTGTCGAACTTTTGTTTGTACACAGAAATGACTACTGAGATCCCTAAGATTGGTGATGGTCCCAAAACTGGAGATGGGTCTTCAGTGCCTTCCATTGCTTCTTCTTCCACCGCTGCTGCTGCTCCGGTGGCGGCACTGTTGCCGGTGAATCATTCCGAGAAGCCGGAAAAGTTCAATGGGACAGAGTTTCGTAGGTGGCAGCAGAAAATGCTTTTCTACCTGACGACTCTCCGTTTGGCTAAGTTCCTAACAGAGGATCCTCCTACTGTGGCTGAAAATGAGACAAACTTTCAAGTCCGTAAGGATTATGATGATTGGCATAACTCTGACTATCTGTGCAAGAACTACATTCTCAATGGGCTGGACAACGCACTTTACAACGTGTATTGTTTGGTGAAATCTGCCAAGGAACTCTGGCTTTCCTTGGAGAAAAAGTACATATCAGAGGATGCCGGACTGAAAAAGTTTGTTGTTGGCAGGTTCCTGGACTATAAAATGGTTGATTCGAAATCTGTGATGAGGCAAGTTCAGGAACTCCAGGTTCTCCTTCATGAGATTCATACTGAAGGAATGGTGTTGAGTGAGTCTTTCCAAGTGGCAGCCGTCATTTGGAAATTGCCGCCTTCATGGAAGGCGTACAAGAAGCAACTCAAGCACAAGCGTAAGGATATGAACATGGAGGATCTGGTTGTACGTTTGAGAATGGAGGAGGATACTTTGAATATGGATAAGAAGGATCTGAATCCGTATGTGGCAAAGGTCAACATGATTGAACAAGGTGGAAAGTCATATAAGGGGAAGCAGAACTACAGAAGGAAGGGCAAAGGTATTGACCTCGGTCCGCGTGGTGGTGTGGCTAAAAAGACCAGGTATGATGGAAAGCCTAGGTTTGCTGGTAAATGCTTTGTGTGCGACAAGCCGGGACATCGGGCTGCGGAGTGCAAAAGCATGGGAAAGGCACAGGCCAATATAGCTGAGATGGAGGAGATTCTGTCTGATGGTGTTGATGAGATGAATCTCTCGGCTGTGGTCTCAGAAGTCAACATGGTGGGTTCTAATCCCAAGGAATGGTTTGTGGACACTGGTGCTACTCGTCATGTGTGTGCGGACAGGAGGTTGTTCACCACCTATAAAACGGTGGATTCTGGCGAGCAACTCTACATGGGAAACTCCTCGAGTTCCAAGGTTGAGGGGATTGGGACTGTGGTGCTCAAGATGACTTCTGATAAGGTGGTGACTCTTAAGGAGGTGATGCATGTACCTGAGATTCGCAAGAATCTGATTTCTGGCTCGCTGTTGGTCAAAAAGGGCTTTTGTTTGGTTTTCCAGGCTGATAAGGTTGTTGTGAAATACCGGGGTATGTATGTCGGTAGGGGATACATGGTAAATGGTTTGTTCAAAATGCATGTGCTGACTAAGGTTCCGGCCTCTCCGGGTGCTAAGGTTCCGGCCTCTCCGGGTGCTAAGGTTCCGGCCTCTCCGGGTACTAATGAGATTAACACATCTTCTGCTTATATGATTGAGTTTCCTTATTTATGGCATGGTAGATTAGGACATGTTAATTATGAAACTTTGCGACGTCTAATCTATTTGGATTGCATACCAAATTTTAAGATAAACTCAAATCATAAATGTGAAGTGTGTGTAGAGGCTAAATTGGCAAAGAATCCTTTTCATAAAATTGAACGAAGTACTGAACCGCTTGAATTAATTCATACCGACTTATGTGATTTAAAGTATGTTGAAACAAGCGGAGGGAATAAGTACTTTGTCACTTTTATAGACGATTGCACTAGATACTGCTATGTTTACCTGCTTAAAACTAAGGGTGAGGCCATAGATATGTTCATCCATTACAAGGGTGAAGTGGAAAATCAACTTGGCAAGAAAATCAAAGTTGTTAGAAGTGATCGAGGTGGTGAATACGTAGCGCCTTTTGGTGAATTTTGTGCCCAACATGGGATAATTCACCAAACGACTGCTCCTTATACACCACAACAAAACGGAGTTGCTGAACGAAAGAACAGAACTCTAAAGGAAATGATGAATGCCATGTTGATCAGTTCAGGAGTTCCACATGAATTGCGGGGGGATGCGATCCTCTCCGCGAATTATATCCTGAACAAAATCCCACATAAGAAAACTGATGTGTCACCGTATGAATTATGGAAAGGTCGTAAACCTTCCTATAAATTCTTGAAAATGTGGGGGTGTTTGGCCAAAGTAGCAGTTACCCATCCCAAAAAGGTTAAGATTGGGCCAAAAACCGTTGATTGTGTTTTCATCGGTTATGCTCATAATAGTAGTGCATATCGGTTCCTTGTCGTTAATTCAGAAGTGCCTAATGTCTATCCTAATTAATTTATGGAATCTAGGAATGCAGTATTCTTTGAACATGTGTTTCCGTTTAAGGAAAAAAGAGTTCCTAGGTCAGTTCTGGAAACTGAACCAATTCAGGAACCTGATGATATGGACTTTGAGTACGACTCAATCCGTGAAGAAAATAATGATGACAACGATGGAGTTCGACGTTCTAAGAGAGCTAGAACTTCGAAATCTTTCGGACCAGACTTTTTAACATATGTTTTAGAAGCAGAACCTCAAAGCTATAAAGAGGCAGTGTCATCATCGGAGGCTCCTTTATGGAAAGAAGCCATAAACAGTGAGATTGAATCCATACTGCAGAATCATACTTGGGAACTGACTGATCTCCCTCAAGGCTGTAAACCTCTTGGATATAAGTGGATATTCAAACGGAAGTTGAAAGCAGATGGATCAATTGACAAGTACAAAGCAAGGCTAGTAGTCAAAGGTTATAGACAAACGGAAGGTCTTGACTACTTTGACACCTATTCTCCTGTTACTAGAATCACATCTATAAGAATGTTAATTGCTTTTGCAGCGCTTAACAATCTTGAAATTCATCAAATGGATGTGAAGACCGCCTTCCTAAATGGTGATCTAGATGAAGAGATTTATATGGACCAACCTGAAGGGTTTAGGGTTCCAGGACAAGAGGAGAAAGTATGTAAGCTGGTTAAGTCTTTGTACGGCTTGAAGCAAGCACCCAAACAATGGCATGAAAAATTTGACAATGTCATGATTTCTAATGGTTTTCAAATCAATGAATGTGACAAATGTGTGTATGTCAAAGATGATAACAGAGGTTATGTCATTGTTTGTTTGTATGTAGATGATATGCTCATTATTGGTAGCAATAAAGAGATCATAAAATCTGTTAAAAACATGTTGAATGCCAGGTTTGACATGAAGGATATGGGTTTAGCAGATGTCATTTTAGGAGTCCAAATTTCTCGAACTCCTGAGGGGTATATCTTGTCTCAAAAGCATTATGTTGAGAAGATACTTGAGAAGTTTAACTCGAATGACATCAGTATATCCAAAACACCAGTAGACTTAACTTTGCATCTTTTCAAGAATACTGGTCATAGTGTCAACCAATTGGGATATGCGCGGATAATAGGCAGTCTAATGTACTTGATGAATTGTACAAGGCCAGACATAGCCTACTCTGTTAGCAAGCTGAGTAGGTACACGAGTAATCCAGGGAAGGATCATTGGACGGCTTTAATCAGGGTCCTTAGATATCTAAGGTACACCAAGGATTATGGACTGCACTATACTCGGTATCCGGCAGTACTAGAAGGATATAGTGATGCTAACTGGATATCCGATACCAACGACTCCAAGTCCACTAGTGGATATGTATTTACGATAGGTGGTGGAGCCGTTTCTTGGAAATCCACCAAACAGACGTGTATAGCACGTTCAACGATGGAGTCGGAGTTTATCGCGTTGGACAAAACTGGAGAGGAAGCAGAGTGGCTTCGTCATTTCATGGAAGATATTCCAACTTGGTCTAAGCCTGCATCGCCGGTCTGTATACACTGTGATAGTCAGTCGGCAATTGGCAGAGCTCAGAATCGTATGTATAACGGAAAGTCTCGACATATATGTCGACGACATAATACCGTTAGGCAACTACTCTCAAATGGAATTATCGTGATTGATTATGTAAAATCAAAGGATAATATTGCGGATCCGCTAACCAAAGGGTTATCAAGAGAGTTAGTTGAAAACGCATCGAAGGAAATGGGACTTAAGCCCATGACTTAAAAGACTCTGCAACGGCAACCCAACCTAGTTGATTGGAGATCCCAAGATCTAGGTTCAACGGGACAACCGAGTTGTATGAGGCTTAGGATGATCGCTGTGGAGACTTTGTCTCTGCCCATTCCTATGATGCAACAGTGATGCCTGCAGCGTTTAAGGTTAGGCTAATGCTTTTAATGGTTCTTAAGTCTTGGACATCCATATGGGGTATCCGAGTCGGGTATAGCAGGATACTCGTATTAAGAATCACCTATGTGAATGTAGAAGGGGCCGCTTCTATGAGAATGTCTCGGGCAGAATTCTCTACGAACATTCATGAAGACCAGGCGTGTTCCAGGGCCATAATGGGCACAACCGTAAGAACCAAACTGTGTTTGGAAAGATTCTGGGTGTTGACTATTGACTCGGCTTACACAAATGGCTGAACAGTTCAAGACATCATGTTCACTGGTTAGCTAGTAAGTCCGATAGTTATTCACAAGGATAGGTTCAAAGCCAGAAGCTACCTAGCCCTATGCAGAAGATTTCCTATTGTAACTCTCAGAAATTTTGCATTTACATTGCATTGATTAACCTACCAATTTCATTCATGTGGGGGATTGTTGGAAAAACTTGATTTTGCTCAACTTTGAGCTATTTATTGAGTGGGTCCCACGCGTCCACGTGGACCGACCCACATACCGTTGTGTTCGTCTTGGTTAGGAGATTAAGATTGAACACATAAGTGGAGAAAATCAAGTCATGGTGAATGTGAAATTGCCATGGAAAGTTGCCCCTCACATGGTGTTTGGAGGAGTGGAAGTTGGCTAGTCCCACATTGGTGGGAGGAGGAAAGATCATTGGGAATAAGTAACCCAAGTGAAGCTCAAAGGGTTGGCCCTTTGGGTCATAGAAGTTTTGTAAGGGGAGAGGGCATAGACAATGCATGCTTGCTCTTATAAAACACACACACGCGCCGAACCGAACCGGGCCGGGCCATTCAAAAGACGCGCGCGCTGAGCCGGGCCGGGCTGATCAAAAAGATTGGGCTTGGGCTTGGCCCAATGCCTTATTATCTTTTTGCAGCCTTTCCGTTCGAACTGGGCTGGGTCAGAGCCGACCCGCACTTCTGTTACCGTTGCCCCGTTTCTTTCCATTGCGACTGTTCGACGAACGGGTTCCGACCAACCGGTACCGTTCGGTTCCGAACAGCCACGCCTGCCTTTTCCGAACGGGTCTCTTGATGCTTATTTAACAGACCCGTTTCTGCATCATTAAACACGGAAAAATCTACATTCATTCTGCATCTTCACGCATCCCCTTCTGAGAGTTCGAGACTGTTTCGGTTCGCCTATCAACCAGATTGCTGTGCTGCTTTCGGTTGGTGAAAATCGGGTAGTCCTGGGAAGCAGACGTCCGCGGTTTCCATTAGCACCGTAGTGGAGGGCGTATTTGCTTTAAGGACAGAGTTTAACTCGCCTCGATTAATCCATCCATTGCCAATTTTCGGACGCCTGAAATTGGCTAAGTAAGTTTCGGATTCATTTACTGTTTTGGTTGCGTTTCTGTTTTGTTTTTCCAGTAGTTAGAAGCCGGGTGACAACAGTAATCAGTAGTTGGGAAAAAAATTTCAAAAGCAAAAAGATAGATAGTTGTCAGATATTTCCTTCGGTCTTACTTCTTGTTTCAAGCCTAGAGTGCGAGAGTCTTCTCACTCTAAAATTACTTTCTCTCCCTCCTTTTGTCTAAGTACCAGAACATTCTCTTAATACTTTTCGGATGCATTCAGGGCTTGGCCCTTGTAATTACTATTGTAATATTTGTTGCTTGGTAGTATAAGATTGTAGTTCTATAATTCTTCTTTCGATTTCTTTTCAAATTGTAGACTGTTTAGTTCTTAGTTTAAATTCTTAAAAAGTAAAGATTGAGGTTCGGTTGTGAGTATTCGCAAACTACTCGGTTGTTTCTCACACCGAACCCGAATCTAAGATTAGTCCTAGTTGTGGATTCCTTTGAGATTGAAGGTTGAGCGCCTTAGGCCAACTCTCCCGTACACATCTTTTTGGTAAACACTAGTACGGATCTTTCTTACCTAAATAATTAATTATGTTTTTAGTAGTTTTTAACCTTTCCTTGGCAAGTCCTTTGTCAATGGAGGGGTAGTCGTTATAGGCTCGGCCCTAGAGTGAATACCATCCTATGGCCTAAGTAATTCGATAATTCTCACCGTTAAAATCAATTGTATGTGAATGGGTGGTTGAATTTCTCCTTAAATCGATTTGAAACTCAAAAGTGTTAAGTCTTTGATTATGCGTCCTTTTGAGGGTTTGACCAACTTCTTAGAGGAATTCGATCGCACTAGCATAGTCTTCCAGTCGAGCACACAAATTACCCGTGAAACTTGATTGTGTAATTTAGTAGATTATTGAATTATTTAGGCTACATGTGGTGTTACCCCTTGGCCCGAGTCCCCCGTCTAGATACTTGCAATCCATAATTGTAACTTAAAATAGGAAATCCTAGTTGAAAATCACCAAAACAATCACCAAAAATCAAGGGTTGACTACATACAGCTACAAACCACCATATAGTCCGATAAAGCTTTTCACTCCAATAAACTGTTCTCTGTGGTTCGACCTCGGACTTACCAAGTTATTCTGCAAGCGACTTGAGAGCCCTACGCTTCGGGCTAGACACCCAGGAATACAATCTTTCATCGCAAGCATACGTGACCCATTTGGACATTAAATTTTTACTTGACCCATTCGAACACATATTGTGTATTTTTTAAAAAAGATTAATGTGGTACGACTAGGTATTTACGGGCAAAAAAAAAAAATACTTTCTACAAAAATTGCAATTTAGAGAATGGTCGGTTCAGATCAAGAATAATTACTATCGTAATGTCATGCATTTGCATATCACAAGAGAATTGAAGCAAGCAATTTTTCATTTTTCAAAAAAAAAGAGCCCACAACAAAACCTAATTATATGACCGTACACTTACTTTTTTCCTATTTTTTTGCACAATATGTAACTAGATTTTCATTGAACAGTGCCACCGTTGTGTCCGAATCCTGGCTCCACCACTATATATATATATATATATATATATATATATATATATATATATATATATTTACACACACGTAGATTTATAAAGGAAACTAGCATGTGGAGGTTTGTATATAATACTCTGCAAGATGTAATGGCCTGAGACCCTGAACACTGAATTATTGTCAACCGCCCATAGTAAAAGAGAATGGGCATCCAACGGCTATAAATATCACATTAGAGATAAGGTAAAATAAAATATGAACCTATGTAATTTTAAATTATTTACAACAGTTGGAAGTCCGCCTTGAGCTAAAGTTGAAGAGGCAGTCGTTTTATGCTCAAAAGAAATTTCAAACAAGATCTATATTGCATATTTTTTTGAGATTCATATTGAAATATATAAGGAATTAAAATTAGCACAGATATCAAAAATTGACATCCAATTTGAGACGGAAGGAATAACTTTTTTAATATCTCAAGGTCTCTAGACAAATTTACGCGCATCTTAAATAATTTTTAAGGGACCAATTCCAACGTCGAATAACCGTGACATGTTTAAAGCCAAGAGTTTATAGTTAAGAGGGAGCAATCGATCCTGAAAAAACCAGTCCACAACATGTTAAAGCAACAAGCAACTTTCCAATGTTTCCATACCAAAACTATCAAAAACTCTCTCTCTCTCTCTCTCTCTCTCTCTCTCTCTCTCTAAATAACTCCTATTGCTGTAAAAAGGCCAGCCATGCATCAAATTCAGTTTTCACATATCAAGAAAAAAATCAAACAAAATTTTTTTTTACTAAAAATGAAAATACAAAATAGAACAAACCTGAAACCTGCACATGTAGTACTCCTCTCCAAAGATAGCCCGCATCCTCTCGACAGGCTTCATCTTCGGACGCCTCGGGCTAAACGGCACCGTAAGAGCCACAAACGCCCTCACCCTATCAGGCCGGAACAAGCACAGGTACCACCCTACCTGGGCCCCCCAGTCATGGCCCACCAAGAACACCTTATCATGAGCTTCAAGAGAGTCCAGCAAAGCAATTATGTCACCAACCACGTGAAGACACGTGTAGCTCTCGGCAGCGGCGGGGCTCCCGGTGTCCCCGTAGCCGCGGAGGTCTGGGGCCACGGCACGGTAGCCGAGGGCGGCCAAGGCGGAGATCTGGCGGCCCCAGGCGTACCAGAGCTCGGGAAAGCCGTGGAGGAATAGCACCACTGGGTGGTCTTTTTGTCCCTTTTCGGCTACGTGCATGTTTATGCCGTTTACGTTTAACATTCTGTGCTCTATTCCCTCCATTCTCTCTCTCTCTGGTTTTCTCTCTCTAAAATTAGGAAGTGTACTATAAGCTTTAGAAGTTAGTATGATCCTTCTCTCTCTCTCGCTAGCTCTCTGGAAAGGGTAATTGGGGTTGGGGTTTATTATAGAGAGTGATGGAGCTAGAGGAGACAATGGGCGTTAGAGGGAGTAAATGCTGCTCTTTGAAGACACTGGCCCAATACCCCAATCTTTAATATTAATATGAGTTTTTTTTCTTTTTATCTCCTAAACTATGCACTTTTTCTCTACTTAGTCCCTGAACTATCAATTTGGCGATTTCATCTCCTCAACTATCATTCCGTTACCTACTTAGTCCAATAGATAACGGAAGTTAAGAATTTGGACGGAAAATGTCACATAAGGCCCTGTTTGAGACCCTGTAAAGCAGATACTTGATTATGACAGCCCTAGAGATAAAAATTAATTATGATCCTTTAGGATAAAATGATCAAAAAAATAAGACCTTCGCACCGGTTCAAATGGATTGAAAATTGGTGCACTTAATTTTTTTAGAAGGTTTAAGTGCTCCAATTTTCAATCCGTTTGGACCAGTGCGAGAATCTTATTTTTTTTAATCATATTATTCTAAAGGGTCATAATTAATTTTTTTCTCTAAGGCTTTCATAGTTAATTATCTACTTTTTATTTGAGACCCCTTAGAGCAGATACTTGATTATGAGAGCTCTACAGACAAAATGATCAAAAAAATAAGATTTTCGCACCAATTCACATGGATTGAAAATTAGAGCGCTTACTTTTTAACCATATTTTTAATATATAAACAGTTTAAATTCTATATAAGGAGGTCAGTCTTTTTGGAAAAAATATGTATTTGTTAGTCTCTATAAAGTGCCATGTAAGATCTTGATATATGAACCTCGTAAAAAAATTAAATGCTCCAATTTTCAATCTGTTTGAACCGGTGCGAATGTCTTATTTTTTTGATTTTTTAATTCTAAAGAGTCATAATTAATTTTTATCTCTAGGGCTGTTATAATAAAATAACTGGTCTATAGGGTCTCAAACAGGGCCTTACGTGGCATTTTCCGTCCAAATTCTTAATTTCCGTTATCTATTGGACTAAATAGGTAACAGAATGATAGTTGAGGGGATGAAATCGCCAAATTGATAGTTCAGGGACTAAGTAGAGAAAATGTGCATAGTTTAGGGGATAAAAAGAAAAAAAACTCATATTAATATTTTACTTTATGTTAATATTAATTACGTGGATTTATAGAGAAATTATATACATGATCAGTTAGAGTTAAAAAAAGGGTGGAAGATCCCATTGACTAAATCTCCTATTTTTTAGATCACCGTCGTTACTTTTACTTGGCATGCATAAAACCTCATCTGAATTAGGCCTTGTTGCACTAAGATTTTTGGGGCTTTTTCTTGTTTTATTTTTATTTGAATTTTTATTCGTTTTTGTTAGTTTTGGGCCTAATTTTTGTGAATTATTGAATCATCTCGAAGAAATGAATCGAAAAAGTACCCAAATATCTTTTAAAATATCCAAAAAAAAATCTCAAAAACTGATTTGTGAGCTTTATGTTGGATATCAAAATAAAAAATAAAAAATAAAAAATTATAGGGACATAACTGTTTGAGTTAATGCCAATTTTTTTTGCATAAGAGTCTTTACCCTACCGATAATACGATAGAGTTTAAATTCTGACATTAGAATATCAAATTTTGTAAGCATTTATTAATTTTGTGGGTTTATATGGCGATTGTACGTAAGTGTGGGGGTTCGATTAATCGGGACCTCGACTGTGGTGTCTGGCTAGGTTCCTTCCTCCGCTGCTCCGCGCGTCCGCCGTCTGACCTGCAACAAGTCACTAGGGCTTGGGATGCCCAGTGACCCTCCGACGATCAAGTTAGATCTCAGGGAAGGTATTTAGGTCTAGGGTCAGGATAGTATTGCGTACCTCTTTCAAGTGTGTATCCCTTTGTATTTATAGACCTAGGTTTACTTGATCTCCAAGCCAGCGCGTAGAGAGTACGCTCGGGTAACTGCCTCGGGTGACGTTACTTATGACGAGGGGGACGAGGCGGTTACGGAGCACATGTGACAGACCCCAATGATTATGCCAGCTGCGTAAGGAGCATGATCCTCATGGACCCTACTGGCAATAACCGCTTCTCCTGGATGCTTCTGGAAGCACCGGGGCAATGCAGGCGGCCGATGCTCCGAAGCCGGTTACAACCGAAGTCCAAGCTATGACCGAGGTGGATGTCAAAGGGAGCATGTCACCAGACTGTGACCCGAATCCTAGCCACCGGTTCAGGGTTTGTAGCCCGGTTACCGAGCCTCTAACCGAGGGCCCTACATTAAGGTAAAATAAAATGATTTTGTTTTGACATGATTGAGTATAGGATGATTGGGATATGTACCTTTGGGTTGAGGTGATGGAGCTAGCTAGTGGGGCTATTTATGGAAATTAAGGAGAGGAAATGCAGCTCTTCCAAAACGCGGCGTTTTGCGTTACTTGTGTAGTGTATTTGGAATCGGAATTCTTGGTTTCACAAGTTATGGTGCTCTGTAGCTATTCTGTTGTAGCTGCCAGTTCATTAGGCTGCTGCTATTTAGCTTCGGTTCTCTGTTGTGTATGCTGCTGCTGTCGAGCTGTCTTGCTGCAACATGGCCTGGATTCATACTGCTACTCTGTGTTCTACTACTATGCTGTAGCTGCTATGTTGTCTGCTGAAATTACCTTCTTTTCGAAAAAGAAAGTTTAAAAAGAAAGCGGAACGGCACCTAAGCTCAGCTCCTGCTGCTGTACGTAGCTGCTGTCCTGAACTGCTGCCGGTTGAGAGAATGGCACACACAGTTGATTCTGAACAGCTGCAGTGTGATCTGCACCTGTTTTGATTGCTTGTTACGGTTTTGGTTGCTCAACTGCTGCTGCTGTTATGCTGGTCTGTTCTGTGCAGACCAGCAATTGAAGTGTTTTACTGCTTCTGTCCAGCAACTGAAGTGCTTTGATGGAATTGAATTGTTTTGCTGCTAGTGTTTTAGTAGATTAAGCTTCATGTTATTCTGTTATCTTTTGTTGGTGTCTTTAAGCTGGCGTTGTTTTTCTTTCCTCTTACTAGATGGATTGGAAACAACGCATATCTTTTTAGCCCATGTAGCCATTTGACGTAAGCAATTTTCTTTACTCTTGTTTTGTTTTCTTTTTCTTTTCCTCTTGGGGTATGCCCCTTGTAAGCTGTTTATTCGGTTAGCCTCTTTTTTCAATTTCAAGCTGATTTACCCAAAAAAAAAAAAAAGAAGTTATACCGTAACGCAAGTTGTTGGCTGCCCACATGCACCTCGCAGGGTTCGATTTTTGGAAACCTCGTTTTCCTCCCCAAGTTCCCTAGGATAGCATAGATTAGGTTTAACGAATGGTATAAAAAGAAAAAAAAAGTTATACCGTCAGCAATTTTTACTCGCATTGAATCTTAGGTCTCTAGCTATTTTTCTAATAACGCAAAATAGTAATGACCGAATTGAGATAGAGATACAAAACCCAATAATTAATATTATCCTTTGGAAGACGAAAACAAATAGGGATGGTTAAAATTAACTGGATGGTTGAGCATTAATTGGATGCTGCAAGTGGAAGAGGTTCCGAGAAAGGAAAAAAAATGTGGAAGAGGTTGAGATTGGGTTCGACCTACTGTATTTAATGAATCTAATTACTCCCTCCGTCCGAATTTAATAGTCCCTCGTTCGATTCTAACTAGATAAAAAATGAGTTATATCTTTAAATTGGTAATGAATTTTATATCCAATATGGATCTTGTTTGATAGATCTCAATTAATTCTATAAGACAATGTTTTCAAAATTACATAAAACATTATAAATTACAAGATATAATCGATTGAAAAACGGCACGAACTCCCAAAAAGGTCTATTAAAAATCCGGACGGAGGGAGTATATAACCAATCAATCTATTGCAGCTGCGTTCTCATAAACTTATAAGTCTGAAACTTATTTTGCTATTTTTTTATTTTGTAACTTTTTATTTAACTTTTTTAAAAAACCAATCAATCTATTGTAGCTGCAAATATCCGGATGAAATGAGTTTTTACAGGAATTCATAAATAAATGTCCTAAACAAAGCCGATCAAAAAAAAAAATTGTTCTAAACAAATTTAGCAGCTTCGATAATTTGTGTTGGACTTGCCTCATGATTGTCCCACACAACATGATGGGCATTTGATGTCCACCAAATGTTGTACCCAATAGTTTTATCAAAACATCCATAGTCGGACTCAGCATGCATACAATGCTTGGTATGATCTGGGAAGTGAATTAATACACCATTGAATGCTCCTAGTACGTAGTGTTCTATCCCCTACGTACGTCTATTTCGAAACGCCATGTGAGCAGTCCAGGTTTCGAATCAAAAGTTTTCGGGTGCCAGTTGGGTACCACATATATACCGTCAGCGACCCAAAACGTCCAAATGTGTGTTGGATGGTCCGGGTTTTAGAGAGAGAAAATTAAAGAGAAGAGAGAGTGGTAGGGTGATTTGGGGGGGGGGGGGGGAGGGGGGGGAATAAATCTAGATCGTTCAATGTCAACGAGTACCGCTACATGTATCGGCTCGCACCCCAAAAGTTTCTCAAGAATAACTGCGCGCACACTTTTAGGTTTGGTTCTAGGACGACTTAGAGATACTTTTACTTGCACCCTACAGTATTTTCCAATACCAAAAAAAAAAAAAAAAACGTGACGACAAAAATTTATGGTAAAGATGGCCGGTAACATATTCATAACTGCCCAGTCGGCGACATGAAACGTCCAAACGTGTGTTGGATGGTTCGGGTTTTAGAGAGAGAAAAAGAGAAGAGAGAATGGTCGAGTGATGGGGAAGAGAGGGAATAAATCTCAACCGTCCAAAACACGTTTAGACAGTCCTGATCGCCAATAGATAGTGCCATGTGGTACTCGGAAACCAAAAATTCCTCATAATCACTGTGCGCACACTTTTAGGTTTGGTTGTAGGACGACTCAGAGATGGGAGTACTTACACCCTATTTTCCAATACAACCAAACAAAAAAAAACGTGACGACAGAAATTTATGGTAAAGGTGGCCGGTAACATATCCATAAAACTGCCCTAACAGTAGACGGGTGAATCACTCCACTATAGAGATTTCATAAGCTCACAAGTCTAGTCCAACATTTTGTAATCTCACAAGTCTACATGCGTAACCTAAAGGGAAAATGACGGTCCAGGACGTGTGTTGATAATTAATACCTGCCAAGGACAAGCTAAGAATATTTGTTAATGCTGAAAATGTCATTGACGGATATTAATTATCAAAACATGTCCTTGGCCGTTATTTTCCCTAACCTAAACCCTATGGTACCCTATGAAAGTGCCTAAACCACTAAAGTCCTATAATAGTAAAGCGAAAATGATATACGTACCGACAAAAATGTAGAGAAAACGTACCGACGGCCGCGCCGGGTCCCGGCCACCGGATGGCTGATCCAGCCGTCCAAAAATTTTAAAAAAAACCCGAGGGGGCCCACGCAGGAATCAACGGCATCTGATGTGTGTAGGGTGCTTGATCTAAACACCCTATTTTGATCTCGGATCGGCCGTCCGGTGGCCGGAGACTGCCCGGCGCGGCCGTCGGTACGTTTTCTCTACCGATTTGGTCGGTACTCATAGTATGACTAGTGCACCATAAAATCCTATGAAAGTGTCTAAACCCTAGGATACCCTACCCTACTCTATAATACGGAGTAGGATAGTGCACCCTAAAATTCTATGAAATTGCCTAAACCCTAGGGTACCCTAGGGAGTGGACTGGGCCTGCTAAGAATTTTTTAAAATGGACTTGACACCTTACAAAACTAATTAGCCATTCAATTAGAAATACTGGTTTTAAAAAAAAGTTGGTTGTTTCTTCTTTATATATACACAAGACATTAAGGTCTTGTTCCTTTGGGGGTCTCAAAATCTCTGGACACTGTCTTCAATAAATTTTCGCTTACTATCTCTCTCCACTCATTATTCTCAAAAATCTTCCTCAAAACTCAAAACAAACAAGGTCTAAATACCAGTAGGACCTTTCCTACCTCATCAAATGAGGTGGGTCGTGTAAGACCTGCATCGATCAATCTATTAACTCATGAATAATACACTTAGCATGCATACAAATAGCTTTATTTGTTAGTAGTATATGTATAATTAGTCAAGCTTTGCGGGACCTCCAATATTAACTTAAGATAAAATGTTAAATTCTCCGTTGCAATATAGGACTCCCAAATTTAATTTGATGGTCACGATAAAGAAATTGATGGCGGAACCTACTGAGAATGTCAAACAATTCTAAGCAAGACATTGTCTTGAAACTCTTAATTAAATCAAGACATATCTAATCTGTAACAAATTAACAAACTAAGAGAAACAAATTCAAAAGAATAAAAGAATTACATAAATGGAATTAAGGATCTCCTAATATGGTTAATCACATTAAACCGCCAGTGTAAGGGACTCCGGTGAACGGCAACCACCCATTTCCTGCTACGAAGTTTGAAGCAGTGAAATTAGACGCATCTGTCGGGTCCATCACATGATAACCGGGCCATGAAACCCGGTACACCGTATCCGACCCTGGTCCATTGTTATCACACTCTGCATAGTACGATGTATTAAGCGCAAAATCCCCGGACCAAGCGACCCAACCGGCCGGATCAATCAAACTGTCCATGAAAGAGTACATATAAACCGTCCTCGAATACCCCTTCCACGGCCGGCCCAAAAACGTCTGGACCGTGCCACTGCTCGAAGCCAAGTCGGGTGCTGCAGTGATATTACAATTCTGTATCGAAGTGCCCGTGTTCTGATTCACATCGGTCCTGCCTTGCGCGGTGATGGTGTTGTACTGGCCTGCCATTGGAAGCCGCGGATAGATGTTGCAGTTTTGGAAAACAACCGCGGCGTTTCCAAAGATGAAATCTACCGTGCCGTAAATGTCGCATTCCTTGTAGAATTGCCTGAGGGAGTGCGTGTACAGGGTGTCCTGGTAGCCTTCGAAGCTGCAGCTGTAGAAAGTCGATAAATCGGCTCCGTTTCGGAGTGCTACTGCTTGGTATTTCGCAGCTCCTGCTGTGTTCTGGATCGTTATGCCCACTGCTACAAATCCTGTTCCAACCACAGCTGCAACCAAAGTATTTACACAAGATTTAGGGCGAGTTTCCGTAAACTAGTTAGTAGTACTGATTAATTATTCTTAAACACAGTTCGTACTTTTCATATTTACTAAATTTTTTTGTTAGCGTCTCGTTCAACATTCTGCGGGATTAATCATTCATCCTGGTGTGGAGAACAAGAAAAGTATAAAAATACAAAATAAAGTTGGGAACAAAAATCATGACCAAAAAGACAACAATAGAGTTTTTTTTAGCAGTAGGCATTTTCTGCTGCAGTGTTTCTTCTTTTATAAATTAAAAAATTAACCCGAATCTAGCCGGATTTCAGGGGGAAAAAGAAAACAGAACAACCAAAAACTACCACGTGGCGGAAAAAGAAAACAGAACACATTTATGTGAGGTCCATACACTTAGTCGTGGACTCTACGAGAATGTGTGTTTGTAGAGTGATCCGGAGCACTAAGTGGCGGTGCTCCAAAACTATTGTATATAATTTCACGTGAATACAATGCACACGTGGTGCTCCGGGGCTATTGGATATATAATTTCACATGAATACATTAATGCAGCAAAGATGGATCTTATTGCGAGGACCGACAATATTTATGTTCTAACTGATAACTGCATTATTGAATTTGATCAAGTTGTGAACTTTTTTTTGTTAGCCACAGAGATACATAATAATAATAAGTGATTTTTTTTTTTTTTTTGAAGATTTTTAGACTTGGAAATGAATCCAATGCTAGCTAAAAGTCAGCTTACCAAATGTAGCACAATTGAAAGTGGTCCAACCGTCCGCAACGTTTCTACTCCCCGTGATAACAGTCTGGCCAATGCCATCCCCAATCATCATCACGTACGTCTGGCTGCTGCCAACGGAAACGTACTCTTGATAAACTCCGGCCACCACGTAAATCACGTAGTAGCCGCCTCCGGCGTCCGTGCCGTTTGGCGCGGCCGCCACCGCGTCCCCGATGGTGCTGAAATCCCCGGTCCCGTCTTGTCTCACAACCGCTATTTGGTTCACGTGGACGTATCCCCCGCCAAGCTGAAGGAGTTTCCTTCCCCTCATCGATCTCGCCTCGCGAATCTTTCCTTCGCTTCGTCTCGGGATTTTCAAGTGAGAGCGATCATCAGCCTTTCGGCCTGAACCAATCGCGGAAAACAGGGGATTTCTCTCTGTTAGCCACCGGCCTTTCGACGTGCTGGTGACCCAAGCTTGCTTGTAAAGCGCCAGAGACACGCTGAATAGCATGGTCCCGTTTTCAAACGGGCCTAGAAGCGCGCTTTGGATGCTCGGACTAGCCGACGAATGAATCCCGTCCGAACACGTTTGGTGGTTGGTCAAAACGGCACTGAGCAACGTGTGCATGTCCTCTGCTTGGGAACTTTGAAGGTAATCGGTGGAATCGGTGTTCTGAACCGTGGCGGACAAGAAATCCACGTTCAAGTCGAGGAGAGAGCCGCAGTCTTCCAGCGCGCGGATGTCGGTCTTGGACAACGCGTATGGGTTTCCGAGGTACGCGTTGACGAGAGAGATGAAGTTTTGAGTTGTTTCGAGGGAACGGCGGATGAAAAACCGGCCATAGTCGCACACGGTGGCGGAGTGGTTGTAGTTGGTCGGCGATTGTGATTCGCAGAAGGAAGGGAAAGGGGTGGGATCGCAAATGGCGCGCTGGGAAGATGCAGTGGAGGGAGAAGAGAAATGGAGTGTGATGAGAAAGGAGGAGAAAATGGTGAGAGTGAAATGCATGGAATTGGAAGCCATGTTTTTTAAAACTAGGCTTTTGCACAATTAATGTGGTGTGGCGAAGCTTATACGGAGTATATATTTATGAGGATAAATTCTTTCCACTTGCGGTGGAAAAGTGGGGTTTCACTTTTCCACCGCCGCCTTTTTCGATCTTACCGTGCGTTAATTGTTAATTTGAACCGTTCATATTGTAAATCCCACATAGTAATATATCCGCGTAAAAAATCAACTTGATCGGATTTTGTTTTGCAAAATGGATAGTTTATCTTTATTATTATTGACAGAATCAAATCGTCCATTTTATAAACCAAAATTCAAATTTTAATATATCTATTGACTTCCAATCAAGCTGATTTTTTGCATGGTAATACTAGACTACGGGTCTTAAAATATAAACGGTTCAGATTACAACAATAGACACTTGATGGGACCCAGAATGGACAATGGTGGAAAAGTGAGATTTTACACCGACGATAAATGAAATTTATTCTCTATATTTATACTAGTGTAATTTAGTGTACCCATTTACCAACTGCAGGATCGTAACTATAGGATTGTGTGAAACTCTTGAAAGAAGAATCTTAAGAGCATCTCCTACCCATACTCCATTTCTTCATTTTGGAGGAAAAACATTCACCAACCCATCCTCTAAAACTCTCCTCCATTTGGGAGGATGAACTTTGATCCTCTAAATATAGAGGATGGAGGATAAAATAGAGAATCTCCTCCAAATATGTGTTGGAGTTGAGAAATAGAGTGTTGGGTTGGAGTTGAGATAAATAGTACAATCCTCTAAATCTACTTTTCAAATAAAATAGATTAATTTGATCATCTCAAATAGAGATTTGGAGGGTGTTGGATTGGAGATGCTCTAAAACGCAGTTGCAATTCACTTAGTACTTGAGTGCACCTGAAAATAGGTACAGAGGAGCCGATAAAAAAAAAAAAAAAAGGAACTAGGTACAGAGGATCTCTGGCCTTTGCAGGATTGTAATATCTGTGAGACTCTTGAAAAGAGAATCTTTAAACATTATCCTGCCGTTGCAATTCACTTACTCCATCGGTTTCACTTACTCCCTCGGTTCGTTCTTAAATGAGAGTCCATCTTTAGAATTTCAATAATTTAAGAGATATGTAATCATTACACATAATTTTTTCCATTATTTCTATATTTTACATATTTTGAACCATTTGTATTCAAATAAGATGGACATTTTTGGAATTTTATCAAATTTTTACTTTTATTTTTAGAAAGGAACAATCATTTTTGGAACATCTCAAAATAGAATAAGGGACTGTAAATTTGGAACAGAGGGAGTAGTACATGGGTGCACTGAAAAAAGGTGCAGAGGAGCTCTGGCCGTAATTTATGTGCACAAAGTGATATGATGAGTTAAAGGTGGAGTCAACTTCTTTGAACGGTAAACGCTTTGATTTTATTTAGTTTTTTTTTTTTTTGTGCCGCCAAACAGGGTGTAAGAAATTGATTTTGGTTACTCCAACATGTTTGGGAGCTGGCATGCAAATTAGTAAATGGCCATGATGGGCACCAAGTCCGGATTAAACTATGAACCCTTCAAGATGTTCCATTTGGAGTTTGTAACTTCAGAATTAGTTAAGGTGCGTGTAAAATTGGACACCGAAGTTATCAAAATTGGACCTTTATTGTAACAGTTTTTTTAGCTTGTGTTAAAATTATATGACATAATCAGCTGGGGTTGGGTAAGATCAGTGATTTTACTCAAAAGATGTGATCTTAGAGCTCGCTTATAGTAAGTATACCATCGTTCGTGTATATATAATCCTACATAGTCTCTAATGTTATCAGTTTAGTAGTATACGCCTCACAAGACTCTCTGAATGCTTGAATTTTTAATTATAATTTTTAAGATTAATCATCCGTCTCACCATGAAAAATCGCAAAAGTATGAAAATGTGGATCAATGTTGAAAGAAATCCATATAGGATGACACTAAAGACAAAAAAAAAAAAGAGAGACAATTCTTCGGTAATTTCCGTCTTTAGTGAACTTTTTTGTTTTTGGTCATATATATATATATATATACACTAATCTTCTAATGAGGACCTTAAATGAGGACCTAAAATGAGGACTATCCCATTTCTTTCTTTTCCTGATTGAATTTTGATGATCCGAGCCGCTCAATGTATTCAGAACGTGATTTTAAGGGTACCCACGAGAAATCGGCAAAAACAAATGACCGGGAAGGGCTTGATTTGAGCAGTTTTTATTTGAACCTTTCGATAAAAAATAAATAAAAACTGCTCGGATGAAGCCCTTCCAGGTCTTTTTTTTTGCTGATTTCAATCGGAAAAGGGAGGTCCTCATTTTATTAAAATGAGGTGGTCCTCATTAGAAGGGGACTCTATATATATATATATATATTTTAGAATCCTCTAATCGAGACGAATGGTCAATCCAATAAGTTTAACGTGAATTTAAGTAAATTCACAAAAACACGAAATTAGTGCCGAAACAAAAATTTAGGTAGAACAGGGCCTCAATGTTATTACAGCTTGCCTGAATTTTGCCGCGGTGAATCCACAAAAATATGATGTGCAAAAGGAAGGTGTGCCAACCTTAACTATTGCTACAGCTATAGTCTTTTATGTTGCATTTTTTTATGGGTTTAATTAAAAAAAAAGTTGTGAAATTTACGTCTTTAACCTTCTCATCATGATTTGTTTTCCTCAAATCTTATCTTCAAAAAGCTTAACCTCAGAGCATCTCCAACCCATGCTCTATTCCTCCATTTGAGAGTATGGAACTCCTCCAATCCATCCTCTCAAGCCTCCTATATTTGAGATGATGGGATTTTGATCCTCCATATTTAGAGGATGGGAGAAAATATGGAGGATCCCCTCTATAATACTATTCACCTTTTAAAATGGCATTTGTATCCTTAGAGCATCTCCAATCCATGCTCTATTCCTCCATTTGAAAGTATGGAACTCCTCCAACCCATCCTCTCAAGCCTCCTCTATTTTAGAGGGAAAAATAGAGGATTTGTGGTTGGAGTAAATAAGAATAGTGATTTCCTCTAAAATCACTTTATGAATAAAATAGAGTATTTGATTGGAGATGCTCTCAATACTCATTTTTCTTTTCTCCCGAAAAAGTACAGAGCTAGTACCCTTTTTTTCTTGCTAAGGAAAAAGGGTGAGCAACATAGGGGAACCTACACGCCCGAAAATGTTCAGATTTGACCACATAGCTGACTCGGTCGGAAAAAAAATATTTATCCATCACGCTGTTGCGGGATTCGTCACAAGAACCCTACCGCATCGGTATTGCAAGTTAAACACGGACTGGTCGGAGAGGGGAAGATTATTAAAGTTGGTCAAACAAGAAAAAGTTAAATTAAGGAAATGCCTAGATTAGAGGGATACACCAAACGAATCACATCTCTTAATATTTATAAATTTTAAAATAATATTTTATGGAGCCCTGTGAATCAGCTCCAGCGGATATCGATTGGTAGGTTATGTTTTATGAATTCGTAGGAGCGAATTCAGAAAACATTAAAAAAAAAAAATTACATGGTCCAATAAAAAGATATTTTAAAATTTATGGATATTTTTTTGTATTTTTGTGAGATCCGAAGTGAGTCTCACTGGACGTACGATGGCTTATGCGGTGGGAATGTGCACTTGGAGCACAACTGAGATTTGGTAAATGACCAAATTGGTCGTTTTATAATGAGAAGAGACAGCAAAATTCTGGAGTACCTCTCATGCTCTTCCCACCCTCTCTCACAAAAGCCAAAAAACAATATAAAATTGAACTGATCAAACAATACACATGCAAAATTTTACACATAATTGTGTTCGGAGTCATTGTTTTTGGAGCCATTTAATACATATATATAAGCCCACATGCATTATCTTTTTGTCCGGACGTATTAGATTAAGGGGCCAGCCACCCATGACATTCTTTTTGGAAATACTACTATTTATTTGCACCCTCTTTTTATCCATAGCACTTTTTTAAAAATCTTTAGAACACAAAATTAAATCAAATTTATTCATCAATCCTTAATTCTCTGTATTTATACTGGAGAAATATAAATTCAGATCAATTAATTAAGAGGGGAAAAAATAAGAGTACCTGTGCATTAAGGATTGAAAATCAGTTCCCCAATTTTATACATCAAATTTTTATTTTTTTTTGGCAAAGAAATTTTTTTTTGGTAAAGGTACATCAAGTTATTTGCACAATATATATTCTTGCATTCAAGGAATAACACACCGACAACCCACATATTTTGGGACCCATATTTTGTCAATGCATATACCAACGAAAACAAATTTAATCACTGAAATGATTTTATCACTCTATTTTGTCATATATTCATTAAGCACACACTTTCGTTATGATTTTTGCCTTCCCAGTATCTACGGCAGCTCAAGTGGTCAGAGCTTAGTCGGACTCAGACAAGTTGTTGATCATAAAGAAAGAAAAGTAGTAACAAGAAATATAGCTTATGAGCATTGTTTGACCTTTACACATTCCATCAAATATCATTTCCTACATGCCAATATTGAAAAATAAAGTGAGATAAAATAAATGAAGGGTGCAGATTGGTACAAAGAATCTTGCTGGAGTATTATTGATTGATCAGCTGCCTTCACTAAACTGCAAAGAATAGTTGTGACACAATCTATAGTAGTCTATCTTCAAATTGGGCTTTCTTAGCTCTTTTCAGTCTATGCATATCATCTTTCTATAATCACTTAAATTTCACTAAACCATTAGACATAAAACATCAACCTAATTGCTTAATCCAGCCGAGAACCTGATACCGGTGCCGGGCAACCACGACAATCCGTCAATGAACTGCCTGACAGTGAAGAAACTTGCCGTGGAAGCATCACGGATCATACGGTAACCTGGCCACTTGACCCGCCCGGAAAGCGATGCACCTGGGCCATAGTTCCTATACTCACCATACCACAATGTGCCAAGAGCAAAGTCCCCATACCACTCCAGCCATCCTCTGGGCTGAACCATCCCAGTCATGAAAGTGTTCATGAAAACGGTCCTGGAATACTGTTTCCAGGGCCGGCCCAAGTAAGTGGGCTGGGTTGCGTATACATAGCTGTCTTGGATTGAGAACCCAGTGCTCTGGTGAGGATCTTTTCTGCCTTGGGCTGTGATTGTGACCTTTTGGAGTGGGAGAGGGGGTAATGTGTAGATCTTGCAACTTTGGAGGACCGCGGCGCCATTTCCGAATATGAAGTCTATGGTGCCGTGGATGGAGCATTCGCGGTAGAATTGGCGGAGAGAGTGGATGTAGAGCGTGTCCTGGTGCCCTTCCATGCTACAACGGTAGAAGGCCGATTGGTCGGAGTCGACGCGGAGTGCGACGGCCTGGCGGTTTTCGGGTCTGGCCGTGTTTCGGAATGTCATGTCCCTTGCTATGAATCCCTTCCCAGAAACCGCTACAACACCACCACCACCACATTGAAAAAGAGAAAATGATCATATAATCAAGAATGTGATATTATTTATCCCATTACCATATATTAATCTGATGTGTTAGAATATTCTATAAGGTTACATATTTCTTTATTGTTAGTCTTGTCAAACAAACGGATCCGTTGGGAAAGTCAGAAGTCATAACTATACTTCGGTACGACAATTTTCAATTTCAATCAATACCATCAAAACAAAACCAAAAATAAAAAATAAAAATAACTGTGAAAGGGAATGAAGTATAATAGTAATTAGGTACTTACCAACCGTTGCTGTCCTGAACGTGGTCCAACCTTGCATGAAATTCCTGTTCCCTGTCACCACAGTTTCACCAATTCCATCCCCAACAAACATGATAAAACTCTTCTTCTTCTTCATATCAATGTTCTCCCTATACACTCCCTTCTTGATATAAATCACATACCTCCTGTTACTATAACTCGGCGCTTCGTAAACCGCCTGCGTAATCGACCGGTAGTGCCCGGTGCCATCCAACGCCACGATTGCGTCCACGTGCATCCCGTTGGGACTAGAAACAAGAAGATCTTTATCCCCCTCAGTCATCCATTTGGGAAAATCAGAGCTCTCTTGGTTTCTAGTGTTGTTTCTTGGTGGCTTGAAGGGTAAAGTATGTAACTGACTGTATAAGATTAAGACATTACCAATGAGTTGTGTTACTTGTGTTAGGCTTCCCCTGATAAATCTCTCCACGCGCCTGTCCGTTCCTTCGAACCCTTCCAGGCACGTGTCCTGGTTGCTGAGCGCGGCGCTCAGCCACGCCTTCAAGTTCCCTTGTGAATGCGGGTCTTTTGGGTCGACGGCTCGGATCTTGTTCATCTCGGCCAAGGACAGGGCCAATTCGGACACCGAGAAGTCCAGGAGCTCCTTGCAGTCCTGAATGGCGACTTGCTCACGAAGGCTGACCGATAAGCTGTTGAATTTCGTGACCATCGCAATGGCCTGCCTTGCCTCGGCCAGCGTAGCCTCCAGCGCGGCTTTCAGGACCGAGGTGGGGTTTCCGTTGTCCGAGTTTTCGAGCATGGTTTGGATTCTGGAGAGACAAGACGTTTGGTTTTCGATCTTGTCACAAGTTTGGAGAATCATGGGGTTCATGGCTTGGTTTTGGCTGTTTGGAAATGTTGGGTGGGAGAGGACTTGAATGGAAGGCAAGAGAATGAAAACAAGAAGAAAACTAGGCAATGCCATTGGTAAATTCCAGGCTTGTGATGGGGACATGAAATGGAAACGAACCAAGTGATATTGTGGGCTTTTATGAGTGAAAAACAACTGGGAACTGTGGAGGAATTTAGTAATTGGGGATTGTTTGTTGTAAGGGTTTTGTTTTCCTTTACACTTTAACATGCATGTGCCTTTTTGGCCTTTTTTCCCTATGGAAAAAGCTCAAGTTATACTTCCTTGTGGTGTGGGGAGAGATTGATATTCCCAACTGATTTTATTTCCAGTAAGTCTGTCTACACAGACAAATAGTGCACAGATTTTATTGTGGAGTCCACCACGGATCCCACACAAACGATCCGAGTCGTTCATCAAATATAAAATATGTTTTCAAGGGTCTTTACGAAAAATTATCTTAATCCGATACCTATAGGTGCTTGAACCAATCATCTAACTTTTTATGATCCGACAATCTGAATGAAAAAGTTAGATGATTAGATCGAGCACCTATAAGTATCGGATTGAGCTGATTTTTTTGAAGAGACCTTGAAAAAAATGTTTTACATTTTTTGAACGACTCGGAGCATTTGTGAGAGACTCGTTGTGGACCCCACAAAAATATCTATGCACTATTATCTATGTGGTTAGCACTGTTGTTTTATTTCTACCTTGTTGGCTAAGTAGAATTCTTCTCCAAACCTTTTTTGGTTATGTTCCTTCACCCCTCCATTTCTTCATGCCCATTTCACATTAGGGTTTGGGACCCCACATTAGCTTATACACATAAAAAAAAAAAGAAGCTTTGATCCTAAAATACAATACTCCAGGCGGCGTAATCATAATTGACTTCGGGCTTTCATCGTGAGTTTGGGCTAATCGGTTTGCTTCCATCATTCGAGACACCCATTGCAGCATGTCTAATTAGCAATGCCCATTATTTCATCAAATTGGAAGGTCTTTGTGGTTCACTTGTTATGGAGTTGTTCGCTTGATTATAGAAACCAAGAAATTATTATCGATTCTAAGTTCAGGAGCTAAGAGTGCCAATTAATTTTTATTCGATTTATTCAAATAAATTACCACTTCCGCCCAAGTAAAGATTGGCCCTTATTTGTTCAAATTAATGTTTCTGTATAATTCAAATTAATATCCGAAATAATGATGGTTAAGTGATAGATGAGGAAAGTAGAGAATAAGTGAACTGGGGACAAAAAGGACCGATCAGTCATAGAAAACAGCATAACATTCAATATTCAGAAGAAAAAAGGCACTTAACTAGCGGACCTCAACCATAACTTTCGATTTCAGACCCAAAAACAAAACAAAAAACAAAAAAACAAAAAAACAAAAATGCCACCACCACAATGCCAAACAAACGAACATTAACTTCAAAATTCAATAAAGGTGGAGAAACTTGGTGGCCATCATACCTCAAACAATAAGACTTTTTCAGTAAATATTTTGCATAAGAATGGTGGCAACAAGTACAGTAGTAGCTTTCCAAAAAAAAAAGTACAGTAGTAAACAAACAAATCCAAGATATCTCAAATCAACGGCATTCGGCTTGTCAATGGGCACGGTAAGTTGAAGGTTGAGAGAAAATATCAACTAATCGACAAATGGCCTTAACACGCCAGAGTACTTAAAGAAATGCTTCTAGAAATCCAATTTAAAACTCAATGCAACAGAACGTACATATCTTAAAAGTTCCAAGCAAACATAAATAACCAAAAGGCACACATCACAGAACAAAATGAAAATGAGTGCATTACCGCTTCCTTTTTTTATTTCCGGAGGACCCACCTTGGTTGAAGCTTCGAAAATCATTTGTAGTATCAGCAGTATTCTGCTTCTTCATACCTTTCCTTCCTCCAAACCCGAACTTGGAGTCCTTGACATCCCTACCCTTCCTCTTTCCACCTGCCGCTCCTCCTCTCTTCCCCTTGCCAGCACCACCTCTGCCTCCCTTCCCACCAGTGCGATCAAAAGGAGCCACCCCCGGCCTCTTTTTATTAGACTTCTCAAACGATTTCCCATCTTCAAAGCTCAAACCCATATCACCATCTTTGTCACCTCCAGCAAACCCACTCTGTTGCCTCTGCTTCCTCCATTTCTTGACAGACTCTATCTCATCCTTTTTACTCTTGGCCCTCTCTTTCAGCTTCTGAGCCTGAACCTCTTTAGCTATTTTCTTGGACTCTCTAGCCTTCCTTCTCTCGTCTGCCTCTTCCATCTTTCTCTTCTCTGCCAAAAGCCTGCCCTTGACTTTCACCATGTGAGAATCAGTTTTCACCATCTCAGCGTAATAGTCGGGTGGCCTGAGAAAAGGAAGCTGCATCGATTGGAACTTCACAAAGGCTTGTCTTGTGCCTTCCAGTGCCTGGGTGTAGAAGGCAAGCTCACGTGCTAGGTCATCATTCACGTCCACCTTTTGCTCTTGATTGATGTCAAGGGAAAGCTTGTGTATCCATTCCACATTCTGAGGCCACCTGATGTCATCAAGTTTATCTAGGAGACCATCCGCGTTGTATATGGAGGCTTTCGAAGGTTCTGTCAACTTCACATCTTCGTCTTCTGATTCAGATTCTGATTCAGAAACTTCCACATCAGGATTCTCCACCTCATCATTCTTCATGGTATCCTTTCCTAACCAAACACCAGGTCCTTTTAAGAAAATTCCCATACGAGATATACAACGAAATAAAGAACACATTTTACCATTATTGTTGGATCTGGAGGAACATATTAGGTTCAAACATTAGAGAACTCAACACAAGGAAGCACGACTTCATACCATAAGACTAAATAACAAACATAATACACATATACAGTTAAGAAAGTGTTGACAGACGCAGATACACCATTAAATCCAGCCAAGTTTATCCCCCAAAAGATATGCAAAAGTTTATCCCCCAAAAGATATGCAACCGACCACGTGAAATAAAGTAATATGGTTTTGTACATTAATAGCGTCTCCAGCTAATACAATCAAGTTTAACAGGAGAAAGAGAAAATACAGATACAAAAAAAAGGGGAAACAATTCCCAAAAGCATGTCAGGCATGATGCAAAATGGAATAAAATGGTAAAGGAAAAGGAAACACGTATGGTACACTTGGCCCGGAGGGAATTACAAAAAAACTTGGTGAGGTCACGCAATGGCCTAATAACATAAGATGCATTCACCAGCAATTCCAGGAATATCTATCTATACTACTTTTAAATGTACGAACGTGTTTTCTACTTTTTGTTTTCCAAAAATGCCCTTAATACCTGCCCAATCTGAAACATCTTCCGTTGTGCTCCATCTTCCAATCGTGGTGGCACCTTTGGTTATCTATCACAACTGCCGGTACGTACCTAAGGTCCCTTTGGTTTGAACCGCATACAATGGCAAAACATATTTGCCCAACAGGATTTGGAATTGTCTTCTTCTCCACACTCTCTCTCGAATATGAGTTCCCTCTGCACTCTATTCACGCAGTAGGCAACCCTCCCAATCAAAGGCATTCTCGTGTAGGTGACTCAACGTAGAATTTGAGACGGGAAAGGGTAGGATGGATGACGAGGATGACACTTTTCCTCGCAGGGCCGTGAAGGTGAGCCATCCATCTCCCCCCCCCCCCCCGGGGGAAGAAACGGAGATAATACTAATACCAATCATGATGAACATTTGTTCATAATACTGTGCTCATATTCCCACATTGCGGATCTTTTCCGAGTGCGAAAACCCTCAAAATATTCCAGCCACACCCATGTTTTGTATTGGTGGAAATGCTTCTAACGTGTTCGACAAAATGCCTTTTCCATATTGAATGTCAGTGACTTTGTAGGAAACATGGTTCTCCTATTTCTTTTCTTCTTTATATGTCTTATGTTCTACATGTAGTCATATTGACACATTTCAAAAGTTACATGAACAATCATGGTGGATTTTGATAGCAACATCTATGGATTAAAATGATGCTAGAACTTATGGAGCATTTTTACCAGTTTTTTTTTCATTTGTATGTTCCCACTTCTCACTAGCATGTTCACTACTTCCGTTGGCTTCTTCCTCGTCCATATATGAGTTATATGTGTACTACAAGTCTACAACTTAATTGAAACTGTTTATGGTTCCTGCCTGTACAATGCAACTATTTAATACGCCAGTTGCTGAGTATATTCCTCTACAAAACATACACGTACTACAGTTCAAATCCTTATCAGCCAGAACACGAACTCATAGTGACGCTAAGAATCCTCTCTCCGAGTCTCTGTCATACACAGGATTTTTGGAGAAGAAATTGTGTTTTGATGCGCCAAATGGGGTATCTTTGTTATTTTCGCAACGGTTTAATCTTATTTGAGTACTTGAGTTTATTGGGAGTGGGGATGTGCTGTTTATACAAATGTGGATAAATTGTGGAGATAACACATGAATGGGGTTCAACAATTCTAGAGCTTCCCATGGTGGCCAAACATGGTGGAGGAAGCTGGAAGAAGAAGAAGACGACGAAGAAGAGGAGAGAGAGAGAGAAGGGTACCTGTTCAATTGAAGATTTCGGGCTGCTGCTGATTCTGATCGCATTCAAAACCCTCCTATTTTGTTTCTGAAGCAGGGACATACAAAACCCTAAAACCCCGTAGAGATGGCCAGATGGGAGATTTGTATTGCCACAATTACATGTAAAACCCTAGTATTTGATCCATGACACAAATTAGTTCAATTAGTTGTATTTCTTTCAGTCCAAATCCTATTCTTATTTAACCCTGTATGTATCTAAGAATGGCAACGGGGCGAAATGGGTTTTGATATACTCCGACCCTAAAATTCTCGCACTCCCCCAACCCCGCCCTGAAACCCGACCGGATAGTGAAAAATTTCCCCTTTCCCGCCCCTATCGGGTAACGAGTTTACCCACCTGTCTTTTTTTGTTTCTCAATTCTCAATTAGAAGAATGCAACAATGGAACAATTCCTGTGTGGGAAAAAAATCTTGCACAATGTATTCACATTCAATACATCAAAAAAAACAGGGGAGAGATAAGGAGACATTAATGTCTTCATCTTCTTCTTCCTCTTCTCTCTTTGTACAAAAGAAGAAGATGAAAATTAGTAATCCTATCTTTTAATTCGGTGCAAAAAAACATGAAAATTATTAGTCTCTTCTCATTATTAATCATTTCTCATTACCAATTCATCATACCTATAACAATTAGTATCAAATAAGACCTGAGTTATATTTTAGATCAAATCATCAAAAGAATACGTAGTAATTTGGTGAGACAAGGCCTATTTTGGCAAAGAAAAGAAAAAAAATTGTCTGTATTCAAATATTTTTTGCATTTGTTAGTTTTGTCAAAGCTATGCGGATGATTGATTTGTTTCCTCAAGAGAAATCGAAAAATTTAAAAATTATGGTAGAAACTTATAGTAATTTTTTGAATAAAGACAAAAAATAAGTAAAAAAGACCGTCTAATTTTTAGCTTCGTCAATTTCATATGTCAAGAAAAATCAATAATTTACAAAAAAAATTGATGCAAAACTAAAAAATTTAAAAATAATAATTAAAATCCAACAAATAAAGCAAGGGGTTAGTTAGAAACTCAAACGCCCAAACCTTAGCTTCCTTCGTGGAGGACCAAGAGATACAAATAAGAGTTTAACTTCTACACGGCCCCTGACTTGGATTACACGGCCAGCCATTAAAAACCTTACACATCAGCTAATATGTAATGATTGCATCAAAGAAGTGATGCAGCCAAATCTAAACCATGGTCCGAAGCCAGCACGCGAGGGAAAAGATTAGTATTATTATTAAGTACTATTTTATAATAGGATGTCTAAACCAGCTTAAGTACGTCTTGACTAATTTTGGAACTCTGAAGTTAATGATCGGGCAAATCTCCAGTGGCCCCAAGGCTTGAAATGTTTGGCATCCATAGGAATAAAACATATGATCTCGTAAAGGAGCACTTATTGCTTTTTCATATCAACTTGGATAAATCCCTTGGAAATTGAAAAAAACTTAAAGCACGCTTTTCACAAGAACTAATTTAGGGCTACAAATGGACCGAGCTGTTCGTAAATTGTTTGAAACTTGACTCGATAAAGACTTGTTTGAGTTCGATTTGAGTACTAAATGAATCAAATATGAGCATCAATTTTACATGTACATAATGAAAATTTTATATCTTATACATGTGTAAACTTTCAAAAATACTAGTATAAACTTAAATTTTTTGCGTGTTTTATAATTTATATAAACTATTATGTAGAAAATAAAATTTATTTGCAGTTTTAGACCTATACGAGAGTGTAAATATCTAATATTTTGATTTGTTAAGGCTCGTAAATAAGTTCGAGTTTGAGTGAAACATAGGCAAACTTGGCTCGTCAAATTTTTTTGAGCTCGAGCTTGACTCAGAGTTCATTTAAGTACTTATCGAATGAACTTGAACATTTTAAAGCTCAGGTCAATTCGGCTTGTTTATTGTCCCAAATACTATCACATTTGTTTCGACTTCTCCATGAGTAACCTTGTGACTTGTGAGGTCACATGTTTCATTTCCACAAAAGCAAAACATTTCAAATTTTGAAGTCACTGTAGGTTAGCCCGATTGTTAACTTCTAGGCTACGAAATTAGTCGAGATGTGTTCAAACCAGCCCGGACATCCGGTTACTAAAGAAAAAAAAAACAATAGAAAATCTGAGCAGCCAATGTTCCGTCTACGTGTGCAATTTAAAACCATAGCTTTAACTGTATTCTTTCCCTCCCTCTTTCTCCCTCCCTCTCTCTCTCTCTCTCTCTCTCTCTTCTCAAAGCCTTAATCAATGGACCTTCAATCGACCTTCATTTCTCTACTACTAGGGCAACCCCCAAAACCAGCTGTTGTTCTCCCCACTCTAGCATACCTTAACTAACACCCCCGCCTGGCTCACGCTCTTCCCTCCCTGCGCACGTCTGTGGTCAGATCCCTGTCATCAATGGCGCAATCCAACACTACCGTCCAACCGGGCAGGATTAGGGTTCTGAAGAAAGGGTCTCGACCGTTGGATCATCGAGATGCTGCGGGACCGGTGGTGTACTGGATGTTCAGAGATCAACGGGTGAGGGACAACTGGGCGTTGATTCACGCCGTGGATGAGGCGAACAAGGCCAATGTCCCCGTGGCTGTGGTATTCAATCTTTTTGATCAGTTCTTGGGTGCCAAGGCCAGACAATTAGGGTTCATGTTGAGGGGTCTCCAGCAACTCCATACCTGTATCCAAGACACTCTTCACATTCCATTCTTCTTGTTTCAGGCAATGCTCTAAGCTCTCTCCATGTTTATATATGTATTAATGTACATGCGTGTCTCCGTATTATAACTTTCGACATAGACATCGCCTACTCTGTCACTTTTTAGTGCGCATGCTTGTAATAATAGCATCCGAAACAGCTGAAATTTGAGAGACCGGAGAATGGCGAAGATTGACGTCACGATTTTAGAGTAAGGATTGAGGGTGCGAACGCAGAGTCTATTGAAGAATTTTAAGAGACTAAGGACATCGCGGTGAAATGCCATCTGTGTTTGTGGGAGTACATGGGGAAACAGAGGAGATGTGATGATGTGATGAACGTTTTGAATGTTGAGCTCTGTTGGGTGGCTATGTAAGTAAGTGAAGGAAAAGGAAACAAACTAGACATCTTGTCTTTGATGGATGTGGATTCTATATTTTGAAACGATTTTATGTTCAACTTCAGCAAGAATATGGGACGTTTTAGTTAGAGGTGGCTTGTGATGGATTACAAGCAGAAAATATATGTATTTTGCAGGGATCCTTGTATAAACTCCGCATTTCAATTCACTCTTATGTGAAATTTCCTTAAACCCAATGTTGAGATTCACATGTAAGCTACCAATCACAGATTTGAATTATTCCTGTCAACAAATAATGTCAAATCTCTTGGTTTGAAATCCACACTTATCCTAACAGAACCTTAGCTTTTAAAAATTATCGTTTGGACTTGAGAGAATAACATCCCCAAAGATGCTATTGTTGAAAGATGGTTTATTGGGTCTTGCATTTTCATTTACATGTTTGATATTGTTATTATTTGGACTTGAGAGAATAACATCCCCTGTTTTACCCCCAAAAAAAAAAAAAAGCATCCCCAAAGATGTCCTATATGTTGCATTTGCTTTTGTTTTGTTAAACCGTTGAAAGTTTTATTGGGTCTCAATATGATTTGATTTTCCTGCATCATTTCCTTGTCTACCGAATGATGTCTTATAATTAGCATTCATTTGAATTCACTGTTGTTTAATTAAATGGTCGCTAGTTTTCTTGGGTCTCAAATATAGGAAAACCTACAGGCATGTTATTTTGGTGCACAGATGAATTATTATGTTTTGGAGCTTATTGTTTTGGGGATGGTATATTTAGGGAGAAGCTATAGAGACGATTCCCAATTTTATCGAAGAATGTGGTGCTTCACTCTTGGTTTGTGACTTCTCGCCATTACGAGAAGTTAAATGTTGGAAAGAGGAAATCTGCAAAAGGGTGAGTGATTCAGTGTCAGTTCATGAAGTTGATGCTCACAATGTAGTACCTCTTTGGGTAGCATCCGAGAAATTGGAGTACAGTGCTAGGACTATTAGGGGTAAGATTAATAAATTGCTTCCTGAGTACATGATTGATTTTCCTAAGCTGGGGCCACCAATTAAAAAGTGGGCTAGCACAAATCATGTGGTAGATTGGGAGAACCTCATTACAGCAGTTATAAGGTTAGATCTTAATTAAATTTCCTTATTTAAATGTCACTTTTTTTTTGTTGAATTGAAGAAGATGTCATTGTAATACAAGTAAATCACATTGATATACAATTAGGAAAGGAGCAGAAGTTCCTGAACTTGAGTGGTGCGAACCAGGTGAAGATGCGGCAATGGAAGTCTTGATGGGAAATAGAAATGGATTCTTGACAAAGAGATTAAAGGGCTACTCTTCGGACAGGAATAACCCTTTGAAACCTAAAGCTCTTTCTGGTCTCTCTCCGTATTTGCATTTTGGGCAGATATCAGCGCAGCGGTGTGCTACAGAGGCACGTAAAGTCAGGACGCTTTGCCCTCAGGTTTGTGGTCTCAAAGCTTGTATTTAATGGTGTAGCTTCACCAATTTGGTTTGACTTTTTCCAGAACTTGATCTATAGATTAGGTTATATTTGTTCAATTAACTCTTTCATAGATTTTGTTCCTTTTATTATGATGATGAGTGACTTGTCCTGCATATATGCAATTTCAATACCTTCTTGAACTTGATCTATTATAATGCTTTTGGCTCTCCCTATTAGCTGCATAATGCATTTTGAATGCTTATATATGTATCTTCCAATCTTGTATATTGTTAAGATCCTGATGTTCCATGTCAGCAAGTATGGGCTTGCCCGTATGTGTATAAGCTCTCAGACACCCTCCCTTTCCAAGTCAGTTTTCAAGATATATATGCATATGAGCTCTTGTGCAACCAAGTAGTTGTAAAGTTTTGTTGTTAATGGATTGGTGGACCTTGACTTTTCCTTTTGTTACTACCATTATGAAGGCGGTTGATGTATTCTTGGAGGAGCTGATCGTCCGAAGGGAACTTGCGGATAACTTTTGTTTTTACCAGCCTCAGTATGATTCTTTAAAAGGAGCATGGGAATGGGCACGTAAAACCTTGATGGACCATGCCTCTGATAAGCGAGAACATATTTACACGTGAGTAAACACCTTGATTTTGTAGCCATAATTTATTTCATGGATAGGTTTCTGTCACTTTGTGCAGATTCCATATGCTGACTGATAATGGTAAGAGTTTTATCATTTTTTGACATATAGGAGAGGGCAATTGGAGAAGGCACAAACTGCTGATCCTGTAAGCCAACTATATTATTTGTGGATCCCGTGTATGCTAGTAGATTAGCTTTTCCCGCATTTGGTTTTTCTTACTAATTTGTATAGTAGTTTGTAGATGCATGCTGCTATACAATGATTAAGGCTCTCTTGATGCATTTTTCAGCTATGGAATGCTTCTCAGTTGGAGATGGTTCATTGCGGAAAGATGCATGGCTTTATGAGGCAAGTATCTTCCGTCTAGCATTTTCAGACATTTGAACTACATATTAACGTTCTCAGAATTCCATTTTGTTACACTGTTAATAGACTCTTATATTCAGCTTCTTGTATGTTTGAGTCAAAGTTTTCAGAGGCAAAAGGGCAAGGCGAGGCTGTTGACCTCTCATGAGGCAAGGCGCCTCAATGGCATAGAATTTTGTTCAAAATAACGTGAAAAGAGGGGGATGGTGTTAGCGCCATGCAAATGTGCCGCACAAACAAAAGTACATAAAATTCACTAAAAGCATGTTAAGGCATAGAGACATAATGCATTGATAGGTCCAAATGTCCAATGTTTAAAAGCATTCCAAGTCGCCTTACAAATACACAAACCCTTCATCTTTGCCCCATACACATATAATGAACCAATTCTTCTAATGCATTCGCCTCTGTCATCTGGGTGAAAAAGGCGTGAAAAGCGTACACGTGTATGCCTCCAATTGACGGGTGAACGCTTTTGTAGTTCTCTGCCCAAAAATCAATGCTCATGGTTTTTTTTGCTATGTCTTGCCTCAAGGCGAGCCAAGAATGTCCTTTGAAAACATTGGTTTGAATTAGAGGCAATGCAACTTTCCCTCATTTCAGAAAGAGTTATCTGGATTAGAAACATGGCCATAGTAGTTTTTCTCGTAGTAACTTCTGACTTAACCTTTTTTATTACTTAGAAAGATCCTGATCAACATGAATAGTTTGATCTTCTTGGATACCTTTTACGTTTTCTTTTACAGAGTTGGATACTTCATATTTTTTCACTTTAGTATTGTGTTTGGTCCACATTTCAAACCTTTTTTTTTTCCTCCATCCCATATATTAATGTTCCTACTGAGATGTCATTTGACACATGCCTCTGCTTGATTGGTTTTTCGTGTCTTGAGTTGCTACATAAGCTATAAATTTGGCACTGGTTTTTGTCAAAATAGTCGGTTCTTGGTGGAAATGCATTTGGATGATGTGATGCTTAAATTGGGATACATTATGCTTAACCAAGTAGTTCACTTGCCACTTTGACCCGTCACCGATGAAGGATGGTGGAAATAAAATTGTTGCACATCATATATATACCGAAGTGCAGACCCAATTAATACAACTGTCCGCTAATACTTGTTCAGTTTGTCTTTTGGAACTTATTATTTTTATCGTTTCTTTCGAATTAACAAAGTTAGAACTGTAAGCAGGATGTACTGGGCAAAAAAGATTCTTGAATGGACGAGTGGGCCTGAAGAGGCCCTTGCAATATCAATATATCTTAACGACAAGGTAATTAAACTAGAGCTTCTTGATGTAGTACATTAGTGTATTCATCTCTGATTCCATCAAATTACTTTGCATACAGTATGAAATAGACGGGAGGGATCCAAGTGGATATGTTGGCTGCATGTGGTCGATTTGCGGTGTGCATGATCAGGTTTGGATTGCATCATTTGATTCTGATAACTGATGTTTGTTTTGGATAGATAACCATATTGCCATGTTTTACTCTGAATTAAGGGCCATAACAACCCTCCTTAGGTTTTTGGATTCTCAACAATTGTATTGAGTCCTTTCTTGAATGCCCTTATAGGGTTGGCGAGAACGCCCGGTGTTTGGCAAAATACGCTACATGAACTATGCAGGCTGCAAGAGAAAATTTGATGTTGATGGATACATTTCTTATGTTAAGAGGCTAGTAGGTGAAATCAAGAAGAGAAAAGCCGTCCCCCTGTTCAACGGAAAGGGAAAAGAACTTCGCATTTAAGCATATGATTTGGACATGAAATATGATCTTTAAGATCAGGTGCTGGCTGGAGGTGCTAGGTTTTGATACTGGGGGGAGGTCCGGGAGGAATGGAATTTGCATTTTCTGTAACTTTTGCAATATGGCATCTTGAACTGTTTCAATCCCATTATACATTTCAAGAGGTGTCGGATGGCAAACTTTTTGTATGTTGGAAAGTAAACTTTTGACAAATGCCTGTGTCAGTATCTACCACCCCTACAGATGGTAATTTTTGTGACAAATTCCAAGCTGCATTATTCCCAATTAAATCTCAAGAGAATAGTGGGTTATTTGTATTCTGAATTTGTATTTTCAGCCAGCCTTATACACACCATGAAGCTTGTGAGAACTACCAGGAAATCAGGAATACAGATAACAAGACTAAGCAAAGCCATACTTATCGGTTACAATAGAGTACAGAAGGCAAGGCATGCCAGTCAGCAGAATCAAGGAAAATTATGTTTCCCTTTGGTTTTCTGTAGTAAATTATACTCTTGGCTGAACAAATTGATGTACGCTGGCATTCACTGAGGTTCTGTTTACATTGAAGCCAAAATGCAGTCCTCAGAATGATCGTATTCCTACAGCTATAAAGAACACAGAATGATCGTATTCCTCTATACGTATGTACAATTTTCATCCCTGCTTCTGCGAATCGGTTCTATTAAATTAAAGACAAAGCAAAACTGAAAGATTGAAAAGAGAAGAAAGGTCCGCTAGAGGTGTGATAGCAACAAAATAAAAACAGAAAAAGAAACGAGATGGGGTCCATCACAAATATTTTGCAAAATTACATACGTATAAGAATGTCACAAAACCCACTCAAAATCGAAACTCGACCACCACCACTGGCGACCACTATCACCACCGGCGACCACCACCTTAAACGCTGCCCCTCCACCTTCGGTGACCACTTCTGTCATCCCCGGTGTTGATGGTGGTTGCCAGAGGTGGAGGGGCGGCACTTTAAGGCGGTGGGGGTCACCGGTGTTGATGGTGGGGGTGGTTCGTTCCCTCTCTCCAACTCCAAAGTTCTGATTTTGAGTGGGTTTTTTTTTTTTTTTGGTCTAACAAGCTGCTGGGCCCAAGCCGCCCAACAGCTGAGTTGGCCCGCCACATCACTGATTGTGGTTGGAGGTATGGCCAAGAGGTGTATACCTAGCATTATTGAAATCCAAGCGTTATATGAGCCAATGATGCTGTTAAGTTTGACAGGAAAACATGAAATGGAGGACAATTGGTGGGTGATGAACTGATGGTGATTGTTGATAAAGAAATATAGAGGAGATTCAAATCCCAGAGAGTTTACAAGCATCTATTCACTTCAAAACTCTCCTAACTCAATTCTCACTAAGATGTGGTCAATATCCATGTATACAGATCAAATTTCTCAATAATCCACCCGAAGCTTCTGAGTTTTGAGAGAAACACAAGTCACCCAGTTTTCTCAAGTCATCATCTCAGCTTCTCAGAAAATCTTGGCACACTGTTATACCGAGAATCCCTCCTAAACAATATTTGACAAAGCATTCAACTTCTTCTCATCACCTTATTGGGCTGAATTCTGCATCACAATCTACTGGCTCAGGACGGCTAAGAATGGCCTCCAAACTCTGCGTATATGCGCTTGAAAAGCCCATCAATGCCTGGAACACATGGGGTAGACTCGTTCGTAGGTTGTTCAGAGTCATGGCTCTAGTCACCCGGATCGAGTTCAGATACTTGGCCTTTTCTTCATTCACTCGCTTTTTCAACGCCTCGACTTTAGCGCGCTTGAGTGTTAAAGGATGCTTAGGTGTCAAAAGGGAATTCCCATCTTCAAGATTGAAGTTCCCCTCGAGTTTCATCTCCATTTCAGACAGTGAGCTTAACTCCCTTTGTAACTTTTTCTCGAGCTTGTCGGTTTTTTTCCGCAGGGTGAGTTCTTCCTCCTGCTTCAAGACTATGGACTGGATTGCTGAGAGAAAGCTCTTAATTGCCTCTGATGCAACCTGTAAACACGGCAGTGAAAAAGGAAAAGTAAAAAATTGTGTGAGAACTTGGTAGAGACAACTCAATCCCATATGGATCCATACATCATAAAGCACAGAAAGAGTGATTGAAGCAGATGATCGATGGTTTCGTAAGTTGATCTCATATCCACGAATTGGGGAAGTGAGAACAATGAATGACGTGCAAAGATCAAACAAATGAGAGTTTTCGATCATCACATATCACAATCTATATTGTTTAGACTTAAGAGAAGTAACTTCATAAATGAACATAATGATTTTCCACATAAAATGCACAGGACATATTCAATTCCATAAAACACAACAGAGTCGCACACGGTAAAAATTAATACCAAATATTGACTGAAACTTACAAGTCCGCAGATTGAATACAGTTGTCATAAACCAGGTACTCACACTATGACCGTGGGAGCAGAAAGCTGTGCCTTAGGGGGTTGGGAATAAGTGCTGGAATTCTGAAAAATAGCCCCGGGAGCCACATCACTTTACTCTAAACAACAAACATCTCCTCGAACCCCACCCCACCACCAACCCACCCCCCCCCCCCCACACACACACACACACACAGATGAGTTACATAAGTCTGCCCATATGTTGCTCTAATCAAAATTTATCGAGGCATAGATGAATTTGGTACTATACAGAAAGGATTAAGAGCCATTTTTTAACTTAACCTGAGGATATTGGTCTGTTAAAGTTTTAAACACCCACTCATGACGTTCGAATTCTTGTAAGCCAATAGGTAAAGTTTTATAAACTGTGCAAATTGGACCAGATTGACATAAGCAGCATTTACGTTCTATCCCAATTACCAAAATGGTCCAGGGTCCCAGCCTTCCAGGTAACTTCGACCTCTCTTTCCTACTACTCGATAGGTCAATTCTTTTAGATGCAAGACTAAAGGAGACCTATCGTAATACAGATCGTACATGAGTGGTTGCTATTCCAATATGCAACAATGGTTTGAGCTCCTAGATTATCCTACTGAAAATTTCCAAAATAACTTCCACAATCTAAAAGGACATTCCTCGTAAGCCGATCCAATTTGATCCTTACATCCTAAATGAGGAAGCAAAGATAGTGAGAGGCGAGGAGAAATCACACACGAGCCACAACCCTACTTCTCAGAACACTCTCGCTCTCCTTAAACAAAGTCTGGGCAATACGATGATAACCGCTTGTTTATAGACTACTGACTCTGATGAAAATAAAAACTTAAGCACTACAATAGACTCCAAAGTCCAAGACCATCACAGTTATGGGACCAATAGGACTTTTTAACTCGCGTTGGACTTTTTGACTTCACTTTAGGCTCTAAAGTGGATAACTAGTTCTAGCCAATGAAGCAATGGATGATAATTAATATGACTACCAATAGACCACTCAATCCTCGGCTCACTAACATATGACAGCAGTTGGTTTCACTCCCTCTGAGGCCTGAAAGGCTGAAAAGAAGAAGAGCAAACCATTTTTTGAACTTTTACAGTGTTGGCTGATCATATAAAGATATTTGTGCTTTATGTAATTCAAAAAATGTATAAGAGCTCAAACATATGATCAAAAAGCATAAATACCTTATCCGGGAGCCTGTCAAGGGCCAACTGCCATTCTTCACAAAGAGTATGCACTGCAGATGAGCTAACACTCCGCTGAGAGTCCTCCACAAAGCAGTAGGTGAGTTTTATCCACTTGCAGAGGGCTCTTACGTACTCTCCTTGAGATTTTACAAGTCTGTGGAAGCTATTGTACCAAGACGTGACCTCGGTTATTAGCTGAGATGCAGCATGACGATGATAATTAGTAGAGGGGTCCATGCACTGCTGATTCATGAGATGACTCAACTGCTGGGACATATGATTCTGAACTTGGTGGCACTCGTAGATTGTTCTCCACATACTCATTAGCCTGAAGGTGTTCCAAAAACAATAGGGAAAGAAAGGATAAACTAAGAACTTCTAGAATAGGGAATTTATGTCCAAAGGTAAACTAAGAAAGAAAGGATAAACTAAGACGAGGACAAAAGGAGAAACTAGAAAACAGCCCAAAGGTAGAAAAGGAATTTATGTCCGTAGCCAGCGATTATGAGTCCTATTTGGCAACATGTGAAAAGAAGGCGTAATTTCTTCTACTTCTTCTCTGGAATCTTATTTTCAATATTGCAATGTGGAATTACCGTAATATTTATCAAAAGAATCTCACAAGTTTCTTTAAGGTATGCTCTAGTTTATATAAAGTCTCAAAGTAATATAGTCATGTTCTTTTGCACTCAAGCTTGGCAAATATTTTCAGCATATTACACTTACTTACAGTCATACCCAAATTATGTATCTATAAACAGCTTTAACAGTCACACCAAAAATACTCATTTAGCACCAAACTAAGGACTAGTCCTAGTGATTGTCCAGAACTGTACCCAGAAGTTACTGCAATAAGCTGGGGATGCAGCTCTTCATCTATAAGCTTCGATATGGATGAGCACGACCTACTAATTGATTCTTTCAGACATACTATGTCAGATTGCAAACTCTCAACACTTGATCGAGTTTTCTCTGTCTTTGTCCAGTCTCGGTCTTCATCCTCTTGCTTTTGCAGGAGCAAGGATTTCTTCTCATGCTCCAATTTAGTGACCCCTTCATCCTACAGGACAATATAATGTTACCACGAGAAGTATAGGATCAAAGAAGGACAACAAAGAAAGACAAAAAAGAAACATAATACACCAGTACTCTTCCTGCCATCCTTGTTTTTGGGATCATTGCTGCTAGGTGTGGATATTTCTTAACCATCTCCAGTATAAACACGACTTTAATTTGAAGATGTAATCGTCAGACTATGCCTATTTTTTTTTTTTTTTGCTCGGCAAAAGAGACTATGCCTAATTGTTGTTATTGGGGATACATGGACTTTTGACCTATTAAGAGTTGAGCTGTTTAGTTTTCCTTCAACTATCTATAAAATGCAGTGTAAAGTGGTAAGAGTGGAACTTATGAAACAGAAAATGTAAAATAGATATCAAAAAAGAAACGGTCAACGGCCTTCCAGGAAGCTCAACAAATAACGGAAAGCACTAGTAAGATGGGTTTTTTTTTTTTTTTCCGCAAGAGGATTCCCATGCCACATCAGCCCCTAAATATGAGACCAATACGCATTAAAGAACCTGCAACTACAGAGGTCTCAGGACAATCACTTTGCTACATTGACTAAGCCTGTACAACTTTAGGTTCCTGCCTTGCATGCATTGCACAACCAACACAAAAAATCCAAAACCTACACAACTTCACGAAAAGTTCAACTTCGCACCTAGTTTATGAAGGTTCACAATATACATGAAAGATCATTATCAAACAGGAATACATCTTTCTCCGGGAATTTATCACTTTTGGAATACCATAGATACCTTGATGTCCTTGTAAAGTCTTTGATCTTCAGCATATAGTTTTTCGAGCGTGACAGAATGAGCACCTGGGCGGCATGGTTCACTTGGACCACAAAACTCTGGAGCATTTCTTGTACATTGAAGTGATTTAGATGACCAACTCCACGAAAATGCATTAAAGACCTTTCCAGAACTGTACCTCCCCCCTGTAAACAATACTTACTATAAGCTCCTAGACACAATTGAATTGGAAGAGCAACTAAATGTCGATAAATGTGAATAGAGGAGATATTTAGAGACCCGTCAGCTATATCCTTCACCAGAAAGGTAATTAGAGCTACACACAATGCATGTGGAAGTTAAACTCAAGAGTCAAGATACTTAGGACAGAAATCGTGTATTCAGCTGGCATTGGCGCTGATCAAAAAATAGTGTTGTAATAGCTTTCTTGAAACGAACTGAGTTGAATTAACTTTGTCAAAATGGTACGGTCAATACCAAATAAATACAGCTTTGACTCAGGCATCAGCAACATGTATATAATCAGGAGTCCTGGACTTGAAGGACACGGGTGTCAATCCAAACCCTATTCTGTCTGCCAACTTGCCTTTTACCGGGTTATGATTTGTTCTAATGACCAAGTGAGTAGGACACAAAGGAGACTTCTCTTAAAGAAAGAAAGTTTCAAGATTGATAATAACATGCAACAAGCTTATGTCGCGACCATAACCCAGACTCATCATCGTGATCGAACTAACTACTAATAAAGGTGGAAATATATTCTCTTCCTATTCAAACAATGTAACAATTTAAGGACTTGGGAGTTGGGACCATTAATTAAGGAATTATACTCCTTCAAGTAATAGTTATAGTTAATTTTCCATAACTTGCCTCGAACTCAAGTCCATCGATCATGGCCTTAATATCAGTCGTCACCATTCATTCTATTGAGTCACCTGTTCCTTCTACTGAGACACCTGTTCCAATAGCTTAAGCTTTTGGGAAAAGTTGCTGACTCGGTATCAAAATGTTGGTTCCAAGACATCTGGAGGTCAAAACTCCTCAAATTAGTTTGTTTGTTATGCTTGTCACTTTGCATACAGGTATGGCTTGGCTCTTTAACATCTTTGGCAAATATCCTCGACAGCAACGTTAACAAAAAGAAAAGGACAAAAAAGAAACTAACATTCTCTCGTCCTTTTAGTTTTCAACTGAATTCATACCTTTTCGTGGAAACACCAGAACATCCAAGCTTGGTGATTTTCATAGAGGACGGAGATGTTTGGGCTGTTTTCAATGGAAACACAATGAAATGCTGTTCCCTTCAATTCTAAATAAGTCTTTCCTACCTCTTGCTATAAAAGCATGGATTCTCAGGCGGATTCCCTACAATCAGGCCTCTAAATACATTTACTTCTTGGTCCGTCTTGGGATACAACAAATAAACAGAATGAATACCCTAGATGAGCAATGTTGATTGTGTTTGTATTTGGAAGGCTCCAGTTGCATACTTCACTAATCGATGGCATGAAATAGTTCAGACTGACAGTAGGTTCTCTAGAATCAATGTCCAACATAACTGTGTAAGTTCTAACCTAAGGGTATGACCACTAGGGGTGTACCTCATACACCGAGTTATTCCACCAATAATCATCAAGAATCCTCAATAACACTACATCTGCAGGCATTAAATAGTAGCACTGAATCAGTACCTATAATTATCAAGCAACCTCTAGATGATGGATAAGAGCTGTATTCCAGAACGTTTCAAAATACAGTATTACAAAAGCAGTTTAAAAACTCGAGGATTGTACCAAAAAATGAACTGGAATGTCAATTATCTTTTTGTAGTTAATGTTTAATTCTACTTTTACGGTCCCGGAACTTTGAACACCATACACAACACATGCACAATTTGAAGCCCAAAATTTCCTTCACATCCCAGGGGACTACAAAAGTGAGTATATGACAACGAATTTGATATGCAAAATCAGAGATAGTATCCACCAAAACCAGAAGGAAAGTAATTTCCGCAAAATAACAAAAACAAGGTACTTATTCTGCTATAACTGCTCCTGTCTTCGAGCCTTGAAGCCATAAGTATTACTTACGGTAAGTAATCCTCGGAGTCCAAGTGCAAAAGATGTTATGCGAAGAGCAACAAGAGTTGCGAGCAACCACTCTTGCAGAAGAATTAGAACACTCGTCATAGACGGACCTTGTTATGTAAAGTGAAACCAACTTACTTCATTAATGAAAATAATCAAAGTTGGCCAAAAAAATGCAATGCAAATGACAATATTGTGAATGAATCTCCAACTAACACTAGCCGTAATGGTAGCTAAGCAAGGCTCTTCGTAAGTTCTAAAGCTCGGTATCTTAAGTATGAAATAAGCTGACATATACTAGGATAACAAAAGAAATGTTATTGTCTAGGGGAACAAGAAGATAGTAGTTACTCATTTCTTTTGGATTCTGCCGAAGGAAAGTGTCACTTGAATTGATGTCCATTAGAATCACTATATCCTTGCCACCATCTGATGCTTTCAGGAAATAATCATCTAACTCCTTAACAATACCAGCCAAGGTCTTCTTCCTCCTCCAGACCACCATGGCCATATCTGCACTTGCAGTGTCTTTAGTGTGCCAGCTCACCATTGATGAGTTATCATCAAGCAACTCTACATTCAGTGGCTTCTCAGGAAGCATGTTAACAGAATTATTTCCAACTACACCCTCCTGTTCTTCTTCCTCAAATTGAGATTTAGTCTCTGCCCAATTTTCCTCCTCAATTGGCTCTTCAATTTCACTCTTCTTTTCACAATGCGGTGAAGAAGGGGCAAAAGGGTCCCAGAAATCCCATGTGGAGCTAGCAAGCGGCGGCGGTGGCGTGCAACTATTGTCCTCATCGATCTCTATGATTTCTTCTTGGGCAACTTCCACCCTTTGTTTTCCTTTGTCCTTCCTCATATCCGGGCTAAAATTTGGTGGAGGAGGAGGAGGGGGAGGCAAAGGGGGAGGCGGCGATGGCGGCAAAGCTAGGCCAAAACGGGTATTTTCAAGTTCCAGTGACTCAGATTCAGTGAACTGCCTAAGGGTTACTCCAGTGTTTTTCAGAGATCTCAAATAACACAACTGGGAATCAGCAAACTCCCTTCTAAACCCCACTATTTGTTTCATTAACATCTTCCTCTCCTTGCAAATCCTAACCCTCTCTTCTTTGTCAATTCTTGATGCAACACAACCCATACCTAAAAACATAGAGGTTGTAAACAAGAGTTTCTTCTATATAGCATAAGAGGTTAACTAATAAATGTAAACGGATGTTAGCAAATCAAAGGCAGGTTGAATTTCGTGTACCTATACACCTTGGAAGATCAACAGAACAGTGGAGTACGTTTAATCTTTACAAATTCTGAACCGAATTTTATTCTACGGGCTTTCTACCGTCTTGTCGAGCTCAAAACCTCAACACCGTGAATTCTACAGCAACTTGAGTACATATTTCAGTTGATTCTAAGAACTAAATGAGGACAAGACCAAAAACCATTCACCACAGAATCGGATGCTATATCTGCAGCCCAAAAACAGATCCAACAGGGTATCACAGAATATTTGCAAAACTTAGCGTCCTTTCCCCATCCTCTCACAATTTGTTCAGCATAGAATCTTCATAACTAATACGCTAGAAGCCCAAAACCCTTTTAATGTTCCCCATTATTCTGTTGCTACAAGGCGTGCAAATCTATGGAATCAGAACCCACAAAGCAGAACAAAATAACCCACAGTCGCCAGTTTTCAAGTCTCGGAAAACTAATAAACCAAACAAAGCTCTCACAAAGATTCAAAAATGGATTTCTCTGATTTTGCCCAATTTATTGAGCCAAAATAAGATTTTCTCGCCAAATGAACGAAATCCAGGTCACTCCACACTCCAAATCTCTTGTGTTTTTGTTGCTACATTCATAGCCATTTCCTATTACCCAAACAAACATCTCAAAGCATACCCAAATGCAGAATCTCCAAATTTCACTACCAAACAAGGGTTACAAAAGAACAAGGGTTTCAGATAAGAGGAGGGTTTCGACACAGAAAAAACAAGGGTTTTTCAAAACAAAAAAAAAAAACGTTAAAAAGAATTAAGACAAATCAAAATGTGTCTGCTCAGAGCTCAACTGTTCCCGTTCAACCAGTCACAAGATTCCCGTCAATATGTTCTGTTTCCTTTATCCATTTTTCAGTTTTATCTTAAAAAAATATTCAGAAAAACACAAGAAAAAGCAAGCAATGGTACTGACTGACACAGAAACTGCCAAAAGGACAGAGAGACAGATGCATGGACAGCAAATGCTCTTGTTGCTTTCTGTTTACATCTAGTATGACGCAGGAGGGAAAAAAAAAAATACTCCACCAAGGAAGAAACTATATTAGGGTTTCGAAAATTCTGGAAAAACGCAGAGCACGGAAAGGGGAATTTTCTTTGAAAGCTCTTGAAAGAGAACTACTCAAGTGTGCAAGCTATTGAAAGAGACAACACCCTCAACAGTAGCAAATGGGTGAACCAGAAAAGTGTAGAGAGAGAAGATGTGGAGAGAGAGAGAGAGAGAGAGAGGATGGAGTGAGCTCGAAACCCATGGGAGCATGAAAAGCATCCAAAGCTCTGCACTGCGAGGCGCAGTTTGAGAGTTCAAAGCAAAACCAGCAAATCTTGACAACCCCTCACATAGTCACATGTATATGGGACCACTCGCACTAGTTGTGTTTGTGACCGGGTTGTAAAATTTGATAACTCAGGGAATGAATTGGGATTAATTTACGCATATCCTGACTAACTACGGGACCAATTTTACCGTCCAGATGTTTCAATTAAAGCCAAAGCAAATACTTGGATTGGTTCCGAATGAGTTGATAGCGTATCAAATCTAAGACTTTAGTAAAAAAACAAAAACGGCATTACTTATAAAATATAGGAGTATATATATGGTATGGTATAGTTGAATAAGAATAAATCTGAATATTTGATGCACACGTGTGGAACCCGATAGATGTGGAGCTTGCAAATTATAGAATATTTGTGAATACATGTGTGTCTGAGTTAAATTCATATGCATTATAACATTTTAAAAAAAATTGATGTATAAAATTATTGTACTTTGTTTATCAATAGATAAAAGAAATTATTTACATAGTTCACATCCGAGACACTACATTAATTATAAGAATTCACGAGATAATCAAACTCAACAATTCAGTCAATAACATAAATAAACCCATCAAAGAAAGTAACAAAAAAAAAAAGGAAAAGTCTTCCTAAAAAAGAACACTCGATTGCAGGTGATGATTCGAATTCCTAGTGAGATCACATATCATTCGATTGACTAAATTTTGACGGGAATTGATTTTGTCACTTTTTTTTTTTGTTAATGTCACTCCATTTCTCTCACTAAACAAATCATCTAATAAGATACAAAGGAGAGTGACATTAACAAAAATGAAAGTGTCAAAATCAGTCCCCAATTTTGACTAACACAAACAATAAATAGACCGTCTCAAACGTAATTTGTGGTCCATCTTAGCTGGAAAAACCATCCAAAGACTAGCGGTCATTGGTCAATGACTTATTAATCTTACCAGCTTCGAACATGTTGGCGGGCCAGGCGGGGGCATAGTTTCGAGGTGCATATACGTCGCCCCTCGTGCTTTGGGACATAAAGAAGTTTAGACTTTAGAGGGAGATTTTATTTTGTTTTCTTTTAAATGAAATTGCAGATACGATCCATCACGCCACACCACTATCTATAAGAGAGATTTTAAGGCGCCTATCACATATAGATGATAGCAAGAGTATGTTTAGCCTCAATGAATAGCTATGAAACTTAAGCGTGGACTTTGTTCAATCAAGTTCAAGTTTTGAACTACTGAACGAACTTCTCATTCTTTTTTATCATCACCATCTCCTCATTGGTGAGTGTGAGTTTGTGAGAGACTATCATATTTTCTTCATCCAACCGCATGGAATCCAATGGGGTAGCCACAAATCTATGAGCCCTCCGAGGGGAATCAACCTAATGTGCACAGACGGCACGCAGGTCCTACTTTGGATTCTGTACGGATAATCGGAGCCGTTCAATAATTTTAAAATAATTTTTCGAGTGGTCTAGTGAGAAATCAACTCAATTCAATTTGTGTATGTGCTCAATCCAAATTTTCAATTTTCATTCAAATTATAGTCCACTCTGAAAAAATAATAATATATGGAAGATTGGATCAAACATTTTCACATATTGGATGGATCGAGGTGATTTCTCGCTAGGACACTTGAAAAATTATTTGAAAATTATTGAACAGCTTGGATTATCCGTGCGAGATCCGAAGTGGACCCCGCATGCCACCGGTGCACATTAGGTTAGTTCCCATAGCTTTTTCGCAAATCTATACCTGATGAGAGTATGAACCTCCTCCCAAGTCTCGAGTAACATTTTAAAATGGTCCAACCCCACCCGAAATTAACGAAGTGCACCAGGCACACTTAACCAGAGCACATTACCAAAACAGAAATGATATTGGGACTGACGAGTTTTAGACCGAAATCGTACCGATCGGCTCGCCGGGCCCACTCCGGCCACCGGACGGCCGATCCGAGCCGTTCAAAAATTCTAAAAAAAAAAACCGAGGGGGTCCAACGCGAGAATCAACGGCATCCGACGCGTGTAAGGTGCCCGATCTAAACACCCCATTTTCGTATATATATGCATGTGCCGGTGGCCGGAGTGTGCCCGGCGAGCCGATCGGTACGATTTCGGTCTAAAACTCGTCGGTACCAATAGTGGTACTCTTACCAAAATTAGGTGCACAAAAATGACTGACTATCAAAATGGTGATCAGAACACAGGTGACACAACCAGCCTTGTCGTCGGACTCAAAACAATTACTGTAGTATGGGTCTCTAAATTGTTTGTAATCGGGGTTTTCACGAACTAGGTTTGAAATTAGACTCGCGCATCAGTACTTTTTCGTCATTTTCAACTAAGGATACACATACATATAATGGATACACATGCATATTCTAGCGGACTGTGGTTTGTCTTGGTAAACATACGTATACACATATATATACATGTATTGGAGGAGGACAACACTAGCTGGGTCAATTTCATGAATAAAAAATGCAGAAGTAATTTTTTTTAAAATATTTTCTCAAATTATGTGCATGTGTATTTGGGTGTGGTTTAAGACATCTCCGTTATTACAAACCGCATATTAGTATATGAGTCCAGGCACTTGACCCTTGTATACAAATATATCAAATGGGCTTACTCCTTTTCCCAATCATACAAGTAATGAACTATGCATGTACAAAATTTTCCTTTAACCCGTATCAAGCGACGGCTGCAAATTCGATCACTCTCGAGCAATAATACCTTTCTTGAACAACTTATCGCCGCCCTCAGCAGGTGAATAACTTGAAGCCGCGGGTTGTCTCACAGAATCATCAGATGCCAACACTGCTTTTGCATTCCAATACCAAGGTTGAAGATGAGTGATAGTAACGGATGGAGAGCATGAAGAAGAAGGATCAAGCATAACAGATCCCCAGTCTCTAGTTCTGAGCTTCGTTTCCTTCAATCTCCTCCTAATCAACAAGTTCCCCACGTCTTCCTTTCTCATCTCCGACACGCTTCTCAGTATTGAAATGCATAATAGGAGGACCAAAACCGCGTCTTCTTCAGGAGAGAATTCTACCACCAGTAGCTTCCAATTAAGTAGTGCTGTTGCTTTTCCGTTTGGATCATCTTCTGAAAACCGAACTAGCGTCACAAACCCTTCTTCTGCTTCTGCTTCTGACCGATTTTCATCTTGAGTGTTTGCCTTTTCTTCATTTGTTTTATTCTGTAAATCGATGTTCCTTCTTCCATATTCCATCTTCCGTCCTATTAACAACTTCACCTGCAATGTTCAATTCGTTTCGATTGACTTCTAGTTAAAGAGTCTACCCACAAAAATCTTTTTCTTCAGAGGCTATGCTACATGTACTCTTCTAAAGGTATATGGTATACATGGCACACATTTCAACAATCAAATAAGGTATGGGATCTATGTCCGACATGTTTAGTTTGACAGTCACTAAACATGCATGTTTTACAATTTCCATTTTTCATGAATATGCATAGACGCATGTTTGGCAATTTCCATTTATCATGAATATGCATAGACTCATGTATTATGCATGAATGCCTTAAGGCATCTTGTTAACACCATTTCAGTATCTTTTTTCTGGGAACATGGTCGACCGACTTTTGGATAACAAGAAGGCGAGCTGATCTGCTTTGCTCAAGGAAAAAGCCCAGTCAGCCACCAACTCAGTGCAGGTCACGTGACCTACAGCTCGGCCTTCGCTTTTTGAGGCTTCCTCTACCAACATTTCTATGTGCCCGCAGCACTTCCATATAGAGAAAGATAGGCTTACCATGTTCCATCAATAGCACCTAACCTATGCCAATTTTGGCGGATCGTGCTCCACCCCGGTGAACTAATGCGGTTCCGACGTATCCGCGCTGGGGCCGCCGTCTCAAATGCATGTAGGGGATAGATGCGCATCATTTCAGCACTCCCCCGTCTTCCGTTATCTGTCCCTCTCTCGCTATCTTCCCCGCTGCTTTTATATGTATGGTATATAGGTATGGGGTTCGTAGTTGTTCCCATTGCTTTGGAGTGTCCATTCGGGCCATGTCCAGGATTAAGGAGGATTGGCAAAGTAAGTGTATAATACGGTTGAGCACAGCTCTCTCCTCGCCGATTAGTTGACTTCGAGCTGGTTCAGTTCGTACAGCTCGGAACGCCGTCTACGTCTCTGATTAGGCGTGTCGATCTCAGCATCCTTTCTGATATTAAAACATTTATTATAGAGACGGGGCCTGTGCTTCGCTATTCGCTCCCATGTCTAGTCGAGTGTCCGAATGTACGAGAGAAAATTGCAAGATCTTCAATCGGATCAAGAAATCCCCTATCTTTTGTGTTTCGTTAACTTCCTGCATATTCGACTTATTTCCAGCTTGGTTCTCTGGTCTAAAACTCTTTTTTCTCGGTTCCAGCCAGCTAGAGAAGAGTTGGAAGGGCAAAAGGTCTCGACTGGGCCGCTCCTAGAGTTAGGAAGACCTAAGTCGGATATTAGCTCTCTACCTTTCAGAGAAGACCAGTAGCTAAGTCCGTTCTTGTTGGCTTCTTGTTGTTTTACCCTTAGGAGAAGCATGTCTGACTAGTGCTTTATTCCTAGCTGCCTTAAGACCCGTAGCTAAGCTGGATCCTTGCATACTGACTCCTATTCAAGATATGGATACTTTCCTGGCTCGTGAGCAACTATAGTTCTAAAATAACTTTCTTTGCTCACAACCTTGAGTGATATTAGAACTTCGACTGAGCTACAGTCTCCCCGGACTGGACTACTTGATCACTTCCTTTTGAGCGAATTGCATGTAGAGATCCATAGGGGCTTATAGTTTAATTGGTTGAAACGTACCGCTCATAATGGTTATATTGTAGGTTCGAGCCCTACTAAGCCTACCACCCCCTTTTCTTCACTTGATACCAGGCAGTCGAAGTCTCTGCCACCCTGCAGATCTCAATCTAGCGACAGCACCTGGAACCACACTGCTGCCGCTGCCCTTCGGGCACGCCTCCTACGCTTATCACTCACCTACGCCCTTGCAGCATGCCCCATTTGGGCAATACGGCTTTCGTAATACGCGAAGCAGCTGAGCGATAGCTCTTCGATCGCTATATTCTTGAGATAGCAAAACCCGGGGAAAAGCCTATCTCAATGATCTTCAAAAACGGGAGAAGCGTCATTCAAAAACTCGCGTTAGCTCGTTTTGGATCACCTTCGATTGCGAAGGGATTTGAGGCCGGTTTTCAATTCACTTCTCTCTATCCGGCAAGGTTTTTACTTTGCGTGGTGGGAAGGCCTTCACAAGTTGCATCTTCCCGCTCTGCTATACTATACTAGTTCTAGGCCGCTAGTGCTTTACTAATATCATATCAAGGTTAGGGGACTCTATCATGATCTTACGAATCTCAAAATCTCCAAATTGAAGAATGAGCTCTTTCTTTTTGCTCGCCCCTATCTCATCAGGGGCGTAAGCACTTCACTCACTAGGGATGGGATTCATTCACTTGCATTCCTGCTAGCACTACAAAAAGCTCCGGTCTTAACGCCCCTATTCATTCATGGAACTTTCACGACTATCAGGGCACCTACTGAACTAGATGCAACTCAAAAGAAAGCTCCAACTCTATCTAGTGAAGGTTTAGGCTTTCTTTGCCTCGGACAAGCTTTTTTCTTTCCTTGCGTCTCTTACTTCTGCTTCTGCTAGGTGAAGAAGCTATGAGACTATTTAAAGGCTTATTCGAGCCAGTCTAGTAGGCATCGCTTTCTATCGGAACCGTTAGCCTCGCCCCATGAATCTTTCTTCAGTAATAGATTGACTTTCTTTATGGCATTGAACCTGATAACAAGAATCATGATCGGACCAACCTATGGTGTGTTCCGGTTAGGCCTAGAAGAATCTTGGGACTTTGGAAAGTCCCCGACGGTTGGTTGGATTGCTAAACAAGATTCAGCTGCTAATGGTGTTTGCTCTGGAAGTTTGTCCGAAGAGATTTGCGTTGCGATATACCTGTTTAGCAGGTAGGTATTGAGATTGAGGCGTAAGGCGGGGTGTGGAATTTACAAGACAACGCACTAACAAAAAAGAGTTCATTGGTGTTTATTGGGAGTTGCATGGGTGTTCAACGGGCGTTCCACCGGAGTTCAACAAAGAGAGCTCTCCTAACAATCTAAAAGAATCTTTCTGGACGGTTCCCCGCCTAAGCGAAGTAGTAGTTGATCCCGTAGAGGCGGTAATATAAATAGGCATGTAAGTGGAGTGGTTGCTAAGACCAGTAACAAGAATCCCGGGCTTCAGATTGTCGAAGAAAGGTCCAGGTCAACCAGAGAAAGGACTTCCGCTTTCCATTCCTTTCCTTGATAAAGGGATAGCAGAGTTGTCTTTATCCGGCAGCCTGCAAACGGAGGCTCCTATCACAACCAGCCGAAACTTCGAAAAGGATTGTTGTGAAAAGGTATGTCGGTCTTTTTCTTGGGTTTCATAATTCTCTTATATGAGGGTCAGGGCTTGAAGCGGGGTAGTTGAATAGGAAGCCGGCTAATAGGCTTGAGTTCAGATAGTCAGGTTTGAATCCAATCCTTTTTGTGTTCTCGATGGAGTTGGTCTTCTTTGCACCTTAGTACAAGTAAAGCTCTGACTACAAGAATGCAAATGCATTGGATGCAAACTCATCACAACAATACTTGGACATGTACACGTAACATAGTTCACACATAAGAAAGGATATTTGCTGTTTACCTTTGCGTCTGGAGATGCTTTGCTTTTCAGGTCAAAACTCAGGATTTTTCTAGATGTCGATTCCCACTGTATCATCAGTTCATCACCTGTCGAAAACTCCCATGAAGCATTCCACTGTTCTGAGGGCTCTTTTGGTGTTGCTGTTCCTACCACTTTCACTGCATTAGACAGCCAATACAACTATTAAAAGAAAATAACCACTTATGAATCTAGGTCGATGCTAGTTGTGGCAGATATAAGAAAACAAAGCAAACAGACTTTTACCAAGCGTATGAAGTTCGAAGATTTTTACCATCCCATCTAAATATAACGTAAAACAAGTGGAATTATGGAGGAAAACAATGCATCATTTGAGCATCTGTAATCTTCCAAAAGCCCTTTTTGAACTATCCCGTGGATGTCTAAAGAAAGATTGGAACTTGGAAGAGGGGGAGTGGCAAAGTAGTTTTAAATCTACATGATTCCAAGGTTCTATGAATCAAGAAAGAAGAACTTGCACTCAGTTGCGCCTAAGAAAGCCATTTTGTCTATAGTTCTTTTTCTTGTTTAGGTGATTTTTTCTTTAACTTTTCAGACATCAGATAAAAGTGTCTGAATCCAACAAAAAGATAGATAGGAGCATACCAGGAGCTCGGCCGATGGAGTCAGCAACATAAGACCAAGAACCTTCACGTATCTCTATAATCCTTTCATCCCATTTCACAGCAGATGGAGTTTCAGCACCCCTCCTCCAAAACCCTCTGCCCATTCTATTTTATGTAAAACAGTAAAAGTAGAATATAGTTAGTCACATCAAAACAGTGCTCCCCACAGTGGGGACTCCAATTTTTTTTTTTCAGGATACTCTTTAAGAAACTTTAATCTACCCAATTATAATACTCCATATGATATCAACATTGAAAAATATGTAAATGCGTCAAATATTGCCGTTTTTGTTTGATGAATTGCAGTTTAAAATCTTGCATAATATCCTTCAATTTTTGTAACCAAGTGACCATTTTGGGTAATAATCCCTAAATTAGGCTACAAAATTTATTGTGTAACAAGTTGCATCAGAGTTAAATTGGTATTAAGGATTAGCGTGTTTGAGTGAGAATGAAATGACATTAGTGTGTTCATCAATTTTTTCTAGGGAAGTCAAATTGCATGCTAAAGAAAAAAAACCATCACGTAGTTTTTGTTTATGTAGTACATAATTATCCTTTGTTGAGGGTGGTCAAGTGACCACCTTTAGGTATGTGAAGAAATAACAACAGGCAAAACATACCTCATTCGAACAATAAAACACTCTCTCCCTGCATGATCCAAAACAGTGCGAGACAACCACCGACCTTCTTGAGGATGGTATTGGTTCATCCTCAGAATTAAATCACATATCATGGCTCCTGAATCGTCCGTGACACGATCAGGCACACATTTCAGCAAGTATGGTGCTTGAATTGGGGGAGTCATGGAAGAGACAACTCTAATCTTTCGATCAATTTCCCTTTCGCGAGTAAGAGAGGTTGCTCGTAGTAAGTCGTTCCAAAGAAACGTAACTGTGTCTTTCACTGTACTTCCTTCAAAACAGTGACTGCCACGATCACGAAGCTCCAGCACAACTCCCCTTGTTCCAAATTCACAGTAAAGATGCCAAGCTTTCTGCCAAGAGCCCAAGGGGAAACTGGATATTTGTTTATCAATCTTAAGCTCCTTGTGACACCTCACCATGCGGAGGCACAAAAGCTCACGCAGTGTTTTCCCTTGCATTCCCTTCATCTTTGAGTCCAGCTTCACAAATATACAGACCTATCTAGTAAACACCCCAGTGTCAGTTTCATATGCAATGAAGTTAGTCTAATTGTCATTTGCAATTGGTAAATTTTTAAGATAAAACCTAGTATTGCCACCTAACTAGTATAGGAATTTTTAATCAGGTTAGGCGGTTTCTGTTCATTTGGTCAGAAAGATAACAAAAATGGAACATAAGTTCCTAAGAACATGGTTGAGGGAAGACTAAGGTATCACTTGAACTATTGCAAGCATTAATGCAAATCAATTGTAGATGTGATCTCCATGTGTTCCAATAGTTTTTAGCACTAAACATATTACTTGGTGAATTTTCTACAACGAATGAAGCTACCCGATTAAGCATTAGCTCCCCTGACAAAGAAAACAAAAAAGTCAAATACTGGAAATTCACTACTCAATTTTACTACCTACAAGAACAAAATGATTGCTATGAGCCTGGTCCCTGACATATCTTTTACACATTCAAAATTATCGACTTAACACTATTACAGTCATCACAGTCTGATTCACAACGTAAAGGTAGATATACAAGTAGGGAATTAAAACTAGAATCGAATAATGGAGTATAAGCATTGTTGGGAGGAACATGTGTGTGATGGGCAAAGTGGGGGTCCTACCTAATTTCTTTACCATTTTTAAGGCTAACTCTACATCAGAAAATCAACCCATTACTTTATGCTGAAGAATGGTGAAGTTCAGTTAATGTAACCAGAGAATCTTAGAACATGTACAACACAATTGGATCAAACATTGGAGAAAAACGTAAGAAACTAAGAATAACAGGCCAATATACTGTAGAGCATCAAAAATACTGTTTCCAACCTACCTCCAACAAGAATCGGGGTAGCATGGACTTGTATCTTGTGTTAACATCATCATCCGTGACCTCCCAGTGAATTGGGGGCTTGACCTTGGCAGCCCATCCACAGGCAGCACCACCAGCTTTCTCATATGGTTCATCAAAAGTTCCCTCCCATAGCTTCTTGGTCTCTTCCACCTCTTCTTCCTTGACTTCTTCCCAGACCACCACCACCTTCCCCATATCCCCCTCCATCTCCTTCGCATCAGCCGCGTACACTGTGGGATAGCTCTGATTCATTAACAAAAAGCAAAGGAGGATATGAGAGATTCATCACCCTTAACAGATCTGAGGGCGCATCTACCATGTGACCAGAAGGTCTCGTGCTCCGCCTGCATTCCTAAACCATCCTCTAGGAACCCCTGGCATTGGGGAAGTATCGAACCAACTAATCTGATATGCCTCAAAAGCAGCCCCTTGGTCAATGTGGTTCACTACTTCCTCTCCCTATAAAACCCCTCTTTTTTGAGATTTACATGATATGTTTCTGCGTACTTACATGACAAATCTATGACTAGGCTTTTGATTGCTCAATTTTTGTGTTCAATGTACTGATTATAGAGCATTCATGGAGGTCAGGGCTTTTGATTCATAACTTGTCCGTTATGGCTTTTCAGTAAATAATTTTGATTTCTTCAATTAACTTGTTGATTGTAATTTAAAATTGGGGCATTTCAATTGGAAAAACGAACCCATATCTAACACTTATGAAACATCGGCTAAAAACAACATTGTGCTTGATGGTGAAATTTTCAAGGTTAGGATTACTAGTGTCGCCCTTTGTTGAACTCCTGCATTATTAGCTACTGAAAATCGTTACTTTTTATCAAAAAATTTGCTTGTTACCATTTCAACCGTCGAGTCAATTGAGTCGTTATACTAAAGTAATTTATATATGTACACACACGTGTGGAGTTGGAGACCAAGGCACCTGTATGACAAAACAGCAACCATGTAATTTGAACATGATTACTTCAGAAAATTACTAAGAAAAATGCTTGTCTACCAATTCCAAGAGCTTGGATTGAATACTTGTTGACATGATTATCAAGTCAAATCTGAATTATGTGAAAAGAGACAGCTAGTGATGAAGATAACAAAAATCTCACCCACCTGATGGCTCACCCACATGAGAAGAATGTCCGAGGCAGGCACCAAATGAGCACACAAATTGGAAAACCTTTGCATCATACAGAGAAACCTTTTGTATCGTTGTCTGGCTGCTATTAAATACACAATCTCTGACATATAAGGTGCTGATAACTTGGCATACAAATTTCTCTGCTTTAATACTAGGCTCAAAAGATCCTCATTCGCAACCAAGGGGATTGAGCCATCAGAAGCCAATTCATTCTCAAATGGCTCAGATGGGTACTTATGGATCCAAATGTCCCTGCATCTGATCAGCGCATACTCTTCGTTCCCCTCGTTGAAGATAGCCGGTTTTCCTATGAGCTTTGAGAATCTCGACTCACAGTATCGCACATAACTGGCCTGAAATTGACATGGTAATCGGTTTGGATGCCTAGAAAACGGAGGAAAAGCAAAGAAAAGCAACCTTGTGTCTAAGACTCTTTGTTTCAATGAGCAATGCTACAGACATAGATATCCGGACACATATCGGGACACAAATGCATCCGAGCTGATCAATGAACTGTGGGTCCCACACAATATATGCAGGACCCACACACATCAGACGGCTGTGCTTCTGGAATGTTTTCCTTTTTGAATACCGAAAAGATCCCAAATAACTCCACATCCAATTTGATTGGCCAGGTTAGATAGGAAATTGGGTTACAAACCGATAACGAACTCATTTTCAGCATTCAAATGCCGCAATGTCCAGTGTGGAGTAATTATTAGATTAACCATAGACAATCAATTCTGATCCTACAAAACATGAGTGTGGAAACGTGCAATTTTTAAAACCTTCACCATAAGTTGACTGGAGTTACTCATATATGGATTGTGTATCGTCCGCAGTAAGTCTGGTCAATCAAACATAAACTACTAGTAAAGTAGATTACTTTTCTATTTAGCTTTCCCCACATTTCATTGACCAAACAGTGTTCAACTGGGAAAATATCCATGGCTTACCGGATTCAAGGAATGACAAAACCAGACCAATTCAATATCAACTGGAGGAAGAACCATTGGGGGAGGAGACCCCACCGTCAGATCAGATATCAACGGCATCCAAAGCTCATCATACCTATATAAATAAAAACCCATCACAAATTCATCAAAACCCAATTCGTCATTTACAACTCTCTGATCAAATTACTCTCCCAATGATACATACCCTTGGGTAGAACTCACCCTTAAAAACCGGCTTACAAGAGGAGGGTGCCCAAGAGCTTATATGCACATGGCTAATCCCATACTTAGCCGATGTGGGACATTAGGATCGTAACATGTCACCACGCTCCACAGCCGACGTCCACGGTGGCCCATCACTCTATTGGCATGGAACTCTCGTCCAATCAATAGGTCGCGTCCTCCGGGAGTCGAACTGCAAAGCGGCACCCATACAATCTCATACTTGCATAGGTGCATCCGAGCCCATACTCAACGTGGTGATTGGCTCTGATACCAATTATACAACCCCTTGGGTAGAACTCACCTTTGAAGACCAGCTTACAAGGGGAGGGTGCCCAAGAGCTTATATGCACATGTCTAATCCCATATTGTTTGTCCAAATGAAAAAATAAAATACTTCCGGGCAAAATTTTGATTTTTTTTACACCAAATTAGAGTTGTATTAATTTGATGCAAAAAATTTCAAAAGAAACCGACTTCCTTGGCTTTGGCATCTGTCCCAATCCACACCCCGAGTCGGGCCATGCTGTTAAGGAACCACCTCTGTGGCCTAGGAATTGTAATTTTTCATACCTTGCCTAACCCGGTAAAAACCACCTCTGTGGCCTAGGGATTGTAATTTCGTTGCAGTGCCGTGACAAGAAAGGCTTGTCATACCTAACCCGGTAATAAAAACACTTTTGTGTCATTAACACGGTTGTTGCAGCGATTTGCAACCGTTTTATGTCGTCGCATGACATGGTATGTCACTAGACTAGGCTAGGTAAGACACGTTATATTCTTGTCACCGGGTTAGGCAAGAGATCAAGATGAAACAGTATGAGCTTGTCATCGTATAGTCTATGGCATAAAAACATGGGCTTGTAACCAGGCTAGGCATGAGTCGCATGACAGGACAAGACAGGGTATTTTATTTTTCGATCTCAAAATTGCACAATTTTTCAAAAAAATGACACAGTAATTTGGGACGGATGGATGGAGTACTTGTTACGAGAATTCAGTATTCGGGGAGAAAAAAAAGCTTATAACCTTCTTATAGCTTCGACAATAGTGGGTTTTTGTTGGAGCCAATGAGACTCGGCAACGACTCTGAGAAACCGGAGATTTCGCCTGGCGGCGGCCACCAGATCTACGCCCACTCTCACCGCCGCCGCCTCCTCCGATATCTCGCTCAGGCTTCTCGCTGAGACGCCGTCGGAGACGCCTCCGGCGCCGCTAACCGCCGCCGACATTTTTGACACGCAGGGACTAGAGGAGTAGAATCATAACAACAACAACATTCTGTTCCACGGACACAACAAATCATGAATGAATCCATGTGGGGAGTGGGAGAGAGAGTATGATAATTGAAAAAAAAAATTGAGGAGAGAGAGAGAGATATGGGTAATCCTTTTGGAAGGGGCCACGTGGGGAATTGTTTAGGATTTGTAGGTGGAAGAGAGGAGTCCGGCTTTCCAATTTAATCCTCGTGATTATCCTAGTAACTCAAGTCCCGAAGGTTATATTGTAATCTACGGGCACTTAATTACTCTCCAAATATTTCTTAATTATATAAGCGTCTTCTTTTCCCATTTTTTTAACGGTGAAAAAAATTCATTAATCTTCAAAGTTTACAAAAAATTCTTTTTTTTGAACGGCGTCTTCTCTCCCCGTTAATTCTCTCTCTAATTTTTTTTTTAATATAACTCATGAGGATTTTTTTTCAACCAATATCATATAGCTCATAAGGATTTTTTTACTAATATTATATCAATAATTTTTTTTCTTTCAGCATCGTTTTTTTCGCTGATATTATTTTATTATGTAGCCCATGAGATTTTTTTTTACCGATACTAGTGTATTTCTATGTGTGCTTCGCACTGTGTCGTGTGCTCATTGATGTAGTTGTTCTTGTATATAAGAAAGTTGAAATTAAGATTCAGTTATAGAAATTAGAAAGAAATCGTAAGAGTAAGTAATTGAACGTAAGATAATTTTTACAGAAAAAATATTTTAAAAAAAATGCAAAAGGAGTTCTTTGATTAACCCTATAAATCTGATAGTTCTTTGAATTTGCACCTATTATTAAAGTTACGATATGAAATTTTACTAATGTTTAAAATTTGGTAAATTGGTGCCTGTGATGTAATAATTGGGGAATATTTGGAGAGTAATTGAGTGCCCGTAGAATATCATATGAGCTTTGGGGGCTAGAGATACTAGGGTAATCGTGACCATTGAATTGAAATTGGAGATCCTCCAATTCCGTATGGATTGGAAAGGAGCTGGACTCGGAAGAGAGAGGCTCATTCGGCGGCTTTAACTACTACTCCTTCCGTTACTAATTTAAAGCTATAATTAGTTTTTTATCCAAATAAAATGAGAAACTATTAAATTGAGACAGGGGTATTGGATTTTGGACACTCTCTGCTTTTAGCGAGTAAAATGGGGAAATTCCAAATGCTACGAGCTACTCTAGTTGCTACCACTAAAATACCATAAATTTATCAAAAAAATTGTTAGTCAGATAAGTGAAATTACTTTCTTACTCTTTTGTGTTAAAAATAAATAATTATGGTGTAATAAATGAGACGAAACAAAATGAGAGGTTAGTTTAAGGATTATTTGCAAGTTTGTTCGTTTTGGGTCTCAAAATCCAAACCGAACATAGAGACATGTCGACTTCATTCTTCTTAATTTTTTTGTCTATTAAAAAATTCGATATTCGTTTCAATCTTGAATTGATGTTTTTTTTTTGTTAAGGGGTATACATCAACGAGGGTTATGGAAAATTATTAAAGTTAGTGCACAGGAATTCAAAAACTGTCCATGGCCTTGAACCACAAATGCCTATGACGGAGCTTGAGTCTTGGCCTCTTATAAATAAAGGACCAGGAAATACCAGCTATTGTTCCCGAACTCAAAATAAGTACTTATTTTTTAAGAAGACAATTTCAAGCTCAAAAATTATGTGCTTACGCAAATAATTTTTCTATCAATATAGATCTTGTTTGATAGATCTCATTAAGATCTTTTAAACGGTGTAAAAAAATTAAAAAATTATTTTTCATTTATATTATTTTTTAATTTAAAAATGTGAAATAAACTGTTTGTTTTTTAAGAAGATTTTTGGAACGGATAGGCTCATTTATTTAATGCGCACAACACAGCAGAGCCTTGTGTGCCCTCCCCGGTTCCATGTGTTTAGGGCGATTATAACTTTGTGTGCCGCCTCCATTGTACAACGAAGAAGAAGTCCTTTTCTGCTGTCATGGTTATGGTTATTAGGTAAAGTAAAGCACTATCATCAATGGATGAGAACGAATATGGCCCCCACAGAATGGTGGACTTGTGTCTTCTAATCTGTTTGTTTCTTAGTTTTCTTCAAATATTATGAGTCCTGCTATAGGGACCGATCGATCCCCTACCAAAATCGTACCGATAGTCGCGTCGGGTCGTCTCCGGCCACCGGACGGCCGATTCGAGCAGTTCAAAAATTTTATTAAAAAAAAAACGAGGGGGCCCACGCGGGAATCAACAGCATCCAGAGACGGCCCGGCTCAGCCGTTGGTACGATTTCAATAGGGGACCAGTCGGTCTCTATAGCTTTATGAAAATATTATATAGGAAAAATGACGGCCCAGGACATGTTCTTAAACGCTCACGACGGAGCTCAAACACTAACCTCCCTTATGGGATGACCAGGAGATACCAACTGAACTAGAGCCCATTGACCTGTTTGTTTCTACTAGTAGTTTTTAGTGTATTTGTTTGGTGTAAAAGAGATTTGGTGAAAGCGTAATCTAAAATATTCCACACTGGTTCACGCCAAGAAAAGTACAAGCACCACTCGTCTGGCTCAAGTGCTTTCCCCACCAAACCAGAGCTACGCTACCCTGGTCTCCGGTCCACATTCATGTGATGGTCCCTTCAGGGGACGCAAACCGGCACTCGTCACGGTTCTAATTCAAGATCCAAATTGTGCATTTGGTAGGTTGATTGATTTTTGTCACAAGTTAAATATAATGCACTCTGATCGTCTACTTTACTTGTGGCAAATATGATTCGTTCAACTAGATACTGATATCTAATGAAATTGATTTTTTTGCAAGGGCGTAAACACATCGAGACGGACTCTTGGGCCCTGCTCAAGGAGTTCAACCCTTGTGTTTATCACTAACAGTTAACTACTAATTCTGCTAATGTATATTGTTTGACCAAAAAAAATACATCAAGACTTACGAAATGAACTCTTTGTCTTTGCATCGCTAAATGGACCCGTGATAGGTTCCATTTTGGGATGATTATGACCCAGTTCTATTTCTTTTATCGGCTGATTCAGGTAGATGACCCATTTGATTTCAAGTGGCAATCTCAGTTTCATACACTGGCACCTTGGCATATATAATACTCCAAAATTTCCCCCATCAACTGGACAACCTTCTTCTCTTTTCAATAGAGAATAAATTCTTTACACCGCCGGTGTAAACATTTGTTTCCTCCAAATCAATTATATTGCGCCACGTTGCCATGTTCTATTGATTGGGACCATTGTTTTGTAATGTGGCGCGATGTAATTGATTTGAAGGAAACAAATGTGTTACACTGGCGGTATAAAGAGTTTATTCTCTTTTCAATATTCTCCGATGATCAATCATTCTATAACCATAAACACTTACACAAATATTTACACAAATTCACTCAAATTCATATTGGGGGCTCACACACACTACACCTCCAGTGTGTGGGACCCACCAAAAATTGTGAATGTGTGTGTAAAGTGTTTGTGTTAGTGTATGTGGTTATATAATAAATGCTTCAATGATATGATCAAGAGCCAAAAAGCCACAAGGTGAACCCAAGAGGCAAGTGGTGGACATGAATATGTGTTTGTGGTGTCCTTTCAGAGCTGTTTGATTCCGAAACAAATTTGTTAACAAAAATTACTCTAATAAAATAGAATGTGAAACCGAAATTTTACTTTTAAGAAATGAACTAGCCGACGGACTTGTAGCCCAATAACACTTCCTCACTCCTTCCACGTGAAATGTGATAGTTCGATTCTCACCAGAAGCACGGATGTTTGGTGTGATGGTTGATACCGTTTGGCAATTGAATAATATTTTAAGCTACCAAGCTAGGTATACATGCACTTTAAGCTACTTTAGCTATTCAAAACACGAAACACACCATCCACCAGATTAGATAAGCTCCTCGGTACAATTGCATGCTTCAGCCCCCATGCTTGGTAAGTATAGCGACGAACTGTTCATCAGCAAATGTTTAGTTTACTATTTTCTGGGTTATGGTCTCCCCTTTCTCTCCCTTCTTTTGCAATTAAATAATACAGAGTATTTTATAAAGATAGAGATGATAATAGAGAGGATTGATGTGGAGTTGAGAGAAATTTGAGTAGGTAAAGTGAAAAAAGTGGACTGTTGGGTAGGTAAAAATAAAATACCTATTGCTTGGTGTACATGCCCTTAGAAGTAGACTAAACATCTATCGAGTAAAAAAAACAAAAACAAAGTAGAGGTGAACTAGCGCGTTTGAGGGGTTGTAAATTAAATTGGATATCATTTTCAAAATAATGACGAGTCAGATACTTATCATTCATCGACTTGGTCTGTTTATTTACGTAACCTAACCTACCTATTTACTCATTACGCATGCATATTTGTCATTGTCGTATAGGAGTATATGTTTATGAGAAAATCTTCTTTACGGAGAGAGAAAATCTTCTTCTTTACGGAGGTGCTGTAAACTTGGATGGTCAAGATATTAATAAAACTTTTACGGAGAAGAGTTAATTGTGATCGGTCATAATTGAAAACGAATCTCAGCCATTGATTGCAAGAATAAACGGCTGAGATTGGTTGGTGCTGTAAACAGACTGTTTACAGCACCTCCGTAAATAAGACAGTCTCGTATGTTTATACACGAGAAAGAAGTGGTGTGGTTACTACTTAACATGTGGTGTAAAAACACTAGTTTTTTTTTCAATCAGTAGACTTTATTGATTATCTCGTAGAATGAACATCAGCAGTGGCACTCTGTTGAACTCAATTCGGGTAATCCCGAAGCCAAGTTGAAGGAGAATCACTAGATATATAGGGCATATTTAGCGATTTCATGCGCTACCCTATTACAATTACGAAGAACAAAATGAAATGGACAAGAATTAAAAACAACTACGTTTAGGACAACGAATCACGAATAATGACTTCAATACCGGACAATCACTGCCAGGGTCGCCTTCGAATTCGAAGATGTGACAACACTAGTTTTGTGTTGTTAATAAATGTGAAAGGTCCTATGTGCACAAACTAATGTGAACAGATCCCCATATACAAATATATCCAAAATTATCCAATACATGTCAATTTGCTTCTTAATGAGGGCTTCACGTGTAGCGGGCGGTTTTATATTGTATTATTTTGTCTGAATCTGCGCCCATAAACTTTTGCACCTAATGGAGTAACGAATCCGTTCGGCTAAATAAGCCAAGTGATTTATTTTTTTTGTCTTTATTAAATTTTTTTTCGTATTTGTTAGTTTTGCGTCAATTTTTTGAGGATTATTGCATCTCCATGACGAGAGGAATTTAAAAAGTATCAAATACGGACACGTTAGTCACCCACTAACCCCTACTCGACAGACACAACACCATATGGTCCACTACCAAAACCCCAATCGACTCTCAACACAGAGACTAGAAAGTACTAGCTCTGATACCAAGCTGTCACGCCCCACCCCGCAAACGGCACCCAAAGTGGGCCCGAGTCGGTGCGACCACGTGGCATTCCAAACAGAAGACCAAATCACACCTCACAACCTGTCAGAAATAAACATCCAGCGGAAGACTTATCATCTCAACATAAAAATTAGTCAACGTACTGACCAACCAACTACAACTTCAATTACAATACTCTACAAAATTTCGTACTTCAATATGTCCACCGACAACTTAATTACAACTTAAATAAATCAACTATTTAGTTCACTATCTATAACCAACTCACACATCCACATCATCCAACGCTAACTCAAAAACTCAAAAACTCCTCAACACGATGACCGGTAGTGGACCCACTCTAAGCAACCTGCTACCTGGCAGACCAAAAAGGAAAGCCAGAGTGTGTGAGATATAGAAATGCTCGATAAAATATCACAATACCCAAAGGAATATCATCATAAATGAATTCACTAGTCTAACAAAATATCCAATTGAATACAATAGATATAACCACCACATCCTCCAAAACACACAGTATTAACCCATGAATAACCACATAACAATAACTGAATCAACAACAGCATGAATATAAATCACACAAGCATGCAGTGACACGTCTGCCACAATCCCATATACCCCAGGAGTGGTGTCCCACACACCATGCTCCCACTGCCGTTAATTAGGCGGCATGGCTTACGACATGGTGTGCCTCACACGCAAACCTTCAGCGGTATAATCAACATCCAACAAGCATGCATATCATTAGCCAAAATAGCATATAGCATGATATACAATCTCCACCACATATATCCATATCAATAGCTAAACCTCGGTTAGCATGATATCATTGATATACAATCACCTCCACCGCATTATCTATTTAACGATAATCATGTCCAAAAGCTAAAACACCACTAGCAAAATGTACACTAACCACCACAGCAATATTTTATTGAGAAGAACCATATCAGACACACTCACCTTTGCATCGACCGAGATATGCCAAACTTACGATTTCGGCACCTCCTAATTGACCTGCTTGACACCTAACCACAAGTTAACCATATCAATTTATTGAACGCTTAAACGTCAAAACCAACCCCTAACAACAATCTATAACACCAAAAATTGATTAAAGATGCTTAACACGTACTAGCATGTCCATCTCAAAGGTTTAGAAGTATCCCTAAACAAACATAACACTTGAACACCATATAACCCCTACCTTTGATTTAAAATCTACGACCAGCCTGTCGTATTCTGCCTACAACTTCTTATAGTGTTAAAACCAGATTATGAAACCACCACCATTAGAAAGTACACCTCCGGTACAAGAATTTTGATATAAAATTTGCCCAACATAGAGTCCGGACGACAAAGTTATGCTCGTTCGAAACTACACAAGCAACTGCCCAAAATTGCAGATTCTGCACGTTTATCAACTTCAAATCAAAAACTGACTTAACCTAGTACAAACTAAGCCACAACCCCTACATATTCCGAAAGGTATACAAGTCTAGTTTCAGAATCAAAAACCCGAGCGCAAACCCGATACCTGAGCTAAGAGATATGACCATTTTCCCAAAACATGTCAATGCAGCGAATACGAAATTCAGCAGGGACACACAAACTTGTAAAATCCGTCAAACTTAGACCGTACAACAAAATGACCTGAAATTTGGTAGAGATCATAACAACATCTCAAAGTTTAACCCTGATTTTTCCCAGATTTTACAAAGCAAGGAAACCTAGTCAAATCCACCTCCAAACTCAGAAATTCTGTGCAGCGAAGCACAATTTCCAGCAGAGTAGTCCGTGTTCGAAAATTCATTAAAAATCGAATACTCAATACTTTTTAGTGATTCCAACGCCAAAACATCACCAACTTAGCAATCTATCAAACTCATAAGGACCCAAAATCAGGAGGGTCATTTAACTAAAAAAAACGTGATGCATAACACAGATCTGAAAACTGTTTGCACAAAACCAGCAATCCGACCACAACTTGGTTTATGATTTTTATCTTTTTTCACACTTCTCAGAAAATTCTGAAAATTTAACACGATACAATAGACACACTAATGAACCTTCAGTAAAAATACCAGAAATTAACAAGCTTTTTAGGTACCTTGAATAATTTCGTGAAGAGCAGCTCTGCACCTATTTTCTTCTTCTTTTTCCTCTTCTCTTCTTCTCATCCGTTTCTCTCTCTCTCTCTCTCTCTCTCTCTCTCTCTCTCTCTCTCGTGTCGGCAAACAATGAAGATTAAGGGGAAAATATCAGTAAAAATACTCCCTTAAGAGAGATTATAAGGTGTAGCCACACCCCCTCCCCACTTATGCAACCGACCCAAAACACACACAAGCCCCTCAAACTTCTAATGCATGCAATCTAACCCCGAACCATATAATTCAAATAAAAAGTGAATTAAATATTCTAAATATCCGGAACGGGTATTACAACTCTCCCCCCCTTAGAAAATTTCGTCCTCGAAATTAAAACCACCAGCCTCACACCAGCGACAACCAAACTATATGGTTACCAAAACAGTCTTGTCCCACAACCACATGTAAGGGCAAGAACAACACATATACTATACCACAAACAAGTTACTCCTTCAAATACACCATCGTGTAATTCACTCCCATTCACCTTCACCTCTAAACAAAACTCCCTTAAAGTCATGCCTCTATGCACAAAATACATAGAAAATAACACCCTTATGATTCACATTTTTAAAACTTCCTAGTTTTACATCAACTCTCGACGAAAATAATCATATGAGTCTCGAAGATACCAACTTAACATCAACTCAACTTCCCACAAAGTATTCGTGACTCTCAACTTACATCACGGTACCCAACATGCCTACATATTAAAACCACCTTCACCACTTCATACGATTCCACCGTAGGAAATTTATGAGCTTATCCTTTAATAGAGTAAATTCTAACCAGAAATTCTCTAACTTCTCGTTAAAATCAATACAACGCAACCTTAACAATTTTCCTTGTAAAATTAATTTCATCATCAGTACCAACTTAATAAACTACCGTAACCCCCATATCACCACGTACTCACAAAACATAAGTATAACCTTTTAGGAAAACTAAGTTTTAACTTCGTACTATCAATCAGCACATTTACACTACTTGACACACCAACAAATATCAATCTTGAAACAACATTATATGAATATTATATAATCGCGCTCCACTACCCATTTTATCACTCAGGTATACCAAAACAAACACATCTATTGCACACAAATAACACCTCAAGAAATTTGTATACTAGCATACAATCCAACCCAACATATACCAATATGAATCGTCAACCCACCTAACTTCCTATTCATCAACCCATCACAAACCTGCTACCACCGTAGCTAAACTTTTACTTAAGATTTCACCTCTTACCCTAACAAACGTTGGTGCTTCACTTAACCCACTTTCTCTACGCACTCCCTCATAAATCCCAACATCCTCTCCATCATTCCATCACAACCAAGATCCCAACACTGTTCCACAACTCACTGTCAACTCAGTACTACCCCCGAATTCTGTTTCAGAAACCCGAACTCAGTTCTGTTGTAACGTGTCCCTTCAAAACAAGGTTAGTCCACAACATAAATATCATTGATGGCATGCGAATATGACTATATGCAAGACATGTCGTGATTTGATAGGCACGTTGCCTATTTCATCCCAACACCATTGACACTCCAGTCGACTGGACTGACTCTGACCCAAAGCCATAATGCATGATCATGTTATCAAATCAAATAACAAATAAAAGTTATACCTGTTCCATTCTCTCAGAATGGTTTCCAAGAACACCTGCAATCTGCCCCAGTTTCACTTCTGCGAAGTTAACCCATTTCTCATCTGACCCTTGCAACTGTTTATAGACATTGCTCACTTTCTCAACACAATTCAATCCCAGTCAAACCTGTACCTCTCCTACTTGCATCATTCGAACCCTGTTAAACAAATTAGAGCCTAAGACACAGCTCCCCCTTTGTAAAACCCAAATATCCATAGTTACCATTTGTATCTGCCCCCATCTTCCAACTAACTTCCATTGCCCTCAATGCGACTCTCAATCCCTTCCAAACCCACCACTTCTAACCATTAGACAACTATTGCACCCATTAACGCTACACTCGACAACTAACTCACCAAACTTTTCTCACTCATCCGCACAGGTGATAAAATATCAAATTATACTTACCCTCACCTATCCCCTCACAGATAACCAAAACCATATACTAGTTTACACAGAACCAATAAAATCATCTTCACATAACATAAATTCATTATGCTTTACATCCACTCATATACATCAACTTATAACACTTGCGCCCACATACTCACACCACACGTATACACATATTCAAACCCCTTGTCGCACGTTAACCTCCTTGCAATATTATAACCTACTATTCACGCTACAAAAAGTAAGTGACGTAAGCTTGCTCACCCTTTTTTTTAAACATACTTGGAAACCTAAATTGTACCCTTCCAAATTCTCACTATCAAGTAAAAATTCATCTTAAGATACGTTACGGTCCTTTCAACACCAAAAAAATGGATTTATGTTCCTCGACTACTAAGTACAATTTTTTTCCAAACCTTTTCAAAGAATACAAAACCCTTTTGTACATGCTTTCAATTTTTAAACAATGTACTACATACCACTTCTATAATACCATACGAGCCACTTAAGCATACACGACCAGATGCAAGTAGTACATATATACACATTCACTACTTATTCGAGTCCCTATAAGTAACATCATAACGTTACCAAATATACCTACTCCACGCTACACCATCATTTATAAGATTCTCAACTTCCATTTTATTTGATTCTTTCAACTAAACGAAAGTATTCACATCCCCACATCATTTCCTTAGGCACTATGCCCAAAAACATTACTACACTAGATGTATACATACCCACAATTTTTTTTTATAGAAAGTTCAAAGTTCTCCACACATCTTTAACACGTTTCACAAGTTTTTAACTTTTATAACAGTTAATACTTCCCACACCACCGATGGATAACAACCATCCTAAACCTTGTATTTAGCAATACATTAATCTCTATTTGAGAGTTATCCCTTCTCGTGCACATAACACACACGTATCCGATCACATATCAATGAAGCATCATAGCTTCTAAAGACACACCCATTTTCTCAACTACACTAAACGGTTACAAATGTGAACGAGTACCATTAAGACTATTAGGTATTTTCATATTCGCGTCACCCCACAAGTTTCACACTTCTTTCAATATCCTCCCAATTTACTACGAAACCTACAATTTCGACGCTAACATTTCAACTTCAAAATGAACCCTCTCTAACGCGTAGCTCCCAACTCTCAAGAATCTTCCCACCGCCAACTTACACTATAGCAAGGTTGACATACCACATAGCAATACAACCTTCTCACTACACATAAACTACATCTTACAAAAGCACATAATTACTCTAAGTGCACAATAAGCATTAATAACATGGTACTTAGGTTTAACCCTACATTCATTGCCATTTACACCTGACGTCAATCAATATTGAAAATACCTATCTCCTTCACACGCATAAGCACATACTCTCCATAACGCCATGAACCCTCAATCTATTTACCTCCAGACACAGAACACAACCCACATACAACACCGCCAGTGCCAGCACAATCTGCCATGGAACAATTACCATTTGCTGCTCCAAGAACTGAGTCACACCAATAACCTGTTTCAACAATTCAAACCACTAACAACATAGTGCTAAGTATCAAATACGGACACGTTAGTCACCCACTAACCCCTACTCGACAGACACAACACCATATGGTCCACTACCAAAACCCCAATCGACTCTCAACACAGAGACTAGAAAGTACTAGCTCTGATACCAAGCTGTCACGCCCCGCCCCGCAAACGGCACCCAAAGTGGGCCCGAGTCGGTGCGACCACGTGGCATTCCAAACAGAAGACCAAATCACACCTCACAACCTGTCAGAAATAAACATCCAGCGGAAGACTTATCATCTCAACATAAAAATTAGTCAACGTACTGACCAACCAACTACAACTTCAATTACAATACTCTACAAAATTTCGTACTTCAATATGTCCACCGACAACTTAATTACAACTTAAATAAATCAACTATTTAGTTCACTATCTATAACCAACTCACACATCCACATCATCCAACGCTAACTCAAAAACTCAAAAACTCCTCAACACGATGACCGGTAGTGGACCCACTCTAAGCAACCTGCTACCTGGCAGACCAAAAAGGAAAGCCAGAGTGTGTGAGATATAGAAATGCTCGATAAAATATCACAATACCCAAAGGAATATCATCATAAATGAATTCACTAGTCTAACAAAATATCCAATTGAATACAATAGATATAACCACCACATCCTCCAAAACACACAGTATTAACCCATGAATAACCACATAACAATAACTGAATCAACAACAGCATGAATATAAATCACACAAGCATGCAGTGACACGTCTGCCACAATCCCATATACCCCAGGAGTGGTGTCCCACACACCATGCTCCCACTGCCGTTAATTAGGCGGCATGGCTTACGACATGGTGTGCCTCACACGCAAACCTTCAGCGGTATAATCAACATCCAACAAGCATGCATATCATTAGCCAAAATAGCATATAGCATGATATACAATCTCCACCACATATATCCATATCAATAGCTAAACCTCGGTTAGCATGATATCATTGATATACAATCACCTCCACCGCATTATCTATTTAACGATAATCATGTCCAAAAGCTAAAACACCACTAGCAAAATGTACACTAACCACCACAGCAATATTTTATTGAGAAGAACCATATCAGACACACTCACCTTTGCATCGACCGAGATATGCCAAACTTACGATTTCGGCACCTCCTAATTGACCTGCTTGACACCTAACCACAAGTTAACCATATCAATTTATTGAACGCTTAAACGTCAAAACCAACCCCTAACAACAATCTATAACACCAAAAATTGATTAAAGATGCTTAACACGTACTAGCATGTCCATCTCAAAGGTTTAGAAGTATCCCTAAACAAACATAACACTTGAACACCATATAACCCCTACCTTTGATTTAAAATCTACGACCAGCCTGTCGTATTCTGCCTACAACTTCTTATAGTGTTAAAACCAGATTATGAAACCACCACCATTAGAAAGTACACCTCCGGTACAAGAATTTTGATATAAAATTTGCCCAACATAGAGTCCGGACGACAAAGTTATGCTCGTTCGAAACTACACAAGCAACTGCCCAAAATTGCAGATTCCGCACGTTTATCAACTTCAAATCAAAAACTGACTTAACCTAGTACAAACTAAGCCACAACCCCTACATATTCCGAAAGGTATACAAGTCTAGTTTCAGAATCAAAAACCCGAGCGCAAACCCGATACCTGAGCTAAGAGATATGACCATTTTCCCAAAACATGTCAATGCAGCGAATACGAAATTCAGCAGGGACACACAAACTTGTAAAATCCGTCAAACTTAGACCGTACAACAAAATGACCTGAAATTTGGTAGAGATCATAACAACATCTCAAAGTTTAACCCTGATTTTTCCCAGATTTTACAAAGCAAGGAAACCTAGTCAAATCCACCTCCAAACTCAGAAATTCTGTGCAGTGAAGCACAATTTCCAGCAGAGTAGTCCGTGTTCGAAAATTCATTAAAAATCGAATACTCAATACTTTTTAGTGATTCCAACGCCAAAACATCACCAACTTAGCAATCTATCAAACTCATAAGGACCCAAAATCAGGAGGGTCATTTAACTAAAAAAAACGTGATGCATAACACAGATCTGAAAACTGTTTGCACAAAACCAGCAATCCGACCACAACTTGGTTTATGATTTTTATCTTTTTTCACACTTCTCAGAAAATTCTGAAAATTTAACACGATACAATAGACACACTAATAAACCTTCAGTAAAAATACCAGAAATTAACAAGCTTTTTAGGTACCTTGAATAATTTCGTGAAGAGCAGCTCTGCACCTATTTTCTTCTTCTTTTTCCTCTTCTCTTCTTCTCATCCGTTTCTCTCTCTCTCTCTCTCTCTCTCTCTCTCTCTCTCGTGTCGGCAAACAATGAAGATTAAGGGGAAAATATCAGTAAAAATACTCCCTTAAGAGAGATTATAAGGTGTAGCCACACCCCCTCCCCACTTATGCAACCGACCCAAAACACACACAAGCCCCTCAAACTTCTAATGCATGCAATCTAACCCCGAACCATATAATTCAAATAAAAAGTGAATTAAATATTCTAAATATCCGGAACGGGTATTACAAATACAGAGTATTTTATAAAGATAGAGATGATAATAGAGAGGACTGATGTGGAGTTGAGAGAAATTTGAGTAGGTAAAGTGAAAAAAGTGGACTGTTGGGTAGGTAAAAATAAAATACCTATTGCTTGGTGTACATGCCCTTAGAAGTAGACTAAACATCTATCGAGTAAAAAAAACAAAAACAAAGTAGAGGTGAACTAGCGCGTTTGAGGGGTTGTAAATTAAATTGGATATCATTTTCAAAATAATGACGAGTCAGATACTTATCATTCATCGACTTGGTCTGTTTATTTACGTAACCTAACCTACCTATTTACTCATTACGCATGCATATTTGTCATTGTCGTATAGGAGTATATGTTTATGAGAAAATCTTCTTTACGGAGAGAGAAAATCTTCTTCTTTACGGAGGTGCTGTAATCTTGGATGGTCAAGATATTAATAAAACTTTTACGGAGAAGAGTTAATTGTGATCGGTCATAATTGAAAACGAATCTCAGCCATTGATTGCAAGAATAAACGGCTGAGATTGGTTGGTGCTGTAAACAGACTGTTTACAGCACCTCCGTAAATAAGACAGTCTCGTATGTTTATACACGAGAAAGAAGTGGTGTGGTTACTACTTAACATGTGGTGTAAAAACACTAGTTTTTTTTTCAATCAGTAGACTTTATTGATTAACTCGTAGAATGAACATCAGCAGTGGCACTCTGTTGAACTCAATTCGGGTAATCCCCAAGCCAAGTTGAAGGAGAATCACTAGATATATAGGGCATATTTAGCGATTTCATGCGCTACCCTATTACAATTACGATGAACAAAATGAAATGGACAAGAATTAAAAACAACTACGTTTAGGACAACGAATCACGAATAATGACTTCAATACTGGACAATCACTTCCAGGGTCGCCTTCGAATTCGAAGATGTGACAACACTAGTTTTGTGTTGTTAATAAATGTGAAAGGTCTATCTATGTGCACAAACTAATGTGAACAGATCCCCATATACAAATATATCCAAAATTATCCAATACATGTCAATTTGCATCTTAATGAGGGCTTCACGTGTAGCGGGTGGTTTTATATAGTATTATTTTGTCTAAATCTGCGCACATAAATTTTTGCACCTATCACTGCCCAAATAAAGTTTCGGCCGTTCAAAAAAATAATAAAATCATTGCCCTAATGGAGTAACGAATCGGGTAATTAAGTCTGATCCATTGCACTCTTGAGACGAGTTAAATTGACTTACGATGCATTATGAATCTCTCTCTTATAGTACATATTAAAACAAATCTGTGAAGTGGTTCGGAACATCCACATTTTCCATTTATCTTAGTACTATCATTTTATGGTTTTATTCTACACTTCACTAGTTGGACCAGTTTGGGCTTGACCTTTTTTTTGTTGAACAGTTTGGGCTTAACCAATTGTTTTAGGTCCATTGGTTCTTGAGCTTGGGCTCTTATTTTTCTTGTAGCCCACTTGTATATTTAGTTGGAGCTTGGGCTCTTAGAGCATCCGCAATGGTAATAATCAAAACTAATAATCAAAGGGAGGTGATTTTGGCACTCCAAATTTAGCCAATAGCACTCCACTTTTAGTTTTATTTTCTCACATGATTAACATATAAAGTGGAGTGCCAGTGGTAAAAACTGGAGTGCCAAAATCAATTTCCTAATCAAAATGTATCAGCATTTGATTATCCATTTAATCCATAATTAAACTTAGGCTCCATCCCGCTTTCTTTTTAAACCTTCTTTTTTCAAAAAGAAGGTAATTTTAAGCTCAAATATAATGAAAATTAGAAATAATTTTTTAAATTTTTTTTTCACCATTTAATAGATCTCAATAAGATCTATCAAACAAGATCCATATTGGTAGAAAAATTATTTGCGTAAACACATGATTTTTGAGCTTGAAATTACCTTCCTATTCTAAAAGTTCCTTTTTGGAGAAAGTGGAACGGCACCATAACAACCTTTACCTCCACATTGGTTATTTTTTCATCCCTAACAAAAAAAACCCCACAATACACAATGCACATTTGTTGAATCGCTAACGAGTTCTAATCACGCATCTGACCACACCAAATTATTCATCTCGATGAGACAATTCTAATGTGAGGTGTTTTTTAGTTATTGAGTTTTGGTTATTAGTAAAAATTGTTAAGTTTGGTTATGGAATGGGTGGAATTTGGTTATTTTCTAAAAGACTTGTAACTTTGCTTATTACAATGTGAGGTGTTTTTTGAGCATTATTGTTAAATTTGCTTATCCACACTCATTTGCTTATTACAATAGGGATGCTTTTAATTTGCAATTTTGCCCAATATTTGCACCGGGTTGCTAGCTAGCTGTTGAAGCAAGCTTTTGTTAACGGGGGACTATTATAGAGGTTACTGATGACAATCACAAGAGAACAAAAAGGAAGAAGATGAAGGTAAAATTGGAAATGGACCGGAGGGAATACCATAATAGTTTTTTTTTGTTTGTTTGTTTGTTCTGTGTACAGAACGGGCATAACGCTACTTGATAAAAAAATAGCTTAATATTATTTTTCGATCACATTAGTTTTTTTTTTTTGCCCTGTGTACGGAACGGGCATAACGCTATTTGATAAAAAGACAACTTAATATTATTTTTTCGATCTCGTGTTCGATGCACGGAAACATTGGTTTCATTTTATTCATTAAACGACATATGTGTAGTCAAAATTGAATTTAAGGTATTTTAATTACTCCCTGTTTGGGTGTTTTTTGGGTTTTCTTTTTGTATCATTTTTATTAATGAGATATGAAAATCCTTTCTTTTTTGTTGATAATAAAAAAAGAAGAAGAAGAGATGTCTCTGAGTAGAAGACAAGCTCCTTGAGCTGATTTCATTGTGTTTTGAAAAAGGCAAGGTGTTTGGATAATGTTTGACTTCTTTTGGCATTTGGTAAATGCCTTAAATTTGACGGGTATGACATGCAGACAAAGACAAACATTATGGAACAGATGAAGTATATTTTAACCGCGATAGAGAGTCAATTTCAAAGGTGAAAGATGGTAAAATGGAGATTTTTTCTTGAAAAATTGCTCCAACAAAGTAGGCATCGGTCTGGCTACTCTAAGCCCTAAGGAAAGGTCTTTTGGACAAATTGTTTCGTTGACTTTTTTTTGTTGGTCTTCTTTGAGCATATTAAAAAGACTAATGCCTTGTTCTCTTTGCTTTTCAAAAAGCATTACCAAACACAACACAAATGTTTGGACTACATGTAAATAGCTTGTCTGCATGTCATACCCGTCAAATTTAAGACATTTACCATGGCTTAGAGTAGCGAGATCGATGCCTACTTTTTTGGAGCAATTTTTCAAGAAAAAATCTCCATTTTACCTTCTTTCATCTTTGAAATTGACTCTCTATCATGGTTAAAATATACTCCATTCGTTCCATAATGTTTGACTGGTTCGAAAAATAATGACGTAAAAATAATACAACTTTTGCAAGAAAAAATCAAGTTTTTTTCAATCATTTACTAGATAACGATGAGTTTTTTCAATTTATGAAAAATTTTGAATTTTTTCTTGAAAGAAATGCATTATTTTTTAGTCCTCATCTTTCGGTTTGATCTGGTAATGGTTTGATCTGGTTTTTAAAGAGAACCGGTTCGATTTTCTTTTTAGGCTAATTTCGGTTTCGATTTTATATTTAATACTCCCTCCGTCCCAATTTGTTTGTCCAACCTCAAAAATTCAACTTTTTTAGGGAACACAATCATTACACCTAAAAAGATATAACTTTCCACATTTACCCTCAACTTTTTTACAAAAGTTACTTTATTCTACTAAAGAAAGGGCAAAAAAGAAAAATTGAAGTCAAATGAACAAATATTTTGGGACACTTAAAAGTCAAAAAGTGGACAAACAAATCTGGACGGAGGGAGTATGTACGAACAAAAAATATGTATTCTAGATACTCTTGACTACTTATGTGCCATAAAATTCCGGGTCTGTTTGTGTGCACTTGTTTGCTACACCTTATAACAAGGTTCATTTGAGACTGTTGTACAACTAGTATTGAGATTGATGAGAAACTTTTATGTATACCGGGGTGGTATCCCCTCTGATCTATTTCGTATTTTTCGATCATATTTTGATGATCGGATCCGTTCATTTTGTAGAGTTCGGCGAGAACCTTCAAACATACCGAAAATCATGTTCATCAAATTTTAATAGGTACATGATCGGCACACATGAAAATTGAAGAAAACCAAAACTGGATCCAAAAACACACTGAATCGGAACCCGGTTTTGATTTTTTTTCCCCATTTTCACGTGTGCCGATTATCTATCAAATAATGTCCGATGAACACGATTTTTGAAATTATTAAAGTATTTGTCGAACTCGACAAGATTAACGGAGCCGATCATCAAAATATGATACTCCCTCCGTCCCTTTTTAAATGTCCTGCTTCGTAACTCCAACTTATTAAAAAGACATCATCATTATACCTTTCACATCAACTTTTTCCTCCACTTTCCCTACTTACCCATCATCATTACACTTTTACTTACTAACTTTTCAAAATGGAATCTACTTTTAGGGACAAAATAGACAATTCACCAACTTTTATCCACTAACTTTACAAAATGGACACTTATTAAGGGACAGCCCAAAATGGAATACCGGACTGTAATAAAGGGACGGAGGGAGTAAAAATTGGCCAGAAAATAAAAAACGGACCGGAGGAATCCCCATGGGGTTGGTATCCCCGGAATGCATAAAAGTTTCTCGAGATTGAGACCGTTGTACTTACTCTGTACCAAATTACCAATCACAAGGTTCTAAACGCACCCACCACAGTGTAATAAAACCCTTCCGCGACTGTCAAAGAAGTTCTTGTCCACGAGTGCGCCGAACACATTTGTGAGTGCATTTAGAAACTCCCTTACAACCCCTTGTAATAAAACAAACTCCCATCCCACACTGGGACAAAAAGTGTGACCGATACGAGTAATCCTCTTGACATCACGTAGAGTAAAATTGACGGAGGAGAGGTCCAGATCTCAGCTGAATGGAGGCCGGAAAGTCGCCGGACTGGCTCCCCGCCGGCTGGACGGAGGAGGTCAAAGTCAAGGGCGATCGCAAGTACAAGGTAACCGAATTAATCGAGCTTTACGTAAGCTAATACTGCTCCAGTTTTGGGGGTTTTTTGTTTCGGGGCTTAAATTGCGTGAATTGGTTCTCTTACTTTGACGTAGCTGCTTCTCGAGCAGAGCGACTGGGTAACTTATGGAAAATTGATGGTTGATTTCGCGTACGATGTGTTGCGATTTCATTTTCCTTGCATGTTGATGTTCGTGCTCAGTGGTGGAGTCTGGATTTTTGTTCGGGGGCCGAATTAATAGACTTATGTTTGTCTAAACGTATATTTATTATTTAAAAAAACCCCGTATATTACCCGTTCCAGAACACCTTCTTAACAAATACTAAATACTAAGTATTTATTTCACATTTTCAAACTCAAAAATAATGTAAATGAAAAATAATTTTTTTATTTTTTTACTGTTCAAAAATCTCAATGCGATCTATCAAACAAACAAGATCCATATTGCAAGGAAAATTATTTGCGTAAACACATTTTATTTTTGAGCTTGAAATTGGCTTTTTTAAAAATAAGTACTTATTTTGAGTTCTGGAACGGGCTTACTCCCTCCGTTCCACAAATATGGTCGAGTATTCCATTTTGAGATGTCTCAAAAATAATTGTCCATTTTGAAAAGTTCCCAAAAAAGTAATGTAACACTACCATTCTGCCCATCCTTTTCTCCTACCTTAAATAAGCTAGGATTTCAAGAAACAACGCATAAAGGGGAAAAAATTGTAAAGTTAACAAAACTACAAAAGTACAACGTAAGAATTATGTTCCCTTAAATAGTTGGATTTCCAACGAGGGACCAACAAATCAAGATGGAAGGAGTATTCATAAAGAGCTTTTGATTTTCAACACATACATTTGTACATTAAAATTATTCTTGCCTAATGGAGTAAAAATATATGAATCCTTTTGTTCTGTTTTTTTAGGCTACTACGACACTCGCATGCTTACTTTTTATTTATGTGAGAAATTGAAAAATGAGAATGTAGAATAACCTATTTTTTATCGAATCAAATTAAAATGAATAACATAATGAAATTAGAGTTGAATGAAATTGGAGACAAACTTAATTCGTTAATGTCGAAGTCTTTTGCAGCTATCCTCGAGAGAGTTCTCTCAAACCTGGTTGGAGTGGCATTGTGTTGATGCTTTATTGAGTGCTTAGGCTCTTAAGTCTGAGCTGACTCTCCTTGACCTAATTTAGTTGGAGAAACTGTGAAATTGCTACGCCTGATTTTCCTAATTCATCGTGAGTAATGTTATGTTGTTATGGGGTGAGACATTTGGTGGGATCTTCTCAGCTACCATCAAAGACATATTTTTTTGAATTTTCCGTGCCATTTTCTTTTCTTTTTTGGTGGGATTACCATTATCTGTTGTGCTCCCAACAGACAACTTACGATTTGATTCCGGAGAAAGTAAGGTGCATATGATAAAGATATTTGCAAGAGGGTTCAAAGTCATCTATATCTATATTACATCTATATCTATATTACATTACACAACGGTTTTGCAAAATGTCTCTCTCACAACTGTCCTTCATGGCAGGTTGAAGGGTTGTGATTGAATTGTGTTATAATCCTTCGTTCAATCCTAGGGCCCAGATTCTCCCCCAATGAGTTTTGGTAGTGGGGAGTCCATTATGGCACTCTTTTTGAACAAAATTGAGTGTTGCTTATTTCCAAGGGTGAAGATTGATTCTCTTGGATGGAATTAATGATGGATTGAAGAATATCAGTTTTGGTTTTCCAATTTGAGATGATTTCTCTCTTTTAGTATTTCAAATTCAAACGAGGTTCCACTAATATGAATTAGGTTAGCCCACAAAGGACTCTCTCCGGAAGGAAGGAAGGAAAATGAAGTGTTAAAACTCCTCCAGTGGATATTAAAGCAAAAAAATGAACCAAAGCAAAAGTTGGAGAGATTCAGTCACCCGACATTAATTTAATTCGTGGATTAGTTTTTGGGATGTTTTTGGTGTGTAATTTTAACAAAGTGGTCTAGCAAACTTTAATTGTTACCGGTTTTGTAGATGTAGTTGTTAGTTTGTTTATGTGTTGATTCAAGTTAACCAGTGGATATACTTGAGCTATTCTTTTTTGCGTAGTTGAAATTTTGCGAATGGGGCCCAAGGTCTTCAAGAAGTTAGAGGGACAAAACTGGATAATTTGTTCAAAACCAATTTCGAGCCGTGCCTTCAGGCACGGGCATGTACTAGTCAATTTCCAATACAAAGAGCAATGGCTTTGTTTGGTTTCCATCTTTGGGTATTTTAGTTTTGGTAGTGGGTGGAGAGAGAAATAAGGTAATGATTGGAGAGATGGGTAATGAGTAGAGAGAGAAATGAAAGTAATAATTGGAGAAATAGGGTAATGATTAGAAAACAAAAACAAAACAAAGTTAAAATGGAAAACGAACAAAGCCGACGTCTTTTCATTTTGGTTTGTGTTTTCCGATCAAACCATCAAGTTCACAGATTTAGTTGAAGACCGTAACTTCTTCAAAATGGAAAGATCCTCGCTAAACTTTGGTCTTGATCCATTAACAAACTCAAATTAGTTGTTTAATCCTTATATTCACTTATTGTCCCTGGTGTTTTGATAAATTTCTTGTTTGTTGCAGTGCTACATTGATCCACTGACTGGACGTAAATTCTATTCGAAGCCACAAGTGTCTGACTATCTCAGAACTGTACAGCGCAACAGCTCTGCATTGCAACAGGAGAAAACGGGCACCATCTCTGTTAGTCAGGTTTGTTTGTTAATTTGCTTATTTCATATATCTGAGTCATCCGACTTCATAGCTATGTGGATTTGTAGCATGTATTTGCACTACAATTAAAACTTGGTACTTTAAGCGATTTTGAATGACCCTCCCTCAACCATGAAAGCACACACATGTACCCCTGAATTGTCAAGTGAAACTGTTAGTATTTCCATTAGTTTTAATAGAAAAGTGATTTTGTTTTGCCTTTTAATCTGTTATGCTCACCTAAAAATGTATTCTAATGAAACTATTGCTAGTATTTTGTTTTGCACAGTTTTTCTTACCATCATGCATAGTTTTTCTTATGATCATGCGTAGTTTTTCTTATGGTCATATCTACTAAGCAACCAAAATATTTATTTATAAAAGGAGTTATGATATCTATAATCAAAAAATATTTAAATAAAAAATGCTACTCATAGTTGCTGAATACTTAGAAAAGAATTCTACTAGTATCTTAACCAAAAGCTTCATTTACGTCAAATCGAAAAAAGGAACCTCTTTTGGTGTTACCTTTACTAAGTCTACCTCCCTTGTGTTGGTATGCGTGGTAAAGTTTTTTAAGAAGCTAAGTGGCAAAAAGTGCATGTGTGGGTGGGGTTAACACGAGTTACAGTTATTCTAAGTAATTGTATGTTCGACACAACCACTATGAAGCCAGAGGGATCAAAATTCTGTATGAGGTGTTGCTACAAACAGATTGAGATGGGCTTTAGCAATGAATCTGTAGAGGTTTGTATACCCGAGGTTGTGATATTGATGATAGATTGCATAAATTGGCTTAGTCGTACGGTAAACTTTCATTCTTCAAGAGCTCATTCCTCAATATATTGTGATTGACTTCTTTGGTATGTGTTCTTTTGCGTTATTTGCATTGTGTTAAAGTCAATTTCATCTGCAACATGTTCGGAGTGTGTTCCTACTAAAGCGTTAGTTTCTGTGTTGCATGCCATTGTAAAAAAGAGAAGTGACCTCTTTTGGTATACAGTTATGACGTCTACTTTCACGTATGATGATATGAACTAGAGATTCTATTCAAGAGCAAGTGGGAAGAATTTTACTAGATGTCAATTAGCAAGTAATGCTTCACATATGACTGGTCCAACACAATATTACAAGTTTTCTAATTATATGTGCTTTCTTTTCAGCACAACACAAGTGAATTAACTGGAGACGAAACATATCTGAAGGAAGAGGAGCCACAGGATGTTAAAGCTCTGAAGCGAACAAGTTGCAAATCCAAACTTTCGCAAACGGGCTCTAGCATGCAGCCGGTAGAAGAGGTTTTCCAGCCATTAGCCTCAGATGTCAGCGGAAAGGTGGCCGGAATGTCGCCAGACTGGCTCCCTGCTGGCTGGACCGAGCATGTCAAAGACAATAACGGCCGAAAAGTCAAGGTATTTGGATATAATGGGTTCATTTTGCTGGTATTTGTCCAGCTTTAGGGTTTTTTTTTTCAGATCGAAAAGATCGTCACAAAACTTCGCTCTTCATCCATCAGCTAACTCAATTTAGTTGTTTAATCCTGATATTCATTTATTTTCCTTGGTGTTTTGATTTATTTCTTGTTTGTTGCAGTGCTACATTGATCCACTGAGTGGACGTAAATTCTATTCGAAACCACAAGTGTCTGACTATCTGAGAACTGTACAGCACAACAGCTCTGCATTGCAACAGGAGAAAATGGGCACCGTCTCTGTTAGTCAGGTTTGTAAATTTGCTTATTTCATATATCCGAGTCATCCGACTTCATAGCTATGTGGATTTGTAGCATGTATTTGCACTACAATTAAAACTTGGTACTTTAAGCGATTTTGAATGACCCTCCCTCAACCATGAAAGCACACACATGTACCCCTGAATTGTCAAGTGAAACTGTTAGTATTTTCATTAGTTTTAAATTTTTAATAGAAAAGTGATTTTGTTTTGCCTTTTAATCTGTTATGCTCACCTAAAAATGTATTCTAATGAAACTATTGCTAGTATTTTGTTTTGCACAGTTTTTCTTACCATCATGCATACTTTTTCTTATGATCATGCATAGTTTTTCTTATGGTCATGCCTACTAAGCAACCAAAATATTTATTTATAAAAAGGATACGTGATATTTATAATCAAGCCAGAAACAAAATTAAAAATGCTACGCATAGTTGCTGAATACTTAAGAAAGAATTCTACTCGTATCTTAACCAAAAGCTTCATTTTTGTCGAATCGAAAAAGGGAACCTCTTTTGGTGTTACCTGTACTAAGTCTACCTCCCTTGTGTTGGTATACGTGGTAAAGTTATTGAAGAAGCTAACTGGGGAAAAGTTCTTGTGTGGATAGGGTTAAGAAGAGTTATGGTTATTCTAAGTAATTGTATGTTCTTTTCAGTCTAACATGGTTGAATTAAGTGGAGACAAAACCACTCTGAAGGCAAAGGGATCAAAATTCCGTACAAGGTCTTGCTCCAAACAGATTGAAATGGGCTTTAGCAATGAATCTGTAGAGGTTTGTGTACCCGAGGTTGTGATATTGATGATAGATTGCATATTGGCTTAGTCGCGTGGTAAACTTTCATTCTTCAAGAGTTCACTCCTAAATATATCATGATTGACTTCTTTAGTTTGTGGTTTCTTTTGCGTTATTTGCATTGTGTTAAAGTCAATTTCATCTGCAAAATGTTCGGAGTGTCTTCCTACCAAAGCTTCCGTTTCTGTGTTGCATGCAATTGGAAGAAAAGAGAAGTTGCCTCTTTTGGTATTACCATTGCAATGTCTACCTTCACGTATGATGATATGAACTAGAGCGATTCTATACACGAGCAAGTGGGAAGAATTTTACTAGATGTCAATTAGCAAGTAATGCTTCACATATGACTGGTCCAACGGAATATTACTAGTATTCTTATTATATGTGCTTTCTTTTCAGCACAACACAAGTGAATTAACTGGAGGCGAAACAAATCTGAAGGAAGAGGAGCCGCAGAATGTGAAAGCTCTGAAGCGAACAAGTTGCAAATCCAAACTTTCGCAAACGTGCTCTAGCATGCAGCCAGTAGAAGAGGTTTTCCAGCCATTAGCCTCAGATGTTAGCGTAAAGGTGGCCGGAATGTCGCCGGACTGGCTCCCTGCTGGCTGGACTGAGCATGTCAAAGATAATAACGGCCGAAAAGTCAAGGTATTTGGCTATAATTGGTTCATTTTGCTGGTATTTGTCCAGTTTTAGGGTTTTTGTTTCAGATAGGAATATCGCTCCTGATATTGCTCTAATGGTTCTATTAAATTGGTATAAGCTGCATTGTCTGCAACTTTTAAAATTGATATACTTGTGGTCTTAATTGCCTTGGCTTGGTTTAAACTTAAAAGTGAGCTGCATGACTCTTAAGCCTTTGGAAAACTTTTATGCCCTCGTTACCAGAGGAGCGCCTAGGCACGACGTGCATTGAGGTGCATAGTTCACGCTCAAGGAGGATGGGGAAAGGCAACAACACTAAGGCGCTGAGCTTGATTAAAGGCGTGCCTCGTTGAAGATCGGAAGGAAATACAAAAGGGGGTAAAAATGTCAAACCCTAATCTACCTGACTAACCTCAATTCGGCTTGTCTGGAGTTCACAGAACCAACCGACAGCTCTGGATCCAACCTTGATCAACAACATCTCTCTCTCACGAGTCTATCTCAATCATCAGACTTCTCTCTCTTTGGTTCGATTGGTTGTTGGTCGTCTGGTTCTATTATCTTACTGGTTCGGCTGGTGGTCTATTTTCTCTGGCTGTTTGTAATGCCTCAAGTAGACCACTAACCCAGTACCTTGATTTTTGATCCACAAGCCACACCACAAGGCCCAAAAGCTCAAGTCCAAGGTACTAGTAGTAGCCCACATGGTTTGTTATATGCCCAAGATCATCCATGTAGGCTTCCGATGTGGGACGGGGTATTACAATCTCCCCTACTTTATTCCCCCGCGTCCTCGCGAGGTTGAGCACTAGAGTCACCACGGCTTTACCCGGGTCTTTTCCCTAGTGGCTAGACCGCTAGAGTCACCACAGCTTTACTTGGGTCTTTTCTCTAGCAACCAAAGTCACCATAGCATTACCCGGGTCTTTTCTCTGGCCTAAGCCCACACGGTTGTATACACAGGTTGCTCTGATACCACCTGTAACGCCTCAAGTAGACCACTGACCCAGTACCTTGATTTTTGATCCACAAACCACACCACATCACCCAAAAGCTTAAGTCCAAGGTACTAGTAGTAGCCTACATGGTTTCTTATATGCCCAAGATCATCCATGTAGACTTCCGATGTGGGACGGTGTTAGATTGTATCAGCAACATGTAATGAGACATGTCTCATTTGGTCAGTTTGTATTAGCTAGGGTGCTATTTGTTAAATTCTTTGTACATAAGGGCACTTTAGTCATTTGTATTGTAGGGCTGTATATATTCCCTTTTCTCTGTTAATGAAAGTAAGAAGAGGAATTCTCACGCTCAATTCTCTCTCTCTCTAAATTCGTTCATGGTATCAAAGCATCACGATTTAGGGCACCAGATCTTTTCCCACCTGGACTCTCGCCGACTACCGGCGACCTCCGGCGAACTTCGGCGAACCCAGGTTGTTCTCGTTTGAGGTCTTTCTACCTCCGGTTGGACTCGTTTTGGGTGTTTTCTGGTGCCGATTGGGTATTTTTTCTGCTGCCTATTGCTTCCAAGATCTGGTATGTGCTCGTCTTTTATGTTTGTTGCTGTTGATCATCTCTGTAAGCTTCCGCTACCGCCTCTTTGCTTCTGAAAGTGACTGGGCCTGGTTATCCGAGGTCCCTTTTTCATGTGTTTCGAAGCCTGTGGTTAGTTTACTCGTAACCCACTATTTATGGGGTGTTTTATTGCCATTTTCGATCAGTTTGGTGTTGCTTTTGCTGAGCTGTTTGAGTAGTAGTTCGCTGGGCTCTTTTGATTGCCCGTGAGTCGACTTTTTTTGAACGTACAAGAGGATTTTTGGACTTCATCTATAACTTGCAATATAGTCTGAAGGGTTTGTGCCTCTATGTATTCGGGGTTTGCAGTTTATTGTTAGGGCAATTTCGTAGTCCCTGTTTGGGAGCTGTTTGGATTGTATTTGCCTTCCTCTGCCACTGTTGGGTACCGTTCTGCACTATACATAAGGGATTGTTTCGAGCTATTTGGCAATTGACGGTATGTCGGAGGATCACAAGAATATTCCTGTTGGTACTCTTTCTCAGGGGGAGTTACAAACTCTCAGGTGCCTACTGGCTAAGCTTGATACTCTGTCTTCCATAGCTTCTATTTCCACTACCTCCTTTGCTCACACAGGTATCCAACCTAGTGCATATACCGCCACTTCTTCTCTTCCTTGGATAATAGATTCCGGTGCTACGGATCATATGACAGGTTGCTCATCCTTCTTTGACTCCTACTCTACATGCTCTGGTAAGGACAAAGTTCGAGTGGCTGATGGATCCCTGTTTGCTATTTCAGGGAAAGGTTCCATTCACTACTCACCTACCTTACCTCTTTCTTCCGTTCTCCATGTTCCAAATTTTACTACTAATCTTATATCTGTTAGTAGTCTCACACAATCTTTGAATTGTTCGGTAACATTTTTTCCCACTCATTGTGTCTTTCAGGAACTGGGAACAGGAAAGACGATTGGTACTGGTAGAGCTCAGGATGGCCTGTATTTTTTGGAGTCTGTGCCTTGTTCATCTCTTACACCCTCACCCTTGGGTCATGCCCTTGAGGCGGATACGGGTTCAGCTCTTCCTCTATTGCATCAGTGGCACCGTAGACTTGGCCACCCTTCTTTTGGTATTTTAGAGAAACTTTTTCCTACTTTAACTAAACGGTGTTCTAGAAGTAGGTTCTTTTGTGAAGCTTGTGAACTTGCAAAACATAGACGTTCCTTCTATGCTCCTGTTCATCAGAGGAGTGCTTCTCCTTTTATGGTTGTCCATACTGATGTCTGGGGTCCTTCCCCATTACCTCTATTTCTAGTTATCGCTATTTTGTTACCTTTATTGATTGTCATTCTCGTATAACTTGGGTGTATCTACTCCGAGCAAAAAATGAAGTTTTCTCATGCTTTCAGTCTTTTCATAAGATGGTGCACACACAATTTGATACCAACATCAAGATACTTCGTTGTGACAATGGGACTGAATATATGAACGGTCCCTTCAAGTCATATCTTGATGGCAATGGCATTCTTTTCCAAACTACTTGTGTGGGTACACCGCAACAAAATGGAGTTGCGGAAAGGAAGAACCGGCATCTTGCTGAGGTGGCTCGTTCTCTTATGTTTACTATGAATGTTCCTAAACATTTTTGGGGCGAGGCCATCCTTACAGCTTCTTATCTTATTAATCGAATGCCCTCCAGTGTTCTTCAATTCCGGACTCCCTTGGATTTCCTTCCTGGTAACTTTCGGGTCTCTACTCTTCCTCCTAAGGTTTTTGGTTGTGTTTGTTATGTGCATGCTCCTCATCACCCCGGTGGAAAGTTAGATCCTAAAGCTCGTAAATGCATTTTCCTTGGCTACTCTCCCACTCAAAAGGGGTATCATTGCTATGACCCTCTTTCTCGAAAGAAATTTGTTTCAATGGATGTCACCTTTTGGGAACACCAACCCTTCTACCCTCTCTCGTCCCCATCTCTTCAGGGGGAGAGTTCTAGAGAGGAAGAGATGTTGACACCTTGTGATTTTGAGTTGTGGTACTCTCCCCCAACTGTTGGTGAGAGGGAGAATGTTGTTACAGGGGAGAACATTGGTGAGGGGGAGGAGGCATTGGTGAGGGGGAGGAGGCATCTCCTGGAGAAAGAATAATGCCGGATGCAAGAGAAAGATTGGACAGACCTGATTTACAAACTTTCACTCGCAAGAAAAAGGGCCAACCTGGTGCATTACCACAGTACCAATCATCATCACCAGTCCCAGTTCCTGACGCTTCAGCTGAATCTTCTGGTAATTCTCCTTCCTCTATATCTCTTCCTTTTGATGATCTTGATGTGCCTATTGCTCATAGGAAGCCAGTTCGAACACATAAAGTGCCGGCTCGATTATGTACCCAACATTCCATTTCGCAATTTGTTTCATATTCCCGTCTGTCACCTTCGTACTCTACTTTTCTGTCTTCTCTTTCTTCTATACCTATTCCACAGGGTTGGAAGGAAGCTTTTGAAACTCCTAAGTGGAAAGAGGCTATGGTAGAGGAGATGAAGGCCTTGAAGAAAAATGGCACCTGGGAGTTAGTGTCTCTTCCTCCGGGAAAGAATGCAGTGGGATGTAAATGGGTGTTCACGGTTAAGCATAAAGCTGATGGCACTATTGAGAGATACAAGGCAAGATTGGTTGCCAAAGGCTATACTCAGACATATGGCATTGACTATGAAGAAACCTTTGCTCCAGTGGCCAAAATGAACTCTATTCGCACCTTGTTGTCTTGTGCTGCTACTCGAAACTGGCCACTACAACAGTTTGATGTGAAGAATGCTTTTCTTCATGGTGATTTGGAAGAAGAGGTGTATATGGATATACCATCTGGTTTTTCTTCCCCTACCACTAAGGGCAAGGTGTGTAGGTTGAAGAAGGCTCTCTATGGCTTGAAACAATCACCTAGAGCGTGGTTTGATAGATTTCTCAAGGCCATGTTGAGATTTGGGTACACGCAGAGTCATGCTGATCATACTATGTTCACCAAGAGGAGTGATGGTAAGATTGCCATCCTTATAGTTTATGTGGATGACATAATTATGACAGTGATGATGTGAATGAGCTTCAGATGCTTAAAGTTCTTCTTGCCAAGGAATTTGAAATTAAGGAGCTGGGGGCGATGCAATACTTTCTTGGCATGGAGGTGGCTAGATCTGAGAAAGGGATCTTCATTTCCCAAAGAAAATATATTCTTGACCTCTTGGAGGAGACTGGGATGCTGGGGTGCAAGCCCGCTGACACTCCTATTGAGGTCAATCATCATCTTGGCAGCGTGGGAGAGCATGCGGATAAGGAAAGATATCAGAGACTTGTGGGTCGTCTGATATACTTATCTCACACACGTCCAGATATTTCTTATGCGGTGGGAGTTGTCAGTCAATTTATGCATGACCCTCGTTCTTCTCACCTTGATGCCGTTTATCGTATCTTGAGGTACCTAAAATCCTCTCCAGGCAAAGGTATTTTGTTTTCAAACCATGGTCATTTGAGATTGGAATCCTTCACTGATGCTGGGCAGGATCTATTGATGATAGACGTTCTACCTCTGGCTATTGCACTTTCCTTGGTGGGAATTTAGTTACGTGGAGAAGCAAAAAGCACTCCGTGGTAGCGAGGTCAAGTGCAGTACAGAGCCATGGCACATAGTGTTTGTGAGCTTTTATGGCTTCAAACCTTTTTGCATGATTTGGGAATTGTTGATCACTGTCCTATGAAGCTGTACTGTGATAACAAGGCTGCTATCAATATCGCTCATAACCCTGTTCAACATGATCGGACAAAGCATATAGAGATTGATAGGCACTTTATCAAAGAGAAGCTGAGCAGTGGTGTAATATGCATGCCTTATGTGAGATCCGAGGACCAATTAGCTGATGTGTTTACTAAAGGTCTTAGTAATAAGGTGTTCCACCATATCCTCTTCAAGTTGGGCATGATTAATATCTATGCACCAACTTGAGGGGGAGTGTTAGATTGTATCAGCAACATGTAATGAGACATGTCTCATTTGGTCAGTTTGTATTAGCTAGGGTGCTATTTGTTAAATTCTTTGTACATAAGGGCACTTTAGTCATTTGTATTGTAGGGCTGTATATATTCCCTTTTCTCTGTTAATGAAAGTAAGAAGAGGAATTCTCACGCTCAATTCTCTCTCTCTCTAAATTCGTTCAAACGGGGTATTACATTGTTTCCTCTTCTTCTTGTTGACTCTGTTTTTGGTGGTCTCTGAATTAATTTTCTGTATCAAATTTTGTTTTTTGTTTTTTTTGTATCACTCTGCTTTCTGTTTTCTATTTTCTATATTCATTTTGTACCTTGACTATTTGACATTGGGAAAATGACGGCCCAGGATGTATTTTGATAATTAATACCCACCAAGGACAAGCTAAGAACATTTGTTAATGCTGAAAATGTCCTTGGCGGGTATTACTTATCAGAACATGTCCTTGGCCGTCATTTTCCCTATGACATTTGGTTTATGTTTCTATGGTTTTTGAAATGGTACACTTCCTAGAATTGTTTTCCTAGTATTTCATTATTTGTAAATTCCAATTTCTGTATCTTTTTGCTTATACTTTAACTCCGATTATTTGTCTACACTTTTTTGTTAATTTTTCTCGGCTAAGTGCGCGTCACTTCAACAAGGCCTGCGCCCTGGCCTAGACCCCATGAGACCTTTTGTGCCATGATGCGACTTGTGCCTTAATGACTATGGTTTCAACACAATAGGTGAATGATCATACCTGTACTATTATATTGAATCCCATCAGAACCTCGCATTTAAGCGTGCTTAGTGAAGAGTAGCACAAGATGGGTAGCCCCTTGAGAAGTCTGTGTTGGACCTTAACAATAGCCTCCATTTGCTTGGATAAGGCTTTATTGCATCTGAGTTGGGTCTAAGTGCTGATGATATTGCTCTGGGTCATTAAAGTTTCTCTCTTGCAGAGAGTCATTTTGACATTATATATGGGTACTTAGAGACTTTTTCTCGTGATTGGTCAATCTTAAACTTAAAATGAATTGGATTAACAGGAGCTTGATGAGGGGTTAAGGTTAAGTTCATCTCCATGTTAATAGTCACATTGTAGTTTCAGGCTTTCAGGTATTCACTGTTGATTACCAATTCTATGTTCATGCATTTGTCGTTAAGGGCATGTGGCTTTGGCGCAAGGAAAAAGTGTTAGGTAGTGATTGTTTGAAACTACCATGTTCAAGGTACTGAGCTGTATTTTTTTTGTTTTGGGGCCAATAGTAAAGAATGAGACTAATTCTTCATAACTTACAGACTAGTTTTTTGTCCGCCAACACTATTGAAGAGCTTCCACTATATAAGCACTACCCACAGAAGCCACCTTATGAGATCGAGCCATTAGAAACTTCATCATATGAGTCATTACTCTGTACAAACAGTTTCTTTTTTAGTTACGTGCAATTGAACCGTCAAGTTTGCAGATTTAATTGAACCAACAATTTCCAAATTTGGAAAGATTGTCATTAAACCTTAATCTCATCATTTCATCCTGTTATTCAGTCTTTACATATATGTTCTTGATGTTCTTATTTGTGTCTTGTTTGTTACAGTGCTACGTTGATCCGCTTACTGGGCGCAAGTTCTATTCAAAGCCACAAGTGTCTGAATATCTCAGAACTGTAAAGCAAAATAGCTCTGCATCCCAACAAAACAAAAACGGTCTGTTAGTAATGTTTCTTCATGAATTTGCCAAGTTATTTCTTTGGACTTCACCCAATATGTGGCCTTATGGATTGTATGTGCACTACATGCTAAACTTTATCAATGACGGGCATCATATTCACTTATTAGGTTGAGTTCTTTAATTCTAAAAGAATGATGCAATATCAGAAGTACTCTAAGGTGTTAGAGTAAGCATTCAAGTTTGGGGTATAATTATGATCAGTCCAAGCTGCAACCTGCTGGGAGTGATCTTCACTAGAAGCTTGATTTAAATATGCCTGAAAATGAAAACAGAGAATGGAACCTCTTTTGGTGCTATTGCGGAGTTAATTATGAAAGAAGTAAACTGGGAAAGCTTCACTTGGATTATGGCTATTACGGAGTTAGTGCTCATAGATGGATTAATTGTGCTTTCTTTTCAGCCGACGTTTGTGAATTAACTGGCGGCAAAACAACACTGAAGCCAACGGGACCTCAATTTCGTACGAGATCCTCCAAACAGATTGATATGGGCTTTAGCAATGAGTCTGCAGAAAAGGTTTGTTCCTCAACTGAGGCTCAATATTGATGGTATATTGCATATTATTGAACTTGATTAATCACATCTTTTGCTTCTTTCTGAAGTGTTTATTCCTCAATATACCGTTTATGTCAACTACTTGCATGTGGATTTGTTACGTGTTTACATAAAAAATTTCTGTATTTATTCAGGTAAGCAACATAATTTTTTTTCCCAGATGATAAAACTTACAGTGAGCTCATACCCGTTTATCAGGTCCAGAGTTCTTGTTTGTTGTTTTGTTTTAGCACAAGTAATATACAAGGTTGTGAATACCGTTCCGTACCGGTTTGAGAGGAAAAATGGTACTATAACCCTCTAATACCATTCCGGCTTCAATACCGGACCTTACCGGACAATACCGGCCGAGATGACGTTACCGGAAATTTCGTCTGAAATTTTACAAAACAGAGAAAAATAGAGAAATGGAGGGGAAAGAGAGAAAAAGAAGACGATTGGAGAACATTTGACGTTGACTCCTCTTGGTCTTCTCCGGCAGTCCGGCGTAATCTTGGAGCTGATCGATCTATCTTCACTGTGGGTGAACTGGTGAAGTTTCCAGTTTCCACACTGCCGTGGGTAGTCTTCCCCGGCAGTCCTCTGTTGTTCCTGTACGTTTTTCTCAGTTTTGGGGAGATAAACATTACCCCTTTGAAAGTGGAATAAAAAAAAAGTGGAATAGTTGCATTGGAAATTTGGAACGTGAATTTTACTCTTTTAGAGAGAGAAGGAAGTGTGTTTGAAAACCAGTGGATTGGAAAACCAGTGGTTTTGAGCCCACCATTTGGAAAGCTATATTGATTATTAAAAATAAATGTTAAACTGAATTTTTTAAAATTGTAATAGTCTAATAGTTGAACTTTATGTAAGGGAAAAACAAGGTTATAACTAAATTTATATATATTTTTATATTTTAACGACAAATCCGAAACTGTACCTGGTACCATACCGGTACTGGTACGTACCGTTCTAGTGTCAAATCCGGTACCATGTCCGATACGGTATTCAGAACCTTGGTAATATATGACGTTTATATCTGAATTCAAATTGGAGTACTGATAAAATCAACAAAATTAGCAACATGCTCGGAGAGTTCTCCACCAAAACTTTCATTGATACATTGCCTGCAATTGAAAAAAAGAAAAACCTGTGTTGGTTTTACTTTCATGATATCTACCTTCACTTATGGTCGTATGTAGCAGAGCTATCCGACTGGAGAGCAAATGGGGAAAATCTCCAATTAGTGATGTCAATTAGGAAGTAGTTGCTTCATTTTACCACAATTGTTGTTTATTGTGCTTTCTTTTCAGCTGAAAATGGATGAATTAAATGGAGGCAAAACATCTTTGAAGGAAGAGAAGTCACACAATGACAAAACTCTCAAGCAAACAAGTTGCAAATCTGAACGGAAGCAAACAGCCAAGGTTTACTCCACAAACAAAGTACCCGAGATAATTTTGATCGATTGCATTTTTCATTTGTTTGATCGGGGGAATGCTCTAATTCTTTATCTACAGGTTGTAATTGAGAGTGTCACGCCTGATGGATTACCTCCAGGGTGGCGTAAAGAAATCAAAATTCAGAAGAAGGCGAATGGGACTAGAAAAGATACGGTCTGGATCTCTTCTTCAATACTTCGATCTTTCAATTCAGTGTTTTGCTTGTTTCCTTTCTTTCTCTGTACACACATACACACCAAGTGTTCGGTGTAGATACTTACATCTTTACACATCTTGCTTTGGTACATCATCATCTAATTGGAGTTTTTGAGTTCTGTAGCTGAAGTCCTTCCAAAACTTGGTGTATAAATTAATTTTGATGAAGATCTAACTGCTGCAGTACTACACGGATCCTGTAAGCGGATATGTATTCTTCTCCCAGGCAGATGCTTTGCGCTATCTGAAAACTGGAGACGTCAAAAGCTGCTCTATGAAACCAAAGAAGAGGGATGAGCTAGGGTTTTTAGATGTCGGGACTTTGGTAACTACATGTCTTTGATCCATATTAATCGTTGCTTTATTACATTTTCTGATATGTTGATTCATTAATTTATGTTTGCAATTGGGGAGAATCCTATTTTTTGTACTGCCTTCAAGAAGTCTACCATCCCGTGTCGGGATACTAGAATGTTGCTATTGAAGAAATGGACAAGAAAAACTTCACTGAGAGGGCGTTATACATTGTTGGATTATTGACATTAGTGTTTAATGAATATGATTTTCCAGGCTAAAATGGGAGAATTAGGTGTAGCCACAAACTCTCAGAGGCTAGAGGGGTCTCAAAATGCCAAAATTACGAAGCGAAAGAGTAGTCACACGTCTAATCGGAAGCCAGTGGGCTCTGCTGAGCAGCCTGTAGAAAAGGTTAGTTCCGTATGTGCCTGAGGTAATGTGGATAGACTGCGTAATACCACTTTTTCTTGATCAGAAACAAGCTCTGATTCTTCAACTAATCTCTAGGGTGTGATTGAGAGCGTTGCAACTGAAGGGCTGCCTCCAGGGTGGCTACAGGAAACGGTCAGGATGTCTTCTTCAATACTTTGATCCCATTTCAATTCTGTTTTTCATTATTCCGTCTCTCTCTCCTATGGAACACATAATGTTGGTGTATATAGTGCATCTTCACAATCTTCTTTTGGTTGTGGTATGTGGAGCTTTTGAGTCGTACACATGCCCGACTCTATATGAGTCTTGATGGAGATCAATTTCTTGCAGTACTACACGGATCCTGCAAGTGGATATGTATTTTTCTCCCTGGAAGATGCTTTGTGCTATCTGGAAACTGGAGATTTTGATAAGTGCACTGTCAAACCGAAGAAGAGGGACAAGCTAGGGTTTTTTAATGAAGATACTTCTGTAAGTGTACGTCTTACTAGCTGGCCCAACTAATCGTTCGTTTATTTTTGGTGGTCGTCATTTTCTCTTCCCTGTCGAACTTAATTTCTATGTTGAACTGAACCTCCATAGATTGTCCTGTTTGTCGATTTTGTGGTACATTCAGGGATGCAATTATTTTACTTGAGAAGGATATGTAGCTGACAGCTTATGTTTATCACGTGTGATGTCATTGTCTGTGTTTGCATTTTGCAAAGTGTGTTCCTGACATCTTCAAGTTGTGCATTTGACTTCTTGTGTATGTGGATTTATAGCGTCTTATTAGCAGTCGATATCAAATACTTGATGTTGTTTATCATCCGAAAGAATAATGTGCCATTTTGTGATAGTATGACGTGTTAGAACAAAGTTATGTTTGAACAGTTAAATCTGCAACATGTTTGGAGTGATTTCCATGAAAATCTCCATTTATATCTGCCTATGGTTATTGGAAAAAGAAGCTTCTTTTGGTAGCACCTTTACAAAGTCTACGTTCACTTATGCCGCTATGTATGTGAGCGTTACTTTAAAGAATCAACTTAGGCCTATTTTACTTATTATGTCCGTTAGGATTTAGTGCTTCATTTGTGACTCGGCTAACACATGTTACTGATATTCTTAGTAAATGTGGTTTTTTTTTCCAGCCTAACGTGAGTGAATTGACTAGAGTAAAAAACTCTTTGAAGAAAGAGGGATCTCAAAATGGGGTAACTCCAAAGGCTACAAGGCGTGTGACGAAACAGAGGGAGATGGGCTTCAGCGAAGCGTCTATAGAAAAGGTTGGATCATAATATATCCCTAGCTGATGGATTGCATTTTATTAAACATCCTTAATCAGAGGTCTAAGTATGTTTCTTTAAGTAATGTGTAATTAGACATTTGATAATTGCACTTTGATTATTTGATGTTGGTAAATTGCATATTTTCAGTCAAACATGGTTGAAATAACTGGAGGCCGAACCTCACTGAAGCAAGAGGGATCTCAAAATGTGAAAACTCCAAAGAGTACAAGTCGCTTGTCCAAACAGAAGATAAATGGCCATAGCAAGCATTCTGTAGAAAATGTATGTTTCTATGTTCCACATAATTCTCAACTTGATTTTGAAGTATTGCATGTCGTTACAGTGGATCTGATTCTGCAAGTGATGTCTAGGAAATGATTGAGAGGGTCACACCTGACGGGCTACCTCCAGAGTGGATAAAAGAAGTCAGAATTCAAAAGAAAGCAAACGGAACTAGAAAAGACACGGTCTGAATTTTCTCTTCCATACTTTTCAATTCACTTTCTATGTGTCTTATTTTGGTGAGCAAGTTTAAATGTTTTTTTTTTCTCTCTCTCTCTCTCTCCCCACACAGATGTACACACGATATGTTCGTATAGATATTGCATCTTCATTATTTACACATTTTTGTTCGGATGCGTTACCGATAAGTTGGAGATTTTGAGATCTGTACGCAGTTGTATCCATGTGTTATTCTAATGGAGATTTTATTAATACAGTACTACACAGATCCTGTAAGTGGATATGTGTTCTTGTCCCAGAAAGACGCTTTGCGCTATTTGAAATCAGGAGACATTCGTATGTGCGCTATGAGGCCAAAGAAAAGGGATGAGCTTGGATTCTTAAATGAAGCCAGTTCTGTAAGTGTATGTCTTGCTTTGTTTCCCATCTAACAGTTGTTTTGTTATAATTCAGTTTTAGATTTTCTCAGTCAGTAGTATTGTGGTTTTGGTGTATTGTATAGCAGGTTCAGTTAAATAGTGATAAACTAGAGGATGATTAGTGGTGTGTGAATATCTCGTGTGACTCAAACATGTTGCAAAGAACAGATAAATTAACAATGGTCACCTCACATAATTGCTTTGAACCAAGATTAGATTGTTAATATGGAAAATACAGATGCAAAACTCACTTGTATTGTGAAATGGGAATTGACTCTGACACTCTGCTATTAGGATCAAAGTTGTTATGCCCCAAGTTGGTTTTCATATTTGTGTTTTCTTTTCCCAACTCCAACTGCTGAAATGGGACACGCTTGTTGGTTTTACCCTTCATGCAAACAATTACCATATCAATGTTGTTACCCATGTATTATTCGGTTTGGCTTACTTCTAGTTTCTGCCCTCATTGAGTCATCACTTCAAATGGAAGAAAAGCTCTCATCTGTGAGAATCTCTTTGCAATTTTCTGTTCTGTTTATAGCTTCCATCTGGAGCTGCCACCCAGAAGATAGGGGACCATACTCCAAAAAGACGACTTTTCGCAGGTGAGAGATTATCTAGTGATACTCATTCTTGTATTTAACCTGCACCAAGTCAGACCAAGTTAAAGATGGGATGAGTAAATGAAGAAATATTCACTCCGTTGCTTCTGAGGAAGAATTCACTGCTGCAGGTACAGAAAACAGCGACACGAGAAGCTTGGAAACAGCAGATGCTGGGGGACCACGAAAGAGGCAACGGATTCTTAAAGGAAAACTGTCACCTGGTAAAGTTAGAATAAGTTAAATATTGGATGAGTAACCAAAACAAATTCACTTCTTTGCTTCTGAGGAAGAGTTTACTGCTGCAGGTACACAAAACAGCGTCTCGAGAAGCTTAGAAACAGCAGATGCTGGGGGGCCGCAGAAAAGGCAATGCACTCGTAAAGATAAACTGTCACCGGGTGATGCAATTGAGGAGGGTGCTGACAAAAAGGAAAGCTATGATCCTACCAGCTCACCTCCGCCAATAACCAAAGGCTCTAAGAGGAAACAAGGCAAGAGAGTTGATACTGGAAATTCGACTGTTTCCAAGAAGAAAGATAAAAGCACTAATTCCGAGGCGACAAATAAAAGCAACAGAAAATTAGAGACTGGTGCTAGCAGATCCAAGAGGAAAAAGGCAGTTGGTGTGCCCAGTAGGTCTTCCTCACGACTCATGGGGCCCCAGTCTAAGATGGTCAAGTCTCTTGAAACCGAACCTGAACCATCAGTGGGACCTATTGGTGATGTGGCTCATAGCGGCCATCACCAGTTTCCGACTGTTGCAGAGAAGGAGATTGCTGATAGTGCTCTTGGCGGCACAGAAGCTCCGTCAAATGGTGAGCTGTCAAACACAAGCAAGAACCCTTTGGACGACCAAGCTGTTGCATTGGAGGACCAATCTGTTGCAGAAGACCAACCATTAAGTGGGGAAACTGTAATAACAGATGTGGAAAATCAAGATCAGGAAAACCCATTTGCGGAATCTTGGTCAGACCCATGCCTAGAATTTGCATTCAAGACTCTTTCAGGGGAAATGCCGGTCAAGGATAATCTTCATACTCAAGGTAATTTCCAGGAACACTCCGAAAACCCTAATCCTCAAGCTGGTGGTTGCTTAGCATTATTAGACTTTGGTGTACCCAACTCTTACCAGAACAACAACAATGTTGTATCCGGTTTTGATGCACAAGAGGACCCTGTATCTGATTCTGGACCAATTAGTCCTAAATTCCTAGCCTCTGGAAATGTCAGCTCACTATTTGTAGATCCACCGGGGAAGCCTGTATCCGATGCCATTCCCCCCGGCTTCTCAGCTCGCTCACCAACTTTTGATGCACCATCAAAGCCTGTATCCGATTTCATTCCCCCTGGCTTCTCAGCTTGCTCACCAATTTCCCTGGGCTTCTCAGCTCGCTCACCGACTTTTGATGCACCATCGAACCCTGTATCCGATTCCATTCCCCCCGGCTTCTCAGCTCGCTCACCAATATTTGATGCACCGTCAAAGCATGTAGCTGATGCTGTACCACGTTTTCCAGACAGTCCGTTATTCCTAGCCTCTGGAAATGCCGGCTCACCAATTTTTGGTGCACCGTCGAAGCATGTAGCGGATTCTGTACCACAGTTTCCAAACAGTCCTTTATTCCTAGCCTCTAGAAATGTTAACTCACCAAGTTTTCATGCACCGGCGAAGCCTGAATCTGATTCTATGCCGCAGTTGCCGACTACTCATGCATTCCTAGCGTTTGGAAATGTCAGCTCACCAAATTACAGTGCTGATGCACCTCAACAATCTAACTGGGATGACAAGGAACACCGACCAAACCTGAACTTATAAAGGATAAGCTGGTTTCAGAAGCAAGCCAAAGTTCGATCTCTATTTAAAAGCCTGCCTTCTTTAGAGGCTGTGTCGCATGGTGGTTTGAACTGAACCCCTGCCTTTGTGCATTTTGAGTCAGTGGCTTTGTGCTGTTATTAATCCACTGTATCGCATGTTGTAGTGTCGCATTCTGATCTGCTAAAGGTTAGAGAATATGAAATTCTACTGAGAATCTCTTTTGACTTGGCCCTATTTGGTTGCAGTTGTGAGTCTGTTTTGAGTTTCTTCTTGCCTGGTTTGAAACCTGTTATCTGAAATGAACCCATTCCCTAGAAAAATCAGACATGTTTGTCTTTCTGGATTTAAGCACGCAGCCCTTGCCTTGAATGACATATATAGGTAACAAGATTTTCTCTCTGCCAAAGGCAGGATAAGAGAATATTTATTGGTTTGAGATATGATTTCTTGTGGTGGGAAAATAAATATGTAGATAAGCTGCTTCAGATATTAGCGTTGCTCTCTAACAACAGTCCCATTTAATGATCATGGCAATCATAATTTTTAATTGGGTCAATGAGTAATGTACTTACGCAAGTGGAGTGGTAGTCCAATAATAGAGTGCACCATGTACGCATTGGACATGGAGTTCAAATTTCGGTAACTACAAGGACTTTCGCCGAGCAAAAAAGAAGAGTAATGTACTTGCATAAAATGCAATTCAAATATCTTTTCACCGATCAAATATACATCTTAATTTGCTTTCTAGACGAAGTTTTAAAACCTTTAACCGAATAAAGCAAAATTATACCGTAGATGACTTTTTTAGATGTGGAGGAAGTGTTGGAAAACAAGTTTCCAAAGCCGTCATCCAAATGATTTTATATTTTCATATCATATATATATCCACAGGCCGCCTATAAAGGAACCAAGTTCCAATTTGTGGCTTACACTTTGGCCATCTCCAGACGATAATGCCCCCGGGTTCGGAAACTAGCCGATTGAATTTAATTCTTTAGAGTTTTGGGTGTTTTCGTCATTTCACGCTAAAAAATAGTGGGCCGTAGACACTATTTAGGTTATTTACGAATTACTTTAACGGGTTTTCGGACTTTCGATGTTTTCCGACTGCGTCCCGATTTTTCTACACTATTTTGTCATGTAGTGGTGTGGGGCTTGGTGGCTTTCCGGTAAAATTGCATCCTCCGTCTACTGTGCGTGCGGGAATCCTGCCTGGAATCAAGGTTTCCTGTTTTTTCCAATTCGTTTGTCCACATCTTCTTCCCATTTCCCATTTCCATCCATCCGTCCGCCACCATCTCCGAGGTAGACGGCCAGTCGGGCGTCTGTGAGCAGTTGATGGCTGATCAGCTATAGGAGGAGAAGATTTGGAGAGGAAAGTTAGGGAGGAGCTCAGCGGCTGGGTCGTCTTCGGCGAGCACCGGCGAGCAACAGCACTGGCGAGCACAACTAGCGGAGCAGCCTCCACCTGCACCTCCGGCCACCACCACAGGAGCCAAAATCTGCTCGGCCCAGCATTGGCGAATACAATCGACGCCACGTCAAGGTATCTCTCCCTTTCTCCCTCTCTGTGTGTTCCAAAAAAATTAGGGTTCTGTGTTGACATGAAATTAGGGAGTTTGTTTGAAATTGGGTTCCATTAGATGTGAATTTGGGGATTTTTTTGAAATTAGGGTTCCAATATCTCTTTCTCCATTTGGAATTGGTTATAAGCTAGACAAGAAAAAACTAAAATGGACCTCCGATTGCCATTCACATCGTTTCGGTGGTTTCAGGAGGAGGAGAACTCCCGACACCGCCAACGGCGTTCTGTCCCTCCGCCTGTACTGTGCTGCCGGTTTGGGAGCTCCAAGTTAGATGTGAAGATTTTGAGCTTTTTGCCATTGATCGCCTCCGAGGTCCTTCTTTCTCTCCACCTTCGTTTTGCTATATTTTTGTGTGAACCCATGGCAATGAGAATTTTCTGCTGAACAAAGGGTTCTCAGTAATCTGTAGTTTTGAATCGGGTGTTTTCTCTTCAGTTTTGTTCTCTATTTTTTAGGAGATTTCATAGTTATTGAAAGAAACGTGTATTAATTGGGAATCAGAAAGGTAGAGAAACCCTGTTTCAAAACAGATGATTTGTGATTGAAAATGGTAAAAATAGTGAATCGCATAAGAAAAAACGGAATTCAGAAAGAAATTGAGAACCCAGAAAGCCAAGTGATCAAATTGGGACTACATCTACCAAAAAAAAACAGACTGTCAGGAATAAAGAGAGAAACCCTAATTTTAGGAAGAAAAATCCTTGATGTAAGGAAAGGAGAAGACAAGTACATAACAGAAGGGGCATATACACAAATACCTAACCTATATATAACCATACCATCTCAACTATAGGGATTGAAAAGTAACTGCCGATGATATTGTTCCTATGTCTGCTTATCTGAAACACACTAATAACTGAATTAAACCGTGTGATCATTATGGTTCTTAGCTAAAGAAGTTGGCGATTATCTATATGTGTTTTTGTTTCTAATGTCACAATGTGATGTTCAAGACTTGGGGACATGATGATATGACATGCAACTGTTCTTCAGAGAATGAGAACAATTATTTTGAAGCATTACGTTTATGTAGTTCTTGACCGACTTCCAAATTTTTATTCAAAATAAAGCAAGTTGAAGCAAGGATTTTGTTTTTGTATGACCACCTTTTGATTGGGCTACTCTTATAAATTCGAGAAAGGGTGTACTATGAAAATCTCAAAATTCGAACCGTTAATGGTTCGCAACTTATACAAAGGTAGTTAAACGGGGACATAGGAGCGAAATGGAGAAAAAAAAGTTGATGCATTTACAAATGGGGGATTGAAAAGGTTGTTGTGTGCTGTAATTGATCAGTTCCGGGATGGTATAAGCGTTGCATAACTTCAAAAAAAGGAGCTACCAAACTGCAGTTTTGCATTCATATATTGGTATGGATGGGTTTTTGGTAGTGTATGAAAGACAATTGAATACGGTTTCAATAAACTAATCATGTTTCTGTGCAAAGGGTAATGAGGGGACTGAAAAGTCAATGGAGGATTCACCAGCCTTCCCATAAAAAATGGTGGTACTTCCAAGGTCGACCTACCTTTTGAGTTCAGAGTGCTTGAAATTTGCCAGAAATTTGTTTGCAAGTGTCTAGAATCTGAGGTATGTTTTGAAAAGAATTTAAATGAAAAACTCATATTCATAAAAAAAAAATTCACGATTTTCTTTTCATTTGTTTGGTTTGTTTAATTCAGGCTAGCACACTAGAGCAAGAAGCATATCCAGCTTTGGATGAATTATCAGTAAGTGTCAGCACGCTTAATCTCCAACGCGTTCGAATTGTAAAGAGTCATCTTGTTGTTCTATAAGGTAATAGCTATGTCTTGATTTCAAGAATGATAAGGTACCTTTTCTTGGAAAAAAAAAAAGAACAATAAGGTACGAGTTGAATAATGATCGAGCTCAGAATTTGTCATTTTTGGAATTAGCACAACTTGAGATGAGCTTCTATTTCTTTTAATCAGTTTTTGCAAAATGCAACTGGAATGATACATACAATCATGTCCTTGGGTGAGAGATGAACTTGAACATTTACTAGATGATGATATGGCTATGGCGGAAATGTACCTTACTTATAAGCATAATAAGTGGCATGCCGAAGAACCGGAACCCAAAGATGATGCCGAGGATGACAGGCAAGATACTATTCAAATTTTGTCGCACTTTAAAACTATGAGAAAAAATGAATACAAGTTTGTATGCTGTTCGATCATGTCTCTTTTTCTACTTGTTATTTTTCAGCGATGAAGACGGAGGAGGGGGCAATAGAAGTAGCAGTGCAGACTTAAGTGGCCAGAAGCCAAAAGTTGAAGAGTTGGAGATGTTATTGGAAGCATACTTTGCCCAACTGGAAGGAGCCTTGAGCAAACTATCCACTGTATGTTGTCAAATTCTCTATCACGCGTTTGATTGCTCCATTCGACAATGGGAAAGCATAATATGAATCTACAATGACATTATATAGCTGATCAACATTAAGATAACTAAGACTTTGTTCTCTTTAGGTTTCAAAAAGAATTTTTCCAAAAATTCCCCCTAGATTCTCCCTACTTCTAACATTTCTCTCTCTCTCTCTCTCTCTCTCTCTCCACTTATTACCCATACTATTTTTCAAAAAACTTTTCAAAAACCAAACCAAACGCAGCATAAAGATATCCAGTATACATCGTCACTCCAATCCAGTCATACGAAACATGGGATGCCATGGACACATTATTTAGCACAATATTTCTTATGTTATAGAACTCATAATTCATCCTGATAACTCAAAAGACGTGATTTTTCTAACGTGTCAATAGATCTATTTATCCTTAAAAAAACCTAATAAGTAAAAACAAATCTTCAAACTCTAGGCTACATTCATTTGAGAGGGCCAAACTTGTGATCTGTGAGGACAAAGGGAATCGTATTGATTTTGCAATCTTCATTCCGTTGTGACTAATCTGGATCCTCGCCCCTTCGTTTTTACCTTACATCTTAGTGAAGATGAATGTGGATTTAAGCGCAGTAGGAAAAGAAAATAGCTGAAAGAATTTAAGCGTAGTAGGAAAGGAAAATGCATGTGAACAGGTTTGGTTCTTTCAGCTATTTTAAGTTTTAGGCACACTGCACACATCACAACTCTGCATATGTGCATTTACTTGATCATGGATTGCAATTCCAGATCTAATTTCAAAAATGAGTTGGTTTCTTACACAGATTACATGCGTGAACGACCTTGTAACTTTTACATAGCTGAAGAGTATATATGCTTGAAATTCTTATTGGCATGTCCAAAGGCATGTCTTTGAACGCTGGTTGTGCTAAGTTGTAGTGTTGGTAGTTTTATGGGTGGGACTGTGGGAGTGGTAGGAGAGAATGCTTCCTTAGAATTGAATTTACACATTGGTGCTCAATTTCTATCATACTTTAATTTCACTAGGATGTGGTGGTTTTAGTTTAAACAACAATTTGTCATTTTATTTTGCAGCTACCTGTGCTTTTGAAGACCAAAAAACTTTGACAAAGCTGTCATCATCGTAATTGGTACATCTCTCTGTAGTCTTCAAGGTTTTAGAGGGTCTGATTGGGGTCCCTTGGTATATTGAGAGTGCCTTTCTTTGTGGTTTCGTAATTTTGTTTTAGGATGGGAATATGGTGATTCTGCATAATGTAACCTTGGCTTAGATGTTGAAAATAGCATCTTTGATTGCTGAAATTTTTATGTAATTATGCATCTTCTTCTTTCCTTTTCATCTAGACAATGGTAACAAATTATGTTGAAAATGGTTCTACCTATGTGAGTTTTTGTGTAGGTGGAATTGGATGTTTTCGTTTGGTATCGTTTTTGTGTGATAATTTTGATAAATTGGAACACATATTATGCCGGTCTGTGATGACCAATTATAGCGCATACTGGTTGGGTTGTCTGTGGTCAGTAGGGTGGATTGAATCATGTATAGTATTGAAACTGTGTGAATGTGATTGGGTGCCCTCGGTTTGAACCTTATTTGGAAGATGAAGTAGGGAGGGTTATTCATTGACATTGGTGTCACATTATGTTGTGCCATGCCTTTAGCCACGGACAATTTCAAACGGAAATAATACTATTTTCCTAACAAAGAGAACCTCTGTGACATCCGTTCACTTTAATGACTTATGGAGAGCCTTTGTGCACTCATAGATATTGAGTTCCATGAGCGGAAAATCGTATAATGTTTTGCATCAACTAGGTAATCCTAAAAGATGCAAATAAATTAGCAATTCAGTTGAGACTGGTTTTTGTTTTTAGTCTCTATTGCATTAGACTTTTTTCTTAAAATACTGGTTTTGAATACCTGTTTTCAGTTGTAATACTAATTTTCATGATCAGTTGGTTGAGTTTTTGTTTGAGGGATTTTCTTTGGGTGATTATTGGCAAGTGGTAATACTAATTTTCATGATCAGTTGGTTGAGTTTTTGGTTGAGGGATTTTCTTTGGGTGATTATTGGCAAGTGGTGACTGTAATGTTCTGCTTTGGTTTTCCTTTTTAATTGTAGTTATTTGAGCTGCGTGAGTGGTATAGTTGGGTTAGTCCTTTACGTGCCTTTTAGAAAACACTCATTTACCAAATTGAGTGTCATTGAATGTCCAACCATAAGGCATTGGGCAATAATTATGGGCAAAACAAAAAGGCATTGAGCAATTATGGTTAGTGACTTAACTTGGACTAGCACTGGTACACAACTTGACGCCGATACTCCGACTCGCAGATTTGCCATGTTCACATGTTCAAAATTGTCGATTACAACTGGAGCTCCTACAACTCCTCTATCTACTACAACAACATAACTTTCATATACCATTTATGAATCTTTAACGACTATACAATCCAAATCAGACCACATGGTAAAAACTCTAATTCAAAGCTTTGTACTGAGCACGCGATTCGTGCGAAGCACGTCGTGTGACACTAGTATATAAAAACATAACGATCCTAAAAGTAGTGGCTTTCTTCTCTAATTGAAGAATCAATTGATTAATCAACCTGACTATGGTTACTACCCAAATCGGTACAGATTGTGTGTACAAATGCTGTCAAATAATCCAATCCGTTGATAAATTTTAAAATACTTTTTTGAGTAGTCTTGTAAAAAATTAGTTCAATCAGATAATTGTAAGTGCATGTCCCTTGCTGAAGTTTTCTGCAGGCTTTGTTCCTGTATGTTTGGTTTTAAGACCGTTGCCCGAAAGATCAATTCTAGTTGTTTTCTTTGATGAATATTTTAATTTACCAAAAAAAGGGGATTCATTTCACATAGAAGGTTTTTTGTATCATCTTTTCTACGGCAAGTTTTCTGTATGTAAACATGCGGTACTGAATGGCCCAGCAAGTTGTGGCAGGGAAAATTGGCCTTGTATTGTTCTCATTTAACCTTAGCAGGGCCTTGCTTTAGATTATACACCGGGTTTGTTGAAAAATAAGTTTGATTGAGAATGAAAAACATGTGTTTGGTATTATTAGTTTGGAGGCTTGGTGGCTAGCCAAAGAAGTCAGAAAGAGATTGGCTTGAATTCAATTGGTGTTGCCAATATTGATTTTGATAGCCAAGGTATGTGTGGGGTTAAATTTTGGGAGGAAAAGCCACCAAGCATGGGTTTAGAATAGTGTTCCATTTGGCCTATAAATTGGATGCTTTGTTACAGAAAAAGAGGAGAGAGAGAGAGAGAGAGAGAGAGAGAGAGAGAGAGAGAGAGAGAGAGAGGAACAGGGACCCTCCATAGGGGGTTTCCCCCACTAGTGTAGTGAGTTTGTGTGTGAGGAATAGTGAGGAGAAAATAAACAGAGAGAGGGCGTGGGAGCAACCCCAGATGGGGGTCCTCCCCGATAAGTTATGTATTTGCATGTGCTTTGTTGTAAATTAATAGATAAGATTTGTTTAGTGCATGAATTTGTGCCACTTCCGCTTTCCAACAGGATTGTCCCTTCGAGGGCGTTCGATAAAATTGGAACGATACATAGATTATATACTGGGTCTGGCAACCCGTTAGCCGTGCCACTGACAACATTATGTAATGTAATGTAATGTTTGGGATGATATTAGCCTTTCTGCATGACAACTCCAATCATCTATTGTATCAACACATTCGTGAGGAAGAGGCTTTCCATGTTCTCACTTCTCATCTGACCTTTTTTTTTTTTTTTTTTGTGATCGGCTCATCTGACCTATTTGACAAGGATATTTGCAAAGTCTTAATTGCTCATGGACTCAGCCTTAATGTGACATCCTACGTACAAAGCATATTCTCATATTTTTCTGAGTGCTTATCTGAATGTTATTTAATGGATGCAGTTGTTGCCACAAGTTTAGTTTATGAAGGTAAGAGTTCTTTTGAATCCCTAGATTTCTTTGTTTTGGCAATGTTCGATTGCATTTATAAGTTTAATGCACGCATTTGCGATGACTAGCTAGCTGTATCGATCGTAATAGATTCTAATCAAACAAGCCTTATTGTAGTGCATTTGATGCGATGGCACATTATCATCTCATCAAATTGTCGTCGTCTTCTTCTCTTTCTTCTTCTTCTTTCTGTTCTGTTATTGCAAGGGAAATATTGAACCATGTAAGGAAAGATAGATATAAATAGCTCATAAGAAGTTACGATCTCTTTCCTAGGTGTTAGTTCTTTGTGGTTTCCCTTTCGGCCTTTCCTTTAGCACTCGACAACATTGGCTTAGAATCACCACACGTGCATCCAATTTCATTCGATAGGAATAATTGTGTCTTGTATAATTGTTCCGGTGTTGATTGTTCCTCTGGGCATATTCGCAACTGCAACTGGACAGGTATAACTTTTCTGGGCCGGTTTATCGGATATTAAGTATCGATCTCTACTTTGTGGAGTGCTAGAAACTACGTCCCCGTTCGTTTAAGGGTTTTAGATACTAATCATTATCCCATTTCTCTCTACACTCATTACCTATAAATTCAAATCCAAAAACTCAAAATGAATGGGCTCATGTTTCTATATGTTTCTCTCTATCAATTTGCAGATGATAGCGGTAGGCATCATTTTTCAGCTACTTGGAGGATACATGTATCCAAGTAAGCCTGTTTTAGTACATGATATTTAAAAGCTCTATAGATCAATCAGCCGAATGCTCTTTCTTTTGCTTGCCTTTCTAAAGTTGGGGCCTTACGTCGTGAAGATTGCACCCAAAGCAATGTTTCTCGTTGAGATGAGATATTTAAAACTTCATTTACCATAAGCTTTGAAGTATATGGTTAGTATTCAGGAGTCACAAATTTTTTCTTGATTCTCGAACAATAACCACATACTTCCAACTATATAGTAAAAGAATTTTAAATATGTTACGTACCCCAACTTGGAACGTAGCTCTGGGTGTGATCTTCATGTAATGACCTAAGTTTAGACAGGCAAGCAAGAAGTTAGAGTTTCCGTTGATTGATATGTAGAGTTATTAAATGTTTTGTACTAAAATTAACGAGCCTACTCAAATACAAGTATCCACCTAGTAGCTGAAAAATGATGCCTACGGGTATCATCTACGAATTGATAGAGAGTCAAAAATAGAAACATGTGATTTTTAGCACTTTACAAAGTATCTAACATCGGTTAATTGGCCCAAAAAAATTTACGCATCCTGTTGTTGCTCCAAATATGCCCTTAAAAACAATCAACACGAGAACAATTATACAAGACACAAATATCTCAATCAAAGGAAGTTCAATGTTTGGACCGCGTGCTAAAAGAAATTATGTGCACTACGCAAAAACTTACTCTTTCGTGTTGATTGATTTATTTATTTGTAACGTTGGGCAAATTTTGATCTTTTTGAGAAAAAAAACTACTATAGCTCTAAACAACTTTGAAACTTGTGTGCGGCGGTTGTCCGGACTCATCAGCCCCTCGATCCGTCCTTGTGGCTCATCTGCCCCTCGATCTATGCTTGTAACAAAACCTACCATTAGCTTAGAGAAAAAAAAAAAAAAAAAGCCTACCATTAGCAATCTTTATTTTCAGTTCTTTTGTGTCATGAGCATTTTATCTAACACTTAAAAGGGCACGTCCCAAAGTCACTAACTCATGTTATCTGCTTATATCTGCTGATATGATAACAGGAAGTTGTTATCATGTTATCTGCTGATATGATAACAGGAAGTTGTCTTGCTTTATTCTGGAACATGTGAATATTTCCAGGACTTGTGTTGCTGTTATTTATCCTCTTTTCAACTCCAAAAACTGTAGGAGGGAAAAGAGGATCATCTGATATTGTATTTGATGCTCTACTGCTATTCTGTTCTGGGCATGTTTGTCCTGTTATTGCTGATTGTGAAGATTTACTGCTACTGGAGTTCAGGAGTTGTTTCTGGATGCGGATGCTACTGGCTGTATGGAGAGGATTCTGGATGCGGATGCTACTGGCTGTATGGACAGGATTCTTGTTGAACTTTCTGTCCAATTCTGCTATTCATGAACACTGCAATTTAGTTATGCTGATCATGAACACTGCTGCTTACATTTCGGTTATGGGTGCTGTTGCTACATTAAGAATGTTTCTGCTTTGGATGTTGCTGCTAAGCCTGTGCAATCCTGGTGCTTATTTTCTGCTATAGATGCGGCTGCTTTAATCATGTTGCAGTGCTTGTTCTGAATGGTGCTCTGAATTTGCTGCTATTCCTGACTATCTGATGCTTCATGATTCGGAACAGGATAGTGATGCCTTATGGTTCGTGGAAGCTCTATCTAGCTGCTTGAATGGTTCCACATTCCACTGTGGTCTTATTCAATTTATGTTGAATGTAATTTTTGTTTTGTTTTTACTTTTCTTTGGCCTTCCCTATGATTCAAGTTTTCCTTGTATCTAGAGTTGGACCACCTCGATGTACCCTTTGTCGAGTTCAATAAAATTTTGTTGCCGATCAAAAAAAAAAAAAAAAAAAAAAGAAGAAGAAGTCACTAAACCCTTTATTACTACAACCACTCGATTCTTTCAATGTAAAAATAAAAACCATGCACATAAGAATCAAAGTATCACCTTGATACAATTTTTGCAAATTCAAGGATAAAACATACTCATGCGGCATTTGATGAAAGACATTGGCTACTAGGTAACCAAAAAATAAAAAATAAAAATCATTAACCGGAATGTAAATTGATGAGACTAAATTATGAATGAATAATTTTTCATGCAAGAAAGCAAGGGGTAAAATTGAAATTTACAATACCGAATTGTAAATTTACATAACCTATTGTAGAATTTGTATTCAAGTATGAGCTACTTCTTTCTCTTGCTTTTACTCACTATTCTCTCTCTTCTTCTGAATACCGAAATTTCGTGTTCCTCTTCAAAACACTGAGGACTTCTCTATATTTTTGTTTATTTCCCAAAGTGATATGTTTGTATGTCCTCTTCCTTTTCAATTTTTCAGTGCTCTTGTATTTAATATGTACAAAACCAAGTTTAAGTTTCAATTATGAGTGACGCAGAGGATCGATGGTTTTTGGTTCGTGTGTTTACTAGGGGTTTTAATGGAGAAGATAAAGGAAAAAATTTTCTGCCTTTACAACATTATAATGGTAGGGCTCCTTGTGGTCCTTCATATAATATCGTTGCTTTCTACTTCATGTTTAAGCAAGAAGTACGTGTCCGCACGAGAATTAGTTCAACTATTTTTGCTTCTCATTGGTGCGTTATTTATGCTCAACCTATTTCTGAAAGGGCCTAATGGTGTTGTTATGACGCTTCTACGGTTGTATTGAAGCCAAACTAAGTTGCACACGAGACTCAGTATAATCATAGAAGCGTTATAACAGCACCATTAGGCCCCTTCAGAAATAGGTTGAGCATAAATAACGTTTCAATGAGAAAGCAAGAATAGTTGAACTAATTCTCGTGCGGACACTTCTTGTTTAAACATGAAGTAAAAAGCAACGATATTATATGGACCACAAGGAGCCCTACAATTATAACATTGGAAGGCAAAAACTTAATCCCTTTATCTTCTCCACTAAAAGTCCCAGCAAACACACAAACCAAAAACCATCGAACCACTACGTCACTCATAATTAGAACTTAAAATGCTAGGTTTTGTTTTGTACATATTAAATACAAGAGCACTAAAAAATAGAAAAGGAAGAGGAGATACAAACATATCACCTTGGGAAATATAGAGAAGTCCTCAGTGTATCGAAGAAGAACACGAAATTTCGGTATTCGGAAGAGAGAGAATGGTGAGTAAAAGCAAGAGAAAGAAGTAGCTCATAATTGAAGGTTTTTTGGAAATTCCTCTCTGATCAAAAGAGGAGAAGGTTAGGTTATGGTGTCAGCGACTAAATTAAGCAACTTTTTTTTTTCTAAGTGACTAATTTAAGGAACCATATATGAGAGGAGTAAGATTGCTCTTCTTAATACATGCATTAGTGTAAGTTAGTTAGTTACAGATTGTATCTTATGGAGAAATATAAGGAGCTATTGTCTCTGTATCATTCATCATTTCAATTTTATTGAATGTTCCTCAAAGGACAACTAGAACCTAGTCTCACTAAGTATTTTGAACTAATCGCACATTCTCTGATGTTTACTTGGGGATTACTCTCTTTAGGAGACCACCTATTATCACGTAAGAAAATTTGGAGTTAACCTATTGAATGCGGAATGAATTGGGTTAAATAATGTCTTGAAGCAGCCATTTACAGAATTCTAGACGTTTAAAATATTGAGAAATTGACCAAACCAACTGACACATAATCCAAAGATTAATTAATTGAAAACAACAAAAACAAAAGTGGCGCAATACAACGGAAATTATGTGATCGAGATGTTAAGGGGTATCTTAAAAGAAAAAAGAAAAAATAAAAAAACGCAAGGAGTTGTTGAAAATGCTAAAGGCAACGACCAGGGTTCGTTGATTTTGCTGGGTTAATGTATAATACATGTGGCAGAAGCAATAGCTTGTTGTTTGGGAATCAGTGCTCGTGAGTCTGAATACGAGCAGCAGAGATTCGTTGAATATTAGTACTACCTCCGTCCCAATTTAATTGTCACTTTTGGGAGTTCGTGCCACTTTTCAATTGATTATATCTTGTAATTTATAATGTTTTAGGTGATTTTGAAAACATTGTATTATAGAACAAATTGAGATCTATCAAACAAGATCCATATTTGATATAAAATTCATTACCAATTTAAAGATATAACTAGTTTTTTTATCCAGTTAGAATAGAATTGGGACAAGTAAATTGGGACAAGTAAATTGGGACGGAGGGAGTATTTTTCTAGTTTGGTTGCTTTCATTGACGAAAGCAATTTCGTCACCAAAGTGTTACATTTGGGCGACAAAATTTTTCGTCACCAACTACCAGACACTTTTCACCGATATTCCAATATCTTAATTTGCTTTCTAGACGAAGTTTTTGAAACCTTTAACCGAATAAAGAAAAATTATACCGTAGATGACTTTTTTAGATGCGGAGGAAGTATTAGAAAACAAGTTTCCCAAGCCGTCATCCAAATGATTTTATATTTTCATAAAAAGGAAACAATTGATTAATAAAAAAAAAAACCTGAGTCACCTGACTATGGGCACTAACCAAATCGCTCTGCTCCGCTCTACTCTGGCAACTAGCCTCGTTATAGAACTCCTTAGTATTTCTTCATATCTAACATATATATGATCCACAAGTTCTAACAAAGACCATTGCCCGAATGAGCGTTTAATTTACCCAAAAAAAAAAAAAAAGGGATTCATTTCTCATAGAAGGTTTTTTTTTTTAATCATCTTTTCTACTGCAATTTTTCTGTATGAGCATGAATTTATATTCTATCATTTTATGCCATCTCCGTGTGGGCACACGCCCCAAAAATCCCCGCATTTTTAGTATGCGAAAATTTCGGGTGCGCCATTTTTGGAAAGCGCGGCGAAGTGCTTCGCAGATCAGAGAGTCACCACTCGGGTTTTGCGGTTAGTACCCAAGAAACCGTCTTTTTGAAAACGTTTGGACCACGTTTGTTTGATTTTAAAAAAAAAGGCTTGTAGACTGGACCGTCGTCACCTTCGATCTTGAGGTTCGGGAGCCAGATTACGAGAGGGGAAGGGTTTTATGGCACCCCCCTCGCCCAGTCCGGAGACCGGTCTCTACTCAGGCGTTTTGTAAAACATTCGCATTTCTCTCTTTATTTGATCATTCTTTTAACCAGTTAGGGCGGGGAACAGTTAATAGGGATTAAAACTGTAACACATTTGCATTTATGTACAAAAGATGTGACAAAATGTTGATGATGATTGATGTTTAGTCTAAGCAAATATAATAGATTGAGAACAAGCTTTTGTGGACATTTGAAGCAGACTAGAACACACTGGCAATGAAATGTTGCACACAGGACCAAGCCTGCATGCATTGGTCGGACCACTGCATGCAGCCATCACCTGCGTGCGCCACCCAAAGACTGGCGTGCGCCGGTAGACTTAATCCCACAGCTTCTGCTCTCAACCCTCTGGGTTCTGAAAAGGACCAGTGCACACCCAGGACAAACCACGCAGTTTATATAAGTTATTAAGCTATTACAAACAGATTAAAGGGCTGAAAAGCCACCAAATAGACAGAAAACCCCTTAAACAGTGAGGGGAGGATGATCAAAGACCTGGATGGAAGATCCATGCAAGGGCCAAGCCACTGGAATATAGATCACTAGCGCACGCCACTAATGAAGGGCCGCACGCCAGTTCATTCTTGGTTCCAATGCTTTGGCTTTGCACATTCTGGGCTCTGGAATAGGACCAGAGGGACCCAGAAGGCCAAACTAAGCAATAAATATGGATAGAAAAGAAAACAGTTCTAAATACAGAAAGCTGTAAACTGGTTTTAACATGCAGCAAGGTGATCAAAGCTTAAATAATGCAAGAAAACAATGATCCATGATCCCCACGCCGCTTTGCACATACTACCAAAATCGGCGTACGGCACTCGTGGATCGGGCGTGCGCCATCGATCACTTGTAGACGGTTCTTGAAATTTTGCCGACATTAGGGCCGGATCGGTATAGATTACACCTTGACCCCCCCTCGGGGGTCGAATCAGAGCAGGAGCAAAGGGTATTGTACCTTTGCTTGTGAGTTTGATGGATGGTTTGAACTTTGAGCTTGAAAGAAGATGGATGGAGGATGGATGTAGTGAGGTTTGAGGACTGTGGAGGGTATGTTCCCTTGCTTGCTCTTTCTATGGAGGAGAAAGGAAACAAAGGAGAATAATGGAGAAGAAGACAAAGGGGCTTGAACTTCTTAATGTTGCTAACCTTGTGAACTTAGTAACCCTTTGCAAGAGTGAGAGAGGGGAGTATATATGGAGGAGGGAGAGGCTGATCAGCCTGCCCTTAGGGGCTGTTTGGATGGCCAAATATTGGAGGAAGCTCCCATGCATTTAATGCATGGGACTTGGCTTGATGGAAGAGAAAGGAACAGTTCTGGCTGAAGTAATGATCAGGGGGGCTGCCAGCTGACGTCAGGCGGCTGCAGAAGCTCCCGCCCAGATGACTGAAAAGGTTGATTTGACTGGTGCTGACTGGCGTGCGCCACATGTTGAGTGGCGTGCGCCAGAGAGTGGTAGTGACTGACACGTGGCAGTGGTTCCTGCGCACGCTAGTCCACCACCGGCGTACTCCAGAAGGGTTTTGTTGAGGCCATTTGGTTCTGGCTTGAGGGTTCGACAAGGGTTTGAAATGGGTTTGGACGAGGTTCGGGACGCTCAAAGCTCCAACTCATCAAACAAACTCGGTATGTTCTCGACCTTAATCATCATTGGGGAAACAAAAGACCGTAAATAAACTATTCTGGAAAGTCCAAAATAGGGTGTCTACACTCCGCATTATATGCTAGCTATGTAAATATGCGGTGAATTGCCCAGCAAGTTGTGGCTGGGAAAATTGGCCTTGTATTGTTCTCATTTAGCCTTAGCTGGTCCTTTGCTTTAGATTATACACCAGGTTGTCCCTTCTGGTATATCCGATAAAATTGGAGCGATCGATACAGAGATTATATACTGGGTCTGGCAACCCGTTAGCCATGCCACTGACAACAGTATGTAATGTAATGTTTGGGAGGAAGAGGTTTTCTGTCTTCTATTGTATCAACGCATCCGTGAAATGTGTTGGAGAACCAGAAACTTCACCACATCCCCGGGTGAAAAGGAAAAATAAAAACAAACCTCTTCCCTTCTACTCGATGTACCTTTTTCGAGTTTAATAAAATCTTTTCTTTTGCCGAGAAAAAAAAAATACATTCATGAGAAAGAGGTTTTCTGTCTTTTCATCTGACCTATTTGACAAAGGATGGGGAACGATAGGATATTTACGAAGTTTTAATTGCTGATGGACTCAGCCTTAATGTGACATCCTACAAAGCATATTCTCATTTTTTTAAAAAAAATTTCTGAGTGCTTTTATGTACTACCTCCGTCCCACAATGTTTGCTCGGTCCGCAAAATGAGAACTAAAAAATAATTGCATTCCTTTCAACAAAAAATTCAATTTTTTTCCCAAAAATTTAGTGAACTTATCGATGAATTGTTGAAAAAAATTGCATTATTTTTACGTCCTTATTTTGCGGACCGAACAAATATTATGGATGGAGGGAATATCAAATTGTTATGCAGTTGTTGCCACAAGTTTAGTTTATGTCATTATGAAGTGTGGAAGGTAAGATTTCTTTTGAATATGATGAAAGATATTGGTTACGTATATATGTAACAAAAAAAATAAAAAATTAACAAGAATGCAAATTGATGAGCGCCAAATTATGAATGAGTGAATATTCTTTTGTGCAAGAAAGCAAGGGTAAAAACCTCAATAAAATATACGAAAACTCGAATACGAAAATAAAACAAATTCTTATAGGGCGAATTCTTTTACGTACGCTTTTAGACGAAGTCTTAATTTACGTGGTGAGAATAGCTAATTTATGTGAAGCTATTCAGTCTCCTTTTACAAACATGTTATCCTACAGAACTAACTTTTCTCACCTCTGATTATGCCAATTTTTATTTTTATTTTTTGGTTAAAAAACGTCGTGCCTTTAATTTCTAAATTAGCTTTTGTTACGAAATTTGAAGGGATCACGTAATACCCAGTAACTGAAAGAAATTACATGTGAAGTTCAAGAAAACAGGATACACCTAAATCAAATAAAGAAAAATTTAAAGGGAAATACCTCGTAGAAGACAAGCTTTTCTTCCCCATGCTGTGGTATCTTTGGCCGTATCCACTGACTACGCCATTAATTCACAAAGAGTGTAGCATCCATTTACAATACCTGATTGGGTGGTTGTAAACAATGAAGGGGAAAGTGGCAGGTTTCAGCAGTTCTTTTTTGTGACTCAGGTATCTGAGTCGACTAATCTTGGGGTATCAATTTCACTGCCTATTTGTGGGGATCTCAATCAAAGTTAGAGCAAAGCTCTATATGCACTGGCTCGTGTAAACAAAAAAGACGAGGGGCGCCCGTGAAAAGGAAAACGAATTGAAGGTTTTGTGGAAATTCCTCTCTGATCAAAAGAGGAGAAGGTCAGGTTATGGTGTCAACGACAAATTATTATTATTTTTTTTGCTAAGTGGCTAATTTAAGGAATTATACATGAGAGGAGTAAGATTGCTCTTCTTTGACAACCATGGCTTAGTGCAGTTAATTGGTAAGTCACTGCCTCCCCTTTGTGGAAAGACTTGAGTTCGAGTTCCACAGGGGACCAGGGCTATGGATAGCCTCTGGACCCCTCGTGCTAACCCTAACACCCCCCACTGATGTATATCGCCTGACAAAAAAAAAAAGAAAAAGAAAAAAGATTGCTCTTCTTTATATAGGCACTAGCGAATGCCCGTGCCTAAAGGCACGGGTCGAACAATGAGCAAATGGAGGACATGTTGTAAAAAAATGGATAGGAACAAAGTAAACTACGGTATATGGCCTAGAAAACCAAACGAAGTGGTTCCAACTCATGTCATAGAAAAACATAGAGCCTGTGCCATGCATAGAAAAAATTGTAAAACCTCAAGGCACGGCAATTTCATAACAAATACTCCCTCCGTCTCTTATTTATAGTCCAGTATTCCATTTTGGGCTGTCCCTTAATAAATGTCCATTTTGTAAAGTTAGGGGGGGTAAAAGTTGGTGCATTGTCTATTTTGTCCCTAAAAGTGTATTTCATTTTCAAAAGTTAGTGAGTTAAAGTGTAATGATGATGGGTAAGTAGAGAAAGTGGAGGAAAAAATTGATGTGAAATGTGTAATGATGATGTCTTTTTAATAAGTTGGAGTTACGAAGCAGGACATTTAAAAAGGAACGGAGGGAGTACAATCTAAAGAGTGAAGATACTACAAAAATGCCAAGATTGTGGAGAGCGCTTATAGCAACAAAAAAGAGCCGAATGCTAAAAAGATAACGGACGTTGAACGTGTACACACATCCTCATCATAATGGTTCAAAACGTCTTTGTATCACTTCCACATACCAATTTCGAGCAGGCACATCATCTAGTTACGTTTGAGAACATAAAATCAAATAAACGATGAAGTTCAAGGGTGGTGGTGGGTCCTGTGAGACAGAGGGAAGAGCAACGATGTACTTTTCAGACAGCTTTGTTAGGTTCTTATGGTCTTCATAATCACTCAAACCTGAAGGAAAGAGTAAAGATAAAATAAGAAACAAACAGAGAGCATAATGTGCAACATCATAAGTGAGGATGCGAAGTTGGGATAGAAAAAAAAAAAATTGAACGTTGATGCATTTTGGCCAACACCTTAATCGGCAACAAATTAGAAAGTATGTCTAAGCCCCATAACATAAATCTAGCAAAAAAAAAAAAAAGAAAAGATGGTTAGAAGATGTAGATAGTCAAACATGATTTTGATTAATAAGAGTCTTACGCTTGTATTTACCGGCGAGTGTTGTTTCGGTCGCCTTGCAGTGCTTTGCTTAAAAATTCGTTCTCGTTCTCGTCGGGCATGTTGCGCAAGTGTTCCTTTTGATATCTCTTTACCGGGTTATTCCTAAAATATGTGTAGCAGCAACTTTAAGAAATTAGAATGTCATTTAGCTAATTGACTCTCAATTTTTCATTTCAAAATAAAGATAGAAGATACGTCAAAGAGTGATACCCGTGAATCTTTTCTCCATTGCCCATATGTGTTGGCTTTCCTTTGCTGGTCATTGGCTAATGCAAGGGAAAGGGCAAACAAAATTAAAAAAATATCACAAACCAAGATTGGAAAGAAAAAATTGGACGGAAGGTTATGTCACGTATCAAACAAAAAATTACCTACTACCGTAACAATTGGTCCTTTGTAACATGTCAGATTGCAATTCAAGTGGTTTGCAAATGCCTTTTCCCCAAATTTCATACTACTACTGTATATTTACCAAACCAAAAATTACCTACTATAGCTTTAAAAGTTCAGTTTTCAACAACTTAATGTCACAAACTTTCAGAGCGTAAGTATTATGTATAAGTTATAACCCTACCATGAGTAAGCAGCTACACGTTAACAGAACAAAGCAGGGGAGTTGAATAACCCTGCCAACATCAGTGAACACCTTGGATGAGGCATTCTTACAAACACTTTGGTGCAATAAACCAATGAACACCTTGTATGAGGCATTCTTACAAACACCTTGGTGCAAAAACCAAGGAACATCCGGTTTGCTTCTTAACCGGTTGAAAACTTTTGCCCGAAGACTACCGCTTGAACTTTCACTCAAATGAAAGTATTAGAACAGATAGCCTCAATTAAAAGTAGTTATCTATAGGAGAGTAATTTAAAGCAACCAAACGAAGTGCATGTTGGCTTCGCGAGATCCTACTATCATCCGGTATTGGGCAATTCCACCACATGTATGTTTGCTGTATTAGTGGTTCATCCTTCCTCCTGGATTATCGTCCCTACTCTCCAGTGGCAAAATTTAATCGTCCTCCCGTTCTCCCATCATTTACCCTCTCTAACCAAACATAACATAACTATTCCTAGGATATGAAATGAAAGTACTGCCTATTTAACCCATATGGAAGTTCGTAAATACTGAATGTGAACTCTTCCTCTTTCAGATTCACTCGTGCAGCTTTAGATAGATTTGCATGCTCTTAAAATACGGATTTTTCCTTTTATCTGTAACATTTTCTGATTTCCTGGATGCTACCAGATCATGGCTTTTGGAACCTTAGCTTTATGCTACAACAATGTTGAGATCTTAGAGGTGAAATCCTATGTGTGAGGCATTCTTACAAACACCTTGGATGCAATAAAATAAGGAACATATACAATGCTATTATTTAATTCAAATTGTGTGAGACATTCTTACAAACACCTTGGATGTAATAAAATAAGGAACATATACAATTAAAGTCTCGATTAACGCATTAAAAATATAGTTTCTGGAAAATAAAGAGACAAAAAGAGAATGAACTTATTTAGGAAGGTGAAGGCAGACCACGTTTCCACTTTGCCCGGCTTGAGAAGAAGAGAGAAAGCGAAAGGGTGACGGAGAAGGAGGGGGAGAAAGCTGGAAACAAAACGGAGAGGAAGGAGGGTGGGGGAGAGACAGAGAGAGCCTTTGAAAGCGTGAGAGAGAAGAAAGGGGGGGGGGAGGAGGAGATGATAGCGAGAGAGCGTTTGATGAGAGGGTACGGGAGAGCACAACATCAATTAAGCTTAACGGTTTAGATTTATGCAAAATGAGGAGATAAATCTTGAGCGTTGGTTATCTATTGGATTCAAACACAGCTCTGTTTTATTATATAGATTAGTGTAAGTTGGTTAGTAACAGATTGCATCTTATATGGAGAAATATAAGGAGCCAGAAGTGTAAGTTAGTAACAAATTGCATCTTATATGGAGAAATATAAGGAGCTAGACCTAGTATCCTCGTCATTCCAATTTTATCATATGTTTTTGAAAGAACAGCTAGACCTAGTCTCACTATGTATTTTGAACGAATCCCACATCCTCTGTTTTTTACTTGGGGATTACTCTCTTAAGGAGACTGCCTATTATCATGTACCTGAGAGAGGTTGGCTCTGATATTTTGGAGGCGTAAAGCGAATTTAAAAATAGGGCCTAGGCTCTTGTAAAAAAAAAAAAAAAAGAATCAATATAGGTGGTTTTACAAGGTAAAAAAATTGAACATGGTATTTTAGTTTTGTAATTTAACTAAAATAATTTTTTTTTAAAATTTAAACCATTAAAAAAATTAATCAAGCATAACGATGTACTGCTGACACCATGCGTTTTCTCTAACTAGCTAATCATGTACAGTAATTAACTACTATATATTCTTGTAAGAATATTATTTTTAACAATAAAAAATTATTTATTTTTAAGCTTTTTCTTATTAAAGTTTGTTGAGTAGAAATAAGCTATTTTTGATTATCTATTGTGAACCGTGATCTATTTGGTTCTCACGAGCAGATGAACAGTGGCCCGAATCTTTCCCATGCGTATTTTCCTCTTGAAACGCGGGGGAGAAATTTTCCATTAGAAAGATACGAAATCAGTTATCACTTCCATAATTTGGGGCTATTTAATGTTAACTGTGGTTAACCTTGTTAAGACCTACAAGTTAGTAACAACAAATAGGGTCTCGTTTGGTGAGGGTGAACAAAATTGGACTCAGTAAAATTGGTGAGATATATATTAGGGGTGTACACGGTCCGGATTGGTCCGGTTCTCTAGAAAACCAGTAACCGGACCATTTCAAACGGTTATAGAAAATTGGGAACCAGAACCTAACCAATATATGCATGGAACCTAACCAGAACCAAACCGTAAGACCGGTCCGGTTTCGGTTCTATCCAATAAGCATCCAAACACTTATTCACAATTAAATATGAACTCATAAAATTAAAGAAATAGGAAGATAATCTACTGGAATAGAAAATTAACAAAACAAAAGCTTTCCTAACAAATGAGATTTCATCTCTAAATAAACTAAGTTTAGCAAGGAAAAGATTAACCTACCAAATTCAAATACATATTTAATTACACACATATGTATTTCTATATTTATCTTAGTTTTAAACGGTCCGGTACGGTTCTAACCACGGTTCATTAATTGAGAACCAGTAACCGAACCAAAATTAACGGTTCTTATTTTTTTGGAACCATAACCTGACCGTAGAACCGCAGAACCAGACCAAATAGGACGGTTCGGTCCGGATTGGACCGGTTTTACGGTTCGAGCGGTTTTCTTGAACACCCCTAATATATATCCTTAATTGTTAACTTTATAGAATAATAATAACGTACGTACTAAATTAGCATTGAGTTGCCATATGTATTTAGGTGGGGGTTATGTTTTTTTTCTCAATATTGTATACATCAACGGGGGTTAGTGAGTTAGTCCACATGGTATTCAGAGTTTATCAATAGCACTGAACCCATAAACCGCCCACAACGGAGCTCGAACCCTGATCTCCCACAAGAGAGAGCCAGGAGTTACCAACTGGGCTACAAGCCCATTGGTAGGTGGGGGTTTTGTTGGCTATGTGCATTTAGGCACAAGCATTTAACTTATCATGTAACTATACTATAATTGTTAAGGTAACAAAAATTAGAGTAGTATATATGAGGTAATTAAATACAGATGCGCGCAATAGAACTTTATAGCTTGGATTTTTTGTTTTCTTTTCTGTTTCAGTTGATGTCACATTCCTAATTTTTTTTGGAATAGCAAAAAGAATTTTATTAATTTTTGAAAGCAAATTAGAAAGATTAAAAAGACCCTAGGCACGAGGAATTTTGTAGTTAATTTGTTTGTTTTGGGTCTCAAAATCTCTGTGCACATTCCCATTAAATTTTTTCTGTATATATCACTCACCACTCGTTATCTCAAAACCGAAACCGAACATAGTATAATGAATTGTTTGGTTATTTACCTTTACAACAAAGTCCCCCACCAACTTGGAGTTCTGAATATGTTTGTCCCTCTTGCTGATGCTTTCTGCAGGCTTTGTTCCTGTATGTTTGGGTTGTAAGGCCATTGCCCTAAGGATTCTAGTTGTTTGCCTTACTGAAGGTTTAATTCACCGAAGAAAATGGATTCATTTCACATAAAAGGTTTTTATCATCTATTCTACTGCAAGTTAATTTTCTGTATGAAATCTTGCCTGGACTAATATCCTTGTCGTGTTTTGCGATCTCCGCGTTATGCTAGCTACTATGTAAACATGCGGTGATTGGCCGAACAAGTTGTGGCAGGGAAAATTGGCCTTGTATTGTTCAAAATTTGGCCATAGCTGGCCCCTTGCTTTAGATTATATATATAGACCGGGTTGTTCCTTTGGGGACATCCAATAAAAATTTGGAACGATACAGAGATTATATACTGGGTTTGGCAACCCGTTAGCCATGCCCCTCACGACAGTATGTAATGTAATGGTTGGGATGATATTAGCCTTTTTGCATAACAACTCCAATCATCTATTGTATCAACACGAAACGTTCGTTTGAAAGAGGTTTTCTATCTTCTCATTTGACCTATTTGACAAGGATGGGGAACGATAGGATCGATATTTGCAAAATTTAATTGCGGATGTAGATTTCTTTCTTTTGGCAATGTTCGATTGCATTTATAAGTTTAATGCGCGCATTTGCGATGACTAGCTAGCTGTATCGTAATAGATTCTAATCAAACAAGCCTTATTGTAGTGCATTTGATGCGATGCCTTGGCACATTATCATCTCATCAAGTCTAAGTCGTCGTCGTCGTCTTCTTCTTCTTCCCGTTTGGTTATTGTAAGGGAAACATTGAACCAAGCAAGGGATGATAGGTTTAAATAGCTTATAAGAAGTTTCGATCCCCTTCCTAGGTGTTGGTTCTCCAGGGCTCGGCGAGACTTGTTTGTCTCCACTAATCATTTCTCCTGGGTGTTGATCGGTCTTTGGCCTTACGGCTTGGTGACGCGGCGGGTCCTTGACTGGCTGCTTAGTTGTGGTGGTCGGTGTTTTTGTTGTAGTGTGGTCGCGGCAGGGAGGAGCCGTGGTGGTAGCTGGGTGACTAGTTTAGGGTTTGGGTGTGTTATGGGTTTTAACTTTTGGGCTTATCTCCTTGTACTTGAGCTTTTAGGCATTCTTTGGTGTTTGGGGTGTGTCCCATTTGCATTTATTCTTTTATTTGGGCATTAAGACCTCAAAGTTATTGGGCTTTGTCCATTGGGGTGTCACTATCCTTGGTTGACATCTTGTCAATCAAGGGTGGACACTTGTTGCCTTTCTTCTGTAAGTCTTTGTAATTACTTTCAAAGATTAATAATTTTTTTTTCCACCATTCAATAAAAACAAAAACAAAAGTTCTTTGTTGTTTCCCTTTCGGCCTAGGTGTTAGCATTCGACAACATTGGCTTAGGACCAGACATCAAACTTCGTTCGATAGGAATAGTTGTGTCCCGTATAATTGTTCCGGTGTATATTGTTCCTCTCGGCATATTCGCAGCCACAATTGGACAAGTATAACTTTTCTAGGCCAGTTTATCAGATATTAATTATCTCTACTTTGTAGAATAGCTAGAAACCGAGTGTAAACTGCGTGTTTCTATTTGATACTCTCTTTCAATTTGCAGATGATAGCAGTAGGCGTCATTGTTCAGCTCCTTGGTTGATACATGTGTTTGAGTAAGCCTGTTCTAGTACATGATATTTAATAGCTCTCTAGATCAATCAGCCGAAAATTCTTTCTTCTTGCTTGCCTACCTAAAGCTAGGGCACTACATGATGATAGCACCCCAATCTATGTTCCTTGTTGAGATAAGATATTGCAAACTTCTTTTTCTATAAGCTTCGAAGTATATGGTTAGTATTCACGAGTCCCAAACTTTTGCTTGATTCTCGAACAATAACCATATACTTCAAACTATGTAAAAAAATAATTTTAATATGTTACCCCAACTAGGAACATTGCTCTGGGTGCAATCTTCATGTAATGACCCAACCTTAGAAAGGCAAGCAAGAAGTCAGAGTTTTCGGCTGATTGATCTGGAGAGTTATTAAATATTTTGTACTAAAACGAGCCTACTCGAATACAGGTATCCATCTCGCAGCTGAAAAATGATGCCTACAGCAATCATCTACGAATTGAGAGAGAGTAAAAAATAGAAACATGGTTTCTAGCAGTACTCTACAAAGTATAGACAATTAACATCTAATCGCCCAAAAAAGTTTACCTGTCCTGTTGTTGCTCCAAATATGCCTAGAAAAACAATCAACACGAGAACAATTATTCAAGACACAAATATCCCAATCAAAGGAAGTTCGATGTTTGGACCAAAGCTAATGGTGTGCTGTCGTGTGCTAAAAGAGAAAGTATGTGTTCTATGCATAACTTTCTCTTTCGTGTTTATTATTATTATTATTATCATTTTTTATAACATATTGGGAGGGCGAATTTGTGTAATTTTGATCTTTTTTAAGAAAAAAACTACTATATATAGTCAGTGGCGGCTTCAAGAATTTATAGTAGGGTGTTCGTTAATGGGCTAACCAATGCCCCCAGGGCACAAGTTAAGATGTACTGTAATATATATGGAGTATTTCTCAGTATTTAATGTCATCTTCTAAAAGAAAATCTGCTATCTTTTGCCCTTTTTCATTTCTGAAGCTTTCCAAAAAATCAAGGGCAAACATTCCCTTTTATGTCTATTTTTTGCTCAGCAAAAGGGAACCCTTTTATATCTTTTTCCCACCGTAATTGCTACTGCCTTTTTTATGTCTTCAATTTAGTTTCATTTTCTATGTTTTTCCTTTTCTTTGTCTTCAATCTATTGTCCAACATTTAATTGCTCAACGTTATAATATACAGTATATCTATGTTTTCTCTACTTTCTTTCTTTTTTCTTTTCATTTCATTTCTTTTGATTTTTTTTGTCTTACTCATGTGATGACCTGGATCTGCAAGAGGAACTTATTTTTTCTTGTAGGATTTTGCAAAAAATTATGGTTTACATTTTGTTAGCATAATTTAATAAAAAAAAATTATTTGCAAAAAATACCAGATATATCATTATGGTAAAGATATTTAATTACATTCTAAAATATAGTGGAGTAAGTATATGTATTTATTTTGTTGTTGACTTTCTTTTTAGAAAATGACCTTTATAGTAATGAAATCTTATTGTTGGAGAATATTCCATATTTAATGTACCTTAACTTTTGCCCCGGGGCACTTGTTAGCAGAACCGTTCATTAATACCTTAATCAACAATATGTGTACAAAACCTTGTATAGTAGTATAATTAATGTCATAAACATGGCGTGTTAATTTAGTAATATCCTTTTGGAAGAAATTGTGGACAATAGGTTGGGGCTGACCTTTTTAGAAATATACTCTTCTTTAATATGATAAGATGAGATTGTCTATCGAATTTGGAGGAATATTGTTCAAGTTATCAAGTTTGTAATGTAGTTGAATTTTTTTTTTTTAACATTATCCATAATTTGATATGATAACCAAAGAAATTAAAGTAGTTAATCTCATGTATGTGAAATTAACACATTTAAACCATTGGCAATAAACATGGAGAGAACAAAGGACATAATATTCACACCAATAGATTCTTCTTTTTCTCTTTCATTTTTTAAGTTTCTGTCATTGTGATTTTGCACCCTATTTGCGCCCTATCTGAATGTTCAGTTATTTTTGGGTTGGGTGTTTTCACATAAAATTTTGAGATAAAAAGTTCTTTAGATTTGCATATTTTTTCATCTTTAGTCAATTTTTTTTTAACATTTCAACAAAATCTTTTATTTTTAAATAGAGGTTGCTATATACATCCAAAAAATAAAAAATATGTCAAAATTTTTTGATATAAAATCACTAAAGACGAAAAAACACAGATGATGAAACAGTCATATTTTTTGAAGAGAATATTTTCTAAGAGTAGAACCAAACAAAGTAATTCAGATCAAGTGTTCAAGACTATTTAGGATTGGGTGTTCAAAAAGTGACTAAACCAAAATTACTACGTATAATCTAACAAACATTTTTTTAAGGGTGTTCAACTGTGCACTCCATCACGGCTGTAGAGCCGCCACTGACTTAAAGCTCTAAACAAGTACTTTTGAAACTTGGGTATAGAGGTCGCTCAGACTCATTTGTCCCTCGATCCGTCCTTGCTGCTCATCTACCCCTCGATACAATTTTTGCAAATTCAAGGATAAAACATACTAACTGATCGATGTGACATATGATGAAAGACATTGGCTACGTATGTAACCAAAAAAAAAAAAAATTTCATTAACCGGCCGAATGCAAATTGGTGAGGACTAAATTATGAGTGAATAATTTTTCATGCAATAAGCAAGGGGTAAAGCCTCAATACGATATAAGAAAACTCAAATACGAAAATAAAACAAATTCTTTTTGAACCTGACGTTGAATTCTTTTACAATTTTAGACGAAATTTTAATTTACCTTGTGAGAATAGCTAATTAATTTAACTTTTCTCGCCTCTGATTATGCCTCAAAATTAAAACTCCCTCCGTCCTAATTTAATTGTCCTTTTTTGGAGTTCGTGTCACTTTTCAATTGATTATAACTTGTAATTTATAATGTTTTAGGTGATTTTGAAAATATTATATTATAGAACAAATCGAGATCTATCAAATAAGATCCATATTGGATATAAAATTCATTACCAATTTAAAAATATAACTAATTTTTTTTATCCAGTTAGAATAGAACTGGGACAAGTAAATTACGATGGAGGGAGTAAGCATTTGTTAGGAAATTTGAAGGGATCACGTTATACCTAGTAACTGAAAGAAAATTACATCAAGTTCAAGAAAATAGGATACACCTAAATCAAATAAATAACGGAAAGTATGTAGGTACAACAAGAGCTGTACAAACACCGCGTACAACACCCTTTTGGACCCGTTTTGGGTTCCAAAAAGATGATTAGAGTTGCTGATCATTTTGTTCCAAACAATTTGTTTAGTGTTCCTATAAAAAAATCAGCTCCATCTGATATCGGTAAGGGTGTTAACAAAATGTCCTTTATGCTTTAGAATATAGGCTAAATTCTGAAGCAAAAAATGACGTTTTGTAAATGCTGTTACCGATATCAGATAGAGCTGATTTTATGAGTGGCTCCAATCATTTTTTTGAAACCCGAAACGTGCTCAAAAGAGTACTGCTGTACGCGGTGTTTGTACAGTTCTTGCTGTACTTGTTGCACCTCTGAACAAATAAGTAAGTGAAAAAGAAGAAAATGCCTTTTTCAAACAAAGAAGGAAATAGGGAAATACCTCGCAGAAGACAATCTTTTCTTCTCCATGCTGTTTGTTCTCTGGTAATTTGAAGGATTACACAACTATTCTGTATCTTTGGCCGAATACACTGACTATGCCATTAATTTACAAAGAGGATGAAAGAGTGTGATTACAGTACTGAGATCAATCTCCCTCTAAATAGGTTATCAAAAAAAAAAAAAATCTCTCTCTAAATATACATATATATGTAGTACTATATATGCAGAGTGTAGCATCCATTTACAATACAGAGGAATGATCATACCTGATTGGGTGGTTGTAAACAAAGAAGGGGAAAGTGGCAGGATTCGGCAGTTCTCTTTGTTTTTGTTTTTGTTTTTTTTTTTTAACTCAGGTATTTGGATCAGTTTTTACGCACCATGACTAATCTTGGGATATCAATCCCACTCCTACTTGCATGAATCTCAGTTATAGCTAGTGCAAAGCTCTATATGTACTGACTTGTGTAAACAAAAAAGTGGAGGGGCAGTGGGGTATATATGTTAGTTTGGAGTGGGAGTGATTTTACCCTTCTACTCCATAAGAAAATGAATTGAAGCTTTTGTGGAAATTCCTCTCTGATCAAAAGAGGAGAAGGTTAGGTTAATGGTGTCAACGACTAAAACATATATATATATATATATATATATATATATATATATATATATATTTTGCTAAGGGACTAATTTAAGGAACTATATATGAGAGGAGTATGATTGCTCTTCTTTATATAGGCACTAGTGCATGCCCGGCCCGTGCCTTCAGGCATGGCTAGATTATTGTAAATTAGTTACTGATTGCATCTTATGGAGAAATATATGGAGTTAGACCTAGTCTTCCGTATCAGTTCAATTTTATCGGAGGTTCCCAAAAGGGCAGCTAGACCTAGTCTCCCATATCATTCCAATTTTATCGGAGGTTCCCGAAAGGGCAGCTAGACCTAGTTTTACTAGGTATTTTGAACTAATCCCACATTCTCTAATGTTTACTTGGGGATCTCTTTAGTAGACCACCTATTATCACGTAAGAGAATTTGGTGTTAACTTGTCTTACTGGGTATTTATAGCATGGCTTTTCTTTTCTTTTTTTGTTTAGTTGATGTCACTTACCTAATATTTTTTTTGGAATATCAAAAAAGAATTTTTATTAATTTTTGAAAACGAATTATAAAGATTAAAAGGACCCTAAGCACGAGGCACAAGGAATTTTATAGTTAATTTGTTCGTTTTGGGTCTAAACACCCCTGCGCACAGTCTCAATAAATTTTCTCTATGTATCTATCTCTTTCCAATTAATTATTATTCTAAAAAAATCTCTCTCAAAACGCAAACCGAACAGATATAATGAATATGTTTGGTACGTAGCTACACCAACATATTGTGAAACTGGGCTGATAAAAAAAACATGATTCAAAATTAGAAGTAACAAATTAGTCATAGATACAACCAATCATAAAGGCTCCGTTTGATAAAATTGTTAGCACTTGGGATTGGATTCATAGTCCCAAGGGACTCTTAAGCGGCTGTTTGGTAACCAAAAAGACCTCCAGATTGTTAGTCCTTGGGATGAATAAGCCGGACGATAGGGGTATTTCTATTTTTTTTTTTGAACGGCGAAAAAGGATATTATATTAATCAAGAGAATAAGCTCCAAGAATTGACAAGGAATCAATCCGAACCCTTATGGAGATGGTACATGGTAATCCAATACCCTCATGTATACTATTAATCATTTCCTATCCTATCCTATCCCATCCGAAACAAACATGATATTAATAATCCTATCATCTAATCTCATCCTAAACAAACAAGCAAGTTACCAATTCCATCTCATTATCAATCCCATTTCATTACCAATCTCAATCCTAATCTCATCTCCTTACGAATCCCACCTATCTATCACCGTTATCAAAAAGTAGAAGTAGTATTATAGTATGACCATTGGTTCGTTGGGCTTTCCAGTCCGCCTGCTAGCCCGCCCGGCTTTTGGCCCGCCAGCCCATCAGTTGGGTTGCCCGTGGGCTGGGCCTCATTTTAAGGTACACAGCTCGGCTGGCAAAAAAAGCCCGCTCAACCCAGCCTTGGGTAGTGACTTGGCGGGCTGGCCTGGCCCGATGATGACCCTTAGCTAGACCTAGTCACGCCAGTCCTCGATTGTGGTGGCGGCGTTATCCTATTGCTTTAGGTTTTGGGTGTCTGGGCTTTATTGTTGGGCTAGTCCTTTGTATTCGGACTTTTAGGCCTCGTTTGATAACAGTGATAGATGGATGGGATTCGTAAGGAGATGGGATTAGGATTGGGATTGGTAATGAGAAGGGATTGTTAATGAGAATGGATTGATAATGAGTATGTTTGTTTGGGATGGGATTAGATAATGGGATTATTAATATCATGTTTGTTTGAGATGGGATTAGACGATGGGATTTGATTGATAGAAGAAATTGGTAATGAGAAGGGATTGGTAATGTGAAGGAGTTGGGATTGGACTGTCAATACCAAGTCCCACGGGGTATTGCTAATACCCCTAAAGGCCGGATTGTTTATCCCATGGGACTACCAATCCGGACCAATTTTGGAAACCAAACAAAGAATTACTAATACCATCACCTTCGTAATCCAATCCCAACCTCCAATCCGTTTATCAAACGGGGCCTTAGGCCTTTACTGGTGTTTGGGCTACGTCCTATTTGGTCTTTACTTGCTATAATTTGGCTTGTGGCCTTTAGGTGATGGGCTTCGGCCTTAGGGGGTTCTCTTTAGTTGGCATCTTGCCAAACAAGGACTTGGGTTTTGGATGGGCAGTTGTTGTCGTTCTCATTGATTCTTTTACTCTTTGTAATCACTCAAAGATTAATAAAAAAAAAAAATTCACCATTCAAAAAAAGGTATTTTGAACGAATCCCACATTATCACGTGAAGAAGACCGCCTATTATCACGTGAGAGAAAATTTGGTGGTTGCATGCGGAATGAGTTCGGTTAATTAACGTCTTGAAGCAGCCATTTACAGAATTGTAGACGTTTACAATATTAATGACAAATTGGCCAAACCAACTAACACATAATGCAAAGAACAATCAAGAGCAGAAAAAACAAGAATGGCGCAATACAACGGAAAGAGTGGTAGTTTGGAAACTAGAGGTCATGAGTCTTCCCGGATGCCCATGTTTCCCATCTCCCTCGTACCCACTCCGATCACTGCCCCATTCTCCTTTCCACCATCCCAAACTCTTCCCCTATTTCCCCCGACCGTTCCGTTTTGAGTCGTTTTGGTTTTCTGACCCGTCCATTTATTCGGTCGTAAATGATAGTTGGAGGTCCACTTCCCCTTCTTTTGCGCATACTACCAAAGTTTTCTCCAATAAGGTCACTATTTGGAACAAAGAACATTTTGGTAATCTTTTTGTGAAGAAAAGACGTATTCTGGCTAGACTTCGTGGTCTTCAAATTGCCATTGATTCCAATCCCAGCCGTTACTTAACTGATTTGGAAAAAAATTTAACTTCTGAGTTTGAAAAAATTTTAATCATGGAGGAAGATTTTTGGGCTTTAAAATCACGGGTTAATTGGTTATGCGACGGTGACCGTAATACTCGTTTTTTTTTCATCTTACTACTTTGAATCACCGCCGCAATAATAAGATCTGCTCTCTTAAAGACCCGAACGGTGTGTGGCTTTATGATGCTGATTTAATCCAACAAATCCTCACCTCTCATTTCATTTCCCTGTTCACCACAGATATGATTTGTAGCAAACCTGTCTCTGACCCTCCCTTTCTCTTCCCTCGCATTGAGATGGAGTGCCACCAATCCTTGTGCTCTGTCCCGGGGGTTGATGAGATTAAAAAGGTTTTGTGGTCCTTTAAACCTTGGAAATCTCTAGGTCCGGACGGTCTTCATCCGGGATTTTTTCAAAAAACGTGGGATATTGTGGCCCCCTCTGTGGTGCAAGTGATTGAGGAAGCCTTCTCTGTGGGTAGGATTCCTCCCGGGCTAAATCACACCTATTTGTGTTTAATCCCGAAGATCCGTAATCCTGAAACAGTTGGTCATCTCTGTCCTATTAGTCTTTGTAACACCATTCTTAAGCTGGTTACGAAAATTCTTGTAAGTAGAATCTGTCCGCTGTTGTGTGATCTCATTAGTCCTCTCCAGTCTAGTTTCCTTCCGGGGAGGAGTAGTACGGATAATGTGATCATTGTGCAAGAGATTGTTCACAGATTTAATTCCATGAAAGGTTCTAAGGGTAACATGCTTATTAAATTGGATTTGGAGAAAGCTTATGACCGTTTGGAGTGGGGTTTTATCCGTCAAGTTTTGCATTTTTTCAACTTCCCTCCACTTTGGATTAATCTCATTATGTCCATTATCTCGTCGTCGTCCATGTCCATTCTATTCAACGGTAGTGCTACTGACACTTTCTCCCCCTCGAGAGGTATCTGGCAGGGTGACCCACTATCCCCCTATATTTTTATCCTTTGTGTGGAATATCTCTCCATTCAAATTACCTTGGCTTCCGATAACCACACGTGGAGACCTATTAGGACTTTTAGAAGTGGCCCTTTTCTCTCTCACCTCTTTTTTGCTGATGACCTTGTCCTCTTTGCGGAGGCTTCCATAGCTAATTGTGAGACTATTTCTGCTCTCCTGCAAGATTTTTGTGCTGTATCGGGCCTTAAGGTAAGTTTGAGCAAGTCCTCTGTCTTTTTCTCTAAGAACACCCCGGTGGGTGCTCGGGTTGAATTTGCTACAGCCCTTGGCTTTCCTGAAACTTCTTCGGTGGGCAAATATCTTGGTTGCCCCATCCACCAGTCCAGACCGACTAAGCTTTCTTTTCAGTTTATTATTGAAAAGATTGAAGCTAAGCTTGCCGGTTGGAAGAGCAAACACCTCTCCTTAGCTGGTAGAGTCTCTTTGATCAAATCGGTAATTGAAACTATCCCTTCTCATATCATGCATTGTAACCTTCTTCCCGTTTCGGTGTCTAACAAAATTGACCAATTAAGTAGGAATTTTCTTTGGGGATCTTCTTCTAACCATAAGAAAATTCATGCTATCAATTGGGACACTGTCACTCGTCCTAAGGCTTTAGGTGGTCTTGGGTTGAGAAAAACCAGGAATAATAATATGGTTGCTATGGCTAAGCTTAATTGGAAACTTTCTAAACGTGTGGACCTTCTGTGGGTCCGTATCTTAAAGGGCTGTTATCGTTCCACGTCTGCGCGTAGCTCCAAGCCCTCCACCACTTGGAGGGGTATCAAAGCGGGAAATAATCTTTTCAAAGAAGGTACCCGAGTCCGTTTGGGTAATGGGTCCTCCACTTCTTTTTGGATGGACAACTGGACTGGGACTGGCCCTCTCCGTTCTAAAATTCTCGGACCTCTTCAGCGGCAAGAGAGTTCTCTTAAGGTTAAAGAATGTTGGTCTAATCACTCTTGGAACCTCCAAGCCATCTCCTTTGTCCTTCCTGAGGAGATTCTTTCTAGCATTCACGTTGTTCTGTTCCAATGGTTCAACCCATCTCCGGATTGTACCATTTGGAATCTTTCAACCAATGGTGAGTTCAATTGCAAATCGGTTCACTCTCTCATTCCCTCCAAGAATGTCAGTTCCCGTCTCTCATGGGATTGGATTTGGCATCTCCCTTGTTCCTACCGCATCTAACACTTTGTTTGGCTTGCTGCTCATGATCGTCTCTCAACCCGTAAGAATTTGTTCCTTCGCAATATCACTACTTCCCCTTTCTGTGAATGGTGCCCAGATATTCCGGAGTCCACGTACCATGTCCTTTGTGATTGCCCTCGTGCCTCTAATATTTGGAGCGCCCTTCAGTTTTCTTTGGTGGATTCTCAAGCGCTTCCCTTTGATTGGATTCGTGTGAATTCAAAATCTGTTAATACCCACAATTCCGGGGTCCCTAAGAATATTATCTTCTTGTTTGCTATTTGGCATATTTGGTTGGATCGCAATCGCCGTCTTTTTGATACCAACCCTAATTCCAACTCGAGCATCATCGACCCAACAAAAATTTCAGTTACTATCTTGAACAAATCCTTGGAGTGGTTCTTTCTTGTTTTCCAAGAGAGGAACTCTCACAGGAAGGATATACAGGTAGGATGGGTTCCGCCGAGAATGGGTTTTTCCAAGTTGAATACGGATGGTGCGTACAACTGTGCGATGGGCTCGGCCTCCACTGGGGGGATTTTGCGTGATCATTATGGTATTTGGATAGGTGGATTCTACAGGAACATTATCGCGGATTCTAGCCTAAAGGCAGAGTTATGGGCCTTAAGAGATGGTTTGAGTTTGGCAAAGGATGAAAATATCAAAAAGCTGGAAATTGAAGTAGATTCCATGACTGTGTTAAACTTGATTCATGCCACTAACATGGTGAATCACCCGCTTGGCAATTTGTTATTTGATTGTAGGTTGCTGATGCAAGGGTTTGAGGAAGTTTCTATCACGCATATTTATCGCGAAGCTAATAGGTGTGCAGATGCGTTGGCAAATGATGCTCCGGTTTCGGTGGGAGATTTATATATCTACCCGGTTATTCCTAATTGTATTTCTAATTTCCTTTATGTGGATTTGATTGGGGTCTCGTACCCTAGAATTGTAAACTCTTAATTTTGTTTTTCTTGTTTTAATGAATCGTTTGTTTACCAAAAAAAAAAAAAAAGAGGTCATGAGTCTGAATACGAGCAGAGGCGCTTCCAGCGAAGTTGAATATTATTTTTCTAGTTTGGTTGCTTTTAGTGACGAAAACAATTTCGTAACCAAAGTGTTACATGAGGCGATAAATTTTTTCGTCACCAACAACTACCATACACTTTTTAGTGACAATCTATAGGTGACGAAATCTGACTCTTTGGCAAAGTTATTGTTTCATAACCAAAAGTTATTTTTCTTGTAGTGAGATTTTATGTGGTTCCGAATTAAGCAAATCACTTAATCCTACTCCATGGGTGTTGCAGTTTTTTCACTATAGTGAGAGGAGAAATTAGGTTAATATAGAATGAGTCCTGCTATCAGTATCGATAGGATCCCCACCGAAATCGTACTGACGGCCTCGGCCGGCCGTCTCCGGCCACCGGACGGCCGATCCGAGCCGTCCAAAAATTCTATAAAAAAAAACCGAGGGGATGTATATGCACGAAAAAAAGGGGTGCTTGATCCAACCACCCTACACCCATCGAATGCCGTTAATTCTCGCGTGGGACCCCTCGGTTTTTTTTTTTATAGAATTTTTGGACGGCTCGGATCGGCCTTCCGGTGGCCGGAGACGGCCGGCTGAGGCCATCGGTACGATTTCGGTGGGGATCCTATCGGTACTGATAGGATTTCCGATATAGAATGCCCTAGCTATTCTTTTCTAGCTACAAAGAAAGCCGATCTATATAAGCCGGCCCGCAAAAATGCGTAACTACGTATCGCATAGTGCATGAGAGGAGAAATTAGGTTACTATAGAATGCCCTAGCTATTCTTTTCTAGCTACAAAGAAAGCCGATGTATATAAGCCCGCAAAAATGCGTAACTACATATCGCGGTCCATATATATGACCCTGTTTGGATGCAAAACAGGTTCTCGATTATTGTCTCAATGATGTAGAGCGGGTCGCGTCCACGTTCTTTGAGCAACTGGACGAGCACAATCCAAACCAAACTGGAGGCAGGGCAACAGTGGCAGAATGATCTGTGGGCCGTAGGGTTGAAGCGAAACGGCCATTGATCGATACTGATATTCCTTACTTTGGAAGATGACCAACGATGCTTTTCGGCCGTTCGATGCTGTTTAGCCTTTCAAAATGCCTATTTTGCCGTTTATAGTAATATTTAGATCTCTAATAACTTTTGATAGGAAACTCTGTTTTAGTTGCTAGTTGTTTTGGCAACCTTATATTTCTTCCAAGTATTTGATTTTCTAGTCAACGTAGAATTTTTCGTTTTTGGTAATTTTTGTATTTTCTACGTCAACAATGCTACTCACACAACGATTCAAACACAACAACTTGTACAACCTCTCACATACATGTGGGGCCCACACTTAGTAGTGTATGTGGAGCCCACATGGATGTGAGAGGTTGTGTTTGGATTGTTGTGTGAGTATTTATTTTTGTTTCTTCTACGATTAGGGTTTGATTCTTGGCCCTAATTGTGTCCTAAGTTGTTTAGGGTTTCCATCACCCTATTTATATTCATTGTAAGCCTTAGGGCACGACAGTTGTATTATTGAATTAAAGAAAAATCGAGATTTATCTCAATATCGTTTGTTCAAAGTCCTCTGGCTCAAACGTTGTTCATATTTTCTTCTTGCAATTAATTTCATAAAAGGAGGCTGCGCTGCATCACTCAACGATCAAACACACACAAAACATACAAACACTACTGTTTTTCAACACTAGCTAGCTATATTAAGGTGTCTATCAACATACTTGTCTTTGTAAGACTGTGTTTGAATATTTATATTGTTATTAATTACTTAGGCCATTTGGGAGGGAGTTAGTTGATGTGAAATGGTGAAGCACGAGTGTTCAAATGATGTTGGCTATGTGCTTTTAGGCACAAGCATTTCAATAATTATAACCATACTATATATGTGGTTAAGGTAACAAGAATTGCAATAATACGATGCCTCTGAGAAGTTTGGGGATTCAGATGATGGAGATAACTGCAGTCTACAATTGTGATCAACTCCATTTTGCTGAGATGTATTCTGCCTATTGCTTTTTGCGATTCCAATTATTCCCCATTTGTTTTTGGGGTGTAAGCTGTTTAGTTTCGTGAGTGTGTCTGGACTCTGTTTTTTGGTTGGTTTCTCGCCAACCTCTTCCTCTTTTGGTAGCGGGTGGTATATGATTGTCCTCGGCTTAGGTGCCAACGTAGTTGGGATGTAGGTCGTTGGTTGTGATGCCTCTTCTCCCGCTTCCTTTTAATCTTTGTATGTTCGGTTCTTTGATTAATAAAATCTTGTTCGCTGATTCAAAAAAAAAAAAATACAGATGCGCGCAATAGAACTTTATAGCTTGGCTTTTCTTTTCTTTTCTGTTTCAGTTGAACTTTGGCGCACCGTCGAAGCATGTAGCCGATGCTGTACCACGTTTTCCAGACAGTCGCTTTATTCCTAGCCTCTGGAAATGCCAGTTCGATCACCAATTTTTGGTGCACCGACGAAGCCTGTAGCGGATTCCGTACCACAGTTTCCAAACAGTCGTTTATTCCTAGCCTCTAGAAATGTTAACTCACCAAGTTTTCATGCACCGGGTGAAGCTAGCCTGAATCTGATTCTGCGCCGCAGTTGCCGACTACTCATGCATTCCTAGCATTTGGAAATGTCAGCTCACCAAATTACAGTGCTAATGCACCTCAACAACCTAACTGGGATGACAACAAGGAAAACCTGTTGGAAAGCGGAAGCGATAGGTATCACTGATGGGATAGGAGATTTCTCACACAAAATAGTAAGCACATTTTTTTATTAATAAAACACACAAACAATTACAAAGCTCTCACTCATGTCTCTCTTTCTTTCTCTTACTCAACTCCCATACTTTTACAATACAGATTACAAGCCCATTTATAGGCAAAGTTAGACAAAATAGATAACCTTACATTTATGGAAAATACTCACAAAATCAAACAAGTAACTCCAATCTTTATCCACGCTTTTATTTCTTCTTCTTCCAAAATTTATCTTTGAGTAAAAATCCCACTTGCCTTCCAAGCCTTGTCACCAAGCCTCCATTAGAACAGTTGAACCATGTTTTTGTCATTCAAGCTTACTTTTCAACAACACCGACCAAAACTGAACTCATAAAGGATAATCTGATTTCAGAAGCAAGCCAAAGGTGGATCTCTATTTAAAAGACTGCTTTCTTTAGAGCCTATATATCGCAGGATGGTTTGAACTGAACCCGTGCCTTTTGTGCTTTTGAATCAGTGACTGTGTGCTATTATTAACCCACTGCATCGGATGTTGTAGTGTCGCAATGCCGGCATAATTTCTGATCTGCTAATGTGAGAATGGTTGATCTTTAATAACTAAATGGGATGGGTTTTTTTGAACAGCGAAAGAAATTTATTAATCACATGTAGAAGGATACAACGATTAAACGGGACAAGAGGAAAGCATCACGATAAGAGGATGACATCCCAACTATGTTGGCACCCCAACCCTTGAAAATCATCTGCCACTCGAGACCCAAGAACGATTACAAGTTGGCAAGATACCAACTGAAATCAAGCAAAAGGAAAAAAAAAGCTCAAACACATGCGGAAGTTCATAGCAACCACAGCAGTGGTCTTACAGAGTTTGAAACCAAAAAAGGTTACCCCTAAAAAAGCACATTCTAGTCCAAAAATACAGTAACAAATGCAGTATCAGCAGAGTAGCATCTTCAAGCCAAATGTAGCATCAAAGGCAAGGAAGCCCCATCTTATGCAACATAGGCGGAAATGAAAATTCTCCAGAAAAGGTTGATCTTTAGTAAGTGGGATGGTTGCTAGAAAAAGGTTGGAGAATATGAAATCCATTTACTGAGAATCTCTTTTGACTTGGCCCTATTTGGTTGCAATTGTGAGTCTGTTCTGAGTTTCTGGATACTTAATTCCAAACATACATAAAACTTGTTTCGTCGACTGGTTTTGAAACCTGTTCTCACAAATGAACCCTTTTCGTAAGAAAAAAACAGACATATAGGTAACAAGACCAGAGGCATGGTGGTAGGGGCATTTATTGGTTTGATATGACTTATTTTGGTGTGAAAACGAATATGCAGATAAGCTACTTCATATTTCAGTGTTGCTCTCTAACAACAGTCCCATTTAAGGATCATTTTGCGGCAATCATACTTTCTAATTGGGTCAATGACTAATGTACTTACGCAAGCGGAGTGGTAGTCCAATGGATGGCACTATCTACTCCCAAGCACTGGACATGGAGTTCAAACCTCTCTAACTACGAGGACTTTCGCCGAGGAAAAAAAGAAATATACTTGCATAATATGCAATTCAAACATCTTTTTCACCGATCAAATATCTCAATTTGTTTTCTAGACGAAGCTTTTAAAACATTTAACAGAGTAAAGCAAAATAATACCGAAGATGACTTTTTTAGATGTGGAGAAAGTATTACTCGTAGAAAACAAGTTTCCCAAGCAGTCATCCAAATGATTTTATATTTTCATAACATAAAACATAGAAACAACGATCCTAAAAGTTATGCAGGAAAATAAACATGGCTTTCTTCTCTAGCCATCTTTTTCTGTGAGGTTGTCAGCAAAAGAACTCAATATGACTCTAATTGAATGAATAAATTGATTACTCAACCTGACTACGGACTAAACAGATTGTGTATAGATGCTGTTTGGGGCCCACTATGGGTCCCACACAAATAATTTGATCCGTTGATAAAGTTTAAAATACCTTTTCGAATAGTCTTGTACATTCAGTCCAATCCCATAATTGTAAGTGTTCGTCCCTTGCTGAAGCGTTCTGAAAGCTTTGTTCCAGTATGTTTGGTTGTAATCCTATTGCCTGAAGATGATGGATGCGTTATTTGTGCTGAACCTGTTATTGAAGGGGCCTAATGGATGCTGTTATAACACTTCTATGATTGTAGTGATTTTGGTGTGCAACTTAGCTGTGATATGGTTTCACGCTATGAAGGCATCCAGCCATAATTCGGAAGCAGAAAAAGTGTTATAGGCCCCATTTATTAGAACATTTTCTTTTCTTAGATATATAGTAAGAGTTATTGCTCAAAATATTAATTCTATCAAGCAATAACATTTAAGCTCACAGTCAATACTTGATGAACTCCTCAGAATAAAAAATGGAAGATATAAATGATTATTCTGATTGATGAGCATCAGCAACATCCGATTGGATGTACATGTGCTGATGAATAACCCATCTTGGGCAAGGACTCTGCATACTTGCACTACCGCATATAGCACTTTTTTTGCTTCTGAATTGTTCATTAATTAGGCACTTGTATGTGGTGGTGCAAGTGTGCGCAATCCTGGCCCAAGATGGATTATTCGTCAGGCACTTTGTACATCCCACTAGATGCTATTGATGCTCATGAATCAAAATAATCATATATACCTTCCATCTTTTATTCTGAGGAGTCCATCAAGTATTGACTATGAGCTTAAATGCTACTGCTCGATAGAATAAACATTACAAGCAATAACTATTGCTTTGTATCTAAGAAAAGAGAAGAGAAAAGAAAAAGTTCTAATAAATGGGGCCTATAGGACTTTTTCTGCTTCCGAGTTATGGCTGGACGCCCTCATAGCATGAAACCATATCACAACTAAATTGCACACCAGAATCAGTACAATCATAGAAGCGTTATAACAACACCATTGGCCCGTTCAGAAAAAGGTTCCGCACAAATTGATGTAGAACACGTGGAGGCCCAATTCCATGATCAGCTAGACCGAGCCAAGCGCCGGAAGCCCAAACGGTGTTTAATTTCAGATTACCCAATTTGGCAAAATTCGGATGAGCTCGGAATAGGCCCAAACTTGGTGGGCTGACTTATTTTCGTGCTCCGATCAAGGCTCACGAACTTAAGTTCGGCCTAATTCCTTCGTTTAGGCCTTCAATTGCGTTATTTTGCCGTTTTAGGAAAGATTTGTTTCGTTAATAACTCTTAGACCGTAATTCCTTTTACGTTGATTCTTTTTGGGAAAGTCTTGTTTTTCTTTCCTGTTTTCAATTTTAGGAAAAGCCCCAAATTCTGAGACTTTTTATTTTTCAAGTTTATTTTTAGGGTTTCTAGGGTTTCGGCCTATATAAGGGTTTGTAACCTAGAGTTTATTCAACTTTTATCAATAATATTCAGACTTTGTCTCTTTATCTCGTGGACTCGAGTTTATCATTCGTTTGATTAGTACGCAACTAATCTCTTTTTGTTAATTCCGCTGCGTCACAAATAATGCATCCATGAGAAGCAAACAGCCAAATTCCCGTGCTTGACACTTCTTGATTGATCATAAAGTAGATAGCAACGATACGGAGGACCATGAGGAGCCCTACCATTATAACATTGTAAAGGCAAAATATTGATCCCATCATCTTCTCCATTAAAACTCCCCCAGTAAAACACATGAACCAAAATCCATCAAACTACGGCGTCACTCATAATTTGAACTTAAAAGGCTAGGGGAGTAATGTTATGAAAAATGGACAGGACTAGCCGGTTCGACTGGTTGAACCAAAAATCAGCCCTTACTCCGATTCAGACTAACCCCAAAACCGTTATGATTTCAGAACCGCCCTCATTAAGGAGAACTGTTTCAAACCGGCAGTCGAACCGACGACTCAATGAAACCTGAAGCGGGTTGCTCGAACTGTTGGGAGTATATTATTTGAACTGTCGATTGCTTTTAGATAGGTTCAGCTGTAGCATTTATTGCACAGCCAACTGTAAAGTACGCCTACAGAGGCTTCTATAGGCGTCAGAGATTATGCACTGCAAATTGCTTTTCCCATCCCCCTGACACACCCCCCGCCGACCCCACATCCCTTTTCCCAAACTACCCCCGCCCCCCCTCTTTCTCTCCCCTTAAAAACGGCACCGTTTTGGTTAAATAAAAATTCCTTACCATCAATTTGTAATCATGTGGAGCAGAAACGTGATTATGAAAGCCTTAGACACAAAATTTGATTATGTCTCTTTAGAATAATATGATCATAATAGTAAGATCTTCACACCCGTTCAAACAGATTAAAAATTGGACCACTTAATTTTTTAACCAACAAATTTTCACTCCGCCCCTTCCCCGCCCCTTCTTTCTTTTCAGTTTCTATTTTTTTTCTCTTTATTTCGTTTTCTTTCTTTCCAATTTGAATTTTTTTTCTTTTTATTTCCTTTTCTTCTTTCCAGTTTGAATCTTTTTTTTTTTTTTATTTTCAATTATTTTCTTTATTTGTTTCTTTTCCCATTTACCCATACATAAAAACACAAATTCTAATCAATATTTCCCCAAATTCTGCTCCCAACGAGCTTATACCCCTTTCTTTATTTATTTAATTACTTTTATCTTATTTATTTAATTTCTATAAATACACCCTTTCTATATTAAAAAATATAATTCAAGAATTAAGTGCTCCAATTTTCAATTCAATTTAACCAGGGCGAAGATCGTATTTTTTTGATCATTTTATTCTAAATGGTCATAATGATTTTTTTTTTTTGCTCTTAGGCCTTTTAACGAACACCCTAAGACTCATTATTTAGTTTCAGAGCTCTCTTAGGGTGTCCATTGAAAAACCTTGGAGCCAAAAATTTATTACGACCATTTAGGATGAAATGATTAGAAAAATAACAATGATTAGCAATTTGCCTTATTGGATCCTCCTAGGGTGACTATTGAAAGACTTTGGAGCCAAATGGATTGAAAATTGAAACACTTATTTTTTTGACTATTTTTTTGTAATATATATAGGAAAAAAAAGAAAAAACAAACGGTCGGATTCATTAGAAAAATAAGTGTATTCATTAAACAGTAGGATTCAAACGGATTAATTTTTAACTAAATTTTTTAATATACAAAGATGTTATTTTTTTGATCATTTCATCCTAAATGGTCGTAGTAAAATTTTGGCTCTAAGACCTTTCAACAAGCACCCTAAGATTCCTTATTTAGTTTTAGAGCTCTCTTAGGGTGCCTATTGAAAAGCCTTAGAGCCAAAAATTTATTACGACCATTTAGGATGAAATGATCAGAAAAATAAGCCCAAAAGTTATGTCAAATTTTTTAAGCATTATTAGTTTGTCTCGACGAGAGTATTGGGAAAAGTAAAAAATTATGATCGATACTCAAGTTTTTTTTGGAATAAAGATTAAAAAAAAGGGCCAAAAAACTGTCTTCTTTGCTTTATTTTGTGTTTTTTCAAAATTTTTTGAGTTCCAATCATAATTTTAAAATTTTCAATTTCTCTAAGCAATACGAACTAATAATACTTTTTCATTTAAGCGAACACTTCTAATATGAAGGGAGCCAAACTGGTGGAGGGGAAAAAAGGAAATTTTTATCAACTACTTTCACAAATGTGGGTTTAATTAATCTTGTTTAATGAACATGATAGGATTAGAAGATCGAAACCCAATTTTTTGTTTGAAGTATTAGATGAATGTTTATGTTAATATGATTTTTTTGGAATAGATATTGGGTTTGCAAATCTTCTTTTTATCGGACATGAGTTTGTTGAACATTGTATTCAATTCCTTTAAACAATTCATATGAACATAATGCTCATGAGACGGAAATAATATGTCGAAAGTCGTATAATCAAAATAAGTGCCCATTGAAAGGCCTAAGAGTCAAAAATCCATTATGACCATTTAAGATAAAATGACCAAAAAAATAAGATCTTTGCATTGGTTTAAACATATTGAAAATTAAAACACTTAATTTCTTAACTATATTTTTAATATATAAACTATGTAAAAAAATAAGTGTTCCAATTTTTAATCCGTTTGAATTGGTGCGAAGATGTTATTTTTTTGATCATTTCATCCTAAATGGTCGTAATGAATTTTTGACTCTAAGGCCTTTCAACGAGCACCCTAAGACTCTTTATTTAGTTTCAGGACTCTCTTAGAATGCTCGTTAAAAGGCCTAAGAGCCAAAAATTAATTATAACCATTGAGGATAAAATGATAAAAATCAAGATCTTTGCACTGATTCAACCGGATTGAAAATCGGAACATTTAAATAATAAAGGAGAAAATGGGGTTGGGTTGGGTAGGCTGGGGGTATATTTGGAAGAAGGGGGGTGGGGTCGGGAGGGGGTGTGTCGGGGGGGGGGGGGGGGGAAAGCACCTCTCTTATGCACTGTCAGTTTGGAGTGGGAGTGATTTTACCCTTCCACTCCGAAAAAGGAAAGCGAATTGAAGCTTTTGTGAAAATTCTTCTCTGATCAAAAGAGGAGAAGGTTAGGTAATGGTGTCAACGAGTAAGGAACTTTCAAATGATAATGGCAAAATTATTTTTGTTGGTGCCAAAATTCTAGTGTACAAAATACTTGTACCATGTGCAGTGTATAAGACTTTTACGCGCTGAAATTTTGACACCAACAAAAACAGTTTTGGCCCGTCGATCCGTCCTTGTGTCACGAGCATTTTATCTAACACCTACGGGGCACGTCCCAAGTCCACTCAGCCCATTATTACTACAACCACTCGTTTCTTCCAATGTAAAATAAAACCCGTGCACATAAGAATCAATGTATCACCTTGAAACAAGTTTTGCAAATTCAAGGGTAAAACATACTCATGTGACATATGATGAAAGACATTGGCTACGTATGTAACAAAAAAAAAAAAAAATTTAACCGAAATGCAAATTGATGAGCACTAAATTATGAATGAATAATTTTTCATGCAAGAAATCAAGGGCTAAAACCGAAATTTACAATACCGAATTGTAAATTAAAATTACCTATTGCAGAATTTGTATTCAAGTATGAGCTACTTCTTTTTCTTGCTTTTACTCACTATTCTCTCTCTTCTTCCAAATACTGAAACTTCGAGTACCTCTTCAATACCCTGAGGACTTCTCTCTATTTCTGTTTATTTCCCAAAGTGCTATGTTTGTATCTCTTCTTCCTTTTCTATTTTTTAGTGCTCTTGTATTTAATATGTAGAAAACCAAACCTAGCCTTTTAAGTTCCAATTATGAGTGATGCAATGGTTCGATGGTTTTTGGTTCGTGTGTTTACAGGGGGTTTAAGGGAGAAAATGAAAGGATCAATTTTTTTTTTTTGCCTTTACAACGTTATAATAGCAACAATATGGAGGATCACAAGGAGCCCAACCATTATATCGTTGTAAAGGCAAAAAATTAATCCTTTCATCTTTTCACTTAAAATCCCTGTAAACACACGAACCAAAAACCATTGAACCACTGCATCACTCATAATCGGAACTTAAAATGCTAGGTTTGGTTTTGTACATATTAAATACAAGAGCACTGGAAAATATAAAAGGAAGAGGAGATACAAACATATCACCGCGGAAAATAAACAGAAATACAAAGAAGTCCTCAGTGTATTGAAGAGGAACACGAAATTTTGGTATTCGGAAGAGAGAGAGAGAGAGAGTGAGTAAAAGCAAGAGAAAGAAGTAGCTCATATTTGAATGCAAATTCTGCAATAGGTTATGTTCCATTCTGCAAGAAAGGATCCATTTACAATAGAGAAGAATTATCATACCTGATTGGGTGGTTGTAAACTAAGAAGGGGAAAGTGGCAGGATTCGAAAGTTTTTTTTTTTTAACTCAAGTATTCGGGTTAGTTTATCCGCACCACAACTAATCTTAGATTCACACTGCTTAACTTACGGGGGTCTCAATTAAAGGCAGAGCAAAGCTTTATATGCACTATCACTTTGGAGTGAGAGTGATTTCACCCTTCTACTCCGGAAAAAGGAAAACGAATTGAAGCGTTTTTGGAAATTCTTCTCCGATAAAAAGAGGAGGTCAGATTATGGTGCCAACGACTAAATTAAGGAACTCTTTTTTTCTAAGTGAATAATTTAAGGAACTATATATGAGAGGAGTAAGATCGCTCTTCTTTATATAGGCATTAGTGTAAGTTGGTTAGTTACAGATTGCGTCTTATGGAGAAATATAAGGATTAAGGCGCTAGACCTAATCTCTCTATCATTCCTATTTTATCGGATGTTCCCAAAAGGACAGCTAGACCTAGTCTCACTACGTATTTTGAACTAATCCCACATTCTTTGATGTTTATTTGGGGATTATTCTCTTTAAGAGACCTCCTATTATCACGTAAGAGAATTTAGCGAACAAAAACAAGAATGGCGCAATACAACGGAAAGAGAGGTAGTTTGGAAACCAGAGGGTTGTGAGTCCGAATACGAGCACCATCAAATATTCGAACGAAGTTGAATATTATTATTCTAGCTTGGTGGCTTTTAGTGATGAAATCAATTTCGTCACCAAAAGAGTTACATTAGGCGACAAATTTTTTCCGTCTCCAAAAACTACCATACAATTTTCAGCAACAAATTATAGGTGATAAAACGTGGGGATGAAATCTGACTCTTTAGCGATGTTATTGTTTTGTAACTAAAGTCATTTTTCTTGTAGTAAGATTTTATGTGGTTCCGAATTAAGCAAATCACTTAATCATACTCCATGGGGTACCGGTGTTGTAGTTGTTTCACTATAGTGAGAGGAGAAATTAGGTTACTATAGAATCCCGTAGCTATTCTTTTCTAGCTACAAAGAAAGCCGATGCATATAAGCCCGAAAAAACGCGTAACTCCACAACGTGATCCATATGGCCCTGTTAGGACGCAAAACAGGCTCTCTGGTACTGTCTCCAATTACTCCCGTCCGGACTCTAAACGTCTAAGTTCGGATGCTCCACGATCAGACTTCACACTCCCACGATCAGACTTCACACTCAACATACGAACACTGTTGAGGTGAGATGGTAAAGCTCAAGTAAAATTGGTGATATACATCCTTCGTCATTAACTTTATAGAATAATAATGTACGTACTAAATTAGCATTGAGTTGCCATACATATTTTTTGCCTTCACAACGTTATAATGGTAGGGACTCCTTGTGGTCCTTCATATCGTTGCTATGTACTTCATGATCAAACAAGAAGTGTCTACACGGGAATTCAGGTATTTGCTTCTCATGGATGCGTTATTTTTGCTGAACCTATTTCTGAAGGGGCCTAATGGATGTTGTTACAACGCTTCTATGATTGTACTAATTTCTGAAGTAGTAGCATTTAAGCTCATAGTCAATACTTGATGGAATCCTCGTAATAAAAAATGGAAGGTATATAGGATTATTCCAATTCATGACCATCAGAAGGCATCCGGTGGGATGTACAGGTGCCTGACGAATAACCCATATTGGACAAGGATCTACACCTTGCACCATTGCACATAGCATTTTTTGTGCTTCTGAATTATTCGTCAGGCACCTGTATGCGGTGGTGCAAGTGTGCAGAGTCCTTGCCCAAGATTGGATGTTCGTCAAACACCTGTACATCCCACCAGATGCTGCTGATGCTCATGAATCAGAATAATCATATATACCTTCCATTTTTTTTTATTTTGAGGAGTCCATCAACTATTGACTATGAGCTTAAATGCTCCTGCTCGATGGAATTAACATTACGAGCAGTACCTATTGCTATATATATATAACATATCTAAGAAAAGAGAAGAGAAAAAAAAAGTTCTAACAAATGCGGCCTATAGTACTTGTTCTGCTTTCGAATTATGGCTGGATGCCCTTATAGCATGAAACCATATCACAACTAAGTTGCACACCATACTCAGTACAATCATAGAAGCATTATAACAGCACCATTAGGCACCATCAGAAATAGGTTTAGCATAATGCATCGATGATGTGCAAAAGGACAAAACTACATATAGGTAATCTGTATTTTGCCCTAAAATAAAAACTATGCACATAAGAATCAATGTATCACCTTGATACAAGTTTTGAAAATTCAAGGATAAAACATACTCATGTGACATATGATGAAAGACATTGGCTACGTATGTAACAAAACAAAAAAAAAAAATCATTAGCCGGAATGCAAATTGATGAGCACTAAATTATGAATGAATAATTTTTCATGCAAGAAAGCAAGGGGTAAAACCTCGATACGATATAATAAAACTCAAATACAAAAATGAAACGAATTCTTTTCGGAACTGATGTTATAGGGCGAATTCTTTCACGCTTTTAGACGGAATTTTAATTTACCTTGTGAGAATAGTTAATCTATGTGAAGCTATTCAGTCTCTTATACAAACATGTTTTCCTGCAGAACTTAACTTTTCTCACATTTGATTATGCCAAAAATTTTATTTTTTGGGCCGTTAAAAAACGTCGTGCCTTTAAATAAGCAATTGTTACGAAATTTGAAGGGATCACGTAATACCCCGTAACTGAAAGAAAATTACATGTGAAGTTCAACAAATTAAACAGGATACACCTAAATCCAATAAAGAAATAAGTGAAAAAGGAAAATGCATTTTGGAAACACATGAAAAAAAACAGAAGGGGAAATACCTTGTAGAAGACAAACTTTTCTTCCCCATGCTGTTTGTTCTTTGGTTATTTGAAGGATTACACAACTATTCTGTATCTTTGGCCGTATCCACTGACTACGCCATTAACTCACAAAGAGGACGAAAGAGTCAGATTCCAGAGATCAATCTCTCTCTAAATATACATATATGTATAGTACTATATATATAGACATACACACAGTGTAGCATCCATTTACAATACCTGATTGGGTGGTTGTAAACAAACAAGGGGAAAGTGGCAGGATTCGGCATGGGTCAGTTTATGCGCACCACGACTAGTCTTGGGATATCAATCTGACTGCCCACTTGCGGAGATCTCAATTAAAGCCAAAGCAAAACTCTATATGCACTGTAAATTTGGAGCGGGAGTGATTTACCCTTCTACTCTGTCAGAAGGAAAACGAATCGAGCACTGTCAGTTTGGAGCGGGGAGTGATTTTACCCTTCTACTCCGTCAGAAGGAAAACGAATCGAAGCTTTTGTGGAAATTCCTCTATGATCAAAAGAGGAGAAGGGTAGGTTATGGTGTCAACGATTAAATTAAGGAATTTTTTTTCTTCTAAATGACTAATTTAAGGAACTTAATATGAGAGGATCAGTCAGATTGCACTTTGTGGGTGGAAAGCGGGTTCTGTGAGGTCGCTTACGTGTACAAGAGTGAGCTGGAGAGGTTCGATTGGTCGATAATCAGTACCAAGGGGAAAAGAGGAATAATCTCGTGGGGTGAGGGCTAGAGCAAGAGGTACGGAAAAGACAAAGGCAACGTGTCTCCTTTGTTCTCCGCGGGGGTGAATGACGTCTGCCCTTTCTGGAATCAGATGAGTGAGGTCACCTTCTCTCCGGGGAAGAATGTTCTCCTTCCTCAGAATCAGTGCTCTCTCTCTCTCCTTTTCCAGAAAAGTCAGCCTCTTCAATCATTGGGAATGTCAGGGGTATTTATAGGGCACATGGGCCTAGGTCAGGCCCAGGGCGGCGCTCCTATAAAACCCCAACACGTGTCCCTCCCGTACCTCCAGGTCGCGGAAGACTCGTCCTCCCGCGGAGGACTTCCGCGGGGGACCCGCACTTCCGCGACGCTACCTCCATCCCAAGCCACCAAGCCACAAGAGCTTCCCCGATTCCCGCCAGAGCAAGGTCGCGACCCGCGGCGATCGTTTGCCGTCCGCGGGATCCCCTCCGGGCCTGCCTTTTAGGCCGGAATAGGATCCCGGGGTCTTCTTACAGCTCCTATATCAATCCCAATTCCAGTATATCTTTCAGTCCCTCCTGGCGGGGCCCGCGGGATCTTCACTTCCGCGGCTTGGTTCCGCGGGCGTTCATCTTCATGTGCTACGTGTTTTCTTTCCATTGGTCAGTCAAACGTCTTCTTGAAATAGTGTTTTGACTAAGGTGGACTTTCCGCGTGGACCTGGTCGCCACGTGTCTACAGCCGATAGGCTGGTCAAAAGGTCTTCCCTGATGACTTGTCAATAATTTTGACCGCGCCTACATATGCCCCCCGCGCGCGGATGACAAGTACACGTCGTCCGCGTGCGTACCATCCTCTTTGTAAGTTTCCGCGGAGCAACGGGCCTGATAACTGTTAACGTCTCTTCGTCTACGGTCAAGTCCCTTCACGTACCGTCAAGTCTCTTCGTATACCAGCGTGACCTTTCGTGTGCAGACGTCATAAATGTCCCCACCGTTTTGACCACTATATAAACCCTTTGTCCATTATTTCCTTTTTCACCAAACTCCCAAATTTTCGTCGAAGTGCTGTCAATTTCTCTTCTGACTTTCCAGCGATCGTCTTTCTTGTCTCTTTCCATCTTTCGCGGTCCACACCTTCCCTTTTCTCTTACTTCACTCACAAATGGCTGCGCGTGGTCCAATCGTCGAGATCCCGGTGCCCTCCGCGGACCAGTGGCAAAGGGCTCCATACTTGCAGTCGTCTGGGGATCCATTCTGGGCCCTTGCCGAGGCGTATTCCGTTGCGAGTCCCCCCGTGATTGACCCTACTTTCTTCACGGCCCCCGCCGCCCTGGAGAATGCAGAGCCCGTCAATCCCTCCTCTGTGCTGCGTCTTCGCCTCGAGCGCGGGGATTTCCCCTTTGTGGAATGCCGTTTTGGATCCCAAGCCTCCGTACCCACTGACTGGGCGGACTGGGTTGATGACGTCGTCGGTAATCCTCGCTGGAAGCAGGTGCTGCTGGCCAGTGGTGCTCTTGAGGCCGTCCAACTGTCGCGGCGCCTAAGCATTCCTCGACAGGGGGCTGCCATTAAGAACTTGGAGTTCGCGTGCTCACGCTGGAGCAGTGATTCCCACTCCTTTGCATGGGCATGGGGGGAGAGTGGACTTTCGCTTGAGGATGTATATATCCTCACCCGCTTGTCTCTACGCGGGGGCAACACCCTGGACTTCGCCAAGCTCTCGCGGGCAGAACGAGATGAGGTGGGGGCCTTGAAGGAATTTCACAAGAAGGCCCAAAACGGGCCAATCTTCACCCTTCAAGGGGTCCGCAAGGCTTACGCGGCAAACGCCAAGAAGACCTCCCTCGGCAGTTGGTTGCGTTATTTCTTCAAGGATCTTCAGCCCGCGAGGACTGTCGCTCCTGGTGCCGAGCGAGATTTTGATGAGGGCCCCCAATACGGTCAGTACTTCTACATGGCGGGCTTCTTCTCCTACTTCCTCTCGTACTTCGTCCTGCCCGATTATCCTGCTGATGGGCTGTCTCAGGCGGTCTTCCCGCTGGCTGTCCTCCTCGCCCGCGGCCAACCGGTCCCCCTAGCGCCGCTGTTCCTCGGGACGCTCTACCGCCAACTGGACCTGGTTCAGGCGGACTACGCCAGGTCCCTCGGAAGGTGTGACCACTTTTCGATGGCTCACTCCACCTTCTTGCTCGCGTATTTCTTCGAGCATTTTCGAACTGTCGCCCCGGAACCACTGGCCTTTCAAGCCTCGGGGGTGCGTTCCCGCGCAGAACAATGGCATGGGACCAGTAGCGAGGCCTCGTGGTACGAGGCATGTGACGCTGAAGCCAACTTCATTCCTCGTCCTTACAACATTCCCTACCCGGGCGTCATGGGCGTAGGCCAATGTCTTCTCCCAGTTGCTGCTTCCCTCAATGCTGCGAGCGACAACAATGCCACGGCGCGGACGGTGATCAACTCCGCGCTCATTGCCCTTCCGGGGTGGCTCCCGACCTTGTCCAGTGAGGGTACTGGGGTGGCGGTGTACCGCCCGGATCGCTTCGCGAGGCAGCTGGGTTTCGACCAAGGGGTGCCCGGCCTCGCCCCCTTGATGTCTTCTTTCGCGGGATCGCAGCTCCGGTTCATGAGGGGGGAGCTTTCTCCAGTCCTGGTTCAACTTGGGAATTTGCTCATCCCAGAGAGGGATAGGGTTTCGCACTATACACAGGAATTCCGCGTATTCTGGAGGAGAAACCTTGACTCTTTCTTGACATTCGTCCGCGGGCAAGCCGTGGTCCCCGAGGTGCCTGAAGTCCGGACTCGGGATACCTCTCTGCGGGTCATCACTGCAGTACGGGCAACTGAGTGGCGCGGACCCCGCAGTCAATGGGCCGTGATCCACGCCGTGCCTGTGAACAGGGTTTTCCCTGTGGAAGCACCTGCACCTCCTCAAGCTGCTCGGGGGCGAACCCGCGGGCGGACACAGCTTCCGCCTCCTCCACCAGCAGGACCATCTCAACCGTCCTCCTCTCAGGCGCCCGCGGCGGTGGTGCCCCGCCGTCGAAAGCGTCTCCACAATGTAAGTATCTTCCCATGTGCTCAATCATTTCCTCGCAATACTTTTGTCCTTCGCTCTCTGAGACTTATTCTCTCTGTCTTGCTTCTTTCCCTTCTTTAGCAGCGGGAGCGAGATGCTAGCACCTTCGTGGCCTACGAGCCAGAGGCAGCCGCAGTAGCGGCAGTGGCGGAAGAGGTAGCGGACGAGGCAGAAGAGGATGCCCCAGACGCTCAACCGAAGAAACGCCGCCTCGATGGTAAGCTCTATTTTGCTAGGATGCTGTTTCCGTCACTTCGTGGCTTTCACCCCCTGACTTGTATTTTTTTAAAGCGATTCTGACAGAGTCCGACGAAGAGGCGGGCGAGGGCGAGGAGGCAGGCGATGAGGATGAGGATGAGGATGATGATGATGAAGACGCCCTTCCCATCAGCGCCTTGCAGGCCCGGGCATCCGCGTCCGCGAGGGACCCTGTCGCGGAAGACGCCAGCATAGTGGAGATTTCTGACTCCCCGGAGGAACAGAGAGCAACGGAGGTGATTCAACCTCGGGGGGAGCCGGTCCCTTTCCTTCACCGGGAGCCAGAATCCTCCGCGGTTATCGGAGGTATGTTACCCGACGAGCCTTCCGTTGTCGACCTCGGGGGAGATCCCAACACTGTCTCCTCTGAGTCGTATTCTTCCCCGGAGGAATCCGGCAATGTGATAGTATATTCTGCTGATCGAGACCCTTCTCCATCCCATGCAGCAGCTTCAGAGGCTCGCGAGGCTCCGCCATCGACGGGTACCCGCGAATCTGTGGGCCAGGCCGAAATCGCCGCGGACCCTCTCAATGCGGCGGCTGCACGATTGCTGAGGGAGGGAGATGAGGATAACCACGAGGAGCTTCCTCGCCCTCCCGCTGGGGGATCTGCCGCGGGACAACCTGAGGTAGCTACAGCTTCAACACCTTCTGGTTCCCATCAACAGTCCACTAGTGCCCGCATCCGGTCAACGGAGAGCTATCTGGGCCGGGTTGCTGGCGGTTCTCCAGGGGTTTCCAATGCTTCGTTTCTTCAGGGACCGGGCTCGAACGCGGAGCGGGATACGGCCATGGACGCCGCCAGTCCCCATTCCCCGGCGTGCTCTACTTCGCAGACTCACTCTCCCCACCAGTCCACGAGACGCCCGCCAACCCCTCCGGCCGAGCCTTCCGTTCAACCTTCAGACCAACAGCTGGAGGTAAATGAAGAACTTATTGGTGGCCCCACCTCCATTACTGACTCAGATTTCAATTCCTTATTTAAAGAAATGGACTTCCTGCCAACTGACGATGTTTTGGGGGGACAGGGAAGCCAAGCCCTTGGGGATTACGAGCTCGATTTGAATCTGGAGATGGGCGAGCAGAGGGAGGAGGTTGAGTCGAGAGAGCAGTCGCCGCCCGGGCAACCTGCCTTAGATCTGGGGAAGGGGCCCATGGACACTGAGACCGCGGAGCCTATCCGCCTCTTTCCCGCGGGCTATGATGTGCCCGCGGAGTACTGGCCGCTGCTGAATGCCATAGCCCGGTCTCATCCGGAGACTTTCAGCTCCTTCAACCCGCGGTCTGCCCGGCTTGGGGTGATCTACCTCAGCAGCCTCCACAACGTGCTCACTCCTTGGGGGCAGCTTCGCTACAGGGACTTCAATCTCGGGACCGAGGCTGAACTGCTGGAGGTTGCCGAGGATATGCAAGTCTTCGGGTTTGACCTGGCTTGGTTGTGCGCGCGGAGTTCTGCGCTGAGGGCCGCGGGGGAGAGGGCCGCTCTGAGGCCTGAAATCCAGGGCCTGGCTGCCCAGTTGGACTCCACTCGCCAGCAGCTGGAGTCTACCCGCCAACACTTGGCCAATCTGGAGGTCAGTTTTGCTCGGGTGCTGCAGCATGATGCGGAGCTGGCCGCTGCCTCGCTGAACCTAGCTGACCCTGACCCGGACGGGCTTGTTTTCTTGGATTGGCAGGCTTAGAAAGTGCTGCCGTTGTACCTTTTCTTTCTCTCTTTTTTTTTGAACACATGTACTATTTTTCTTTTGTTTTATTGGAATAAAACAGTCTCTGTGTTGATGATATCACGATAGATGTACTTTTGCTGGGGTCCGCGAGCCATGCTCTGACTTCTTGTGACCTGTTCATCATTTTCGTTCAACAAATAGTAAGTCTGCCACTCGGGTAGGGCCTCGCTCTGACCGCTCAAGACTTAAGTGTAAACCTCGCGGGTCATGCTCTAACCTCTCGCGACTTAGCATTATCTCTTCTTAATAATCGTTAATCTTGGAGAAACGAAACGGGGGCCATGTTCTGGCCATCCGAGGCTTAACATCATCTCTTTTTGACAATCGCTAAGTATAATTCTCGCGGGTCATGTTCTGACTTCTCGCGACTTAGCATCATCTCTCTTTGACAATCGTTAAGTTTGAAGGAATGGACCGGGGGCCATGTTCTGGCCGCCTAAGGCTTAACATCATCTCTTCTTGACAATCACTAAGTATGAATCTCGCGGGTCATGTTCTGGCCTCTCGCGACTTAGCATCGTCTCTTTTCGATAATCGTTAAGTTAGAAAAATGAAAGAGTCACGAAAGGGAGTTGGTAGTACCGCGGAAATTTTCTCTCCGCGGGGTTTTATCACCTCACCCCATCGTAAAAAAGGGAAGTTAAACAACAACATGAATTAGGAACAAGTGCCCATTTTTCATTAACGATAGATCCGATCAACTGCTTACAAGAGGGAAGAAAGAGACAAACTGTCCTTAAAATAAAGGGAGGGTGGAGACCGGTAGGGCAGGAGAGCAGCCTGCTCGCTTCCAGCATTTCTCTTCACGGGTAGAATTTCTTGACATACTTAGCGTTTACCGCTCCTATCTCGAAACCATCTTCGACGCGGACTAAGTGGTAGTACCCGCTGGCAGAGGCACTGATCACCTCGTAGGGTCCTTCCCATCTCGGAGTGAATTTAGGTGTTTTCATATCCCTCATTACTGCCGTGGTAGCCTTCCAAACCAACTCCCCGACTTCAAATACCCGCGGCACCACGCCCTTGTTGTAGTAGCGTGCCACGGACTCCCAGTATTTTTCGTGGGCAAGGGCCGCCGTTGCCCTTCTTTCTTCTAAGGCTTCCAGGTCTGCTTTCCTTCCTTCCGCGGAATTCTCCATCGCGAGTATCATCCGCGCGGAGGGGACACTTAGTTCTGCGGGTAAGACCGTTTCCGCTCCGTATACCAAGCTGAAAGGGCTGGCGCGGGTAGATTTCCTTTTCGAAGTTCGGTAAGCCCAGAGAGCTATTGGTAAGTGATCCGCCCAAGTACCTCCGCGCTCGTCTAACAGTTTGCTCAAAATTCTGATCAGAGTCTTGTTCGTTGCTTCCGCCTGCCCATTTCCCTGCGGGTAGTAGGCGCTAGATGTACGGTGATCAACCGTGTATTCATCGAGGAGGCTTCCCACATGATGATTGATGAATGGAGTACCGTTATCAGAAAGGATCACCTTGGGTATGCCAAATCTGCAAATGATGTTTTCTTTGATGAATGCTGCCACCGCGTCTCCTGTAGCCTTTTTCAGCGGGACAGCCTCGACCCACTTAGTATAAACCTCCGTTGCAGCCAAGATCCATCTGTTCTTCCGCGACGCTGGTCTGATCGGTCCGACTAGATCCATTGCCCAAGTGTGGAAGGGATAAGGGGCGCGGACGGAGTGTAACTCCACAGAGGGAGCATGAACCAAGTTCCCGAATTTCTGGCAGGCCTGGCACCTTCGCACGTGTCTCCTCGAATCTTTCTCCATGGTGGGCCAAAAATACCCCAGATTAACCATCTGTTCGTGAAGCTTCCTCCACCCTTGGTGCTCAGTTCCGTGGGTCTTGGCCAGAACCTCTTCCGCCTGCTCCTTGTCTACGCACACTTGAGGCATTCCATCAAGAGTTCTTCTGAACAGTAGTCCCTCTTCCAGGAAGAAACGCCGCGCGCTTTGACGACCCTCGCGGACTCAGCTCGCTCGGTGGGTAGGGCTCCTTCTCGTAAGTAATCGATGTAGACTTGTCTCCAGTCCCCCTCCTGGTTGTCGTTGTTTGCCATCAGGCATTCTGGCTGGGCCATGTACAGAGAACACCGAGTGCAATTCTTCGTAATCAAATCGGCCTCTTTCTTCATAGTAGGCCAGTAATAACCTTGCCTCTGAATTCTCCTGTATAGGGCTATCTCGTTATCCGCGCAGTTGTCAATGTGGATCCTGTCCAATACTTCTTCTGCCTCCTTCGTGCCAATACACCGCGCGAGCCACCCCTGCGGGCCGCGATAATACAATTCTCCGCGCAAAACTATAAAACTCGATAGTTCCGCGGTGGACAGATGCCCTACGCTGGTGACCAACTGAATTTTAATAGATCCGCGCCAATCTTCGGTTGGCTCCGCGAAGTCCTCCACCGCGGATGGTTCAAACATCTTTACAATTTCAATGCAGGCTCTGTCTTCTCCAAATTCCGTCCTTGCCCCCAGCGTTGCGAGAGCGTCCGGGAAACGGTTCTCCGATCTGGGTTTGTGAATGATACTGACACCTTTGAAGAATTTCATCAATTTCTGCACTGTTGTTCGGTATGGCGCCAGCGTTGGTTCCTTCAACGCGTAGATCCCTTCCGTTTGCAAAACTACCAGCTTTGAGTCTCCCGCTATCCTTAGGTGTTTGACCCCTCTCTCTTTTGCTGCTATTAGACCCAGGATTAACGCCTCGTATTCCGCTTCATTGTTGGAGCATGGGAAATTCAGTTTGTACGCCAGGTGCACTCTGTCTCCTTCTTCTGCTTGTAATACTATTCCCGCGCCTCCTGATCCACTACCCGCGGCCCCATCGAAGCTGAGCGTCCAGTGTTGTTCATCTGTGCTGGCCGCGAGAGCTTCGAAACCATCTCCGGGTAGACAATCTTCTAGCGGCTCGCACTGTCCGCTTGGGAACTGAGCTAGCAAGTCGGCTAGAGCTTGACACTTGATTGCTTTTGGAGTTACGCACGAGATGTCGAATTCCGCGAGTGCCAGCAACCAACGGGCGACCCGTCCCGTAAGGGCGGGGCGCGACAGGAGGAACCTGACGGGGTCGCACTTAGTGATTATCTGGATGGGAAAAGAGAGGAAATAGTGCCGGAGCTTCTGCGCGGTAAAGACGAGGGCCAAGCAATGTCTTTCTATGGCGGTATATCTTTCCTCCGCCCCGTGTACTTTCCTGCTGATGTAGTAGACTGGGCGCTCTGTCCCATCCACCTCCTGCACCAGCAGGGCCCCAATGGATCTCGGGGTAGAGGTCAGATAAAGGATCAGCGGCTTCCCTGCGACTGGTGCCACCATTGTCTGAGGAGAAGTCAATGCCGCCTTAATCCGCTGGAACGCCTGCTGGTGGTCTTCCTTCCATTCAAACTTTGCATTTCCTTTTAACAGGTCCGCGAACGGCGCCGCGATCTCCGCCATCGCGGGAATAAAACGACGTAGGTATGATACCTTTCCCAGGAATCGCTTGAGTGTTTTCTGTGAGTGGGGCGGGGGCATTTCTGTGATAGACCTGATCTTGGCCTCGTCCGCGTCGATCCCGTGGCGATGTACCAGGAAACCCAAGAATTTTCCCGCGGTGACTCCAAATGCGCACTTCAGCGGATTCATCTTGAGATTGAACTTTCTGCATCTCGCGAAGACAGTGGCTAAGTCCGCGAGGTGGTCCTTGCGCTCCTTGGATTTCACCACCAAGTCATCCACGTAATCTTCAATTATCTTGTGCATGAGGTCGTGGAAAATTGCTGTCATGACCCGCTGGTACGTTGCCCCCGCATTCTTGAGCCCAAAAGGCATGACAATGTAGTAGAAATTACCCAATGGTGTTTGAAATACTGTCTTCTCCGCGTCCTCCGGGGCCATCTTGATCTGGTTGTACCCGCTGAAACCGTCCATGAAAGAAAACATCTGGTGACCGGAGGTAGCATCCACCAATGTATCGATGTGTGGCAGCGGGAACTCGTCTTTTGGGCATGCTTTGTTGAGGTCGCGGAAGTCGACACAAACTCGAATTTGGCCATTCTTCTTCTTTACAGGGACAATGTTTGCCAGCCACTCCGGGTACTGGATCGGGCGAATGAATCCTGCCTTCCGCAGCTTCTCGACTTCCTCTTTGATCTGTCCTTCCAAATCGGGGTGGTATTTCCGCTGGGATTGTTTCGCGGGCTTAGAATTTGGGAAGGTGTCCAAGTGGTGCGTAACCAGCTCTGGATCCAACCCGGGCATCTCCTCATAATGCCACGCGAACACGTCTGAGTTAGCACGTAGTAGTGTTATCAGTTTCTCGCGGAACTCTCCGCTCAACTCCTTACTTACAAACACCGGCCTTTTGGGGCCTACGCCGTTGCTTAGATCAACTTCTTCTAGAGTATCTTGCTGCGGCCTGGGCTGGTCTTGCATGCACTCCGGAGCGGGCTCCGGCTTGTCTATTATCTCTTCTTCTTCCGCCGCGGCACACGTACCACCGGGGCCAGCGGTTTCATGATCATCCGCTGCCCCGGTGGACCGTCACAAATAATACACTGTTTTACCCCCCTCATTCGTCTTGGTAATCTTCCTGGGGGTCGCGGTGTCTGTCGCGGCATGCTCTCTCCGGCGCGTCTCCGGCTTTTCATCTTTGATATCCTCCCACCTTGGGATTTTGACCGCGCGAGGCTTGGCGGTGATCGCCTGAGATACCTCGCCCAACTCCGAGAAGTAGACTGCGTCTGATAGGTGTGTTTCGTTGGTATCAAATGGGTTTTCCGATGCGCGAACTGTGACTTTCTTTCCCGCCCAGATTCCCTTCAAGCACTGATGGTAGCTAGAAGGTACAACCGCGTACTTGTGCATCCAACTTCTTCCGAGAATGATCTGGTAATTAGGATCCGCGTTGATGAGATGGAATTTGGTGGCCGAGCGGATTGCCCCCACTTCTAGGTCCACCACTACGTATCCCAAGGACTGCTTCTTATCTCCTTCAAACCCCGTGATGGTTATTGGGGATTCCACTATTCTGTTAGACTGTATTCCCGCTTTCTGGAATGTTGACATCGGCATTAGGTTTATGGAGGCCCCGCCATCCAAGAAAGTCCTCTTCAGCTCCATCCCGTTGACGCGGGATGTAACATACAAGGGGCGGTTATGGGGGTAAGGCACCCGTCGATCCACGTCCGAGAAGGTGACCGAGTTGGACTCATCGCGGATCGTCCGCGGGACCGACCCCTCCGCGGTCATGCACGACTCTTGATGTACTTCTGCGATGTTGACGATCGCCTTGGTAATTTCCAATCTTGCCGCCGGTGTGAACCCGAAACCGTCGAAGAATGTGCGGAACTTCGCACTGTTCTGTAATGTTTTGGCCGACGCATTGGGGTCTGGTATTACCGCGGGTGCTGGACCTTCCCCGAATTCTTCCGTTATTTCGTAGCACGAGACCATGTAGGCCCCTGCCTCTTCATCTTCTCCTCCCATGTAGTATGTGCTTTCGGCCTTATCGTCATCATGGTACATGAACGGGTAGCACTCCGCCATGTTGACCTCCCCGTTGTTTCCGTGAGCTGGATAAGGCTCGTCGCTGACGTCGCGTCGACCTATCCTAAGCTCATTCGCGTTCTGCTTCCGCTTGAACAACCTCTTCAAAGACCAACAATCGCTCGTTGGATGCTTGGTATGCCTATGGTACATGCAGTACCTTGGGTGCTCGCGGTCCTCCCGCGTTGGTTCATACTCGACAGGGGGGAGTGCCAACTCTCCATCCTGCACCCATGCGTTCACCAAGGCCCGCACCTCATCCATCGTGCAGGGGAAATCTGGTGCTGGCCCCATCTCGCGCTCTCTCCGCTTCCGTGTTCCCGCGGCCTGCTGAGTCCGCGGAACGTCCGCGACAGCCACGGTGGCGCTGGCGGCCTTGCCTTTCCATGCGTCCTTCCTTGCTGGTTTCACCACGTGGCGGATGTTGTATGCCGACTCCAGTAAGGCCGAGAATGTTCCCAGCTTCAAATTGATAAGCAGCATCTTAAACTCGTCCATCATCCCACCAATACAAATTTCCACCAATTGTACCTCCTTCGCGGACTCGGTGCAGTCAACTGCCCGATCCTGAAACCTCCTGATGTAGTCCACTATGTCTTCTTCGCTAGCCTGCGTCTCCTTCGTCAAGCTGATCACTGTCACTTTCTCGCGAACCTGGAAGAATTTGGCGTAGAAGCTGTTCACCATTTCCTCCCAGGTGGTGATCGAATAAGGCTCCAGGTTGACGTACCAAGTATACGCGCGCGAGGTGAGGGACTTTGAGAATTCCCGCAGGCGTAAGTTATGATCAGACGCGTGGGCCCCCAGCGACTCCATGAAACGGACCACATGCTCCTGGGCACTTCCCTCCTTTCCGTCAAACTTTACAAATTTCGGTGGGGTATACCCTTCCGGGTATGGCAGCGACAGGATTGTCATGGGGTAAGGCGGGCGGATATCCGGGCTAGGGAGAGAGGGTAGGACCATCTTGGTTTTCTCCTTAGTGAGGAGGGCTTGTACGTCCGCCAGGGTGATGAACTGTCCCGCGGACGAGGCCCCAACTTCAGTAATGGCCGGCTCCTTCCTGCTCGCCTCGCTCGCCTTCTGCTGCGCTAACAGGGCCTGAACTTCCGCCATGGTAATATAGGGTCCCGCGGAGGGCGTGCTAGCACCGTCAGCGGCTGCTTCCTTCTGGCGGTCTCCAGTGGTATTTCCCGCGATGCCTCCTACGAGTATAGAGCGCAGGTGGGGAGGCACCGTTGGGGGAAACTGGGGCTGCATTGTCTGGCTAGTGCTGCCCCCCGCTTGGTTTTGTGGCGGTTCATCGTTTTGACCGACCGCGGCCTTTGGGAGCGCCGCTGAGATGACCTCGGTGAGACCAGCGAAAGCCGCAAGCAGCTGTCGCTGCGTCTGGCCGTCCTGGAGGGCCCGCAGCGCCTGCGCGGCTATGCCCGCGCTATTGGTTTCCTCAACCTCCTCGAGAACTGGTGTGTTGTCGTGCTGCGCCGCCATTGCGTTACGGCGTGATAGCGGTCGCTCGACGTATTCCGTGGAACGGGTACTAACCATAAACCAAAAGACACCTCCCCAGCAGAGTCGCCTAAATGTGGGTGGAAAGCGGGTTCTGTGAGGTCGCTTACGTGTACAAGAGTGAGCTGGAGAGGTTCGATTGGTCGATAATCAGTACCAAGGGGAAAAGAGGAATAATCTCGTGGGGTGAGGGCTAGAGCAAGAGGTACGGAAAAGACAAAGGCAATGTGTCTCCTTTGTTCTCCGCGGGGGTGAATGACGTCTGCCCTTTCTGGAATCAGATGAGTGAGGTCACCTTCTCTCCGGGGAAGAATGTTCTCCTTCCTCAGAATCAGTGCTCTCTCTCTCTCTCCTTTTCCAGAAAAGTCAGTCTCTTCAATCATTGGGAATGTCAGGGGTATTTATAGGGCACATGGGCCTAGGTCAGGCCCAGGACGGCGCTCCTATAAAACCCCAACACGTGTCCCTCCCGTACCTCCAGGTCGCGGAAGACTCGTCCTCCCGCGGAGGACTTCCGCGGGGGACCCGCACTTCCGCGACGCTACCTCCATCCCAAGCCACCAAGCCACAAGAGCTTCCCCGATTCCCGCCAGAGCAATGTCGCGACCCGCGGCGATCGTTTGCCGTCCACGGGATCCCCTTCGGGCCTGCCTTTTAGGCCGGAATAGGATCCCGGGGTCTTCTTACAGCTCCTATATCAATCCCAATTCCAGTATATCTTTCAGTCCCTCCTGGCGGGGCCCGCGGGGGGGTCCCGCGGGATCTTCACTTCCGCGGCTTGGTTCCGCGGGCGTTCATCTTCATGTGCTACGTGTTTTCTTTCCATTGGTCAGTCAAACGTCTTCTTGAAATAGTGTTTTGACTAAGGTGGACTTTCCGCGTGGACCTGTTTGCCACATGTCTACAGCCGATAGGCTGGTCAAAAGGTCTTCCCTGATGACTTGTCAATAATTTTGACCGCGCCTACACACTTCTTTATATAGGCATTAAAAAAGTGTAAGTTAGTTACAGATTGCATCTTACGGAGAAATATAAGGAGCTTGACCTAGTCTGTACCATTCCAATTTTATCAGATGTTCCCGAGAGCGCAGCTAGGCCTAGTCTCACTAGGTATTTTGAACTAATCCCACATCCTCTGATGTTTAGTAGGGGATAATTCTCTTTAGGAGACCTCCTATTATCACGTAAGAGAATTTGGTGAATTAACCTGTTGCATGCGGAATGAGTTGGGTTAGATAACTTCTTGAAAGCAGCCATTTACAGCATTCTAGACGTTTACAATGTTGAGAAATTGGAGAAACCAACTAACACGTAATGCAAAGAAAAATCAAGAACATCAAAAACAAGAATGACGGAATACAACGGAAAGAATGGTATAGTTTGGGAACCAGAGGTCGTGAGTCCAAATACGAGCAGCGATTCCGGCGAAATTGAATATTATTTTTCTAGTATGTTTGCTTTTAGTGACGAAAACAATTTCATCACCAAAGTTTTACATTTGGCGCCAAAATTTTTCGTCACCAACAACTACCATAAACTTTTTAGCGACAACCTACAGGTGACAAAATGTGGTGACGAAATCTGACTATTTAGCGACGTTATTGTTTCGTCACCAAAAGTTACTCTCTCCGTCCCATTTTCTTTGTCCTTTTTGTTATCCGTGACGCTTATATGTCCCAATGTCTAATATTTTTCGTAATTTTGAAAATTTTGTATTATAGATCGAATCGAAAACTATCAAACAAGATCCATATTGCATATTTTTGGAAATTTATATTAGAAGATTTTAGCGATTGAAAACTGATACGAACTTCGAAAATGGTCAAAGAAAATAGGACGGAGGGAGTTTTTTTCTTGTAATGAATTTTATGTGGTTCCGAATTAAGCAAATCACTTAATCGTATTCCATGGGGTGTTGCATTTATTTCACTGTAGGGTGAGGAGAAATTTGGTTACTATTAGTGGCGGAGCCAGGAATTGGTCGTGGAGTGGCACCGTTTAATGAAAGTCTAGTTACATCTTGTGAAAAAAAATGAAAGACAAAAATTTAAAGTGTAATGCATGTCATATTGGAGTAACTAGCGCATGCCCGTGCCTGAAGGCACGGCTCGAAGAATGAGGCATTATAACTGGCTTTGACCGTCTTTAGCAAGGTCTGGACAACTGCCCGTACCTAAAGACAACACCCACATAACTTGATCCCAACACAAACAGATTTCTAAGTAATGGAAACCATATCGCGTAATCTAGAATTCAACAACTCCATCGAGAGTCAGCAACACTTGAAACAAAATAAATTACAAACGTCCAAACATAATGTGATTGCATGTCTAACAAATCATATACAATAGTAATTATAAAACCAGACTCAGTACCAGCGAGCGACTCATCTCCGTCCTCTAACTTATTAAATCACAGTTAACCGTAATACATTTTAAACCTGAAGGCACAACTCAAATAATCAACACTGGCAAACTAATAGTGGGCTCGCGTGCAATATCTCAATCCCTGTCCAACAATTCTAACTATGAAAAAAGCATATTCATTGATCTGGTTAATTAGTAATTACTTGATTCGGCAAATAAAGAAAAAATAATTTATTAATCCCTAACTTGTGCATGGAGCAAATTAAACACACGTAAAATCTCATAAAATTCAGAGTTATCCTGAATCTTTAATTGGATATAAGCAGTAAAAGGCATACGGGAATGGAAAATGATACCCAAAACACTTGTAGCATCATTTTGAATTGTACCTTTCCAGCCAATGTGGGTTCAAAATGACCAAAATTGATCAAAAAATTACCCATGCATAACTTTTACACATGATTGATTCAATTATAAGATGCATAAGATTATGAATCCGATATGATTATGACTAAAAAGTAATTGTGTTTCAACAAAAGTATCCATGGATTTATCCAATAGAGGCAATAGCAAGTCTGAAAATACAAACCAAACCCTTCTTTCAAAGCCAATGAAAAATGAAAGATTTTCAATCCCCATACATATCTGTGGAAATTATTTTGGATAGACGATCTATGTCCAAAACTAAGTCTTGGCAAGCCCAGCAAAACCCATGTCTTACGATTAGCAATAAAATCGGTTTGGAACCGGTCTGTTCTTTTCCCACTTTTCGCACCAAACCGTTCAAGTCTGTTTTTTAAACTCTTGCACCTGAACCGATCGTTCTGTGGAAGTAACGGTTCAATTCGGTGTGTGCTTGGAACAGTTTGGTTCGGTTAGCTCAATCATTTTTTAAAAAAATCCGTCGGATTCATTTTAGAAAAAACTTCATTTTCAAAGCAGAATTGGGGTTGGGGTTGGGGTAGGGGAAAGGATGCTCAAAATAGCCATGAATAACAGTAGCTCAAACAATAACTACCCCCGGAATCAAACAAAATAAATAGAAAGAACCAACCCATAATTAAATTTTTTGGTGAAAACTGAACTTCCCATAATGCAAAAATCCAACCCATAAACTGATGTGACAAATAACAAAGAAAAGAGGAAAAAGTTAATGACCAAATGAATGTGAATTAAATCAATTGCATACGGAAGTTCAAAAAAGTGAGATATACATAACAGAATCAATAACTTTTTATATCATTTGGCTAACTCAACGGTTTAAAGTTGAATTGGAAACAACAATAAATTTAAGGTCCCTACAACTAAATAACTTGTGTTAAACGTCTTCATTTGACAACTCCTTGATTTACCTCCAGTTGACAACTTCTTGATTTACCCACACGTGGAATTGTATATGGTTGTAGGTATCGAAAATTATCCTAGAGAGATGTGCCTAAAGTATGCGACCCTTCCAAAGGATGAATGAAAAAGAAATAAATGATTTTATGATGAGTGCTTTAAAGGAGAGAACTTATCTGAAGTATAGTTATGGATCATTGATCGAGCTTCTCAAAGGATGATCATCGTCTCTGAGAAAATGCATGTTAGATCAATCATTAGGGAGGGTGTGAAATAATAAGAACTTGGATGTACACTGTATAGTACTAATAGAGATCAATCAAAATGAAGAGTTGAGCCATGAACTAATCAATCAAGTGTTAACGGATAAATAAAAGCATTCACATTTGAAAAATGATGAAAAACCACATAATTTCTATTTGGAAAGCTTTAGTTTATAATGATGAATGATGAACGATAAATAGAGGATTTATTGGGACTTGGGAGGAAAACTTTGTATTTTCATTTTTAAGTAATATTCCTTATCGAAAAATTATCTTATAAATCTTCATGCAATTTTCCGAAAAGTTTATGTTTCTGAGTTGGGATTCTAATAAAAAATATATACTCTAAATTAATTAGCATGTGGTTTGGCTTTATAATTCAGGTTGGCTAATTTTATTTTATTTTGTCTTTACTCAATGTATTTTCACATTTGTTAGTTTTGTGTTAATTTTTGTGAATTATTAGTTCGTCTCGAATGGAGAAATCGGAAGAGTAAAATTATGATCCACATTTAAATTTTTTTGAAAATAAGTTAAGAAGACAGAAAAAATTTAATTTTGGATCATAATTTTTTACTTTTTGATTTCTCTTGTCGAGACACACCAATAGTCTACAAATTTGACATCCCTCCCATATTATATAGATTTTCATTATTTTTATTTCAAATTTTGGCTGAATATAGCATTATGATTAATCACAAATTTCTGAAATATTATTAGTCAATAAAAGAAAGAGTTAAGATTAGGATTAAGATTAAGATTAGTCAACAAAAGAAAGGCATGATTGATTTAATTTCCGGAATATAGCATTAGGATTATACAATCATGCCTTTTCGGGATATACAATTTTGGCGGATTATAGCATTAGGATTGGGATAACTTCATTAGTTATAGATTACCATAATTAGTCATTAATTTCCAAAATATTAGGCATGATTGATTCAAAGTCATTTAAAAGGATTCAAAGGCATGTATATTTCCAATCCAATGGTGAAAAATATGTACCGCTCTTCCATATTATATAGACTAGCGTATGCCCGTGTCTGAAGGTACGGCTCAAAGGATTGGGTATTCAATACGGATCTGAGAATGCTTAGCAAGGTGTGATAAGATATGGGAGTTAACAAAAAAAAGTTTATGTTCATATATTGCATTTGCATTACGCTTGGTTGTTTAGTAAAGTAAAAACACATGCCAATTATCAAAACAAACGACGCGGATTTCGCAGATCACAATAGAGGTTTAGTAGTCCAAGTCATCATTGATGCGAGCGGAGAAGGTACAGAGGAAAGGTTGAATTGAACCCCCCTAATAAATAGAGTAAATCTTCCAAGTAAAATGCAAGATGTCAATAGCAAATATAATCCAACATCACAACTCAAGAAGAATTTTGTACAGAGTTTTAGAGAGGTGCTATTCACACAGATCGTGCACAGATCTCGATGTGGGGCCCACTACGGGTCCCACACAAATGATTCAAGCCGTTCATTAAATCTGAAACATTTTTTCAAGGGCCCCCGTAAAAAATCAGCTCAATCTGATACCTAGAAATACTCGATCTAATCATCTAACTTTTCATTCAACTTTGAACCTGAATGAAAACTTATATGATTAGATCGAGTACTTATAGGTATCGGAGTGAACTGATTTTTCATGGGAACCTTTGAAAAAATGTTTTAAATTTAATGAACGGCTCGGATTTTTTGTGTGGGACCCGTAGTGGACCCCACATCAGAATCTGTGCACAATCTGTGCACCCTTTGTCTGTGTCGACAGACTTACGTAGAGTTTTATGCTCCCTTGCTTCTTCATCATACTGAACAGCACCAGAAGCATTTCCAATGAGATGCATCAGCAACGGTTCAGTGGGAGTAAGGTGATGTTGAAGATGTGTCAGCCTACGTTCATACTCATCTATGACAATTATCATGTCCTTCAACTGATATACCTTGGCCAACCAACATGACTCTCCTTCAAGTTATAGCGTAGTCCTGAAATATCTAAACAGATTATATCAGAAGCTAAGTCAACCAAATAAAAAAAAAAAAGGACTTCTACATTCAAAGAATAAAACCACTTAGATTTCAAATTCTAAAAACCAATTTTCCACATGTTGGGCAAACAACCTGAACCAGTCACAACCAACTAAACCAGTCACAACCAACTAAATCCGCCACCTACTTGCAGAGCCTTCCTTCTCATTTCTCCAATATCCCATCCCCTTAGCACCCGCTGCAGCGTAAAATATGCAAGGTTAGGGAACTGAAAAAACAAACATAACTTAGCCTAAAGGCCGATCCAAATAAAAAAGTGAAAAAAAGATATGCAATGCTTTTCAAATCCTTAGGCAGGTGAAAACATTATCTGACCCAAACCAAAATACCCCTGGTAAACACATCTATAATACAAATCAAGATGTCCGTTCAAGCACGGTATAAGCGAAAAAATAAGAGAAAAACTCACCTCAAACTGGAGGGAACGTAATGAGAAGAACGTAGGATTTCGGTGTACCAAAGGATTTTCAAGTTAAATTACCTGTTAGTTTTTTTAGGTTCCAGAGCAGAGCTAGGTTTTTTGATCAACAAAAACTAACGTAGATAATCATCAGCCAGGAGAGAGAGAGAGAGAGAGAGAGAGAGAGAGAGAGAGAGAGAGAGAGAGAGAGAGAGAGAGAGAGAGAGAGAGAGAGAGAGAGAGAGAGAGAGAGAGAGAGCTCTAAAGATTAGGATGAAGATCATTTTGGCTGATTATAGATTACCATATTAGGACCATAGGTGAAAGAGTGGTTTATTACCAGTTTGGAGAGAAGCTTGAGGAATTTCCAAAACTGTTTTTGATCAATCAGAGCTGATAGACTTGCCAATGATGGGTGCTGCTACTTTGGTGTTGGTTTTTCCCTTTGAGGTCGATGTTCTTTTATTTCTGTGGATGGTTCTACTACTTGCTGCAACTACATATATTGGTGTTGATGCTGATTGATTTTGCTTAAAAAGTTTCACTTTCTAGCATATAGTTCAAGGATTGTAATGGAGAGGGGGACAAGGCGAGAAGAAAGCTTTGTCACAACGGAATCGAACTCTTTTCGTGGATAATCTAAGAAGGAAGCTTTTGGTCATCTCTTTTCAACTCCTAACAGTAGGAGGGCTAAGAGAATTGGGGATGTTCTCTCATGGTTATTTTGGAACTGAATGCTCTCATGATGTTACAATTAGTTTGTTTCTACTGGATTGGTATTATGGGCCGACGTAACATTGGGCTCATTCAATCTTTATTGAATGTAATCTTTTTTTTTCTTTTTTCTTTTTTGTAGACCTCTTTCGGTACCTCTTTCTTTGTGGTCCGTTTGGGGTCTTACCTCGATGTACCATTTGTCGAGTTTTAATAAAATTTTATTGCCTATCAAAAAAAATGTGTATTCAAATTTTGGAGATAATTTTGGCTGATTATAGATTACCATAATGTGTATTCAATTTTGGCTTGATTATAGAGTACCATAGTTAGCCACTAATTTCAGCTGAAAAGGAAAGATTGAACCGACATAATTTTCCACTAATTTCGGCTGAAAATGCATGATTGAACCGGTATAAGATTTCCAATCCAACGGTTGAAAAATATGTACCAATCCAATGGTGGAAAATATGTACCACTCTTCCATATTATATAGATTATGTTTTGTCGTGAGCTTTTTTTTTTTGAAAAATAAATAAATGGTTGCTTATCCTTTCTTATGGTATGCAAATACGAAACATTATGATATTAATTTTTCTTGATTCAAACAGGCCATTCTTTAAATTGCAATGTTTACAATATTTATACCAAGTATTGCGCCCCGTAAATACCTAATCGATCGAACTACATTAGTTTATAAAAAAAAAGGTGTTGGAATGGACCACGTAAAAATTTAATGTCCAAATGAGTCATATTGCTTTTCAATTACTGGGAAAAATACAATTTACTGGGGGCCGGACCTATGCAAAAATTTAGAAAGAGGGAGAGAACAGAAAGGAAAAAAAAGCAAAACAGATGGTGCCAAGGGGAATCGAACCCTATTTGCTGGCTTTGGAGATTTACACCAACACACTTTAATTTGAAAGGAGCATGTTTTTTTTTTTGGGTTAAAAAAAAACATGCTTCTTTCAGAAAGGAGCATGTTGTTTGAGGTTGCAAACTTTGAGGGCATGCTAGTCAAAACAAAGGTCGGCTGAGTTGAGTCACGGGTCAGAGTTGGGCATTTTGGAGTCCATAATTTAACTCTTGGTGAATTGTGAAAGATTTCATATTGGTGATCATGATGTGGGATCCATAGCTCAGCCAGTTTTACAAATATATATATCTTGAGTGCAGAGAAATTTTTTCCAAAGCACCCGCCAAGGGGATGTTGGTGTTGGTTCCTGGTTCTTGACTTCTCCTGGCTCTTGGCTGTTTCTTCTCGTTGTTCTCCTGATTCTCTTGGCTTGGCTTGGTTTGGCTGCTCTTGATTTCTCTTGGCCTTTTCAAACTCAAGTTGGTAGACCTACTTGAGTTTGAGGGGAATGTTAACATAATATTAGAAAATATTATGTTACCATGTTTTCTAATCTTTATTATTATGTTTCCTATGTTAGGCAGATTGTTATTTATGTTTCCTAGCTAATTAGTTTAGGTATCTTTGTTATGCGTATTTCTTTTATTGGTTTATTGTATCTTGGTTACCAAGTCTTTGTAACCTATATAAAGGCATGTTAGAGTTATGTTTAACATACAATCAATAGTACATCTTTCGTTTTTCTTAACATGGTATCAGAGTTAGTTAGGTCTTGGGTGGCCTAACCTCGTGTGGGAAAGTCTTTGTCATCTCTGTTGCCCGAGTCAGCTAGTCAGCTCCTGGTCTGTCTCCTCCACGTGCATCCGTGCTGCACGTGAGGGAGAGTGTTAGATTTGTCCCACATCGCTCATCTAAGGCACCTAAGATTGGTTAATAAATTCTAGAGGTTACTCCACCTATTGCTAATTGGTTTTAGGTTGGAACCCTCCAAGAAATCTAACACGGCCGTTCATCTCGAAAGTGCAAAATAAGATCCATCATTATGAAACGGTTTATGTTTTTTTTTTTTTAACAAATGATCCCCAATGTATTAGTAAAATGTCAATCTGGTTCCCTATTAAAAAAATTGAGTCTATTTCACTCTTAATATTTACAATGTGTATTTAAATGGTCCCCGAGACGAACTATATCTGTTTGTGTTTACCGTCAAGTGCATGGGTATATTTGGAATTTAACTCAAAAGAACCATCACTCCCACATAAGGATCAAATCACTTCATTTTTTTAATTTGCATTTTCAAAAAACATGTCCTACATCTCCCACATTTTTGCTCTTCACAAAAACTTTAGCAACACTACTACTTAGAGCTAAGATACTAAAACCGACGATGCGCCAAGTAAGGCAAATGTCTTCTCTTCTTATTCTTCTCTGCTTATACTCACTTGTCTTACCCGGTCAGGTGTTCTTCCTACTGGATGCTGTCGACTATTTTTTCAAGCCAATCAGCCAAGCCCTTGCTTGCAGTAATTTATTAATCACATGTAGAAGGATACAACGATTAAACGGGACAAGAGGAAAGCATCACGACAAGAGGATGACATCCCAACTATGTTGGCACCCCAACCCTTGACAATCATCTGCCACTCGAGACCCAAGAACAATTACAAGTTGACAAGAAACCAATCGAAATCAAGCGAAAGGAAAAAAGTTCAAACACATGCGGAAGTTCATAGCAACCACAGCAGTGGTCTTACAGAGTTTGAAACCAAAAAAGGTTACCCCTAAAAAAGTACATTAAAGTCCAAAAATACAGTAACAAATGCAGTATCAGCAGAGTAGCATCTCTTTTTTTTTGATAGGCAACATAATTTTATTAAGAAACTTGACAAAGGTACATCAAGTTGGGGGAGGGGGAAGGGGAATCCAATACAGAATTGGATTAAACCTATTGGGACAAGCCCAAAACACCTATTGGACAGAGCCCGAAACACCTGTGGGTCAAAAAACCCAAATCAAACATTAAGAACAGAAAACCTAAGGGCCTAACTACCCAAATTTGGCATTGGAGCTCAAACCAAGCTGGCCAGGCCCAGCCCAAAGGAGCCAGGCCCAAACCAAACTCCCCAACTCCCAGCACAATGCAAAACCACTACCGCCGTAGCCCATGATGCCGACCACCCCCTGCAAGCCAACCACCACCAACAGCTTCCGCCCTGGCCGAGAATCCATAACCACCAGATAACGAGAAGAATATCCACACCGCCCGTTCCCCACACACTCTCGAATCCCAAGCCAGGTCGCCAAGAAATCGGCGCTTCGATTCTCATAAACGGCCAAGAAATCCAAGAGCCAAGAAACCATGAACGCCGTCGATACTCCGCCTCGATGTCACCCGTTCAAGCTTGGAGCAGATCCAGATGCTCAGGTCCCCCGGCCAACCGAATAGCCTGCTGTAAATCTCCACTTGCCGTTGGGCCTAACCGGCAACATCCATGAATGTTACACGGTGGGAGATCTACGAGAAACAGCCCAACCAGCCGCCGCAAGACCACGCCGTTAAGCCTACCAGCCTCCCCCAGGAGTAGAAGCCGACGGTCTAAACGGCGACCAAGATCGAACCGAACCAGGAAGAAAATGGCGGCATCAGAGAACGAGACAGCAGAAATACTTGCATTGAGAAGAGAGCGGAGGAGGAAAAGGCCCGAGGGGAGGAGGGAAGGAGGCGGCGCCTCCCCCCAGGTGGCGGTGAGACCTGGACGGAAGTTGTAGGGATGAAGACCAAAAGTCACCAGAGGGAAGAGAGTGGTTAAATTAAAAATGTGTACTGGCAGAGTAGCATCTTCAAGCCAAATGTAGCATCAAAGGCAAGGAACCCCCATCTTATGCAACATAGGTGGAAATGAAAATTCTCCAGAAAAGGTTGATCTTCAGTAAGTGGGATGGTTGCTAGAAAAAGGATGGTGACCGCGTCATACCGTGTCAAAAATCTACCTAATAAAACACAATAGTGTGAGGACCACACAAGATAAGATGATCCAAGGGTTGAGATTGATTTGATCTAATGGTGGAGAGGCATTCTTCTCATTTAATTAAAGTGCCCACATCCCCACATTTATTATAATACTGCCATTAGAGAAAATGAAGTTCCCCACAATCCATCTCACTTACACATCCCTACCATGAGATCTTTTTTTTAAAATTACCGTGCGTTTTTTTTTATCACTTCCATGCGTTCAAAAATCAAAACTATTTTAGGCAAATTCTGCTAAGGAATTTTTGGGCTTTTGGGTTTTTGTTTTTTTTGGATTATTGATTTGTCTCGACGAGAAGAATCGAAAAAATATTACAAGATAAAGCCCCAAGTCGACTTTAACTTGGATATTTAAAAAAAATTGAGTACAAGTCAAAATTTTATACTTTTTTGATTCCACAAAAGTTAGGCTCAAAAAATCCAAAAATCTAAGTGCCTCACTCTCTCTCTCTCTCTCTCTCTCTCTCTCTCTCATGTGTGTTCGTGTGATGTCATTTCTTCTATTTGATTCGTGTGTATTTTTTTTTTTGGGTATTTCGGAAATCTTTTTGAAAGCTTTTTGATGCACATGCAGGGGGGTCTATGAATTAGTGGAGAAGTTGGCTTAGTTCTAGCTACGATTGATCAAATTATCTCTCTCAAGTAATTTCTTTCGTGAATCGATTTAGTGTTTGAGCTACTACAAAAATTCAAAAGGTAATTCCAATCGGGTGGGTAGTCCGTAGGCATGGACAATTTCAATAGGGGTGTGTAATGCCGTAGGCACGGGCAAGTACTAATATATTTATAAAAAAAACTAAGAATTAACCCTTATTCAGAAGAATAGTGGCCAAGTTCAAGTATCAATTCTCAGGGACAGTATGGCGAAGTTACTATATATTTGATCAATTTTTAGATTAATTCGGAACAAAAAGGAGAGTTGATTGGTTTGATTATTTTGTGAACTAAAAAAAACTAAAGCAATTAAATAAGAGGTTTGAAAACTGATGAGGAAAGATCTAGGGTTTAGAATTCACCCCAACCACATAACCGTGTATTGTATAGACTGGATTAACATTTGAATCACAAATCACTGTCGATCGCTAGGGCTTGCAATCCCAATTGATAGTGGCCAAGTAAATTTCTACAATCCGCCAACCGGCATGGACTATCCCACGGCACGGACCGTCTCACTAGCGCGGTCTAGCCGCCTAACGGCACGGTCCGTCTCACGAGCAGAACCCATCTTAGTCACCCAAATTGAGAATAATGAAAACTATTATGTGAACAGTATTTGAAAACCTAGGAAACAAATACTCAACCAATAAAAAGAATTAAAACTATTCCATTGATATCATAGAAGGAGTTCTTGAACACATAATCTGATTCGAATAAAAACCCTAATCTATGCAAATACGAAGTTACTAGGCATGGGGCTTCATCTTCCCCTAAAGAATGGAGTTAGCCGGCCATCAAAGCCGGAGTTCTCGTCCGTGAAGTCAGTGATATGCGCAGCTTCTGTCCTCTGTTCTTCGAGAAGTCCCCAATAACGAAACCCTCTTTTAATTTTGCCTTTTATAATGCTGCTGCCCACCGCTTAAAGGGAAATTATTGTTCTAGTCAAACTCCCCCTGGTCCACTTCCTAATTGAGCCAACTCAATAGCAAATAAAGTGGACAAATTAACACCCCATCACTTGTGGCATGGCCACATCCCGGTGCCATATAATGTGCCGAATAAATGTTAGCCAATCTTTGCGGCAACCTTCCGTAAGACCCTCCAACTTGCATGTTTTTGCACTCATCGGTCTCCAAGGCCTACAAACATCACAAAACGCTAAAATATATCAAGTAATAATGTAAACGAACCGACAAAGCGTAAATTAAGTGGATTAAATGAGTATTTTTCAGCACCTATCAGATGGAGAATATGAAATCCTTTTACTGAGAATCTCTTTTGACTTGGCCGTATTTGGTTGCAAATGTGCCTGTTCTGAGTTTCTGGATTCTTAATTCCAAACATACATAAAACTTGTTTCGTCGACTGGTTTTGAAACCTGTTCTCTCAAATGAATCCTTTTCGTAAGAAAAAAACAGACATGTTTGTCATTCTGGGTTAAGCACATACGTACCCGCCCCCTTCCTTGATGACATATAGGTAACAAGACCAGAGGCATGGTAGGGGCATTTATTGGTTTGATACGACTTATTATGGTGCAAAAACGAATATGCAGATAAGCTACTTCATATTTCAGCCTTGCTCTTTAACAAGAGTCCCATTTAAGGATCTTTAACAAGAGTCCCATTTAAGGATCATTTTGCGGCAAACGTACTTTTTAATTGGGTCAATGACTAATGTACGTACGCAAGTGGAGTGGTAGTCCAATGGTTGGCACTATCTACTCCCAGCACTGGACAGGGAGTTCAAACCTCTCTAACTACGAGGACTTTCGCCGAGAAAAAAAAGAAATGTACCTGCATAATATGCAATTCAAATATCTTTTTCACCGATCAAATATCTCGATTAATTTGTTTTCTAGACGAAGCTTTTAAAACCTTTAACAGAGTAAAGCAAACTAATACCGTAGATGACTTTTTTAGATGTGGACAAAGTATTAGAAAACAAGTTTCCCAAGCAGTCATCCAAATGATTTTATATTTTCAACGGTAAATTGGGCTAAGGTCCATTTTGAAGGTGGTTTTGGACGTTTAGTCCAACCCAAATTGTAATAGTGGTGAAGGTCCATTACTGTAACATTTATAAGGTCTACAGTCTTTTTCTAGACAAAAATGCCCCGACTGCCCCTTACTATTTATATAATGTGTTATTTTTCTTTTGAGTTGGTGCTTCTCTCTCTCTCTCTCTCTCTCTCGCGATCTCGATTCTCCCTCTGACAATCTCTCCCAATCACGATCTCTGTCTTTGGCGTTTATCCGATCGCAATCACTGTACTGGTGATGTATCTTGCTCGCGATGTGTGACGATTTCTGACGATATGCTCCTGATCTGTTCTTAGCAGCTTTTGTTTCTCGCTCGCGATCTCTGTGGTGAAACTCGTACGGGTTTAGGGTTCAAAATGAATGTTTTTACTGGGATAGCTTTATCTGTCACTCTATTTTGTGAAATATATTGGCTGAGATACTGTTATCTCTTTTAATTTTTGTGTTGATATAGATTTTATTGGTTGAGATAACATCTTTTGCTTTTATTTGAGATAGCATTAGCATGAGATGGTAACATTTATTTAACACAACTAGAAAAAGCAGTCTATGTGAAGAAAGAGATAACAGTATCTCAGACAAATAGAATTCACCTCCAGGTTAGGGTATAATGGCACACCAAGTAGTTACCTGCATTGTAAATGTTTTGGTTTAACCTCCTCTTCCTTCACCTCTTTTACGTCCTCTTCCTCCTCATTTTTTTTTTCTTCTTCCTCTTCTTCTTCTTCTTTCTTTCGGTTGTTGTTCCTCTTGAGATAGCGTTATCTCTTTTAATTTTTGTGAAATTTACTGGCTGAAATATATATATTAGCTGAGATACTGTTAAAACCTAAGAGATAATAGTATCTTAGCCAAGTCAATTCACAAATATACTAAGGGATAAAGCAAGAGATAGTAATATCACAATGTAAACACATGCGAAGACTCCATTACACAATATTTAACATGTTTATGTCATTTTTCCTGTTAAAACAGATGAGATAATAGTATTTTAGCCAATTCAATTCACAAATAAACTAAGAGATAACTCTATCTGCCAGAAATATAGTGTATCGGCAAAAATGAAGCAAGAGATAACAATATCTCAGATAAATAGTGTTGGTATCTCAAAAACTTAATAAAGAGATAATGTTATCTCATCGAAAACATTTTCTGATTGTATTTTACAACAAGGGATAAAGCAATAGATAGTAATATCACAATGTAAACACATGTGAAGACTCCATTACACAATATTTAACATGTTATCTGTCATTTTTCCTGGTAAAACAGATGAGATAATAGTATCTCATCCAATTCAATTCACAAATAAACTAAGAGATAACTCTATCTACCAAAAATATAGTGTATCGGCAAAAATAAAGCAAGAGATAACAGTATCTCAGATAAATAGTGTTGGTATCTCACAAAACTAACTAAAGAGATAATGTTATCTCATCGAAAATATTTTCTGATTGTATTTTACAATAAAGGATAAAGCAAGAGATAGTAACAATGTAAACGGAGACTCCATTACAACGATGACGATAGCGACGGTGACAGAAACACGTGTATGTTGGGTATTTTTGGAACGCGTGTCCATATAAGGACTGGAACCACTATGAAAAGTTTAGGTGGACTAATTGCACGTTTGACCCTGTAGTGTGTCCTTATCAACAAGGCTCCCTACAAAGAAACAACGATCCTAAAAGTCATGCAGGAAAATAAACATGGCTTTCTTCTCTAGCCATCTTTTTCTTAGAGGTTGTCAGCAAAAGAACTCAATATGACTCTTATTGAATGAATAAATTGATTACTCAACCTGACTACGGACCAAACAGATTGTGTATAGATGCTGTTTGGGGCCCACTACGGGCCTCACACAAATAATTTGATCCATTGATAAAGTTTAAAATACCTTTTCGAATAGTCTCGTACATTCAGTCCAATCCCATAATTGTAAGTGTTCGTCCCTTGCTGAAGCGTTCTGAAAGCTTTGTTCCAGTATGTTTGGTTGTAAGCCTATTGCCTGAAGATGATGGATGTGTTCTTTGCACCGAACCTGTTACTGAAGGGGCCTAATGGATGCTGTTACAACGCGTCTATGATTGTAGTGATTTTAATGTGCAACTTAGTTGTGATACGGTTTCACACTATGAAGGCGTCCAGCCATACTTCGAAAGTAGAAAAAAGTGCAATAGGCCCCATTTATTAGAACATTTTCTTTTCTCTTTTCTTTTCTTAGATACATAGAAAGAGTTATTGCTCATAATATTTATTCTATCAAGCAATAGTATTCAAGCTCACAGTCAATACCTGATGAACTCCTCAAAATAAAAAATGGAAGGTATAAATGATTATTCCGATTGATGAGCATCAGCAACATCCGGTCGGATGTACATGTGCTTGATGAATAACCCATCTTGGGCAAGGACTCTGCATACTTGCACTACCGCATATAACACTTTTTTTTGCATATGAATTGTTCATTAGGCACTTGTATGTGGTGGTGCAAGTGTGCGCAATCCTGGCCCAAGATGGATTATTCGTCAGGCACCTTGTACATCCCACTGGATGCTACTGATGCTCATGAATCAAAATAATCATATATTCCTTCCATCTTTTATTCTGAGGAGTCCATCAAGTATTGACTATGAGCTTAAATGCTACTGCTCGATAGAATAAACATTACGAGCAATAACTATTGCTATGGATCTCAGAAAAAAGAAGAGAAAAGAAAAAGTTCTAATAAATGGGGCCTATAGGGCTTTTTCTGCTTCCGAGTTATGACTGGACGCCCTCATGAAACCATATCACAACTAAGTTGTTGCACACTAGAATCAATACAATCATAGATACATTATAACAACACCATTGGCCCGTTCAGAAAAAGGTTATGCACAAATAATGCATCCATGAGAAGCAAATTAACAGCCGAATTCCCGTGCTTGACACTTCTTGATTGATCATGAAGTAGATAGCAATGATATGGAGGACCATGAGGAGCCCTACCATTTTAACGTTGTAAAGGAAAAATAATGATCCCATCATCTTCTCGATTAAAACTCCCCCTACACACATGAACCAAAAAATCCATCGAACCACGGCGTCACCCATTATTGGAACTTAAAAGGCTAGGGGAGTAATGTTGTGAAAATTGGACAGGACTAGCCGATTCGACTGGTTCAACCAAAATTCAGCCCTTACTCCGGTTCAGACTAACCCCAAAACCGTTATGATTCCAAAACCGCCCTCATTAAGGAGAACCGTTTCGAACTGACAGTCGAACCGGCAACTCAATGAAACCTGAAGCGGGTCGCTCGAACCATTGGGAGTATATTATTTGAACTATCGATTGCTTTTAGATAGGTTCAGCTGTAGCATTTATTGCACAGCCAACTGTAAAGTACGCCTACAGAGGATTCTGTAGGCGTTAGAGATTATGCACTGTCAGTTTGGAGTGGGAGAGATTTTACCCTTCTACTCCGAAAAAGGAAAGCGAATTGAAGCTTTTGTGGAAATTCTTCTTTGAACAAAAGAGGAGAAGGTAAGGTAATGGTGTCAACGAGTAAGGAACTTTCAAATGATAATGGCAAAACTATTTTTGTTGGTGCCAAAATTCTAGTGTACAAAATACTTGTACCATGTGCAGAAAACGAATTGAAGCTTTTTTGGAAATTCTTCTCTGATAAAAAGAGGAGGTCAGATTATGGTGTCAACGACTAAATTAAGTAACTCTTTTTTTTTTTCCTAAGTGAATAATTTAAGGAACTATATATGAGAGGAGTAAGATTGCTCTTCTTTATATAGGCATTAGTGTAAGTTGGTTAGTTACAGATTGCGTCTTATGGAGAAATATAAGGATTAAGGAGCTAGACCTAGTCTCAGAAAGGACAGCTAGACCTAGTCTCACTACGTATTTTGAACTAATCCCACATTCTTTGATGTTTACTTGGGGATTATTCTCTTTAGGAGACCACCTATTATCACGTAAGAGAATTTAGTGAACAACAAAAACAAGAATGGCGCAATACAACGGAAAGAGAGGTAGTTTGGGAACCAGAGGGTCGTGAGTCCGAATATGAGCACCATCAAATATTCGAACGAAGTTGAATATTATTATTCTAGTTTGGTTGCTTTTAGTGATGAAACCAATTTCGTCACCAAAAGTGTTACATTAGGCGACAAATTTTTTCCGTCACCAAAGACGACTACCATACAATTTTTAGCAATAAACTATAGGTGATGAAACGTGGTGACGAAATCTGACTCTTTATCGATGTTATTGTTTTGTCACCAAAGTCATTTTTCTTGTAGTAAGATTTTATGTGGTCCCAAATTAAGCAAATCACTTAATCATACTGTAGAGACCCGAATATTTTTAATGTTTGAAATATCGATTAAAAGTTTAATTGAGAAAATACGGATTTGTTTGTGAATATTTGAGTTGGGGACTTAGATGAGAGAGTAGAAGATTGAGGGGTAAATGTGTGATTTGTAGATTTTGAGGTATAAATAGGAGAGTGTGAGTGTATGGGATCATTTTTCCCCAAAACCAACTCTCGGCTCTCTCCCTCCTCCCCGCCGGTTCTCTCTCTCTCCTCTCCTCCCACTCAAAAACTCACCAAAACACCTCCAAGCTCTCAAGAACCCACCCTCATTTCACCTCCTCTACGCAACCCCGGGCTCGTATCGCATTGGGTGAGGTTCGGGAAGGAGATCGCGGCAAATTTTGGAAGTTAGGAGCTAGAGCTCGTTCGAGGTGTCGGGTTTCGTTCCTTGGACCGAGGTAGGAATTTCTTGGCTACTTTTATGTGTAAATAGCTTGATAAGGTGTGAAATCCGTGCTTGATGTTGTTGTTGTTGGTGTTGTGCTTGAGATTCTGATATCTGCAGAAAAATCTGCTCGAAACCTCTCCGTATCGATACGGGATTCTTGCCGTATCGATACATCTTTAAAACAGAATGGACTTTGCTGATAAGCATCCTGTATCGATACAGCCATTTTGGCCGTATCGATACCAGTTCCTTATGGGCAGTTTTGACTTCGCTGCTTCTACTTCGATTGTTTTGAACCCCGGACACTTCTAACACCCTTGTAACACCTCCTAAACTATCTCAAGCTTGTCCAATTGAATTCCTATGGTTGAATGACCTTGTGCTCATTACGTTGACCTTCCGTTAGTCGAAATAGTCGTAGTTTGTTTGGTTAACGTTGTGTTGGAATGCATCTTATCTATTGATTGACTCTTGGAAATGTCTATGGTACCGTCGAATCATGGTTGGCATGTCGTGTGGTGTTTTACTTATGAATGTGATAGTAAGAGAGTCATGGTTTGTATCGTGAGAGCAGAAGTAGTTATTGTGAGTCGAAAGTCGGAATGGGAAGTCTCGTAACGCAAGGGGTGGAAATACGGAGACTCTTGTGGATCTCGTAGCGCAAGGGGTGGTAATACGATGGTTCTAACGGTCGGGGTTTACCGTAGCGCGAGGGGTGGTAATACGGTAACTCTTGAGACATTGTACCGTAACGCGAGGGGTGGAAATACGATTCGTGGAGGTTTGTGTTAGTGAGTTGAATCGGGATTGTTAGAGGGGTCGTGTCCCTTGGACTTGACGTATGTTTGTGATAGTGGTACATCCTAGAGCGCTTACACTAAGCATTGCCACACTCTCTTGTAGATGGTTACCATTGATTGAACCGTACACCCTTGTCATCTTCCCTATGCACATATCATCTTGTTTGCACATAAATTTAGTAAAGATTTTCCTACTGGGCTCGCATAGCTCAACCTAATCTTTCTTTTCAGGTTTAGACGATGGACAGTGATTTGCATAAATTGCGTGCTTGGAAGTGAAAAGGGTTTTTGGAAGCTAACTCTGATTTAGATACATAGTCATTTTATGTAATAGACATTCTTTTGATAAAGATGGGTTTTGTAACTTCATGGTTTGTCCGTACAAACATTTGTAATCTCTTTGGGGCCGGAGTGCCAAAATTGTATATTCTTTTGAAATTGGGACTTGTTTTGTAAAGTTTAACAGGAGGGAACTGTTTGGGGCTATTAAGTACATTATCCGAAGATCTTTTATTGAAAAAGCTTTATTTAATTACGTCGAAAATCTAGGTCGTGACAAATTGGTATCAGAGCATCTAGGTTTAGAATACCTAGAGACCGTGGGGAGACTTAGTCTCATGGGTTCAAAAATTATCACATTTTTTTTTTAACAAAAACATGTGTGTGCTTGCATGACCGATATGTGTTCACTGAATAGGCATTGTATATGTATATGCTTACATGAAATAGTTAAAAGCTGGTACTTGTGTCTGAGAAAATGAGAAGTTTGATCTCCTTATGGTGGATATGGTTGCGACCGTTACTATTGTTATCACTACTGTTGGTAGTTTTGTTTTTGAGCCATTTGTGGTAAGGTGCCTAACATGTAGATGAGATGTTAGACAGGAAAGAATATGAAAGGACGAAGATTGTGGTAGTGCTTATGCTTAGTGGCGAGGTCGACTTGTGAGAGGAGGTATCTGTTAGTATGTAATAGAAGTGCTGGACTGTTAATAAGATTTATGAGCTAAGTGCTGGATGTGTTTTACTTGAATTGCGTGGATTACTTATTGGGTCTAAATTGCGTTAATCAAATCTTATGTGATTTGTCATTATTATATTGGTTGTTGAGGTTGATTTAGGAAGATGAGGGTTATAGGTATTAGGTAGGGTGTCTAGATACGGTATGTGTCTTCTGGACACCCAGGCGAAGAGATCCAACTGGAAGAGGCGCTTGATCACCGCTCCTTCTAGATGGAAGTCTCGGAAAGTCAATTGGACACTACGATTGGGTATAGGGGCTAGAACTCTAGGCTTGAGAAGGGTTATAGTGTTGTAGTCGTCATCGCTAAGGTAAATTATATCTATGTGACTTAAGTCGAGTGATTGATGTAAGTGTGTGGTGAGAAATTTGTCTGGAGTGAGGGCGATACGAATGTGAGCTGTTGAGGTTGACAATGAGGCGAAATGTAATTGGTGTCCTGGGTGGGAATGGTAGGAACTTTGAAGTGATAGGCATGTGGAGAAATAATATGTTGTGAAAAGAAGGATTGGAGTGTAGAGATCGATCATGGTGTATAATCGGGTACGCGGACTAGACTAATGACAGTATAGGACATATGAAGGAATGCCATTGAGACGATAAATTTGTTTAAGAGAGATGAAGGGATAATAGTGATAATGATGGTGACAGCAGAGATGGTAGTGGTAATGGAAGTTGTTGTTCTTGAGGTCAAGTGTAGATATGGCAAATGCCTTTGAGGAAAATTGAGGTTGATATGATTTCTTAGCTGAGGGACAATCGTGAGATGTGAAACTTGTGGTGAGCGGAACTATTAGAGGATGTTGGTGTGAGTGAGATTGATTCTTAAGTGACGAAGTAGTTGGAGTCTTAGAATGTAACGAGAAGTATAGGCATGTTACTAGGTTGTAAAGTTGTTAAAATAGAGGAATAATTAGAATTGATAATACGTGTATTTGTGATGTGATGTAGTGATGTTTAAGACTGTGAACATGAGAAATACATGATTTGACTTGACCGAATGAATGAGAATGCTCTGGACTAGTGAAGTGAATAGAGGTCGTGTGAGGCATCACGAGATTGAAAGGAATGAGATAACTGTTGGGCTTCCTAAAGCCATGAATTGTGAAGTATTGGGTACTGTATGAGTCCGATGATGTGTAGGTGTGTTTGGTACTGTGCAACGCTCTCAATTTGTACGATGAATCAACGGTTGGTTTACTGAGATATTCGTGCATAAAGTGTTCTGCTATTTAGTGTAGATTTTCTGGTTTGACTGGTTGTGTAATCCTAGTGGGTGAAGTTTATCCTTTGAATGCAGTACTAAGTAGATAGTGATGTGATGTGTGGATACATGTCCCTGGTCAAATATGTAATCGATAGAAACGTACTTGAGTTGATTGGCACAAATCCTTTAGTTTGACTTAACGCTATACGATGATTGGAATCTCTATTCTCAACTCCTTGTTTTGTTATGGCTTACGAGTTGACTAGTGCTTTGCATGCCTTTCATTTTCTAGATTATAGTCTTATTGAGAATCTTGATAGTCTAGTTCAGTCTTCGTGAGATGTACATTGAACAAGTGAGACTAATTGAACGTTGTAGACACATGCCGCATTTGAATCAAGTCTTCTATCTGGGGCGTCGAGTAAGTATAGTGAAATATGTGAAGTGGTGGATTTTAGTTTTGAGAACTTTTACACCTACGGAGTTATATATGTATGTGATTGGAAAAAAAAAAAAAAAGGGGGTCTCTTTGAAAAAGAGTAATGCTTTGTGTAAATTGATTATTCGTTTAGTACCTTTTGGAAATGGTAACAGTATAGGCTTAGAGTCGGTTACATCCCAGCGGAGTGAACCTCATCCTAAGTTTTGCTATGTTGGCTACTGTTTGATAATGTCAAAAAGGGGGAAGGAAGAAATTTACTTAATGACGTGTGACACTATACACATGCTATTGAAAATCGTAAATTGAGACTCGTGGTTGTTGTTTAATTTTTAATATCATCACGTCAGACGCTTAGACTTTGACCTAGCGTTTATTTTCTCGAGGGAGCATATCTTGAGTATTGCTATTGTATGGGAGATTGTCCTAAGATGCATTAGTTTTCATGACTCTATTGGAACCTATAATTGATAAGGGTCACCATGTCTCAATTATGATTAGCAGTGTTATTCCTTGGGTGACTAAGTGGAGTTGTTTTGTAGTTGGAACCTGACACATGTCATTTCCTTAACAGCATCAATGATATGATCGGAAGATTTGATATGAGAAGTTTCCACGATGTATCAACTCTTAGTTGAGAGTAGTTAATGGCTTGTGGTAAGGAGGATAATGGATTTGAGAGTTCACCTGAGTAGTTTTAATGTTGTGTCGTGTTGAGTCATGTAGAAGAACGTTGCCGTAGGAGTAGGTTTGGGTTTCCAAGATGGAAGTCGGTGGTGATTCCGAGTAGGCTGAGGGATGTGGAGTGATGTTGGAATCTTGGTTGGTTTGTAAAGTCGGTAAAAGAAATTCTGTGGGTGGACAGGGATGTGAGTTAGAGATAATGGCTAGTGGTTTGGTGTTATGTATTTCGCCACATTAAGGAAAGTTAATCGTGTCTTTGTGAGGGGGAAGTGAGTACCAAGATGCATAGGATCATTTGGGATAATTAAGGGAGTAATGTTGCAGTCTATCATTAGCAGTATCAATAGAGTTGGATCGATTGTGGGACGTGTCTACGCTTGGAGTTGAAAGAAATATCAATAACTTGAAGAGTGAGGAGTTTAACTATGGCAAGTTGATGATTGTGATTGAGCAGAGGGTAATGAATCATTATGTAGTCTAATAATTGGATCTTGGATTGCTTGCAAGCTAAGTTTAGTTTGGACTCATTCTATGATTATGAATCTCGTTTGTGAATAAGTCACTCCCTTTCTTTGAGTCTTCTGTGAGTATCTTTTGGTAAAATATGCATGCTTAGTTAGATTCTTTTGTGGGGGTACTATTGAACATGGTGGCTACAAGGTGGAAATCATCAAGCCTGAGTTTTAAGTTAGAGATGGCCCATGCTACTTCAACGAATTTAACATCATGTGATAAGGAAAGGGATAATTCGTTATTATACAAAGTGTATATTAGATCAAGTGGTACCAAGTGATTAGTTAGCTCTTGAGAATTCATTTAGAACGCTATTAAGCGGATGAGGATTTTTTTTTCTTGATTCTATTTCAATACAGACAAGTTGGGTACTCTAAATTAGTATGTGAAAATTTTGATTCGTTGGTTGACGTTGATTGAGGGAAATAAGAATTGGAGTTTTATAAGCTTTCGATACATCCTTCTTGGTAGGTAGATGTATACTTATTGGAATAAGGCACAATGAATAGGAATGTGAATTTCAGAGTTTAGAGAACGTGGGTGCACTAGTTGATAGATCTTGATGTGATTGTTAAGTAATTATGTGGGATTAGAACTTTAGTACTAATATTCAACGGACTTGAGTACCTATGCAAATCCAAATTAGATAGGGATGATTAGAAGTTGGTGGATTTCTTGAGGAGAAATTGATACATATCCTTGATTCGCGCGAGCAAGTTTTGAGGGGTAAAACCATTCCATTAGTGCGAGTCTTATGGAGTCATCTCGGAAGGGAAGAGTCGACGTGGGAAAGGGAAGACGAAGTGAGGGAGAAGTATTCGCATTTATTTTGAGTTAATCGATATGAGTCTCGAACTTTTTAACCTTATGATTGTTAACTTGTTAGTATAAAAAAAATGTGTGTTGTTACATGAGCATGATTAATTGATGCATGAATTTTAGTTGACTTGCGTTGTAAATTTCGGGACGAAATTTCTTTAAGGAGGATAGATTGTAGAGACCCGAATATTTTTAATGTTTGAAATATCGATTAAAAGTTTAATTGAGAAAATACGGATTTGTTTGTGAATATTTGAGTTGGGGACTTAGATGAGAGAGTAGAAGATTGAGGGGTAAATGTGTGATTTGTAGATTTTGAGGTATAAATAGGAGAGTGTGAGTGTATGGGATCATTTTTCCCCAAAACCAACTCTCGGCTCTCTCCCTCCTCCCCGCCGGTTCTCTCTCTCTCTCCTCTCCTCCCACTCAAAAACTCACCAAAACACCTCCAAGCTCTCAAGAACCCACCCTCATTTCACCTCCTCTACGCAACCCCGGGCTCGTATCGCATTGGGTGAGGTTCGGGAAGGAGATCGCGGCAAATTTTGGAAGTTAGGAGCTAGAGCTCGTTCGAGGTGTCGGGTTTCGTTCCTTGGACCGAGGTAGGAATTTCTTGGCTACTTTTATGTGTAAATAGCTTGATAAGGTGTGAAATCCGTGCTTGATGTTGTTGTTGTTGGTGTTGTGCTTGAGATTCTGATATCTGCAGAAAAATCTGCTCGAAACCTCTCCGTATCGATACGGGATTCTTGCCGTATCGATACATCTTTAAAACAGAATGGACTTTGCTGATTTGCATCCTGTATCAATACAGCCATTATGGCCGTATCGATACCAGTGCCTTATGGGCAGTTTTGACTTCGCTGCTTCTACTTCGATTGTTTTGAACCCCGGACACTTCTAACACCCTTGTAACACCTCCTAAACTATCTCAAGCTTGTCCAATTGAATTCCTATGGTTGAATGACCTTGTGCTCATTACGTTGACCTTCCGTTAGTCGAAATAGTCGTAGTTTGTTTGGTTAACGTTGTGTTGGAATGCATCTTATCTATTGATTGACTCTTGGAAATGTCTATGGTACCGTCGAATCATGGTTGGCATGTCGTGTGGTGTTTTACTTATGAATGTGATAGTAAGAGAGTCATGGTTTGTATCGTGAGAGCAGAAGTAGTTATTGTGAGTCGAAAGTCGGAATGGGAAGTCTCGTAACGCAAGGGGTGGAAATACGGAGACTCTTGTGGATCTCGTAGCGCAAGGGGTGGTAATACGATGGTTCTAACGGTCGGGGTTTACCGTAGCGCGAGGGGTGGTAATACGGTAACTCTTGAGACATTGTACCGTAACGCGAGGGGTGGAAATACGATTCGTGGAGGTTTGTGTTAGTGAGTTGAATCGGGATTGTTAGAGGGGTCGTGTCCCTTGGACTTGACGTATGTTTGTGATAGTGGTACATCCTAGAGCGCTTACACTAAGCATTGCCACACTCTCTTGTAGATGGTTACCATTGATTGAACCGTACACCCTTGTCATCTTCCCTATGCACATATCATCTTGTTTGCACATAAATTTAGTAAAGATTTTCCTACTGGGCTCGCATAGCTCAACCTAATCTTTCTTTTCAGGTTTAGACGATGGACAGTGATTTGCATAAATTGCGTGCTTGGAAGTGAAAAGGGTTTTTGGAAGCTAACTCTGATTTAGATACATAGTCATTTTATGTAATAGACATTCTTTTGATAAAGATGGGTTTTGTAACTTCATGGTTTGTCCGTACAAACATTTGTAATCTCTTTGGGGCCGGAGTGCCAAAATTGTATATTCTTTTGAAATTGGGACTTGTTTTGTAAAGTTTAACAGGAGGGAACTGTTTGGGGCTATTAAGTACATTATCCGAAGATCTTTTATTGAAAAAGCTTTATTTAATTACGTCGAAAATCTAGGTCGTGACACATACTCCATGGGGTACCGATGCTGCAGTTGTTTCACTATAGTGAGAGGAGAAATTAGGTTACTATAGAATCCCATAGCTATTCTTTTCTAGCTACAAAGAAAGCCGATGCATATAAGCCCGCAAAAACGCGTAACTCCACAACGCGGTCCATATGACCCTGTTTGGACGCAAAACAGGCTCTCGGGTACTGTCTCCAATTTCTCCCGTCCGGACGCTAAACGCCTACGTTCGGATGGTCCACGATCAGACTTCACACTCAAAATACAAACACTGTTGAGGTGAGATGGTAAAGCTCAAGTAAAATCAGTGATATACATCCTTCGTCATTAACTTTATAGAATAATAATGTACGTACTAAATTAGCATTGAGTTGCCATACATATTTTTTGCCTTCACAACGTTATAATGGTAGGGGCTCCTTGTGGTCCTTCATATCGTTGCTATATACTTCATGATCAAACAAGAAGTGTCTACACGGGAATTCAGGTATTTGCTTCTCATGGATGCGTTATTTTTGCTGAACCTATTCTGAAGGGGCCCAATGGATGTTGTTACAATGCTTCTATGATTGTACTAATTTCTGAAGTAGTAGCATTTAAGCTCATAGTCAATACTTGATGGAATCCTCATAATAAAAAAAGGAAGGTATATAGGATTATTACAATTCATGACCATCAGAAGGCATCCGGTAGGATGTACAGGTGCCTGACGAATAACCCATATTGGGCAAGGCTTTGCACCTTGCACCACCGCATATAGCATTTTTTGTGCTTTCAAATTATTCATCAGCCACCTATATGCGGTGGTGCAAGTGTGCAGAGTTCTTGCCCAAGATTGGATGTTCGTGAGGCATCTGTACATCCCACCAGATGCTGCTGATGCTCATGAATCAGAATAATCATATATATCTTCCATTTTTTATTTTGAGGAGTCCATCAAATATTGACTATGAGCTTAAATGCTCCTGCTCGATGGAATTAACATTACGAGCAGTACCTATTGCTATACATATATATATATATAAGAAAAGAGAAGAGAAAAAAAAAGTTCAAATAAATGCGGCCTATAATACTTGTTCTGCTTCCGAATTATGGCTGGATGCCCTCATAGCTTGAAACCATATCTCAACTAAGTTGCACACCATACTCAGTACAATCATGAAGCATTATAACAGCACCATTAGGCACCACCAGAAATAGGTTCAGCATAACGCATCGATGATGTGCAAAAGGACAAAATAACAAAGAGGTAATCCGTATTTTGCCCTAAAATAAAAACTATGCACGTAACAATCAATGTTTCACCTTGATACAAGTTTTGAAAATTCAAGGATAAAACATACTCATGTGACATGATGAAAGACATTGGCTACGTATGTAACAAAACAAAAACAAAAAAAATAATCATTGACCGGAATGCAAATTGATGAGCACTAAATTATGAATGAATAATTTTTTATGCAAGAAAGCAAGGGGTAAAACCTCGATACGATATTAGAAAACTCAAATACGAAAATGAAACGAATTCTTTTCGAAACTGATGTTATAGGGCGAATTCTTTCACGCTTTTAGACGGAATTTTAATTTACCTTGTGAGAATAGTTAATCTATGTGAAGCTATTCAGTCTCTTATACAAACATGTTTTCCTGCAGAACTTAACTTTTCTCACATCTGATTATGCCAAAAAAAAAAATTTTGGCCGTTAAAAAACGTCGTGCCTTTAAATAAGCATTTGTTACGAAATTTGAAGGGATCAAGTAATACCCAGTAACTGAAAGAAAATTACTTGTGAAGTTCAACAAATTAAACAGGATACACCTAAATCCAATAAAGAAATAAGTGAAAGTAAAATACATTTTTGAAACACATGAAAAAAAAGAAGGGGAAATACCTTGTAGAAGACAAACTTTTCCCCATGCTGTTTGTTCTTTAGTAATTTGAAGGACTACACAACTATTCTGTATCTTTGGCCGTATCCACTGACTACGCCATTTACTCACAAAGAGGATGAAAGAGTCAGATTACAGAGATCAATCTCTCTCTAAATATACATATATGTATAGTACTATATATATAGACATATACACAGTGTAGCATCCATTTACAATACCTGATTGGGTGGTTGTAAACAAATAAGGGGAAAGTGGCAGGATTCGGCATGGGTCAGTTTATGCGCACCACGACTAATCTTGGGATATCAATCTCATTGCCTATTTGCGGGGATCTCAATTAAAGTCAGAGCAAAACTCTATATGCACTGTCAGTTTGGAGCAGAGAGTGATTTTACCCTTCTACTCCGTCAGAAGGAAAACGAATCGAGCACTGTCAGTTTGGAGCGGGGAGTGATTTTACCCTTCTACTCCGTAAGAAGGAAAACGAATCGAAGCTTTTGTGGAAATTCCTCTCTGATCAAAAGAGGAGAGAAGGGTAGGTTATGGTGTCAACGACTAAATTAAGGATTTTTTTTTTTTGCTAAGTGACTAATTTAAGGAACTTAATATAAGAGGATCAGTCAGATTGCTCTTCTTTATATAGGCATTAAAAAGTGTAAGTTAGTTACAGATTGCATCTTACGGAGAAATATAAGGAGCTAGACCTAGTCTGTATCATTCCAATTTTATCGGATGTTCCCGAAAGGATAGCTAGACCAAGTCTCACAAGGTATTTTGAACTAATCCCACATTCTCTGATGTTTAGTTAGGGATTACTCTCTTTAGGAGACCTCCTATTATCACGTAATTAAGAGAATTTGGTGAATTAACCTGTTGCATGCGGAATGAGTTGGGTTAGAGATAACATCTTGTAGCAGCCATTTATAGCATTCTAGACCAACTAACACGTAATGCAAAGAATAATCAAGAACATCAAAAGCAAGAATGGCGGAAAACAACGGAAAGAGTGGTATAGTTTGGGAACCAGAGATCGTGAGTCCGAATACGAGCAGCGATTCCAGCAAAGTTGAATATTATTTTTCTAGTTTGTTTGTTTTTAGTGACGAAAACAATTTCATCAGCAAAGTTTTACATTAGGTGACAAAAATTTTCATCACCGGCAACTACCATAAACATTTTAGCGACAATCTATAAGTGACAAAACGTGGTGACGAAATCTGACTATTTAGCGACGTTATTGTTTCGTCACCAAAAGTTACTCCATCCGTCCCAATTTTTTTTTTGTCCTTTTTGTTACCCGTGACGCTTATATGTCCCAATTTATAATATTTTTCATAATTTTGAAAACTTTATGTTATAGATTTAATCGAGAACTATCAAACAAGATTCATATTAATTACATATTTTTGGATATTTATATTAGAAGATATAAGCGATTGAAAAATGATACTCCCTCCGTCCCTTTTTAAAAGTCCCGCTTCGTAACTCCAATTTATAAAGAAAACATCATCATTACATCTTTCACATCAACTTTTACCTCCACTTTTCCTATTTATCCTCTATGGAGATATCATCATTACACTTTTACTCACTAACTTTTCAAAATGGAATATACTTTTAGGGGCAAAATAGAAAATGTACCAACTTTTACCCACTAACTTTACAAAATGGACACTTATTAAGGGACAGCCCAAAATGGAATACTGGACTTTAAAAGGGGGACGGAGGGAGTACGAACTTCGAAAAAGGTCAAAGAAAATGGGACGGAGGGAGTATATTTTTCTTGTAATGAATTTTATGTGGTTCCGAATTAAGCAAATCACTTAATCATATTCCTTGGGATGTTGCATTTGTTTCAGTGTAGGGTGAGGAGAAATTAGGTTACTATCAGTGGCGGAGTCAGGATTTGGTCGTGGGTGTGGCACCGTTTAATGAAATTCTAGTTACATACTGTGCAAAAAAAATGAAGACAAAAATTTAAGTGTAATGTCATATTGGAGTAATTATGTTTTGCTGTGAGCTTTTTTTTTTTTTGAAAAGCAAATAAATGGTTGCTTAACCTTTCTTATGGTATGCAAATACGAAACATTATGATATTAATTTTTCTTGATTCAAACAGGTCATTCTTTAAATTGCAATGTTTACAATATTTATACCAAGTATTGCGCCCCGCAAATACCTAATCGATCAAACCACATTAGTTTATAAAAAAAAGGTGTTGGAATGGACCACGTAAAAATTTAATGTCCAAATGGGTCATATTGCTTTTCAATTACCGGGAAAAATACAAATTTTGTGGGGGCCAGATCTATGCAAAAATTTAGAAAGAGAGAGAGAACAGAAAGGAAAAAAAGAAGCAATTAAAACAGATGGTGCCAATGGGAATCGAACCCCATCAGCTGGCTTTGGAGATTTACACCAACACACTTAATTTAGTTTGAAAGGAGCATGTTGTTTGAGGGTGCAAACTTTGAGGGCTTGCTAGTCAAAACAAAGGTCTGCTGAGTTGAGTCATGGGTCAGAGTTGGGCATTTTGGAGTCCATAATTTAACTCTTGGTGAATTGTGAAAGATTTCATATTGGTGATCATGTGGGATTCATAGCTCAACCAGTTTTACAAATATATCTTGAGTGTAGAGGAATTTTTTCCAAAGCACCACCCGCCAAGCAAGTGTCGAGCGGCCGTTCATCTCGAAAGTGCAAAATAAGATCCATCATTATGAAACGGTTAATGGTTTTTTTTCTTACAAATGATCCCCAATGTAATAGTAAAATGTCAATCTGGTCCCCTATAAAAAAATTGAGTCTATTTAATGCTCAATATTTACAATGTGTATTTAAATGGTCCCCGAGACGAACTCTATCTGTTTGTGTTTACCGTCAAGTGCATGGGTATATTTGGAATTTAATCTCGAAAGAACCATCACTCCCACATAAGGATCAAATCACTTCATTTTTTTAATTTGCATTTTCAAAATACATGTCCTAAATCTCCCACATTTTTGTCTTCACAAAAACTTTAATTAGCAACACTACTACTTGGAGCTAAGATACTAAAACCGATGATGTGCCAAGTAAGGCAAATGTCTTCTCTTCTTATTCTTCTCTGCTTATACTCACTTGTCTTACCCGGTCAGGCATTCTTCCTATTGGATGCTGTCGGCTATTTTTTCAAGCCAGTCAGCCAGGCCCTCGCTTGCAATAATTTTTTTTTAAATGGCAATTTTTTTTATTAATCTTTGAGCATGAAGCATCGATCCTAAATGGGTTTGAAAAAATTTAGCAACTCTACTACTGGGAGCTGAGATACTAAAACCGACGATGCGTCAAGCAGAGCAGATGTCTTCTCTTCTTATTCTTCTCTGCTTATACTCATTTGTCCCATCCGGTCAGGCGTCCTTCTGGGATGCTGTCGGCAATTTCTTCGAGCCAATCGGCTGAAGCATCTTTTGTGGTTTGAAGTCCCCTAAATGGGATAGTCGGTGTAACGGGGTGCCTCTGGAAAGCAAGGTCGTCGTCGAATATATGGATATATAATTAATGCATGTTGCGAAGCAGAAGTGTGACGGTGATATATGGGACATAAGAAAGATGGTGAATTGTGAAGGTTACATATTGGTTAAGTTCATGTGGGATTCATTGTGCGCTTAAGCAGTTTCACTTATAATAACAATAGCAAATTTTTTTTGCAGGTGGCACCATTATCATATCGACATGTTGATACCGGATTACCCAACCTATGATAAGTGAAATCATTAATTGGAAGACCTAGGGGTGTTTGGGAGCTTTTTAAAATTTTATTTATTTTTTCTTGAATAGTAAATTTTTAGATTATGGTCAGAATGGATTATGAATATGTAGATATGTATAGAATAGATTTTGCAACGTTGAGATTTCTCCCTTGCAGTTTTTCTCTCTCAGTGATTCGGTCACTTGAGGATCCATGAAATATACTAATTTTCTTTTCGTGCTTAAATTGTCGAGGAAAGGTAGAGCTTTCAAAACTTAATTTTTACTTGGACTATGTTGTTGACTTGATTTTGTGTATCCGTATACATTGTGGAGGGAGAGGATCGACGATAGAGATTCGAACTGTTGATGCATGCATATATGTATGCATAAAACGGATTTGAAACGTCGAAAAAAATTCTCATGCGAGCAGATGCTGGGGGACCACGAAAGAGGCAACGGATTCTTAAAGGAAAACTGTCACCTGGTAAAGTTAGAATAAGTTAAATATTGGATGAGTAACCAAAACAAATTCACTTCTTTGCTTCTGAGAAAGAGTTTACTGCTGCAGGTACACAAAACAGCGTCTCGAGAAGCTTAGAAACAGCAGATGCTGGGGGGCCGCAGAAAAGGCAACGCACTCGTAAAGAAAAACTGTCCACCTGATAATGCTAGGGCTGCTCAAAAAATCCGGTGAACCGTGAAACCCGTCCGGACCGAGCCGATCCGTACCTTTTGGATTTTGTCCGTGGATTAATAGTCCGGACACGGATTGAAAAATTAGAAAACTGTGACTCGCGGTTCGGTCCACGGATTTTCATCACGAAACCGTGGATTAATCGAACCGGACCGTGAGATATTTATTTTATATAAATAATAAATAAATATATAAATATATGCACAAAACTTCTTATAAGGGCGCCCTTACCGTAATACGGTAAGGACGTCCCTTTTCCGACCAATTTGCAATGATCCGAGCCGCTCAATGTGTGCAGAACGTGATTTTAAGGGTGCTCGCGAGAAATCAGCAAAAAAAAAGACCGGAAAGGGCTTCATCCGAGCAGTTTTTGTTTGTATTTTATCTAACGGTTCAGATAAAAATTGCTCAAATCAAGCCTTTTCCGGTCATATTTTTTGCTGATTTCTCACGGGTACCCTTAAAATCACGTTCTGAACACATTGAGTGGCTCAGATCTTCAAAATTTGTTCGGAAAATGGGAGAAAAGGGAAAGCCCTTACCGTAATACGGTAAGGGCGCCCTTATAAGAAGTGGACTCTAAATATATGTGTATTTATATAATTAATTGTTAGTAATGTTAAAATTTTTTTTCTACCAATTTCAGTATTTTATCTTAATAATGGGATATAGTGTAGATGTATATAAAATATAAGGGGTAAATCATAATTTTTTTATATAAGTTACGGGTAACCCTAGTTTAGTTTCACTAGTTCGTTTCTTTTTCAGTTTTCCTAATTTGCATTCCTTGTTCAAGTCGCCACCGCACGGTTCTTACTTCTCCTCCTCCTCTCTCTCTCTCCGTTTCTTCAAAGTAACAAGTATTTTCTGGTAGCCGGTGTTAAACTTAATTCTGAATGTAACCTTCTTTCCTTTTAGTGTGGGAGATAAGCTTGAGCTTTATTTTTGTTAAAATCCGTGGACAAAACCGTAACCGATCTGCGAGTCACGGATTGGATTGGAACCGAACCGTAGGATTTTTGGTCCGGACACGGATTTCATTTTGTAAAAATCGTGACTAGCGGTTCGATCCTCGGATTCCTAGGAATCCGAACTGAACCGGACCGCGAGCACCCCTAGGTAATGCAATTGAGGAGGGTGCTGATAAAAAGGAAAGCTATGATCCTACCAGCTCACCCCCGCCAATAACCAAAGGCTCTAAGAGGAAACAAGGCAAGAGAGTTGGTACTGGAAATTCGACTGTTTCCAAGAAGAAAGATAAAAGCACTAATTCCGAGGCGACAAATAAAAGCTAACAGAAAATTAGAGATTGGTGCTAGCAGATCCAAGAGGAAAAAGGCAGTTGGTGTGCCCAGTAGGTCTTCCTCACGACTCATGGGGCCCCGGTCTAAGATGGTCAAGTCTCTTGACACCGAACCTGAACCATCAGTGGGACCTAATGGCGATGTGGCTCATAGCGGCCATCACCAGTTTCCGACTGTTGCAGAGAGGGAGATTGCTGATAGTGCTCTTGGCGGCACAGAAGCTCCGTCAAATGGTGTGCTGTCAAACACAAGCAAGAATAATTTAACTCTAGGTCTAAAAAATAGAAAGTAATTCCCACCAAGTCTCCTCTAATTAATGAAACACTAAAATCCTATGAAAATACCTAAAACCCTAAATACTGAAAGTGCCTAACCCCTAGGGCACCCTATGAAAGTGCCTAAACCTTAGGGTACCCTATAAAAGTGCCTAAAATCCTAGGGTACCCAATGAAAGTGCCTAAACCGCTAAAACCCAATAATAGGAAAGTGCACCCTAAAACTCCTATGAAAGTGCCTAAACCTAAACCCTAGAGCTCTATAAAAGCGCCTAAACCTAAACCCTAGGGTACCTTAAACCCTAGGGTATCCTAAAACCTAAATTCTTAAAGTGCCCTAAAACCCTAGGGTACCCTAAAACTGTAAAATCCTAGGGTATCCTAAGATTTTAGGGTACCCAAGGGTACTAGGATACCCATTAGGGTACCATTATACCCTAGCATACCCTAAAACCCTAAGGTGACACTTCCATTAATGTTAAATGTATTTTTGTAAAAGTGGACTTAGTGGTAATTAAGTATTTCATCTCTCCTTAATGGGAATTAAGTGTCACTTTTCTGTACTTAGAGGTAATTTTCTGAAGCGGGGACCCTTTGGACGACCAAGCTGTTGCATTGGAGGACCAATCTGTTGCAGAAGAGGTACCAACCATTAAGTGGGGAAACTGTAATAACAGATGTGGAAAATCAATATGAGGAAAACCCATTTGCGGAATCTTGGTCAGACCCATGCCTAGAATTTGTGTTGGGGTAAATAAGGGCCCAAATGCACACAAATATCACCAATGAAACAGTGATTGAGAGGCAGCAGAAAAGCACTTATCTGGGCATCAAATTTCTGAAACTTCTTCACTAATTAAGAATTTTTCAAAGCTTTATCCTTCAATGCACACAAGCACACAAAAAACCCACTCTTTTTCTCTTCTCTGTTTCACGTTTTTTTTTTTACTTACAAAGACAAAGACTCATACCACTAGATATTTCTAGTACTTCTAGAACCACCTTTTAACATATTACAAACTAAGACACAAAAGATACATAAAATTACAAAAGAGCCCCCATAAAATAAGACAAGGAAATACCCAAATTGAGTTTACATATTTCTAACATCCCCCCTTAAACCCAATTTCCAAAAGTCTTCATGCCAAGCATCAACTTCAATCTTCCAAACACGTCTTGCTTCAAAGGCTTCGTGAAAATATCGACACCTTGATCATAGGACTTGCAATAAACTAGCTCCACTTCCTTTTGCTTCACATGCTCCCGGATGAAGTGAAAACGAGTATCAATATGTTTGCTCCTTTCCTGAAATACCGGATTCTTTGCCAACGCGATTGCCGATCTATTATCAACATGCACCTCCGTGGGACTTTCTTGTGGAAATCCCAAATTCTCCAACAAATTTCTCAACCAAATAGCATGGCAAACGGCGGAGTTAGCGGCCACATACTCCGCTTTGATGTAACGAAGAATTCTCTTTGCCGCATTAAGATGTGATTGGTCCGGCGCTTCCATGTATCTACTAACCAACCCAACACCATAAAGTATGTCTGGCCTAGTGCAAGTGAGATATCGGAGACTTCCAACTAAACTTTTTGAGTAAGTTGGATCAACATTGCCACCGTTAGTGCTCTTTCGAAGCTCTACTCCACTTTCCACGGGAGTGTTCACCGGATTACAAGATTCCATTCCAAATCTTTTAAGCACTTCCTTTGCATAGTCACTTTGAGAAATGAAAATTCTATCTTCTCTTTGCTCAACTTCAATGCCAAGAAAGTGAGACATTAAGCCAATATCGGTAATCTCAAACTCCCGAATCATACTCTTCTTGAACTCCTTAAACATGTTAGGAGCATTCCCGGTAAAGATCAAGTCATCAATATAAAGGGGCACAAGCAAACAAATTCCATTTGCATCCACCTTCATGTACAAGGCATGCTCATAAGGACATTTTTCAAAGCCATTCTCCACAAAGTATTTATCAATTTTAGCATTCCAAGCACGTGGTGCTTGTTTTAGCCCATAAAGAGCTTTTTTCAATTTATACACTTTATCTTCTTGCCCAACTTTGACATACCCCAAGGGTTGTTCCACATAAATCTCTTCTTCAAGGAAGCCATTTAAAAACGCTGATTTCACATCAAGTTGATAAATCTTCCATTTATGTTGGGTGGCCAAAGAAATCATCAATCTAATAGTCTCCATTCGGGCAACAGGAGCAAACACCTCACCATAGTTAGTTCCGGCTCTTTGCTTATAGCCTTTAGCAACCAATCTTGCCTTGTATCTTTGAACTTCACCACTTGCATTTCTCTTTGTCTTATAAACCCATTTCACACCAATTGCTTTGTGGCCTTGTGGTAGACTTGTGAGCACCCATGTACCATTCTTCCCAATTGCATTGATTTCTTCATCCATGGCTTTCTTTCATTTCTTCTCTTGAATTGCTTCTTCACGGCCAATAGGATCACAATCCATATCCATAAAAAAACAAAACAAATTCAAGTTGTCTTCCTCCATTTCGATTTCTTCATAAATTTCTTGCAAGTTTCTTGTTTTTCTTGGCCTTTCACTTGAACTAGCTAGCCTCCGATGATGATGGTGAGGAAGAATCACTTCTACAAGATGAGGGAGATCCATGTGGAGGAGATTGTGGCTCTCTTTCAACTTCATTTGGCACTTCCATCTCTTCTTCTTCAAGAACAAGTTCAACATCATTGGTGGCTTCTTTTTCCTTCCAATCCCACATTCCTTCTTCTTCAAATCTCTACTCATGATCACTTTCTTGGTAAGAAGGTTGCATAATTTGTAACCCATTGTTCTATCACCATAGCCAAGAAAAATGCATTTTTCACCTTTGTCATCAAGCTTTTGTTCTTCTAGCTTCCAGTATCTTTGCATAGGCAATGCACCCAAACACTCTAAGATGGAAAACACTTGGCTTGAATGAGCTCCATGCCTCTTCCGGTGTCTTGAAGCGAACACTTTTAGTTGGACAACGGTTCAAGAGATAAACGGCACATGCAATGGCTTCGGCCCAAAATTCTCTAGGCAAGCGCTTTTCTTTCAACATGCTTCTAGCCATATCCAAGATTGTTCTATTCTTCCTTTCGGCAACTCCATTCAATTGTGGCGTGTAGGATGGAGTCACTTGGTGCACAATACCATACTCTTTGCAAAAATCCTCAAAAGCATCAGAAGTATATTCACCACCATGATCGGATCTCAAAATATTGATGTAGTTGCCACTTTGCTTCTCAACAAGAGTCTTGAACTCTTTGAATTTATCAAACACCTCCGACTTCCTCTTTAGAAAATACACCCAAGTCTTCCGGCTATAGTCATCAATGAAAGTGAGAAAGTACATATTCTTGCCATTTGTCATGGGTTTCAAAGGACCACATACATCGGTGTGCACAAGCTCCAAAGGCTTTGATGCTCGCCATCTTGCTTCTTTAGGAAAGCTCAATCGATGGTGTTTGCCAAGAATGTACCATTCACAAATTTCATTGGGATGATCGATAAAAGGCAAGCCTCTCACCATATCTTTACTTGATAAGAGTTTCAAGCCACCAAAATTAAGATGCCCAAACCTCAAGTGCCACAACCAAGCCTTATCCTTGACAATAGCATTAAAGCATTCTATAGCATCATGTTGAATATTTAAAGAAAATATTCTATTCTTTGACATTTTTACATGAGTAATCAAATTTCCACAAGCATCTTTAATAGTAAGATAAAGATTCTTCATGTAAATATCATATCCCTTCTCTAAAAGTTGGCCCAAACTCAAGATATTATTTTTCATATCCGGAACATAATAAACATCGGAAATAAAATCATGATTACCATTCTTGAGTTTGATTAGAATCTTACCTTTGCCTTTCATCGAAACTTTGGAGTGGTCGCCAAATGTCACATGGCCTTGCACCGCCTCATTGAGTTCAATAAACATGCTCTTCTTGCCACACATATGATTGCTTGCCCTGGTATCAATAAACCATACATCGCTTTGATCTCCATTGGACCCATTATAAGCTAGCAACCAAAGTAGGCCCAACTTCTTTGTACTCTTTCTCCACATAGTTAGCTTGCTCACCGACTTCATTGCTTGACTTTGCTTTACACTCATAACTACAGTGCCCAAATTTGTGACAATTATAGCATTCAACATTCCTCTTGTCATAACCATTCCGATTATAAGAACGGTTGTAGTCGCCACCTCCTCTAGCTCTTCCTCTTCCTCTTGGAGCATATGAGTTTTGGCCTCTTCCACCTCTACCTCTATTCGCATAACCTCTTCCATGGCTTTCAAAGCCTCTTCCACGATTTCCATAGCCTCTACCACGACCGTCATAGCACTACAAGAAATTACACCATTCCCGACTAATAGTTTAGTCAGCAAAATGTGGAAATTTAGTCGGCAATAGTATTTCCCGACTAAAAACTTTGGTCGGCGATTTAGTCGGGGAATTACGGTCGGCAAAGGTAATTACCGACTAAAACATATTTAGTCGGCATAATTTGGATTATTGACGACAAAGTATTTAGTCAGAAAAATATTTAGTCGGAAAATGTTTAATAAATTACCGACTAATTATTTAGTCGGCAAATGTTTGATAAATTACCGACTAATTATTTAGTCGGCAAATGTTTAATAAATTACTGAAAAATATTTAATAAATCACCAACTACTTATTTAGTCGGCAAATGTTTAATAAATTATGGAAAATATTTAATAAATTAACAACTAATTAATTAGTCGGCAAATTTTTAATAAATCACGGAAAATATTTAATAAATTACCAACTAATTATTTAGTCGGCAAATGTTTAATAAATTATGGAAAATATTTAATAAATTACCAACTAATTATTTAGTCGGCAAATGTTTAATAAATTATGGAAAATATTTAATAAATTACCAACTAATTATTTAGTTGGCAAATGTTTAATAAATTAAGGAAAATATTTAAAAAATTACCGACTAATTATTTAGTCGGCAAATATAATATTACAAATTTTAAAACTAATTCTAAAATCTGTTGAGTTTTTTTTTTTTTTTTGGTGATTCCCAATAAATTAAATTGAGCAACATCTATTAACCAATCTACTGTAATCAAGTATTAAAATTCAAGAACAATTCATTCATAACTTCCATAAATAAAGGGTGTTCACCAAATACTTTGCAAACGGTATCCGAATTCGCAAAGTACAAAATAACGAAGAATCGTACCACGAAAAGTGCTACCATCAAACATATCATATCCAAGCCCTAGAGCGCAAAATAATACAAAAGTTCAACAGAACTAGACTACGGTAGAATCCACAGCAAAAATCCAACTACTTCATATATAGTCCTTAACGAAATGCCAAATACTCCAATATCTGTGGAAAGAACAAAACACAATAATAAGACCCAAAATCGGAATCTTTCTTCTTATAGCTATCAGCTGAAAATAATCTAAAAGCAGAAACAAAAAAATTCATTCATCCCAAAATCAGTAAGAATATCTCAGAAAATTAATTACCTAGAAGGCAAAAACTTCCAAATGATACACATGAAATAGTTTACACTTAGAACACCTGGTCGTCCTTGGCCTCTGGAATCAACATGATAATGCAAGTAAATAAGCCAACTCACAACAATTTACCATTCAGACCATGATGGAAAACTGAGGAATAGAATTTGTTATCGGTTACTTGATTCCCGCAAAACAGGAACATAAATTAGAATTGCAAGTCTTTTCAAACCACGTGATCTCATTCAAAAACACATCTTCATTCATTCCAGTATAAGTTGGAACGTTGAGACATAACTAATAGAATGCTTAGCTTTAAGTATAACAAACTTTAGCATCTTCAAGTACCTCCTCACAGTCAACCATCTTTGGAATACAAATTATAATCCAACACATGTACCATTAGCCAGTCTTGAACTCATGACTATGAGCAAAAAGCCAAAAAGAAAGAGCGCCGAGCTAATGTGAATACTGGTAACCACCAGCCTATAGGCAGTGTGACATGTTCATAAAACCAACCCAAAAAACCGAAATTTCCCACCAGCTACTGTCTATAAATGCTAAAAAGGGTTACATGTGAATTTGAATCAACATATCTTTTATCAGCACAAAGAGTGATTGTCTTTCAAGAATGCAAACGAACTCTAAAATGTAAATATAACTGATATTTTCCCTCAAAACCCAAATAAAAACCTTGAAAGCCTACTGCTGCAAACACACGAGCTGATTTCAATGTGCTCATTTAGTCATTTACACAACCATCTCTGGCTCTCTTCCTCCAGTCCCCAGTCCAACTCCACCCAAAGTTTTCCAACGGGAAGCTCGAATTAATGCACTCCCTCAACATTCCCCTTTATCTTCCAGATACGTAAACTCTGCTCCGTTATACACACGCACGCATGTATAGGTAGAGACAAAGGAAGTCGATCTAAAACAGTACACAGTCGCGGACTTTGTTCCTGATGATCCGATTAAAGACCAGGCTTTGTTCCAGACAAAGCACGTATACAACCCTAAACAGGAAAGACCCAGACAGAAGAGTGGGTGAAAGACATCGATTAAGATCCAGTCATTTCCCATACCTTCAACTTCCGCACATTCTAGTGTTCTATCTTCATGACAAGCTAAACGATCACAAGTTCACAACATCGATTACTACTTTTTCGGAGCTAATAGATAATAATGCAAGGAGTCGTATCAAAATATGCTGCAGTTAAACTAACAATACCAGACATAATAGCAACCACAAAAAACAGTATTCAACTATCACCAAATCTCAAAAATACAAGCTAAGTAAAACAACACCAGCGAAGAGGAAGGAAGATGACAATTGATATGCAACCCATTAAAAGTTAACCCATTAATTCATAGCAAAGAGGAAATTACGTACCGAATATTTCCCACCATCGATCACCTCGATCACACATTGTCTCGTCCATGCATTTGCCTCATCATCATGGCTTTGAGTTCATCAAATTCACGTTGCCTTTGCTCATCTCTTAGCCTTAGCTCCTCATCTCTTTGCCTTTGCTGCTCTTCCCATTGTCTTTGCTCCTCGTTACGCCAGTTTCGCTCCTCCTCCCACCGCCTTTCATACTCCTCCCGTTCTCTTCGTCGCTCCTCACGAAGTAACTCCATCTCAGATTGGACTTTCTGCAACTCTTGCCGTGCTGAGTTGGAGCTGGATTTGGAAGAAAAGGATGAGGGCCTCGGGCCAACCCCAAATCCCCTTACATAATACTTTGCTTCCCCAAGATGAATCCTTGAAAGTTCTTCGTCCGTCAGCGGACATCCTGATTGAGACGCCTCGTCTCGCGTGGCCACCATCCTCGCCTGTCGTTTGCAAAAAGAAGAAAAGAAACAACGAAAAATATAAGGAATAGACTAATTGAAAAAGAAAAAACAAAATGTCTACAGATATTAGATGCATACATGTATCTCCGCACATTGAGGATCGATCCATCCACCATCTTTCAATGTATATATGTGATGCCTGGTATCTCTCACATAAATCTGGCACCTTTCCATTAGGCTTGTCTGCCTAACATATTCAAATAACCATTAGTTTTAATCACTGACAATAGTGCATACATCCAAGGAATGAGATAACTTACCATCAACATGATCCACAAAATGGCACTGTAAATGGTATTCAACGACACGCGTGATAATTGCCATGGGCAAGCGGAAATCAAGACAAAGTAATCAAAATACCAAGCTTTGATAGTTCATAGTTTAGTACTAGACATCAGAATATGTTGGTGATCAACATTTGTAGTTCATATCAACACTAGGTCTGGAAATCGACCCTCCTTTTCAAGAAATTAGGTTCCAAAATGTCATGATGAACAATAAAGCAACCCTTCGATGAACAGCAAAGTGGTCTTATTGACTTTTTTTTTTGTATTTATTCAAAAAAATTATGAGTTTCAATCAAAGGTATGGATGTATGTCTACCACAATGTCTATAGATAAAAAAAAAAGTGAAGATACACTACAAGAAATATCACTTTTCCCCGCACTCAATTCCCAGCATTTACAAAAAACCCTGGGAATGGTTAAAAAATGCACTGCCAGCCGGAGAAAGCAACGTACGGCGAAGTGGGGTTAAAATCCCACACATGAAACGCTGTCGTTTCATACCCCAAACTTCCCTCCCCCAATTTCCCAATCCCAGCTCAAAATTTCCCAATTCCCTCCCTCAAAATTTCGGCAAAAGCTAGCCCTAGCTGCTCCCTCCTCTCTCCCTCCTCGACGATTTCTCACGCTTCTCTCGCTGCTCTATCATGTATGCTCTCTCTCTCTCCATCTATTCCGATCGTTTCCTCTCAGTTTTTCTCTGCGACTGCAGGATGTGCGCCGGCGTCGGAGTCGGCGAACGATTTCTCCTCTTGGTACGTTCACACGCCTCTCTCCCTCCTGGTACGTTCATACGATTTCTCCTCTTAGACGTTCACGGCGTCGGAATCGGCGAACGATTTCACACGCCTCTCTCCCTCCTTGACGATTTCTCCTTTCAGTTGATCTAGTAGCACTTTACTAAGCAGTTGTTTAAGTAGTCGGTTCAGCAGATCTAGTTCCAGATAGAGACCCAGTACCGGATCCACCATCAATTACAGAGACATTTATAGACCCACCAGCAGTTGCTTAGCGAACGATTTTTCTCTGCGACTGCAGGACGTGCGCCAGCGTCAGAGTCGGACGTGCGCCAGTGTCGGAGTCGGAGTCGGCGACAAGAGGCTCCCTCCTCTTAGTACGTTCTAGGGTTCCCTCGTCTGTTCCGTTCACCTCCTCTCATCTGCGGCTCCCTCCTCTTGGTACGTTCCTCTCTCTCTCTCTCTCTCTCTCTCGATCTGTGGCTCCCTCTCTTCGTCCGTTCATTCTCTTTTCTGACTAAAGTCCACACGAACAGAATTCAGGCAAAGTTCGTTTTCTTTTGCTTACTAGCTTCAATTTGCTTCTAAGATCTAAAATATAGTAATATACTGCAATTTATGAGTCTGTCGAAAGTGTATTACGTCTAGTTTGGGACTATTTTTTCCCTCCCACGCTGCTTAATATGTTCTGTCTATGGTCTTTCTCCAAATACCATTATTCTGCTACCGATTCGTGCTTGCTGCTTTGAATTTGTTGTTCTTCTAGATGTATAATATGTGGTGCTTTCCAAAGAAAATATTACTACTTCTATATGGAATATATAGATGTCTTCTAATGGTTGTTTGTGGATATTCTTTAAGTATGCTAAAAATGGTTGTTTGTGGATATTCTTTAAGGTATGCTAAAAAGTTTGTTATTTGCTTTTATGAAGCCTGATGAGGATTTGAGTCCTGCCCATGGTGATGAATCCAATTTTTTACTTGTAGGTATCTCTAGACCAAAAGATATTTCTTGATCTTTGTTAAACCTTTGTAGATATGCACAGCAACTGTTTGATAATTGTTTTAGTATGGATGAACTCATTGTATTTTAAGTGACGGATTCTATTGAAGTTGATCTTTCTTTAGCAATTTTGTTATGTAAGCTCCACTCATTTAGGCCCTGAAGATTACATTAACGAATTTCTAGAATTGCATTTGGGTGGGTCAGACTTACTAGTTAGTAGTTACTCCCATAATCCTAGTCTATTCTATTAATCCCCAACAGCATACCCATTAAATGAAAGCACTTGCACCAATACAGAAGTAAAATATTAGTCTAACATTCACCTTTTCTTTTTAGGGGCTGTGGCTTAACCAATTCGAATTAAACAGATTGAGCAAGTCTTACATACGTACAAGGATCAAGATTTGCATTTCAGTAAGTTGTTGCTCAGTTTCTTTAGATGCAAAGAATTTTTTATTTTTTTGTAGCTTCACAAACTAGATGCAAAAGAACAAACTTCAAAATTAATGCTCTACAAATTTCCACAATTACAGTGTTCAATGCTCGAGGCCATGTAAGAGGAACTTGTCTATTTTTTTTTCATATGTGCAATGCTCTACGAAATAGTCTCTCCATTGTTCCTCCTTGACCAAATAGTCCATAGGACTACATAAAAGCAAGCTAACCAACAAAGTCTCTCCAAATTTTTATACTTGAGATCCCACCACAACTGTAAATGGCCACCAAAGCTTCCAGGGCACACCCAAGATAAACCCCACTAATTTAATACTTCAGACCTAAAATAATGCCTTATCTTCCATATATTGTTGTTGCTCCCACTTGGAATAAGCTGATTTGACTGAGAAAACCTTATCATTACTCCATTTTCATTGAACACAATCTGTACCAGATTCCAGCAGTTGAATGGTATATCCAGATGGGTTGTGAGGGGTGAAATTCCTATTCTGCCCTTACATTGGTGGGGCAATATGTCATTTGGGCACTTTGCCGTCCAAACTTACCTTTAGCTTATACTTGACATATATGACTAAGGTTCCACTCGCTTTTGCAGTTCATCATTAGAACTCCCCAAATATTTGGTTGATCGCATGGAGCTACATGAGCTGTTTCCTAAATTGCAGTAACTTGAACATTAAGAACTGAAATCCATAAGCCGGGTTGATCCCATGGAAAACAATGAGTTATTTCTTAATTGCAGTTAAATTGAATACTATTAAGAACCGGACTCTATGAGCTTTCACTATCTGCAACAAGCAACTTACTAAATAGGAATTGAATCTGTAGAAACCCGTCACAATGCACTTTCACTAGCTGCAACAAGCAACTTACTAAATAGGAATTGAATCTGTAGAAACCTCTGTCACAATGCATTGAGCAAGTCAATCTAGTATTCAACTTACATAGTGAATTTTGTATACAAGGAAGAAACAACTTACCTATTCGCACTTGATTTGTATTTCAACCTTGTGTTAAGTTAGTTCCTTTCTGAACATGTATCTTCTTCATCACATGTTTGCACTACCATTCATGATTGGGGGGGGGTAGTTATGTTATCTGTTACATGACCTATGTATTTTCAAGTGATTTTACTTTCCGTGCTAGGAATGTGTTGTAGTGACCGACTTCCATAGATAATTGATCGTGCTTATGATTGATTTTTGTGGCTCTTAGAACTCACTGTGTCGTTGAGTGCTTATGATTGATTTCATATATGAAAAAGCATGACTTACATCCTCTTAATTTTGAAGTTACGCACTAGAACCCATTATCGTCTGTTGCATCGGCCGCATATCATCCATGAGTCCAGCAAGAACTAGCACTCAGAATTTGTTGATTCATCAGATGGCCATAACAATCATATACATTGGCCTACCACTTAGTCAATGGCTAAGATTGAGATTGATATATTGCCATTAACAACAGGTGGCTTTTGTCTCTGCCGTTGTTTTCTAGATAATATGAATTGTAATTTTTTTTTTTTATCTGCAAAAGGGTGGGAGGGGACAACGATCATAGCAATCATACAAATGATATGTTCTAGTGAAAGATGTGACTTGAATGCTTTTGAGTTTATTTTGGTCTTATTATAGTGTTCCAATACCAAGCTAATGTTCTGATTCTCTTATTTTTTTGTTTGATTTTAGGTTTATCGAAGTTAAAGACGGTGTAGAATCAAGTGGCTACTTGACGTAATGTGATGTTTGTCTACTATGGCGGTACCAAGACCTAATGTTATGTTCATCTATTATGGTGGATTTTTTGTATTTTAGAAAATATTTGGTTTAATGTACTAGAGATATTGAAAGACAACAATGGTTATGGCAGGATTTATTTTGACATTAGTTGTGTTATGAGACATTTAATACTTTGAGCCCTTATTTGTTAGATGTGTTTGAAAAGTTGTATGCTGTAAACTAGTTAATTGGATGTGAAAAATGGTGCAATAGGGTAAAATTTTCTAAATTAATCCAATGATATATTACCAGCGTTTGTGTATGTTATTTCAGGCGTTTATTAATTGGCGGAAAGTTCCCGGCGTTTAAAAAAAACCCGGTAAAAGACAAGCTTTTCCGGAAAAAACTCCAAACTTTTCCCGGCATTTTAACAAACCCCGGTAAAAGGTGCCAAATCCGGTCACCGGAACACTTTTACCGGCGTTTCTTAAACGTCGGAAAAAACGCCGGGTACTGTTCCCGGCGTTTTTAACAAACCCTGGTAAAAGTCACCAGCTCCGGTCACCGGAAAACTTTTACCGGCGTTTATAAAACGCCGGGAAAAACGCCGGGTCCGTTCCCGGCGTTTACCAAACGCCGTATAGTATTCCCGAGCCCGGCAGTCGCGGCGTTTATCGAAAAGGCCGGGAAAAACGCCGGGAAGACCTTTACCGGCGTTTATTTCACTTTTACCGGCGTTTTATAAACGCCGGGAAATCTATTTTTTCTTGTAGTGATATCTACATAACAGTAACCACATTGATGAAGCTCAATCATATGCCCAAATTCCAAATTATTTTCCAACTCTGTTTAGTATTCGATGGTATTTAAAAGGTCTTAACAATGCACAAAAAATCTCACCTCAATGGTGATTGCAACAGCAAATGATTGAGAACCCAAAGTATGACCACGAGAAGCCACAGAGTAACCATCTACTGGAGCATTTCTATTTTTTTTGCCAGCTATTTTGCGGGGCTGAAAAAAAGAACTTGTTAGATATAAACGTAGAATTGGAAATGTAACTCATACAACTATCTAATTAACCTTCCAATCTGGATTGTTGAATATATGATCAATCATAAATTTCCAAGCATCCAGGCTTATGTCTTCGGTAAAAGGAAGCTGATATGGGTTTTTGCCATCTTCCTTTGTCTTTTCGTAATGATCACTCATTCTCCATTTCCAGTCTTTATAGAGTAAGCTGGCTTTGCGCTTAAAAACTTCCTCAACTAACGGGGTGAATTCAACATTATCTTCGGTGACTTCAAATTTGTCCTAGAAGCATATAATAAGTGGAATTAATCCCTTACGATATTTCATTATTCACTAGAAATAATCACTACGCACAGTTTGACATTTTTACCCGTACGGCTTGTATTATGGCGATTTTCAGCCCCGAAGGAACACTTGTCCACGAGTGGCAAAAACTGTCAGCAGTAGGGCGGCACATCCTCCTAATTTGTGACACAACTCGTTCGCCACTTTTGTTGCATTTTGCCCGCAAAAAGTTCTCATTTCCTGTGTCACACAAACTGGGAGCCTCGTCCCATCCTTGCCATCAATCAATCTTCTAACTCTTTTTCCAAGTGTAGGCCTCCGCACACGTCGCTTCGTTCTTGAAGGTGCAGCTGCAATTGAGATGCAGGAATAGTATAAAAGAAGAGAGAGATAGTATAAAAGAATAATATAACAACCCCTAGTCTGGGATCATTGGAGAGGCTATATATGTTTGCTCTCGACTACCCCTTTTGGCTATGGATCTTCACAACAGAATGTTCGACTGATCATATAATGCCTTTTCTTTTTATTTTTTCTTTGTTCCTTAACTAGTATGGATGGAATGGACGGACCATTTTCTACTTCAACCATCCATGGTCAAACTTCTAAGTGTATAACAAGGGGACAATGATGTGCTTTCAATTTCCTAGACCACAATAAATACTATGAGATAACTGCTTATGTTCAAATTTTTAAGAAATTCACAGAACTCCTACTTTACTGGATCGCAAAACGAAACAAAAAACTAGCAGGATGAACATATGTAAATGTACTTTTAGGATTGTCAGAGAGAGATGTACTTACCTGCAACACTTGTACGAGTTGAAGGAGATGGAACACTCGAAGGAGTAGATGCCACAGTCATAGGAGGAACAGATGTTGTAGCTTCTGGCTGCGGAGTAGGTGTAGCTTCTGTACCAAGTCGTATTTCTGCAATTTTAGGCGATGTGATACTCGAGTTGGAGGATGCACTACTCTTTCTTGATGCAGGACCCATGATGCAATCTGTCAAATGGTGAAATACTACTCCATTAGAAACAAGGATATAAAAGAAGTGAACTATAATGAGACATGTATAGCAAGTGACAGATAATCAATAATAACAAAATGTTTCTTACCAAATGATGTTGCTTAGGCATTCATCTGTACACCTTACATTGAATTAAACCCCAACAATAACTCAACATTCATCTGTACACCATAGAGTGAACTAACCCCCCAACAGTAACTAATGATTGTGGAAAGAAATATATCGATCAAATGAGAGTAACTAAAATGATAGCATAACTGTGTTTTTTTTTCCCAGTAGCATAGCATGTAACCCATCTTCAGGCATAGAGAATACTAGGAAAACGGCTCCTTTACTCATAATGGTCAACTAAGAAAACTAAAAGAAACTGCTCACCATGGGTTTCCTCTTTTTAAACCAAATTTTCAAACCTGTTGAATTAAATTACTCACCCTCTCCAAAACTGAGAACCAACACTTGGTGAGCATTAACATCAAGAGATGAATGGAGGCAATCCACATTTCTTTTCTTTTAAAACTGTTCCCCATCTCCTGGCCTTCTCTTTTTTTTTTTCTTTCCCTTTCTTCCTTTCCCTTCTTACCAAAATTATCATCTTTAATTTCACCCAATCTCAAAATGCACAATAACGAATGACTCGGGTCTCACATTTTCTCTCAGAGTCACCAAAACAAAAGTGAAAAAAACCAAATACAGCAATAATGCCTTTTCTTCTTCTCCACCTTCAACCCTCCCAGGGTTTCGATTCTGTCGAAACCCCGTTCATCCCATCCCTGCAACAAAAATACCCACCAGAGCATTGTCTCATCTCTCTTCACCAACCCAAAATTCAACCAATTTCAGCAAATGGGTCGCCGATTTTCGATCCGAATCTTGCAATTTCGCGTTGAAAATTAAGGGACAAAATTAATTCACATTGAAAGCAAGTTTTTCGAGTTGAAAAGATTGAAGACTATTTGTAAGGGGCCAAATTTCCCTCAGTTCATAAGGTCTAAAAGGGCCGAAACGATTTCAACAAATATTAAATCCTACAAGTAGTGCCGAACATTTGTCTTAAGTACGCTCGGCAATTCTTTGTAATCGCTCGGCAGCTCTAATTATCGTTCGGCGGGAGTTCTTATTATCGTTCGGCGGGAGTTCTTATTATCGTTCGGCAGGGGTTCTTTTTATTGTTCGGCAGGGTTTCTTATTATTGTTCGGCAACTCTTTGTATCGCTCGAAAGGTTCTTTATGTTGTACGGAGTATTTCACAGCTCGGCAAATATCTTTTATCGTTCGGAAAAATATACGGTCGCTCGCTATTGCTCGGAATGTATTGCTGTTACCCAATACGTGGACACAACAAGTTGCAACCTTCTAGAAGTTTCTAGAACCTTCCTATTAATAGCAACCTTCCTATTAATAGCAACTTACCATTTATAGAAACTTTCTACTAATAGCCATTACTTCGGCACTAAGTTTCACCACTTTTTCTATATAAGCAAGCTCACCCCCTCACCTAAGGTACACCTCTCTCACTCCTCTCCTACATAAACGCCTTATATTCTTTGCTTTATGTTTCGTTTTACCTTCCCCGGGTACTAACTAGCTCGTCGGAGGCTCTACCCGGAGGAACCCCCCTCCGGTTTGCAGGTACCAAGCTCGGTGGCACATCCACTACTCGGCGGCAACCATCTCGGGCTCAGCTTATCACTCCTCGGTGGCAACCTCCATTGCTTGGCAAACACCTCCTCACGCTCGGCAGGAACCTCTCCAGACTCGGCGAGCCCCCACACTGCTCAACAAGGAATAAAGTGGAATTCACCCCCCCACACTATTTACCTTATCAAAGCTCCGTTCACGGTAGAAGGTAGAAGTTTTGATTCTCTGAACTGCACAGTAGATTTTAAATGTGAAAAATTCTATAGCCACCATTGCAATACCCTTGCAGGAAACGAGAGAGAGAGAGAGAGAGAGAGAGAGAGAGAGAGAGAGAGAGAGAGAGAGAGAGTTAAGATGTGAAGGCACGGCCGGACTCCTCCACTCGAATTCACTTCTTAAGGGGAGAGGGAGGCGGTGATGGCAGGGGTCAGGTGTGGAAACCGGGATGGTAATGGTGGGCGGCGAGAGAGAGCTGGGTAAATGACGAAGTGAGGGGCAGGGGGAATGTAAGGGGGGTATAGATCAGGTGTGAAAAATGGTGCCGTTTGGTGTAAGGACTTAAATTTGCCGACTAAATGGCTAGTCGGGAAGTACAAAAACCCCGCCCTTTTTTTTCGTGGAAATTGAATCTGCGCAAAAATTTTACTAATCTTCTCCGACCAAAATTGATTTAATCGGCAAATGTCTTTTTGCAGGATTTAGGAAGAAATATTTAGTGTGCTCTAATTGAGTCAATATTGCATACAAACTCTAAAATTTATCACCATGGATGGCTTTACAATGCTCAATCCGAACCGTTAGAATTTTACATCTTATTGATTATAGCATTGCCACCAAAATCAGAGATCTCTTAATATCAGCAACCACGTGATTGGAAGACTTCTGCTGCATCGAGAATCATTAAAGTCTTGTAGCACACCACCTGAGTCCCACTTGTGGTCTTTTTTTGCGATCAGAACCATCTATTTTTTTTTTATTGATTATAGGTTCGATCATTCTTACCAAAATTATAGTTGATCACATTTCGTTAGACAATTGATCAAACGAAAAATGCTACTTTTCTAATGAGTTCATGTCTCGATAAAGGAACTTTTTAACACTTGATCGAGCCGCAAATTTACGAGAATGAACTAATCAACAAGTACAACAATATCAACGGTATCGATCGTCACGATTGTCTCACGATCATGTGGCTACTGCAACAACGAATGCAACACAAGACTTAGTTGGCTATCAAGTAGATTAGAAGTATAGATTTTAAAGCTAGATGCCGAGTCATTTTTTATATTGCTCCATCTGAACCGTTAGTATTTAACGTCTTACTGATTATAGAATTACCACCAAAATCAGAGATCATTTGATACCACCCGCCGTATGATCGAAAGACATTTAATCCATTCAGAGGCGTTTTAAGTGTTACAGTGCACTTCTCGACTCCGCCTGAGATCTTTTTTGGCAATTGAAACCATCTATCTTTGAGGTAATACAAAATAGATCATTCGTACTAAGAATGAAGTTTACCGTATATGGATAGACACTAGATCGGCCAACAAAATTCTTCTAATTTAGAAATTTGTGTGTCGATGAAGAGCTTTATGAACCCGATTGAGCCAAACTTTCGTGAGAATCTTTTGATTACGAAGGAAAAAAAAAAGAACGGTTTCGATCGAAAAGTTTGCGTAGTGCTCAATGTATTCGGAACAAATATTGATATCTTTTTAATTGGCAAAAAAATTAATTTCCTTTATTGATTTTTTTAAGGAAATAATTTGACCTGAACCAAAATATTGCTTTGTCATGAATCGTGGTCAATGTATCCCAACTAAATATAAGTTAGTCGGAAAAGTGTGGAATTTACGACCAAATTTTAGTCGGCCATGAGATTTCCACCATCACCCGTGAAAACTCAAACCAAACCAAACCTCATTTAGTCGGGGATTTTCCAATCGTTGCCGACTAAAATTTTGTTGTAGTGTAGCCTCTTCCTCTTCCGCTTTGAGAGGTCCCCCTTGATCCTCCTTTGCATCCTTGAAAGAAAGTTTGGATTGGAGTGCTTGCTCAAGAGAGCTTGAAGCCTTTTTGTTCAACCTTTGCTCATGAACTTTAAGTGTTGCCATCAGTTGATCAATCGTCATGCTAGAAGTATCCTTTGACTCTTCAACAGCGGGAACCACATACTCAAATTTACCATTTAGAGATCTTAAGATCTTCTCCACCACACATACATTATCAAGGTTGCCACCATACCTTCTAATTTGATTCACAATCACCATGGTTCTAGTAAAATACTCCGCAATGGTCTCATTATCCTTCATTTCCAAAGATTCAAATTCACCCCTCAAAACTTGAAGTCTCATCCTTATGGTTTTGCAATACCTTTATTTGCATTTTGGAGGATATCCCAAGCTTCTTTGGACGTGGTGGCGGAGGAGATTTTCTCAAAACTAGACTCATCAATGGCTTGATAGATTTGAAACAAGGCTTTCTTATCTTTATTTCTCATTTGCTTGAGTAAAACCTTTTGAGCTTCCGTCAATCTCTCTTCATCCTCCTTCGAAGCGGGTTGTTCAAACCCAATTTCAACAAGATACCACAAATCTTGATAACTCAACAACACTTTTATTTGTATACTCCAATTCTCATAATTATCTTTCCCCAATCTAGGAATTTGGGGCTGGAGAAAGTTGTTCATGGCAGCCATCATAAATCAAACACAAATACACCAATAAAAGCCCTAATTTCAAGCAACAAGCTCAAAGCTCTGATACCAGATTTGTTGGGGGAAATAAGGGCCTAAATGCACACAAATATCACCAATAAAACAGTCTTTAAACTGAGCAAAATCACAACAGAAACGCAGCACAAAAACTGAAATTCTGTAGCATCAAAACACCAACCGAAACGAGCAAATATCACAAAGGAAAAAACAGGGATTGAGAGGCAGCAGAAAGGCACTTATCTAGGCATCAAATTTCTGAAACTTCTTCACTAATTAAGAGCTTTTCAAATCTTTATCCTTCAATGCACACAAGCACACAAAAAACCCACTCTTTTTCTCCTCTGTTTCTCACGTTTTTTTTTTTTACTTACAAAGACAAAGACTCACACCACTAGATATTTCTAGTACTTCTAGAATCACCTTTTAACATATTACAAACTAAGATACAAAAGATACATAAAATTACAAAAGTGCCCCCAAAAAGTAAGACAAGGAAATACCCAAATTGGGTTTACATATTTCTAACAACTAGTAAAAATGCACGTGATTATTTCTTGTGATACATATTGTAATGAAATCCCCTAGAGGAGTGCAAGCCTACATCGTAACCACTAAATATTGACGTTATGGCAAGCCCTGCTAGATTGGCTCTCACTTTTAAGTTTTAAGGACTACCGGAAAAATTGTCAACCTTGCCGCCTACTTGCACTGCATTCTAACCACTCGAAGGATTTTTTCTCTTCCGTACTTTTATTCAAGATGGTGGCAACCTTCTCTTTGACCCTGAGTTAGTATCCATACCATAGTTACCCCTTGAAGTTAAGCTTGTGTTCAAATGGAAACTTATCATTTGAGTATCCACTGACCATCTCATACCTGTAATAACAATCTAAAGTAAAAAAATGTACATGAATTTTATAGAGGAACATGCCAAAGTCAAGAGATTAGGAATGCCAAACCAGAGTAGTCTGCACGTGTAATAAAAGGAATTCCATAAATTAGGCCAAAATCATTTTTATTTGGTTGCATATAGGTATGGTCGTTGTTAAGTATTTTGTTTCTCTACTTCTTACGATATGAAATTTGGAACTTCGGAACTTCCTAAGAGTGTAACTCAGAATAAAGAAAACACAAAACAAATTAGCACCTCATCAGTGTCCTCTAGGGTTCAAACTTCAACCCATTGCAAATCAGTGCTCGACAGTGGCTTCAATTGTGACACAATATGGACTAATGATGCCCTCATGGTTATTCATCCTTCCAGTGTTTCATGCTATAATTTTAATGCCCAAAAATTTGAACGCAAAGAGAAGTTTTTTCTTTTTTTCATCACAATTCTCAACCTCTCAGCTACATCTGCCTTATGGATTCATTCCGGAAATCATTCGTTAATCATAATCTACTCTATCCTAGGGACTTGGGGAGGAGAATGGATACTTACGGGAATCGAACTCTACCCATGTGCATAGGAGTATAATGGAGGCACCAACTGCACTCCACTTGCTCATTCTGAGAATCTATCGGCCCGAGCTAAGAAGCATGGATACGGATACGGGATACGGATACGATACGATACGGATACGCGGATACATGATTTTTCCAAAAAGAAGGATACGATACGTTGAATATAAAAGTAAATAAAAAATATATTATATATAATTTTTAATTCCTAAAATTTCATTAATAAGTTTTCTATTACACAAGTTCACCATTTCACATGCCGAGAGAGATATATTCATGTATAGTTATATATATATATATATATATTTACATACACACAACGAGAGAGAGACGAGAGACTTAGAAGGTTGTCGAGGGAGAGGATATTTTCGGTGTGTTTATGGTGTCGATTGGTCGGGGAAAAAGAAAAAAATAGTCCTACTTGCAATTTAACCCATATATTTTAAGTAATAACATATTTTCCTGCGCGCGTATCCGAAACATATCTGAGCGTATCCAACACGTATCAGATACGTATCCAAAGTGTATCCGAGAGTATCCGTGTGTATTCGAAACGCATCGGGATACCCAAAAATAATTCTAAAAGCAGGATACTTTAAAAAACGTATCGGATACGTATCCGGAGAGTATCCGAGAGTATCGGTATCCGATACGGATACGATACGTGATATGGAGGCCAAAATAGAGTATCCGTGCTTCATAGGGCCCGAGCAAGCACATTTTTTTTTGAACGGCGGCCCGAGCAAGCACAATGCAAACAATATCATTAATATGAAGTCCTCAGTTTTACCATTGGCCAAATGGCTGGAACACCAGGTACACTCCCGGTTGCCCATCATATCTCAAATTCGTCTAACGCAACATTTCAAATGGTCTAGTTTAAATAGATCTATTGCAGTAGCCCCTACAAAACCAATCTCAGCTCCCATGTCAAAATGTATAGGTGTGGTAGTTCTAATAATACATGTGGTTTGTGGTTTGTATTTTTATCAAAGCTAAAAATCAACTGAAGGGCTTTAAAATAGGCGTGATTGAATTCTAACTCTATAAAATTCTTACCCATATAGAAATGATAGCCCTTGATATTGTTGTTTTCATAGTAGATTCCCACTAAAATCAGAAAGCTCGGTTCCGAATAACATAATTGGAGAAGTCTTGCCTGCAAGAAAACAAAAACAGAATCAATTAGATGAAGACGGGTTTCTGAAATAAGTGTATCATTGAAAGCAAGAAAAAGGATTGTGTGTACTTATTTGCATCGAATATAACATATAACACAGATAGAATAACGTCACAAAAATAAACACGTTCTACTGCCAATATTTCAAGAATCTAGCCAAATAGGTCTAGGTTAACATGCAAACACTACAAATGACTCATGCCAACTGATCAAATTAAAAAAAACAGAAAAAGAATGATCTTAACATCCTAGTGTGGCCTTAATGTATCCGAAAAGTGTCTCAAATGTGACCTAGAGTATCCACAATGTATCCGACTTAACAAATAAGTCCAATTCATATATCAGCTAGAATAAAATTTAGTACATCAATATTCAAGGCACAAAAATCAACAGATGCGTAGGAAATTCTGTTTGAAAGGAAACAAGACACAGGGGCAATTAGAAAGGAGAAATACATACTCCAGCATCCTTGTCTTTTCACGTCACTCATACTAAAATGCATCTTCAAACCTTTTACATGCATTGATATGAGTTTTTTTTACGCACATATGCTTTTCACGTCCCTAATATAGACCTGTCCATGATTGAAGCCAATGCCCAATTCATTTCTTCCAATGCAAAGATCCAATCTTAACTTAAAAGACTGGGGTACACCTCCTTTTTGTTCACACGCAAGCTCGTAAACTCATGTTCATAAGGTAACAAGTAAACACGCTTGGTGCAAAAGAAACCCATGTTGCACAAGGAAGAAGTAGAAGGTGGCCCAATGGACATAACTACTAAATCCAAAAGTCTTCACTCTAGTATCCATTTACTTCTTAGCTACTATCCAAATATAAGCTTTCTATCTCTAGTGACCTTGCAGCCTTAAGGGCTACTATACCTATTTTTTGAATGCAAGAACCTAATTCACCAACCTTATCGACGTGCAGGGCCCACCCACAATTCGTAAAGGATCAAAAAAATTGGAATGCAAGGACTTTTTTGGGGGAGACTCTAATCAGTGGTAGATAGCACAAAATACTACTCCCTCCGTCCCGATTTGTTTGTCCATTTTTGGGATTTCAACTTTTTTAGAGGACACAATAATTACTCTTGAAAAGCTTGACTTTTCCAAAAATACCCCTCACTTTTTTGCATTAAATGAGAGTGCACACTTTTCCATGCACAATATTTTTAAAAGAGAATGGGCATTAATGGAACTTATATGAGTCAAATTCAAATTGGACAAATAATTTGGGACATTACAAAGTCAAAAAGGGGTCAAACAAAGTGGGACGGAGGGAGTATTACTTAAAGGAAAATAATTTCTTTTTTCCTCCCTTTTCTGTTAGAAGTGGGAGTTAGGAAAAGACCTACATTTGGCCATAAGTTGTCAAAATTGCCACTCCTTGGATATGTAGGACGTGCGTAAATAATTGTCAACACCAACAAAAGGATTTGTAACAATAATTAGAAAATAGATCTCAAAAGAGAAAATTAGAATAGAGAAACGAAAGGGAGCAATTGAAAACACCAAAAAGCATTAGGGAGAAGAAGAAACGGCAAATCAACATGATCAATGTGAAAGTCAACTATATCATGGCAAAGATGAACAATTACCTTTTGTTGTCAGAAGAAACTTCTATGAGCTGGAAGGTACTCAGGCTTTGTGTGTGTGTGAGAGAGAGAGAGAGAGAGAGGGGGGGTTGCCCACTTAATATCCCATGGAAGGAAGTATCCAATATCCGGACTGGGATTATTTCCCTCTTCATCCAATGATAAAAGACGATTCTCCATTCCTTATCACATCCTTTATCCCTCCCAAATCAAACTTGGTACAACTAATTAATCGTACTACATACAATCCCATATATTATCCCATAGACGCACATGTCCCCTTTATCCCCATCACTAATCCCATCTTTTTTAGTCCTTCCAAAAATAATCTGGTGATGAAATGTTCCTCATAAGGACTCCGATGAAAGGTTAAATAGATGAACATTATTCAGATTACCAGAATGTATTTCTTAGCATATATGCTTAAATGGAGTGGGATGTCTGACAAAAGTTGGCAGTTTTAGTTTCCACTGAAACCCATAAGTTCAAGGTCGATTGGCTGCTAATGGTCTGTTTGATGTTCGCATGGGCTTCGGTTTGTTTTGAACCTAGTTAATATTTATGTCGACGTGCAAAGGAACACAAGGAACCTGACCAAATAAACCAAAGGTAGAGCTCTAGAGAAAATACAGAGAGGGTTGCTATTGCAGTGCTTTGGTAATTTGGAGAGGTGACTAATGACATCCTAAAGCTGCATTGGTTGAAATTCCAAGTTGCGAAAGCTGTTTCAGCCCACTGTTCAAACTGCAGCTTTGGTTTTTGGTCGAGCTCCTACTTGGCATGGGGTTTGTTACTTTTGTTAACGTATCAAAATAGGTTAGTAGTTTGAATTCAATAGCGACGTAGCTTGAGTAATTGATTCGATAAGCACAAATACTTTGTGAGCATAATCATAAAAAGGCGTAAAAAAACGAAGAAGGCGTGTGTTGGTTCGAACTTCAAGATTTGCCATATCCGAAGTCTTGGAAATTCTACCTTTTTGTGGGAGGTTTGAGAGCAGACTATGATTGGTTGAGCAGCTCATTTGAATGGGGCAGTTAGTGAGGGAAAATGACCTTGTCTTTCTTAATAATAGTGCACATTACTATCTAATGAAACTATGTTTTATTGCTTACAAATCAGTTAGTGAGGGAAAATGACCTTGTCTTTCTTAATAATACTGCACATTACTATCTAATGAAACTATGTTTTATTGCTTACAAATCAGTTAGTGAGGGCAAATGACCTTGTCTTTCTTAATAATACTGCACATTACTATCTAATGAAACTATGTTTTATTGCTTACAAATCACAAAAGAGCACGGTGTACTTTATGTTGAGTATAGAGTACGTTGGCACCATCCATGTCCACGGCGGCAACCGCCTCGATTTCCCCATCAGTAGCAAACTTTAAGAACCTATCATTTGCGCCTTTATTTCTCAATCGGCAGGAACATCGAGAAATGAGAATCTATTGTCCGAAATATCGCACTCGCAAAAGGAGAGGTGGAAGGAAAGAAACAGGCGCCAGAAGAGAATACGGTGCCTCAAAAAACAGAACGTGGGGTTTGGAAATTTCAAAACCATTCATCAAACAACTTACGTGCAATAACTGTTTGGCATGACCAACTCACTTATGATCTAAACTCAGCATTAGATTAACATTTTTAAGGAATGCTTACCATTTGAAATCGAGAGAACTCCGGGAGGAAGGGATTCTGAAGAACGGTGGGCAACAACAAATGAAGAACAGCTAGTGCCGATGGATTTGGTGGGCGCAGGGAGGAGAGGGCGCCTATCGATCGTCGCAAGGGGGTCGTCAATAGAAGTGATTCTCGTGGGGGTTTTCAGAGACATATTCACTGATTTGGTGTGGCGGTGCGGGAGGGGTGCGGTGCTTCGTTTCAGGTTGTATCGTTTTGGAGCCGTTGTATTGTGTAGTTGTGAAGAGGCATAGGACATGACTGGTATTAGTTGCAAGTGCGTGGGGCATTTGTAGAAAGCAAAAAGGAGGAAACATCTTCATACATTTAGGGGGTGTTTGGACAAATAAGCCATTTGGCTTTCCCGCTAAATTTTTTTTGTCCTTATTCAATTTTTTTTTGCATTTTGTGGCTTATTGTCAATTTTTTGGGGATTATTGCTTCCTTATGATGAGAGGAATCTAAAAAGTAAAAAATTTTGGTCGAAATCCAAATTTTTTTGAATAAAGACGAAATAAGTGGCTTTCCCGCCAATTTTCGTCGAAATTCAAAAAAAATTGGATTTCGATCGAAATTTTTTACTTTTTAGTTTCCTCTCGTCATAAGGAAACAATAATTCCCAAAAAATTGACAATAAGCCAAAAAAATGTAAAAAAAAATTGAATAAGGACAAAAAATATGCCACTTTGGCTTATTTGTCCAAACACCCCCTTAAAAGAAAGTAGTATATAGATTAATTACTTAGGCCATTTGGGTGGGAGTTGGTTGAGGTGAGATGGTGAAGCACGAATGTTCAAATGCTATGTGCTTTTAGGCACAAGAATTGCAATAATATGAGGTATTTAAATACAGATGCGCTCTGAGAAGTTTGGGGATTCAGATGATGGAGATAACTGAAGTCTACAACTGAGATATATTCTGCCTATTGCTTTTTGCGATTCCAATTATTCCCCATTTATTTTGGGGGTGTAAGCCGTTTAGTTTCGTGAATGTGTCTGGACTCTGTTTTTTGGTTGGTTTCTCGCCAACCTCTTCCTCTTCCTCTTTTGGTAGCAAGTGACATATGATTGTCCTCAGCCTAGGTGCCAACGTAGTTGGGATGTAATTAAGTCCTTGGTTGTGATGCCTCTTCTCCCGCTTCCTTTTAATCTTTGTATGTTCGGTTCTTTGATTAATAAAAAAATACAGATGCGCGCAATAGAACTTTATAGCATGGCTTTTCTTTTCTTTTCTGTTTCAGTTGATGACAATTTCCTAATTTTTTTTGGAACCACAAAATGAATTTTATTAATTTCTTATAACAAATTACAAAGATTAAAAGGACCCTAAGCACGAGGTACGACGACTTTTTATAGTTTGTTGGTTTTGGGTCTCAAAACCCCTACGTACATGCAGTCCCAATAATTTTTTTCTATCTTTATCTCTCCACTCATTACTCGCAAAACCACCCTCAAAACTGAAACCGAACAAGGTATAATGAACATGTATGTTTATTTACCCTTACAACAAAGTCCACCACCAACTTGGAGTTCTGAATTTGTTTGTTTATTAGTAACATATTGCAAAATTGGGCTGATAAAAAAAAAAAACATATTTCAAAATTAGAAATAACAAAATATACATAGATACAAACCAATCATAAATGTTTTAGCAAACCTATGAACAACTTGAAAAATGAATGTGATCACCAATGAATAAAAGAATCTTACTCCAATCTTTATCCACGTTTTATTTCTTCTTCTTCCAAAATTTATCTCCGACTAAAAATCCCACTTGCCTTCCAAGCCTTATCACCAAGCCTCCATTAGAATAGTTGAACCACGTTTTTGTCATTCAAGCTTACTTTTCAACAACACAGACCAAAACTGAACTCATAAAGGATAAGCTGGTTTCAGAAGCAAGCCAAAGGTGGATCTCTATTTAAAAGACTGCTTTCTTTAGAGCCTATATATCGCATGATGGTTTGAACTGAACCCCTGCCTTTTGTGCTTTTTGAATCAGTGACTGTGTGCTATTATTAATCCACTGCGACGGATGTTGTAGTGTCGCAATGCCGGCGTAATTTTTGATCTGCTAATGTGAGAATGGTTGATCTTTAATTACTAAATGGGATGGGTTTTTTTGAGCAGCGAAAGAAATTTGTTAATCACATGTAGAAGGATACAACAATTAAACGGGACAAGAGGAAAGCATCACGACAAGAGGATGACATCCCAACTATGTTAGCACCCCAACCCTTGACAATTATCTACCACTCGAGACCCAATAACAATTACAAGTTGGCAAGATACCAACCGAAATCAAGCAAAAGGAAAAAAAGCTCAAACACATGCGGAGGTTCATAGCAACCACAGCAGTGGTCTTACCGTCTTACAGAGTTTGAAACCAGAAAAGGTTACCCCCACAAAAGCACATTCTAGTCCAAAAATACAGTAACAAATGCAGTATCAGCAGAGTAGCATCTTCAAGCCAAATGTAGCATCAAAGGCAAGGAAGCCCCATCTTATGCAACATAGGTGGAAATGAAAATTCTCCAGAAAATTTGGTGGTAAACGGTTGCTAGAAAAAGGTTGGAGAATATGAAATCCTTTTACTGAGAATCTCTGGCCCTATTTGGTTGCTGTTCCAGACATACATAAAACTTGTTTCGTCGACTGGTTTTGAAACCTGTTCTCTCGAATGAACCCTTTTCGTAAGAAAAAAAAGAAGACATGTTTGTCATTCTGGGTTAAGCACGTAGATGACTTTTTTAGATGTGGAGAAAGTATTAGAAAACAAGTTTCCCAAGCAGTCATCCAAATGATTTTATATTTTCATAACATAAAACATAGAAACAACGATCCTAAAAGTTATGCAGGAAAATAAACATGACTTTCTTCTCTAGCCATCTTTTTCGGTGAGGTTGTCAGCAAAAGAACTCAATATGACTCTAATTGAATGAATAAATTGATTACTCAACCTGACTACGGACCAAACAGATTGTGTATAGATGCTGTTTGGGGCCCACTACGGGTCCCACACAAATAATCTGATCCGTTGATAAAGATTAAAATACCTTTTCGAATAGTCTCGTACATTCAGTCCAATCCCATAATTGTAAGTGTTCGTCCCTTGCTAAAGCGTTCTGAAAGCTTTGTTCTAGTATGTTTGGTTGTAAGCCTATTGCCTGAAGATGATGGATGCGTTATTTGCGCTGAACCTGTTACTGAAGGGGCCTAATGGATGCTGTTATAACGCTTCTATGATTGTAGTGATTTTGGTGTGCAACTTAGCTGTGAAATGGTTTCAAGCTATGAAGGCTTCCCGCCATAATTCGGAAGCAGAAAAAGTGCAATAGGCCCCATTTATTAGAACATTTTCTTTTCTTAGATACATAGCAAGAGTTATTGCTCATAATATTAATTCTATCAAGCAATAGCATTTAAGCTCACAGTCAATACACTATGAACTCCTCAGAATAAAAAATGGAAGGTATAAATGATTATTCCAATTGATGAGCATTAGCAACATCCGGTCGGATGTACATGTGCTTGATGAATAACCCCTCTTGGGCAAGGACTCTGCATACTTGCACTACCGCATATAACACTTTTTTTTGCATCTGAATTGTTCATTAGGCACTTGTATGTGGTGGTGCAAGTGTGCGCAATCCTGGCCCAAGATGGATTATTCGTCGGGCACGTTGTACATCCCACTGGATGCTACTGATGCTCATGAATCAAAATAATCATATATTCCTTCCATCTTTTATTCTGAGGAGTCCATCAAGTATTGACTATGAGCTTAAATGCTACTACTCAATAGAATAAACATTACGAGCAATAACTATTGCAGTGTATCTAAGAAAATAGAAGAGAAAAGAAAAAGTTCTAATAAATGGGGCCTATAGGACTTTTTCTGCTTCCGAGTTATGGCTGGATGCTCTCATAGCATGAAACCATATCACAACTAAGTTGCACACCAGAATCAGTACAGTCATAGAAGCGTTATAACAACACCATTGGCCTGTTCAGAAAAAGGTTCCGCACAAATAATGCATCCATGAGAAGCAAACAGCCGAATTCCCTTGCTTGACACTTCTTGATTGATCATGAAGTAGATAGCAACGATATGGAGGACCATGAGGAGCCCTACCATTTTAACATTGTAAAGGCAAAATATTGATCCCGTCATCTTCTCCATTAAAACTCCCCCAGTAAACACATGAACCAAAATCCATTGAACCACGGCGTTGTTGGAAAAATTTACCCGGTTGTTGCTGCAAATTCTGAACTGTTGGCGAAACCTCCACAAAAGCTGAAAACACTTCGAGTCACGACGATGTCGCTTTCCTAAAGACAGTATTTGCCCCCACCAGTTGGTATGCAAAGGGTTACAGCGAACCTTCCTTCAAGATAAAACGAAGCCCGAACTCGAAGTTCTTTCCGTTTTCGTTTGCACTAACGCACAGTCGAACCGGCAACTCAATGAAACCTGAAGCGGGTCGCTCGAACCATTGGGAGTATATTATTTGAACTATCGATTGCTTTTAGATAGGTTCAGCTGTAGCATTTATTGCACAGTCCTAGATCGATCAGTCACACCGAACTGGTGTACTGTTTCATTCACACCCAATCGGATTTAATCCAATCCGTTGGATCGTGACCATTCGCGGCCGACGGCTGGGATCGCAACCCACGAACCAGTGCACCCGTTGGCACGAGTTGCACCCGATCGGAACCGCCCCGTGTGACTCACCTGCCACGCGTGTGACACGCGGCATTAGGGCTGCACTAAGAAAGGGCGCCTGCCAACTCGCAATAAGAAAGGGCGCCACCTTACTGCCAACTCGCAATAAGAAAGGGCGCCTGCCGCGCCACCTTACTGCCAACTCGCAATAAGAAAGGGCGCCACCTTACTAAGTGCTAAGTGCAAAGTGCGCCGCTAAAGCGCCACAATGCACCACAGCCCACGCCACACTGCCCACGCCGCGCGCGCGCGTGTGGGTGTGTCCTGGTGCGAAGCACCGGCTCCGCCAGTATGGTGCGGAGCACCATAGGGCTGCACTAAGAAAGGGCGCCTGCCAACTCGCAATAAGAAAGGGCGCCACCTTACTGCCAACTCGCAATAAGAAAGGGCGCCACCTTACTAAGTGCTAAGTGCAAAGTGCGCCGCTAAAGCGCCACAATGCACCACAGCCCACGCCACACTGCCCACGCCGCGCGCGCGCGTGTGGGTGTGTCCTGGTGCTTCACCGGCTCCGCCAGTATGGTGCGGAGCACCATAGGGCTGCACTACACTGGATGATTAGTTATTCACATTAGGAATGTTTCCTAATATAAACCACTCCAACACCTCTCAACTATCCAATGTGGGACAAGGCTCACAAAGAGGAAAACAAGCATTCTAAGGAAACAAGGAAATTTTCAAAACCAAAACGACAACTCTTTTATTTAGAAAATCTCTAACAGTCACTCATAATTGGAACTTAAAAGGCTAGGGGAGTAATGTTATGAAAAATGGACAGCCGGTTCGACTGGTTGAACAAAAAATCAGCCCTCAGACTAACCCCAAAACCGTTATGATTTCAGAACTGCCCTCATTAAGGAGAACCATTTCGAACCGGCAATCGAACCAGCAACTCAATGAAACCTGAAGCGGGTCGCTTGAACCGTTGGGAGTTTATTATTTGAACTATCGATTGCTTTTAGATAGGTTCATCTGTAGCATTTATTGCACAACCAACTGTAAAGTACGCCTACAGAGGCTTCTATAGGCGTTAGAGATTATGCACTGTCAGTTTGGAGTTGGAGTGATTTTACCCTTCTACTCCGAAAAAGGAAAGCGAATTGAAGCTTTTGTGAAAGTTCTTCTCTGATCAAAAGAGGAGAAGGTTTAGGTAATGGTGTCAACGAGTAAGGAAATATCAAATGATAATGGGAAAATTATTTTTGTTGGTGTCAAAACTCTAGTGTACAAAATACTTGTACCATGTGGAGTGTATAAGACCTTTAAGCGCTAAAGTTTTGACAACAACAAAACAGTTTTGACCCGTCGATCCGTCCTTGTGTCACGAGCATTTTATCTAACGCCTATAGGGCACGTCCCAAGTCCACTCAGCCCATTATTACTACAACCACTCGTTTCTTCCAATGTAAAATAAAACCCATGCACATAAGAATCAATGTATCACCTTGAAACAAGTTTTGCAAATTCAAGGGTAAAACATACGTACTCATGTGACATGTGAAGTAAGACATTGGCTACGTATGTAACAAAAAAAAAATTCATTAACCGAAATGCAAATTGATGAGCACTAAATTATGAAAGAATAATTTTTCATGCAAGACAGCAAGGGCTAAAACCGAAATTTACAATACCGAATTGTAAATTAAAATTACCTATGGCAGAATTTGTGTTCAAGTATGAGCTACTTCTTTTTCTTGCTTTTACTCACTATTCTCTCTCTTCTTCCGAATACCGAAACTTCGAGTACCTCTTCAATACCTCTGTTTATTTCCCAAAGTGCTATGTTTGTATCTCCTCTTCCTTTTCTATTTTTTAGTGTTCTTGTATTTATTATGTACAAAACTAAACGTAGCCTTTTAAGTTCCAATTATGAGTGACAAAGTGGTTCGATGGTTTTTGGTTTGTGTGTTTACAGGGTATTTAAGGGAGAAGATAAAAGGATCAATTTTTTTTTGCCTTTACAACGTTATAATTGCAATGATATGGAGGACCACAAGGAGTCCTACCATTATAACGTTGTAAAGGCAAAAAACTAATCATTTCATCTTCTCTTTTAAAACCCCTGTAAACACACGAACCAAAAACCATTGAACCACTGCGTCACTCATAATTGAAACTCAAAAGGTTAGGTTTGGTTTTGTACATATTAAATACAAGAGCACTGAAAAATAGAAAAGAAATAGGAGATACAAACATATCACCATGGAAAATAAACATAAATACAAAGAAGTCCTCAGTGTATTGAAGAGGAACACGAAATTTCGGTATCTTTGGCCGTATCCACTGACTACGCCATTAACTCACAAAGAGGATGAAAGAGTTAGATTACAGTGAGATCAATCTCTCTCTAAATATAAATAAATAAATAAATATATATATATATATATAGACACACACACAGTGTAGCATCCATTTACAATAGAGAAGAATGATCATACCTGATTGGGTGGTTGGAAGGGGAAAGTGGCAAGATTCGACAGTTTTTTTTTTTAACTCAGGTATTTGGGTCAGTTTATGCGCCCTCGACTAATCCTAGAAGACCAATCTCGCCGTCCATTAAGGGGGTCCCAATAAAAGCTAGAGTTTACATAGCGTAATGAGAAGAACAGAAACAAATTATACGATGGTGAAGTATGTGCAGGCTGCAGAAGGGTAGGTTATGGTGTCTACGACTAAATTAAGGATTTTTTTTGCTAAGTGACTAATTTAAGGAACTTAATATGAGAGGATCAGTCAGATTGCTCTTATTTATATAAGCATTAAAAAAGTGTAAGTTGGTTACACCATCAAATATTCCAACGAAGTTGAATATTATTATTCTAGTTTGGTTGCTTTTAGTGATGAAACCAATTTCGTCACCAAAAGTGTTACATTAGGCGACAAATTTTTTTCGTCACCAACAACTACCATACACTTTTTAGCGACAATCTATAAGTGATGAAACGTGGTGACAAAATCTGACTCTTTAGCGATGTTATTGTTTCATCACCGAAGTCATGTTTCTAATTGAATGAATAAATTGATTACTCAACCTGACAACGGACCAAATAGATTGTGTATAGATGCTGTTTGGGGCCCACTACGGGCCTCACACAAATAATTTGATCCATTGATAAAGTTTGGTACCGGTGTTGCAATTGTTTCACTATAGTGAGAGGAGAAATTGGGTTACTATAGAATGCCATAGCTATTCTTTTCTAGCTACAAAGAAAGCCGATGCTGCTCATAATATTTATTCTATCAAGCAATAGTATTCAAGCTCACAATCAATACCTGATGAACTCCTCAAAATAAAAAATGGAAGGTATAAATGATTATTCCGATTGATGAGCATCAGCAACATCCGGTCGGATGTACATGTGCTTGATGAATAACCCCTCTTGGGCAAGGACTCTGCATACTTGCACTACCGCATATAACACTTTTTTTTGCATCTGAATTGTTCATTAGGCACTTGTATGTGGTGGTGCAAGTGTGCGCAATCCTGGCCCAAGATGGATTATTCGTCGGGCACGTTGTACATCCCACTGGATGCTACTGATGCTCATGAATCAAAATAATCATATATTCCTTCCATCTTTTATTCTGAGGAGTCCATCAAGTATTGACTATGAGCTTAAATGCTACTGCTCGATAGAATAAACATTACGAGCAATAACTATTGCTATGTATCTAAGAAAAGGGAAGATTTATGACAATTTGTGATTTTTATTATGCCGATTTTTGATTTTCTAATGCATATTTATGATTCTAGTTACGACTTGTACTTTAAAATTTACTTGTTGAACAAGTCATTAGCAGGTTACCCAGAATTAAAAAATATTGTTATTATGTAACTGTAATTATTCGTACCATAATTCATAATACTTATACCTAACCAAATATATGCGTACAATATCAAAAATTAAATAATACTACCCACAAATGTTATAACAACACCATAAATTGGCATTATCTTAACCACAATGAGTCGTACCAAAAATTCTTTGACACGTGTGATATTTCGTAACAAAATCAACAATTGTTATACCCAAGCCAAAAATATTTGTAAAATGCCACAAATTTTATAAAATAACCACAATTATTATGACAACACCTAAAATTGACATTTTTTAACCACAACGTGTCATATCAAAAGAAAACATATGTAAATACCACAAATTATATAGCAAACCACAATTGTTATGACAATACCATAAATTGACGTTTTCTTACCACTATGTGTCGTACTAAAGAAAATTGATTAAAATATTCCGTAATAAGACATGTATAAAATGTCAATGTGACCAAATTGTTATGACAGGATAGCCGGTTCGACATGGTTCATACCCACGTGTCATAAAAAAAATTCAATCAGAATGTTCATTTAACGATAGTTATAATTGGCAAAATACCATACCATAATTAAATAATATAACCACAATTCTTATAATAAAATCATAAAGTGGCGTTACCTTACCACAACATATCGTTTTTTTTTTGTGATGATATATTCCATATCAAAATGAAAATATGTCGTAAAAAATCCACAATAGTTATACCGAAACAAAATATATACGTAAATTAATTACCACATGTTGAATAAAATAATTACAAATATTATAACAATGCCATAAATTGTCGTTATCTTAGCACAATGTGTTGTACGAAACTTAACCTAATTATTTTCAATTCCCACAACATAATTTTTTCAAATTTTAAAATTTCCACCATACAAGTATAAAATATCACAAATTAAATAATATAATCACAATTGTTATAAGAAAATTATAAAGCAACGTTACCTGTTCACAACGTGCTGTACAAATTTTCTCAAATTCTTAGCCCAAAAACTGGCCCCACACATACGATGGAGTATTATATAATTAATAGTCTTTAAAATTACAAATTCTCAATTGCGTAACTGCGGTAAGGTGTTGGAATTTTGACATTTGCCTACAAGATTAGCGGTTCAAGTCTCGCGCCTTCATTTACTCTTTTTTTTTAAAAAAAAATACCTTATCATAAAATTTCACCTATTGAGATTCGAACCTAGCTAAAAAATAAGTTCTGATGATTAGCTAAAACTAACAAGAATTATTCATGATTTGGCTTCAGATTTAATAATTATAATAGAAAAGCTCGGTGTAGCTTATACGCTTAGGGCTTCCAAAAGTATAAGGCTGACTTTGTACATATAATAGGCTCCTAATATTGTATTTGTCAAATAAAATATATTTCATTAAAATGTTAAACGAGAAAGATATGGCTTGGTAGTGTGTGTCTTGTTTGATGTGTAATATGTCTCTAAGGATTAAGGAGCTAGACCTAGTCTCAGAAAGGACAGCTAGACCTAGTCTCACTACGTATTTTGAACTAATCCCACATTCTTTGATGTTTACTTGGGGATTATTCTCTTTAGGAGACCACCTATTATCACGTAAGAGAATTTAGTGAACAACAAAAACAAGAATGGCGCAATACAACGGAAAGAGAGGTAGTTTGGGAACCAGAGGGTCGTGAGTCCGAATATGAGCACCATCAAATATTCGAACGAAGTTGAATATTATTATTCTAGTTTGGTTGCTGTTAGTGATGAAACCAATTTCGTCACCAAAAGTGTTACATTAGGTGACAAATTTTTTCCGTCACCAAAGACGACTTACCATACAATTTTTAGCAATAAACTATAGGTGATGAAACGTGGTGACGAAATCTGACTCTTTATCGATGTTATTGTTTTGTCACGAAAGTCATTTTTCTTGTAGTAAGATTTTATGTGGTTCCAAATTAAGCAAATCACTTAATCATACTCCATGGGGTACCCATAGCTATTCTTTTCTAGCTACAAAGAAAGCCGATGCATACAAGCCCGCAAAAACGTGTAACTCCACAACGCGGTCCATATTTTTATTAATTGATTTATTAAATGTATGGATCTGATAATTAAATATTAAATACTATGGTTTAAAATCATGGTGTGTACGGTACACCCCTCAGACTTCACACTCAAAATACAAACACTGTTGAGGTGAGATGGTAAAGCTCAAGTAAAATCAGTGATATACATCCTTCGTCATTAACTTTATAGAATAATAATGTACGTACTAAATTAGCATTGAGTTGCCATACATATTTTTTGCCTTCACAACGTTATAATGGTAGGGGCTCCTTGTGGTCCTTCATATCGTTGCTATATACTTCATGATCAAACAAGAAGTGTCTACACGGGAATTCAGGTATTTGCTTCTCATGGATGCATTTTTTTTGCTAAACCTATTTCTGAAGGGGCCTAATGGATGTTGTTACAATGCTTCTATGATTGTACTAATTTCAGGTGTGCAACTTAGTTGTGCACTATGAGGGTGTCTAGCCATAATTTGGAAGCAGAAAAAGTGCTATAGGCCCCATTTATTAGAACTTTTTCTTTTCTCTTCTATTTTCTTAGATATATAGCAATAGTTACTGCTCATAATGTTAATTCTATCAAGTAGTAGCATTTAAGCTCACAGTCAATTCTTGATGGACTCCTCACAATAAAAAATGGAAGGTATATAGGATTATTCCAATTCATCACCATCAGAAGGCATCCCGTGGGATGTACAGGTGCCTGACGAATAACCCATCTTGGGTAAGGGCCTGCACCTTGCACCACCGCATACAGCATTTTTTGTGCTTCTGAATTATTTGTCAGGCACTTGTATGCGGTGGGGCAAGTGTGCAGAGTCCTTGTCCAAGATGGGCTATTCGTGAGGCACCTGCACATCCCACCGGATGCTGCTGATGCTCATGAATCGGAATAATCATATATACCTTCCATTTTTTATTTTGAGGAGTCCATCAAATATTGACTGTCAGCTTATATGCTCTTGCTCGATGGAATTAACATTACGAGCAGTATCTATTGCTATATGTATCTACGAAAAGAGAAGAGAAAAAAAAAGTTCTTATAAATGGGGCCTATAACACTTGTTCTGCTTCCGAAATATGGCTGGACGCCCTCATAGCTTGAAACCATATCACAACTAAGTTGCACACCAGACTCAGTACAATCATAGAAGCATTATAACATCACCATTAGGCACCATCAGAAATAGGTTCAGCATAACGCATCGATAATGTGCAAAAGGACAAAACCACATGGAGGTAATCCGTATTTTGCCCTAAAATAAAACCATGCACATAAGAATCAACGTATCATCTTGATATAATTTTTGCAAATTCAAGGATAAAACATACTCATGTGACAAATGTCTACGTATGTAACAACAACAACAACAACAACAAAAATCATTAACCGGAATGCAAATTGATGAGCACTAAATTATGAATGAATAATTTTTTATGCAAGAAAGCAAGGGGTAAAACCTCGATACGATATTAGAAAACTCAAATACGAAAATGAAACGAATTCTTTTCGAAACTGATGTTATAGGGCGAATTCTTTCACGCTTTTAGACGAAATTTTAATTTACCTTGTGAGAATAGTTAATCTATGTGAAGCTATTTAGTCTCTTATACAAACATGTTTTCCCAGTGGTGGACCCAGAATTTGCACCAAGTGGGGGCACATAACAACCATAACAAAAAATCAAAATTAAGCAAAATTGTGTAAAACAGAATGTAAATATCCATGGTAGAGTAAAAAAACAACTAAACAAATTAAGGACTAAATTTTCCGAACAATCAAAAGATATATACCAAACTCTAACGAAAAAATGAATAAACAGTCCTAATTCATCTAGATCTAATTTAACTGTTCAGATGCAAAGTATTTTGGATGTAGTTTCTCAAGTTTAAATCTTCAATCCAAAGCAAAAAGCCCAATCAGAAGCCCAGAGAGAGAGAGAGTAGCTGGTGGGAGATGCTTGGGGTACGTGGATATAGTGTGTCAGCAAAACCCCTTGGAAGAAATCAAAGATGGTACCAGTGTAATAGAAATTGCCAAACTTGTTTTACTGTGCGTGGAAGCATATAACCAAAGTAGGAAAAAATCTTGCAACTGTGGGGGCACGTGACTTTGAATGGGTCCGGCCTTGTGTTTTCCTGCAGAACTTAACTTTTCTCACATTTGATTATGCCAAAAATTTTATTTAATACCCAGTAACTGAAAGAAAACTTAGATGTGAAGTTCAACAAATTAAACAGGATACACCTAATTAAATCCAATAAAGAAATAAGTGAAAAAGGAAAATGCATTTTTGAAACACATGAAAAAAGAATAAGAAGGGGAAATACCTTGTAGAAGACAAACTTTTCTTCCCCATGCTGTTTGTTCTTCGGTAATTTGAAGGATTACACAACTATTCTGTATCTTTGGCCGTATCCACTGACTACGCCATTAACTCACAAAGAGGATGAAAGAGTTAGATTACAGTGAGATCAATCTCTCTCTAAATATAAATAAATAAATAAATATATATATATATATATAGACACACACACAGTGTAGCATCCATTTACAATACCTGATTGGGTGGTTGTAAACAAATAAGGGGAAAGTGGCAGGATTCGGCATGGGTCAGTTTATGCGCACCACGACTAAGCTTGGGATATCAATTTCACTGGCTACTTACGGGAATCTCAATTAAAACTAGAGCAAAATTATATATGCACTGTTAGTTTGGAGCGGGAGTGATTTTACCCTTCTACTCCGTCAGAAGGAAAACGAATCGAAGCTTTTGTGGAAATTCCTTTCTGATCAAAAGAGGAGAAGGGTAGGTTATGGTGTCTACGACTAAATTAAGGATTTTTTTTGCTAAGTGACTAATTTAAGGAACTTAATATGAGAGGATCAGTCAGATTGCTCTTATTTATATAAGCATTAAAAAAGTGTAAGTTGGTTACAGATTGCATCATACGGAGAAATATAAGGAGCTAGACCTAGTCTGTACCATTCCAAATTTATCGGATCTTCCCGAAAGGACAGCTAGACCAAGTCTCACTAGGTATTTTGAACTAATCCCACATTCTTTGATGTTTAGTTGGGGATTACTCTCTTTAGGAGACCTCCTATTATCACGTGAGAGAAAATTTGGTGGTAAACTGTTGCATGCGGAATGAGTTGGGTTAGATAACATCTTGAAGCAGCCATTTACAGCATTCTAGACGTTTAGAATGTTGAGAAATTGGAGAAACCAACTAACACGTAATGCAAAGAATAATCAAGAACATCAAAAACAAGAATGGTGGAATACAATGGAAAGAGTGGTATAGTTTGGGAACCAGAGGTCGTGAGTCCGAATACGAGCAGCGATTCTAGCGAAGTTGAATATTATTTTTCTAGTTTGTTTGCTTTTAGTGACGAAAACAATTTCATCACCAAAGTTTTACATTAGGCGACAAAAATTTTTGTCACTAACAACTACCATAAACTTTTTAGCGACAATCTATAGGTGACAAAACGTGGTGGCAAAATCTAACTTTTTAGCGACATTATTGTTTCGTCACCCAAAGTTATTTTTCTTGTAGTGAATTTTATGTGGTTCCCAATTAATTAAGCAAATTACTTAATCGTACTCTATGGGGTGTTGCATTTGTTTCACTGTAGGGTGAGGAGAAATTAGGTTACTATCAATGGCGGAACCAGGATTTAGTCGTGGGGGTGGCACCATTTAATGAAATTCTAGTTACATGTGCAGAAAAATATGAAGACAAAAATTTAAGTGTAATGCATATCGGAGTAATTATGTTTTGTCGTGGACTTTTTTTTTTGAAAAATAAATAAATGGTTGCTTAACCTTTCTTATGGTATGAAAGTACAAAACATTATGATATTAATTTTTCTTAATTCAAACAAGTCATTCTTTAAATTGCAATGTTTACAATATTTAATTATAACAAGTATTGCACCCCGTAAATACATAATCGATTGAACCACATTAGTTTATAAAAAAAAAAGTGTTGAAATGGACCACGCAAAAATTTAATGTCCAAATGGGTCATATTGCTTTTCAATTACTGGGAAAAATAAAAATTTTGTGGGGGCTGAAAAAAAGAGAGCAATAGATGGTGCCAAGGAGAATCGAAACCCATACCAAAGCATGAGGTTGTGTTCATCTCTTCACATATTTTATATTTAACATTTCTATGTTTAATTTTAATTTTATTTTTGTTTTTGCAATCGGGGGTGCCACCTGCCACTTCCCTCCTAACTGCTTCCGCCACTGGTTACTATAGAATGCCCTAGCTATTCTTTTCTAGCTACAAAGAAAGCCAATGTATATAAGCCCGCAAAAGCGCATAACTCCACATTGAAGTCCTGGTGACTTTGTTCGGACGCAAAACAAGCTCTCGGGTAGTGTCTCCAACTACTTTTGTCCTGACGCTAAACACCACTGTTCGGATGCTCGACGATCATACTTCACACTCACCATACAAACACAATTTTTCAACACTAGCTATATTTAGGTGTCTATCAACATACATCTCTTTGTAAGACTCTGTTCAAATATTTATATTGTTTTTTTATAAGCAACAAGATTTTATTAGAGACTTGACAAATGGTACATTGAGGAGGCCGAAACTCAAGCTACAAGAAGAACCTTGAAGCAAAAGAGAAGGCCGAAAGAAAAGAAAAAAGGAAAAGGAAACCATCCAAAGAAAATTTGGATGAAGCCACAAACGGAAAAGTGCCATCACCCTAACACACTCATCTGATTCTTTAGTCCATAACAAGTAGTATCCATGGCCTAGCACAAAACCATCAGCTTCATAGTTTCAGGGAAGCATTACCATCATCAAGGAAACAGATGGAACATCAACCATATCCAGCTTTAGAATTGAACTTCAGCAGCATGTTCAGCATGTTCAAATATTTATATTGTTACTAGTACATTTTTGAGCTTTAGCGAAATTTTCTTTTTCTCAATATTGGACTTGACTTTGCCTTCACAAACATTATTGGCCAGTATAAAACTTCTCTATCTTATTTCATATTTTCAAATGACTACACATCATTTTATTAATGATCAGCAAGGCCATTTCAACATCACTGTAGATTGTTACGAAATGAGAGGATTTTCTTGCCAACGTATCAATATAGTCATATACCATGAACAATTTTATTTTTTTGGTTGCCGTTTATTTCGTTCATGACAACAAGAAACATAAAAGCATCAACATCCCCATGGAAGCAAAAACGTACAGTTGATTTTGATATATAAAGCTAAACATAATACACAAGTGCTAAATATGATAATCTTTTTCTCCTAAACAACTACAAGATATTGCTGATAAAAAAAAATATGTACAATAATCAAGAAGCTTGAAAAGAACAAAATAAAATAATAGAATATTAAAAGAGATAAACATATACATCTGCTCATGATCATTCATCTCCAATTCTCTTGTGCACAGATAACTAAAAGGACGTTCATTTACCACTAAGGATCTACTTGTCTGGAAATGATGGCTATAGAGTATAGGCCAGCATGCTAAGAAATGAAAAACTATCCAATATGTAGGAGATAAAAAGGGATAGACCAATAAGTGGGTTGAACATCCAACTTAAGCAGATTTTATGATCAATTGAGCATCCCCACAGAAATAGCAGATTCCCAATGTTGTTCTTTTGAAGTCCAAAGACCAAAAGAAGTGAAAAGGAAAGCATCAAAGTATACCTTGTTTAGAAAACCACAAGGGCATTCATCCTAGAGCTCCGATAAACCAGTAAAGTTCACAGCGAGCACACCATTGACAATTACAGAACCTTGGCCAAACCTCTAAAAGAACGTAAGTTCTACAAAGCTGTTTGAACAGCTACTGCCACCTCATTCCAGCAGAAACTATTTGAGTTTAATTTGCTATTGAACTCTCATTTCGACCAAGGCTTGTGATCCAAGTTTAGATAAGATGTTAGCACATCATTTTTGCTTGGTCTGAGTATGCGAGTGATGGAGCTTTTGGTCGCGTAAGTTCATAGTCTTCTTTCACAGCACTATGCATGCAAGTGAGTTTGATTAACTTCACTATATCTGAGTCTATCTCCACTTCTAGTCGCCTTTGAATCCTTGTTTTTCGTAGTAGCTTTAGGTCTTGAAGAATGCTTCTAAGTTCAGCCTTTTCACTTGTTACTTCCTCTTGCTTCCTTTTATAGCCTATAATAACCTCCCTCCACCATCCCTTATGCCAGCAGCACCAAGACTTGCATGAGCACTTCCATAAGAGTTGTAGGTTTCAATTTTCCAACAGATGCAGAATCTGGTTGGGTAAGAATGGGTAGTCTCACACTGTTATATGCCAAAGTGTCACCAAGCATCTAAGTTGCATCCGCGGCATAAGTAGCAACCATATATGATCATTCAATTGTCAGCAAGTGGCATGGTCATCAAGAATATTGCAAAGAGTCGACTTTATCGACGTAAACATATCTGTGACAACAGACACACTCTTCTTTTTCCAAGAAGCTAGTCCCTTCTTAACTTCATCGATAGTTGAAACTCTAGCCCTATACCTCTACAATGAAACAATTGTCTATTCTAAAAATCATGAATGGTTTGAGCCTATCTAATGTCTACATTGAGCACATAGACTCTGTTCAGGCCATGGATTTTGGGATGTAGTTATTAGTCTAAGAAGCTTAGCAAGGAGCCAAAGAACACTTTTTGCTGCCTTCCTTTCCGTCCATAAAAGCCCCACATATTCATGATCAAAACAAGTCTTGACTTCCTTTTGCTCTTCCAAAATTCTCCATAAGTGACATTAAAAAGAGGATATTGCTAGCATGATGATCATCTCATTACACAGAAGTAGGATTTACAACAAGATATCAATTTCTCCCCAAACTTAGTATCTAGCTAGTACGAGGTATGTGTTCAGGCTACACAAGTAGCTAGTCTTGGATAGTTGGACTATATGAGGCGGAGCCAGAAATTCTTGGCAATGGGGTCAATTTCCTATAGCACAAAAAAATTTTGTTTCATACTACTTGATAGTAAAAAAAAAACGTTGAAATGGTAAACAAAAAGGAGTTAAGTAGATATTTTTGGGGTTTTTTTGGGGGGAGAAGTGAGGATATTTTACTTTGCCCCCTTTTTTTCCTCAAGTTCCAAACTTTTAAACGGACTGGGGCAAATTGTAATGTAAAAGTGGGGTCAAGTAAGCAATTTTGGGGTGAAAACTATAACTATCTCCATTGTAATTTGGAAGGTAGTGGGGTCGGATGCCACCACTTGTCTCAAGGTGGCTCCGCCCCTGATATGACCTCCATTCCTATGTTGAGGTACTCCATCTAGAGAAGAAACTGCAGTCTCTAGAATACAACAAAAGCAACTGTTAATTGTTACATTTTTTTTTGATAGGCAACATGATTTTATTGAACTCGACAAAGGGTATATCGAGGTGGTCCACTCTAGATACAAGGAAAACTTGAATCATAGAGAGGGCCAAAGAAAAGGAAAACAAAGAAAAGTTACATTCAAAATAAATTGAATGAGATCACAGTGCAAAGTGGAACCATTCAATCAGCTAGACAAAACTCCCACGAACCGTAAGGTAACACTATCCTGCTCCGAATCATGAGCTTCAGAAAGTCAAGAACACTTCAGAGCAGCCGCATGTATAGCAGGAAATGTAAGCATCAGCACTGCAGAGACTTAACAGCAACAACCATAGCAGAAACAGTCATAGTGTAGCAGCAACACCCATAGCAGAAATATAAGCACCCAGAAGCGATACCTTACATCCAGTAGCAATTAATCTTCACATTTAGCAATAACAGGACAGACATGCCCAGGACAGAGCAGCATTAGGACCAGCAAATCAATCAGAAACAGTAAAACATCAGAGACAATATCGGATGATCCTCTTAATCCTCCTACAGATTTTGGGGTTGAAAGGAGGGTATGTAACAACAGCACATGTCCTGGAAATATTCATAGGTTCCAGAATAGAGCAAGACAACTTCCATTTATCATATCAGTATATAAGAGGAGTATTTTCAGCATCTCTTAGCCCTCCTAGAGTTAGGAGTTGAAAGAGCAAACCAAAAGTGGTAGCACCAGTTAATTCTCTTAGCCATCCAATACTTTGAATTTGGAAGAGAATAAAGAGCATCATCCAGCAGATCTTTGGAAAAAAATATCGCGAAAAAGCCTTTCAAATCGACAACTTTAATTTGCTCCATATTTGAGGGTACGATTGAATAAGCCTTTCAAGAGCTATTAAAAAAAATTAGTTCCTTAAGAGCTATTAAAAAAAGAAGCAGCAGCAATTTCCCGACAAAACCTATCAAGTCAGTATGTCACTTTGGTGAAGTTTTGACAGTAGTTCTAATGTTCTATGGCCGTTTTTCCCAGTTTACATGTATGGCAGCCCCTTCAGTTTTGACAGTAGTTCTAATGTTCTATGGCCGTTTAATCAGCATATGTTCACAAGTAAATAAATGAATACTTTCTTTCATCAGGGTATGGATTAATCAGAAATGCTAAGAGTACGGATGAAAGAGTGTACATACGGTGTACATCGCCGTGTGGGGTCCACTACGGGTTCCACACAAATGATCCGGTCCGTTGATAAGTTTTAAAATATTTTTTTGAGTGCTCTTGCAAAAAATCAGCTCAATTGAATATGTGTAAGTACTTGATCCAATCTTCTAACTTTTCATTGTCTAACTTCAGAATGAAAAGTTAGAAGATCGGATCAAGTACTTACACATATTTAATTGAGCTGATTTTTTACAAGGCCACTAGAAAAAATATTTTAAAATTTACCAACGGACCGGATCATTCATGTGAGACCCGTACCCTTTCGTTTGTGCCCAATAGCTAGCAGATTAATAATTGATGGTATAGTTCATATGCAAACCAAAGATAAATAAGGATATGAGTTTTAGAGCACGCATTCTACTATGATATCAGAGAGTCAAAGAGGCACTAAAGTAAGCATTCCACTATATGGAATTAAGCTTTGAATTTTAAGTGTTATTGAAGTCTTAGTACATTGTGCGTGCTACAAAAAGATTGAATCAAACATGACCAATCTGATTAATTGGCCACATAGAGCCACCCTCATTCGTACACACGTCATAACTTCAAAAAATTATGCATTCACACAGACAGAAATAGTCAAATTAAGGGACGATAATGATCTCGAGGATGGAGCCTATCTCTCTCTGGCTTTTTGATGTCGAGTTTAGGCAGATTTGAGGTTTTCTGCTGATTAGGATGAGGTAGCGATGTAGTTTTTGTGGTGATCGACAGTAGGAGGTTTTTGCTGCTGTGGGAGTTGGATGGAGGTTTTCTTTTGCTGTATTTGTGGCTTTTTGGTGTCTAGTTGGCATCTTGCCTTCTGTTAGGCCTTAGGTGGCTTTTGCCGGTGTGCTCTCGGTCTTTTTAATCTTTGTAATCCTTATAAAGATTAATAAATTCTTTTTGCTTAGCAAAAAAAAAAGAAATAGTCAAATTAAAGGGAAAAATATCTTTTCTTGTTTCAAAATTGTCTTCTCTTGTTTCATAGAAAGGGGATACTTTTTCCCCTTTTTTCTCCTTGAAAGAAAACGGTGGTGGCACTTATTCGGTATCCGAGAGACTCCTAGGCTCTATAGATTCCTTTTGCAATCAAGCACCACAAACCATATGAATTCCATCATAAGATCCACTACCGTATATGGCGACAAGCAGTGGCGGAGTCAGGATTTTTGATAAGTGGGGTTGAAAATTTGAACTATGTATGATTCACTTTTTCTAGTTGCTAATTCAAAGAAGTTAATCAAAAAGTAGATATATATTAATAACAAAATGTTGCTTCAATTCACAATTGACCTCGACGACTTTTCATACTTTGGAAACGATGGATGATAGCTTCGTTTGTAATGATTTCAAAAATATCTTTCTCTATATACACAATCAAATTATCAAGAAGAGAAATACCAGTAGGCGATCAAGAATCTCTAGAAAAGTAGAAGCGAAGGAAACCTAGTTTTTTCTGAAGAACAAATGAAACCGACGTTTGGGGATTTTGTGGATGGTGATTCTATTTTGACCCCTCTTTTCCCAAGTACAAAATCCTTATGTGGGTTGGGGCAAAAATAAATTTTAAAGTGGGGTCAAATGAGTTCAAATGGGGTGAAAATTATACCTATCTCTAAGAAATTTTTGGAGGCAGTAAGGTCAACTACCTCCACCCCTGGCGACCAGAATAATATGAAACATAAATTTCGGTTTGCGTATAACTGTATAAACTTAAACCATTTCCCTTATTGAATTCACACCAGAACTTGAGCCAAATAATTAGTCACAAAGTCATATCACTACAAGAAATATTGCTTTTTCCGGCATTTCATAAATGCCGTTAAAAGTTAAAAAAATGCCGGAAAAGAGTATTACCGGCATTTGTTAGGTATTACCGGCATTTATTACAAATGCCGTCTAGGAATGTGTCGATAAAGGTACAAATGCCGGGAAAGGTCTCCATAAATGCCGGGAATAGTTGGACTCATTTGCGGCATTTGTACAAATGCCGGGAAAAATTGTACCATATAAGACCCAAAAAAAATTGCCACGTGTCCGCCACGTGGCGCCCACGTGTCCGCCACATGGCCCTTGCGTGGCGCCCACGTGTCGTGCAAATTTTGTGGAGAAATTGTTTGCCCCAAGTTTCGAACTCGTGACCTTTGCCTCGCGCGCGCGTGAGGCTACCAACTGGGCTAGCCACCATATTGGGTCAACTTGCACATTGAAAAATATTTATATTAAACGGAGGTTTTTTCCGGCATTTTTTTAACAAATGCCGGTAATAGTTTGACGGTATTATTTTGGCGGAAAACTCGACTTTTGCCGGCATTTTTTTAAACAAATGCCGGTAATAATTATTTTTTCCGGCATTTTCTTGAAATGCCGGGAATAGTGGCTTTTCCGGCATTAATAAAAATGCCGGGAATGACCATTTTTCTTGTAGTGATGTTTGAGGAAAAATGTAGTGATATGTATACGTATAGTTTGAAGAGTATGAACAGAAATGCTCCTAAACATGGAGATGGTTTGAAATTGAGTTTCGCCAAATCAAGAGAGGAAATGTTCTCCTTTTCTCTTCCTTTAATCTGTGGACTGTTGGTAGAAACAATTCATCAAACATAGTAATATGTTTGTTTATTCATAAAATATGGTTTGAAATTGAGCACGAGGAATTTTATAGTTTGTTCGTTTTGGGTCTCAAAATCTTTGTACACAGTCCCAATACTCTCTCTCTCTCTCTCCACTCATTACTCTAAAACCTTTCTCAAAATCCAAACCCAACAAGGTATAATAATATGTTTGTTTATTTACCTTTCCAACAAAGTCAACCACCAACTTGAAGTTGAATTTTTTATTTAAAAAAAATTGTAAATTAACTACACCGACATATTGCAAAATTGGACTGATAAGAAAACATGATTCAAAATTAGGAACAACAGATTAGTCACAGATACAACCACTCAATATAAATGCATGTTTTACCAAACCTATGAACAACCAGAAAAATGAAAGTGATCATCAATGAATGGAAGAATCTTAATACAAATTCTCTTTGCCTAGATGGATCAAGAACCCAACTCAACTAGGGCAGTGAAGCTTGGGCAAGATATCACTCGGTAGCCATTGAGACATGTTATTGTAAGCTTCTTGCATCAAATGAACTCCGTCAGATCAAAGTTGTAATCACCACCAGTCCCCTAAAGTCACTCGGCCCTTTATTAAACCACACCACTCATATCTTTCAATGTAAAATAAAAACCATGCACATAAGAATCAATGAATCATCTTGATAAAATTTTTGCAAATTCAAGGATAAAACATACTCATGTGACATATGATGAAAGACATTGGCTACGTATGTAACCAAAAAAAATATCATTAATCGGAATTCAAATTGATGAGCACTGAATTATGAATGAATAATTTTTCATGCCTGAAAGCAAGGGGAAAAACCGAAATATACAATACCGAATTGTTAATTTACATAACCTATTACAGAATTTGTATTCAAGTATGGGCTACTTTTTTCTCTTGCTTTTACCCACTATTCACTCTCTTCTTCATAATACCAAAATTTCATGTTCCTATTCAGTACACTAACCACTTCTCTGTATTTTTGTTTATTTCCCAAAGTGACATGTTTGTATCTCCTCTTCCTTTTCTATTTTTCAGTGCTCTTGTATTTTATATCTACAAAACCAAACCTAGCCTTTTAAGTTCCAATTACGAGTGACGTGGTGGCTCGATGGTTTTTGGTTCATGTGTTTATAGGGGTTTTAATGAAGAAGATGAAGGGATCAATTTTTCCCTTTACAACGTTATAATGGTAGGGTTCTTTGTGGTTCTTCATATTGTTGCTTTCTACTTCATGTTTAAACAAGAAGTGTCCATACAAGAATTCGACTGTTTGATTCTCATAGATGCGTTTTTTGTGCTGAACATATATTTGAAGGGGCCTAATGGATGCTATTTAACATTTACATTATTGTACTGTTCCTGGTGTGCAACTTAGTTTTGTTATGGATTAACGCTATGAGAGCATCCAACCATAATTCTAAAGCAGAAAAAGTACTATAGGCCCTATTTATTAGAACCTTTTCTTTTATCTTCTCTTTTCTTCGATACATAGCAATAGTTATTGTTCATAATCTTATATTCTATCGAGCAGTAGCATTTAAGCTCACAGTCAAAACTTGATGGACTCCTCATAATAAGAAATGGAAGGTATATATGATTATTCTGATTCATGAGCATCAGCAGAATCCGGTGAGATGTATAGTTGCCTGACGAATACCCCATCTTGGACAAGGACTCTGCACACTTGCACCACCACATATAGCACTTTTTCTACTTTCGAAAGCAAAAAAGTGCTATACTCGGTGGTGCAAGTGTGCGCAGTCCTTACCCAAGATGAGTTATTCGTTAGGCACACATCCCACCGGATGCTGTTGATGCTCATGAATCGGTGTAATCATATATACCTTCCATTTTTTATTATGAGAAGTCCATCAAGTATTGACTGTGAGCTTAAATGCTACTGGTCGATAGAATTAACATTATGAGCAGTAACTATTGCTAATTATCTAAGAAAAGATAAGAGAAAAGAAAAAATTCTAATAAATGGGGCCTATAGCACTTTTTCTGCTTCCGAATTATGGTTAGACCCCCTCATAGCGTGAAACCATATCACAACTAAGTTGCACACCAGAATCAGTACAATCATAAAAGCATTATAACAACATCCTTTAGGCCCCTTCAGAAATAGGTTCAGCAAAAAAAACACGTACATGAGAAGCAAACAGTCGAATTCTTGTAAGGACACTTGTTTGATCATGAAGTAGATAGCAACCATATGGAGGACCACAAGGAGCCCTACCATTATAACGTTCTAAAGGCAAAAAAATTGATCCCATTATCTTCTCCATTAAAACCCCCTGTAAACGCACGAACCAAAAACTATCGAACCACTGCATCACTCTTAATTGGAACTTACAAGGCCAGGTTTGGTTTGGTTTGGTACATATTAGATACAAGAGCACTGCAAAATAGAAAGGGAAGAGGAGATAGAAATTAACATATCACTTTGGGAAATAAATAGAAATAGGGAGAAGTCTTTTAGTGTAATGAAGAGAAACACGAAATTTCGGTATTCGAAAGAAGAGAGAGAATAGTGAGTAAATGCAAGAGAAGTAGCTCATACTTGAATACAAATTCGGCAATAGGTTATGTTCCATTCTGCAAGGAATCATCCATTTACAATAGAGAGGAATGATCATACCTGATTGGGTGGTTGTAAACAAAGAAGGGGAAAGTGGCAGGATTCGGCAGTTCTTTCTTTTTTAACTCAGGTAACCGGGCCAATTTATGCACACCACGACTAATCTTGGGGTATCAATCACTCTGGAATATCAATTAAAACCAGAGCAAAACTCTATATGCACTGTAAGTTTAGAGGGGGAGTGATTTTACCCTTCTACTCCGTAAAGCTTTTGTGGAAATTCCTCTCTGATCAATATAGGAGAAGGTGATAGGCGCGTAAATGTTCACATACGCGCCCCCTAATTTATCTTTATTAAGTCTCATTTATATTATTATTCGGAACTTAAGGCTTAATTTGTGTATTGTAGGTATTTGAAGAATTTGGTACAAAAAGTGTAGAAGCAAGTCCGTTTGAAGGTCGTATGTTTAGCATGGAACTAATTAGTCCATGGGCTGATTGGTGGCAAAACAATTGTATTTAGTTTGCACTTGTCTTGGTGGGCCCAGAACCAATGAGTTAGACCAAAGAAAAGAAAAGGGCCCTGACAACGTAATTGTGGCTGGAAATTAAAAGGAGAGAAACATAGGGTATTTGGGAAGTCGGCTACAGGAGGATATAAAAAGAAGACCACGGTTGGTATTGTTTGATCTTATTCTGACGCAGACGGGGCTGCCGAAAACGAAGAACTGGACGGGGGCTACCGCTGCCGAGACTTTTGTTCTGTTTAGGTTTCTTCCGAGTTTTTCTTTCCTTCAAGTTTTAAAGCTTTGTTCGATTATTCGTACTCCGGTAACTTGTTTTGATTTTTGTTCTTTATAAAAGTTGTTCGTTAGTTCTTGTTTAACTTAGATCTTTTATTTATTTTCCATCTCAAGCAATAGAAGCATGATTAATTCTAGGGTTTTATTTCTTTTATTTTTAATAATGAGTGAGTAGTTTTTCTGAGGTTTGGTCGCTGGGTAAAGGCACGTCGCGACCCAATTAGGATTCGTCTCGCATTTTTTCCGTTCATTGATTTAATTAAATAATCTTAGTTGGTGAAAACTACGTTCGTTGGACGAATCCGAGGCATTGCCGGGACTCATGTGAGCAGGAACGGGGGACCAAAACCTGTTCGCCGCTGTGTACGGGACCGGCAACCTTAGGATTCGCATCCTTCGGAGTTTCCAATTCTCCCTAATTTTAACCGTTTTTAGAACTTTGAAAGCGAGTGGATTCTGATTGGGTAGCAAGCGCCGGATTCCCTACGACCATGCCTCTCTTTTTAATTATTTGAGCAAGTTATTTTTAGGTTTTAATTAATCTCAATCAAATCAACAAGGGGTGGCTACCTAAGAGCCAATTTAAATAAGTAACAACTCGAGTTTTTAGTCAGCACACATCACTGTCTCTGTGGATTCGATTCCGGACTTACCGGATATTATGCTACGTCGGTCTCCGCCCTACGCTTGGGGCAACCCATTAATTTAGGACTAGGAAATCGGTCAAGCATTTTTGGCGCCGTTGCCGGGGACGGTGACGTGTGTATAGAATTCGGGTAGTTATTTTTTATTTGTTTTCTTTTTAGTTCTTTGTTTTGAATCATATTAGATAGAGGTAGGCAATCCTCCATCGTAGGAAAGCAATCGCCTCTAGCTAGCTTTTATTTTAATTTTTAATTTTTTATTGTTGAAAAGGGAAAAAATGACCCATTTGGCAAGTTGGTATGGAGGTTACGCAAGACAGTTCGATTGTTTGGTGTCACTTCCTATATTTTATGGTTTGGCCTCAGAAAATCCTTTTACGCATGTTCATAAACTTGAGGAGGTTTTTGCTAGCGATGAAGTGGCTCTTTTACATGTATTCCCAGAATCTTTGCATGGTAGTGCTCAAGATTGGTTTAATTTTTTGAGTCCAAAATTGACATGGCTTGAGATTGTGATACAGTTTTTCAAAACTTTCAATCCCTCATATGAGACTCATATGCTTTTGCAAGAACTATCACATTTTTCTCAACAAGATGATGAGTCTTTGTCACAGTGTTGGGAGCGATTTAAAAAATCCGTATTCTCTTGGTCGAGTTTTAATTGTGAGCTTGGCAGTCTTCTAGTTATCTTTTGTCGTAGTTTAAATCCTAAGCCATGTCAGGTGGATTTTAGGTCCACTGATGAATTCTTGGATAAAAACCCTGAAGATGCTTGGGATTACTTAGATGAATTAACTCAAAGGCTCCAATTTTGTGAGTTGACTGAAAGTTTTGAGGGTACCAATTTTGATGGGAGAGAAAAAGAGGAAATAGAGCCGTCTTATTTTGATCAATTAGCTGATTCTCTTTCTTGCAATCAAGTTGAAAATTTTCAAGTGATTAATTCTTGTGTATTGGAAGATGAAACAACAGAACCACTTGGAACTAACGAAATAGTTAGTTCACCTGAAGTGCAACAGTTTTCTCGAGAGCATTCTAGTTCACTTGAGATGGATTTTCATGACGCGACTCCTGAGGAGTCGTTGCCAATAAGTGTGCAAAGTCCACTTGTTCTTGATGATCAAATATCTCCGGCCATAGATATTGATGTCATAACTCCTATTGAGCATCCACCATTGCAAAAGATTGTTAAGTTAGAGCAAATTGATTTTCTTGGTGTTGATAATTTTAATGTGGTTTACTATCCATTTTTCTTAAAATTCATCAACAACTTGAAAGTTAATTTATTTCGGAATATGCGATTGGTGGAATTTAAAATTCAAACGCGACAAAGGCAATTAAGATATTCTAAGTATTTGATTTTGTGGCATGGTCGCGTTCAATTTTTAACGGAATGCTTGAAGTGGGGTGAGATGTTGATTTTGATTGCTATTCGTAGTGTGATGAATGGTTGGATTTCACGTGATGGGAGTGAATGTCATTAACTTTTTGTATAGTTTTTTTTTATTTATAGATTAGCTACTTTTATTTTATTTTATTTTATTTTATCTTTTTTTTTGTGAGGACTAACATTGCAGGATGCTTCGTTCAAGTTGGGGGGTCTTCTTCCCGAATATTATTTCTTGCATAGTTCTCCGTTGCGAGGTGATACCTTTCCCTTCTTTTTCTTTTATGTCCTATTTTTGTTCTTGCATTCAATGAGGACATCGAATGGTTCAAGTTGGGGGGGAGAGATCACTTTGTTCTTTATTTTGTTAGATTCAATAAAAAAAAAAGAGGAAAAAAATTTTGAAAATTAAAAAGTTTGAAAAAATACTTGTTGGATCTTTTCTACTTGAGACTTGGAGATTGCGATGTTTACTTGTTGGTTGCTTGTGCTGAGAATCTGTGGGCATTCCTTGAATATTTATGTTGCATGGTAGTTCTTTTTGCTAGCTTTGCGATAGGAATTTATCCTAGCATACACTCTTAGCATCTTTGCACTTCACTGTGTCTTGGACCTTGACTGCTTGTGAGTTGTGACTTGAGTGCTTTCAATGGCTAGATTAGTGGAGACTTATGCCCATGTGAGCTTTAGTACCTTACCTTTCTTTGGAGTGGTGTCACATAAACTCTTCGTTTGTCGTAAAAAAAAAAAAGAAGGCTTAATCGTTGTTGATCTCATTATCTTTTGTCGTCAAGTGTTGAGACTTAATATATGCCTGTTTTTTTTATACTTTGGGATTGGACCGTTACTTGGTTATATTGCCCCTAGGAGAGGATAATAGGCCATCTTTGCTAATTGAGCCGGTTCGTTTCTTTTTCTTAAATACTTATCCTTGCGAACCCCATTGAGCCTCTTGCATGAGCCTTTTTCTTGTTAAGCTTCACCAACCATATTGTGTCTTGAGAATGGCAAGCTAATCATGTGAAGGATAATTTTTGAAGAGAATGGAGAAAGTGTATTTGAGAAGTGTGCTTGAAATGTGGTGTATTCTTCCCCATAGCTAAAAAGAAAAAAATTGAACTTGAATGAAAAAGGGGAAGACACCCATGCATTTGTTTGAAGAAAGAAACGTGTGAACTTCATTGGGGAATTGTGTGAAGGATGAAAAGGGTGAAAAATAAGAGAGATGCGGTGGAGTTGAAAAGAATGATAAGAGGGTGCACATTGTTACACTTGCCCTATGTTGTTTTAGCATATTCTAGGACACTTGTTTATGATTTATCCTAACCTTTGAAGTACTTTTCCTTACCCAACGATATAACCGAATAAAAGTCCTATTTGATCTTAGGGGCAATGGGTTGTGGATCGATGGATATAGATAGTCTTTAATGCTTGACATTCCTTTCATGAGATCATGTGTCTACCTTAAAAAGCTTTCTCTTCGTGTCTAAAGTGTGCGAGGTGGTTTGATTCTTTATTGCATAACTTCCGTCCGCACACATTGAGAGTTTATTAAATGCACTTTGTTTCAAGCGTTTTCTTTTGTTGAGTGCATAACACGGTGAGAATTGAAGTCAAGACTTGGTCCGGAGAGAGTACTTGGCTGTGGTTCACTTATGGTTAAGGTCCTTGGTCACACATGCTAAGCTTGGGTGCCATGATTCATTTCTACGTTTTGATAGCCTCCAGAACTATTTCCGCATATGCTATATTCTTGGCATTGGCATACCAATGAGTCGCGTTGCAGGTTTTTGGATTACAAGTAAAGGGATCCGCGGTGTTTTGTGGGTGATCACTGCTGAAAACCCTCACGAGACTTCACTCGTCCTACCGGGGCCACCTGGGGGTTTAAAAGAACTATCCATTTTAATTTGTTTTCTTCAGTTGCATTTTATTTTCTTTGCTCGGGACTAGCAAAGTGTAAGTTGGGGGTTGTGATAGGCGCGTAAATGTTCACATACGCGCCCCCTAATTTATCTTTATTAAGTCTCATTTATATTATTATTCGGAACTTAAGGCTTAATTTGTGTATTGTAGGTATTTGAAGAATTTGGTACAAAAAGTGTAGAAGCAAGTCCGTTTGAAGGTCGTATGTTTAGCATGGAACTAATTAGTCCATGGGCTGATTGGTGGCAAAACAATTGTATTTAGTTTGCACTTGTCTTGGTGGGCCCAGAACCAATGAGTTAGACCAAAGAAAAGAAAAGGGCCCTGACAACGTAATTGTGGCTGGAAATTAAAAGGAGAGAAACATAGGGTATTTGGGAAGTCGGCTACAGGAGGATATAAAAAGAAGACCACGGTTGGTATTGTTTGATCTTATTCTGACGCAGACGGGGCTGCCGAAAACGAAGAACTGGACGGGGGCTACCGCTGCCGAGACTTTTGTTCTGTTTAGGTTTCTTCCGAGTTTTTCTTTCCTTCAAGTTTTAAAGCTTTGTTCGATTATTCGTACTCCGGTAACTTGTTTTGATTTTTGTTCTTTATAAAAGTTGTTCGTTAGTTCTTGTTTAACTTAGATCTTTTATTTATTTTCCATCTCAAGCAATAGAAGCATGATTAATTCTAGGGTTTTATTTCTTTTATTTTTAATAATGAGTGAGTAGTTTTTCTGAGGTTTGGTCGCTGGGTAAAGGCGCGTCGCGACCCAATTAGGATTCGTCTCGCATTTTTTCCGTTCATTGATTTAATTAAATAATCTTAGTTGGTGAAAACTACGTTCGTTGGACGAATCCAAGGCATTGCCGGGACTCATGTGAGCAGGAACGGGGGACCAAAACCTGTTCGCCGCTGTGTACGGGACCGGCAACCTTAGGATTCGCATCCTTCGGAGTTTCCAATTCTCCCTAATTTTAACCGTTTTTAGAACTTTGAAAGCGAGTGGATTCTGATTGGGTAGCAAGCGCCGGATTCCCTACGACCATGCCTCTCTTTTTAATTATTTGAGCAAGTTATTTTTAGGTTTTAATTAATCTCAATCAAATCAACAAGGGGTGGCTACCTAAGAGCCAATTTAAATAAGTAACAACTCGAGTTTTTAGTCAGCACACATCACTGTCTCTGTGGATTCGATTCCGGACTTACCGGATATTATGCTACGTCGGTCTCCGCCCTACGCTTGGGGCAACCCATTAATTTAGGACTAGGAAATCGGTCAAGCAGAAGGTTAGGTTATGGTGTCAACGACTAAATGAACATTTTTTTTTTTTTTTGGCTAAGTGACTAATTTAAGGAACTATGTACGAGAGGAGTAAGATTGCTCTTCTTTATATAGTCATTAGTGTAAGTTAGTTACAGATTGCATCTTACGGAGAAATATAAGGAGCTAGACCAAGTCTTTGCATCATTCCAATTTTATCGGATGTTCCCGAAAGGACAGTTAGACTTAGTCTCTGCATCATTCCAATTTTATCGGATGTTCCCGACAAGACAGCTAGACCTAGTCTCACTAGGTATTTTGAATTAATCCCACATTCTCTGATGTTTACTTGGGGATTACTCTCTTTAGAAGACCACCTATTATCACGTAACTAAGAGAATTTGGTGTTAACCTGTTGCATGCGGAGTGAGTTGGGTTAAATAACGTCTTGAAGCAGCCATTTACAGAATTCTAGACGTTTACAATGTTGAGAAATTGGCCACACCAACTAACACATAATGCAAAGAATAATCAAGAACAGCAAAAACAAGAATGGTGCAATGCGCGTGCATCGGAAAGAGTGGTACTAGTTTGGGAACCAGAGGTCGTGAGTCCGAATATGAGTAGCAGCAATTCCGGCGAAATTGAATATTATTTTTCTAGTTTGGTTGCTTTTAGCGATGAAAACAATTTCGTCACCAAAGTGATACATTAGGCAATAAAATTTTTCATCACCAATTCAATTTTTAGCAACAATCTATAGGTGACGAAACGTGCATGGTGAGGAAATATTTGTTGCTAATACTTTTGGTGCAGAAATTTGACTCTTTAGCGGCGATATTGTTGTGTCAGCAAAAGTTATTTTTCTTGTAGTGAGATTTTATGTGGTTCCGGAATAAGCAAATCACTTAATCGTACTTCATGGGGTGTTGTATTTTTTTCACTATAGTGAGAGGAGAATTAAATTAGGTTACTATAGAATGCCCTAGCTATTCTTTTCTAGCTACAAAGAAAGCCGATGTATATAATCTATCTATACTACGTTTTTTAAATGTATGAAGGTGTTTCCTCCTTTTTGCTTTCCGTAAATACCCCTAACACTTGCAACTAATTCCTGTCCCATCCTCCTCCCAATGGACACGATAATACAACTCTTCTCGTGAAATCCTTAGGCACCGTTTCTGTTGGCCACCGTTTCTGACTTGTTTGTGGACTTTTCCCATTCCCAAACTGCCTTTGCCCTATTCTCACCATACCCCACCCCCACCCAAAGGCAACCCAGGTGACTCCACGCTCCTTCACGGGAAGGACACCACTGTCACGGAAACGACACCTCCATAATAACAAAACGGAACAACGAACCACCTGGCCATTCCAAATCAAACTACAACCAAACTCTGCGTGCTTCTCTCTCTCTCTCGGCAAAGGTAGACGGTGAGTTTTCCTTCGACTTCACCATTAGCACTTTATTTTTTATGTTCTGCAATTATTTTCTGATGAGGGCGACAAATCCCTCATGCAAACTTGAACCACAGTGCTTCCATTTGATTTGCCTACTATGTGTTTGACACAATGTCCCAATGACTATAACAGAACTCACCCTCACACACCCACACATCAAAGAGTTAATTGAATCTGCCTTCGGTGAATCATTGTTCTCCTCACTATTCCAATTCACCACAACTACTTTTGAATGTTTTTATCTTTGAACAATTATACTTGCCGATTAATCATTTTCATTATTCTCCTAAAGCGTTTCATGCTTTTTAATGTGTTTTGTTCATTGCCTTGTGTTGTTATCAACAAAACATTTTCCTGTTATCCAAATGAATAACTTATTTTGTAACTTAGAAACTTTAACAGCCCCTTTGGATGGAGGGCCTTCATTAAAAAATAAAAGAAAAGGTTATGGTTTCTTGTGAAATCACTCATTTGGATAGAACATTTTTGGGAGAAATGGAGAGGAAAGTACTTATAGGAATTTTTTTTGATTGGCTCTTCCTCTTTATTATCTCATCCTTTCTCACCATCCAAAGGGGCGGTTAAGGTTGCGTTGTGTTGGATGACCTCTCATGTGGAAAATTAAGTTGTCATATTGATTGGTCTCCCATGAATATATAATCTAGAACACTATTAGAAAGTAAAATACAGATCTAGATTGAAGGGAAGTGCATTGCCAAAAAAAATAAAATATTTCCATAAGTTATAGTTAATAAGTTCCACTCCCTTGTAGATTTCTAAGTGATTTTCATTTCTTCAATCTATTATGTTGTGCTTGAATTTGCTTTTCGTGAAACAGGTATGCATCGATTTTAGTATCTTTTTCCTAGATTGTGGGGCTTTTTCCCTGTTATGTTCTTGTGTAATTACCCATCTAAGTTGGTCTGCGACTTTATAAAGGTTCTCTTAGGTGTTAGTATATAGAGAGAAAAGGGTATGAGGATGTTGGGAGAATTCATCACCAGAAGAGTTTAATTTGTGGTAACATGACACTCACAACTATGCTTATTGTTGTCATTTTCTCTTTGTTTGCTTCACTATGGTCAAACATAGTCCAGTTACATAAGGGTTTCATCTTTGTATTGGACTTTAGGAATCCACTCTTTCCAAACCCATAATTCCATGGGTTTTTTTTCTTTCATATTTTTATTAAGAAAGCACACTGTTGAAGTTATGCTTAGAAATTAAAATTAGTAATAGCAATTTGAGTTTTGCATTTGCCTTCTTTTCTGATGGTAACTATATACATTTTCTCCTAGAAGTAGAAATCTTCTAAACCCTCAATGTGCTAAATGGTCTAGGTCATAGTTTCTAATTCAAAAAGTATATTGACACCTTAAATCATTGAGACAAGATAAGTTTCTAATGGTGTAGGGAAAAGTTAGAGAATTCAATATTCACACCACATCAAATCTTTCGATATTAATAATTGATCTTCCTCTACTATTTTCCTCAGTTGACTTTGTTATGGGGTGGTGCATCTTTCCTACATACTTTCTCCAAGGGCTTTTGAGAAATAAAATTATAACTGGTGTTAGTGCTTGTAGAATGAAGAGCCATTGGCAATTTCGAAAGGATTCTTAGGACTTGCGTTATTTTTCATCCTCAGTATGCCCAGGTTATCCTAATTGATTACTGTAGCGAATGTGAACAAAACTTTCTCTTATCAGGTATAACTCATACTACAGGTACGAATAAAGGTTCTAAGAACCACTTTCCAAGTTTTCAATTCCCATGTAATACTTTATTGAGCAATTAGTTGGACATACCATTAACGTAGTGTTCTAAACCCATGAACCGAGGTAGCATTGTTGCGTGGTTGGAGTAAATTGTTGGACCATATATGAAAGAAAAATCAGAATAGAGTTGCATTCCTAGCTCCCTCTTTTCCTCGATTAAATCTGAGAAGTTCAAATACTTGCAAGTATTAGCGATTATTTTCTCAAAACTTCCATATTTTGGTGGTTTGAAATGCTTCATATGGCCCAAGTAGTTATATTAGAAAGGATATGGTCATCTGATCTTGACAATCACAGTTGTTTATTGATTTTCCTTAAAAGTTCTTTTACTTATTGTTTTAATGCAGTCTAGCTTGGTTCTTTGGAGTGTTGGTCATTTTTGGGTGGCATTGATGAGCTCCATCTGTTCGTAATTAGATGAGATAAACTCCATTATCCACTTTTCTTAGATGAGGGCTATGCGCATTTCTTTTATCTACACTTTGCCTTTTATTTTTGTTCTCTTTTGTCGTTACTTGGGCCTGGCGCAACATTAAAGTTGCTCCATTGTGACCTGGAGGTCACAGGTTCGAGTTGCGAAAACAGCCTCTCTGCTTGCAGGGGTAAGGTTGCGTACATCAATCCTTCCCCAGACCTTGCAATGCCGGTATCCTCATGCATGGGTTTGCCCTTTGCCCTCTCTTTTGCCTTTACTCTTTTACATCTAATTACTATTGGGTTTTGTTTATTTGTATTTTATGTCATCCATTTTTCTTGTCATCCTCTCATCTTAGGTTTCTATATTTGATTGTGCTGGTTACCAAAGGAAAAACAGAAAAAAAAAATCAAGGAAAGAAAACTAAAAAAGAGATGTCAAAATTTCCCTTTTAACTTGGCAGGAATTAGAGTCTTTCCAATTTAACCTATTCCCTAAGGGTATTTTGTCCTCTTATTGTCAACTTAGTAATGTCAAGTGATTATATATGTGGATTTCTTTAGCTTCTGAACATATATATTTGTTGATGGCAATATATGAACAATAGTTATAGTTACAAAGGCAACATGGAAAATATTGGAGGGTATCTCGTTCAATTCAAAGAATACCAGTTTTAGTCACCGAAGATTCTTGTTAGGGGATTGTTGGTTTCTTGATATCTTCATCAAAAGCATGCTCTTAAAGGTCAGAAGAATGTGTTGTTGATAATTTGGAGAGGGCATTTAGCTTTCATGTGAACAAACCGATTATATCCCGCGGGTTAAATCCGATCTACCGATCTTAGTTTTATTTGGAACTAAAATGATTTCAAATACGAAGATACAACATCCTTGGTTTTCACCACGGGAACAAACATGATGGAAGAAAGGATCCGAATCAACTCCTCCTATACCATTGCCAACCAGTTTAGCTTCTATTTCTGCTCTAGAATTTGAAGTTTCTATGGTTGGGCGGTTCTAATAAGGGTGCCCTTATTTTCGTTAAATGCGAACGTCGCTGGTAGCCGTTGGATCGTGATTTTAATGAAACTTTTTCGGGAAAAAGTTAATTGTGACCGGTAATCAACTATCAGCAGATTCGGACCATTGAAATCACGATCCAATGGCTGACAACAGAAGTCTGCAAATAACGAAAATATTTTCACTGCGAACTTATTTATGGTTACAAGGTGTATCCATTTACTAATAAAGTTATGGAAGTAAGCTCCATGTAGAATTGTTTATCTTTTGTCAATGAAGTTGTCTTTTCTATTTTTCATGTAGAACTTGTACGCATGTATATTTATGCCCAACCATAGTTTTATATAGCCGTAGTAGTAGTGGCCGGATCGAATGATAGGCATTGAATAAGTTGGCAAAGAGAAGCCGGCTGTCTCTTTTTCTTAGTCAATGACAAAGCATGTGGTGGTAAAGCCTTAGTGTGACCTTATCCATGTACTTATGCTCTTAAGCATTCTTTTTCTGATCTTCTGTTTTCCTGGGTCTTTCATTGACTTATTCTTTCCATTAAGTTGCAGGAATCAAGTGTAGCTGTTGTGAGTTTGTTGTATTTGTTTTTGGCGCCAAAGCACATGTGGTGGCCATAGCGGGCAAAAAAGCAGATGAAAAATGGTACGTTGTAGGAACTACCAAATATGGGTGTGGATTTGGGATAGCACAGGTATCGCAGGTGTAGCGGTAGCGGAGGTCTGAAAAACCACTACGTAGCGGCCGGTATTAATCTATCTACCCAACACTATGTGTTCAAAATGTAGGGGGACCTCTAAAGACTACTTTTGATGCCAAAACTACCTACCTATTGAGATTTACCAAATAGGTTTGTTGGAAAAATCAATGGTTCTATATTTGGAGCAAACAGATCGTTGAAGTCATTTCTTGGGGTATGATAATGCACTAAAGATTAGATATTCAGTTCGGTTTGGCACTATAATTATTAGGTAATTTCTATTGGCATTTGAGACCATTTTGATCACACCCGCCTGAAGAAAAAGTTTCAAAATTCGAATCTCATCAAACTAAAATTCCTTTTGATTGTTTCACGTGCAACGCACGTGCAAGTTTACTAGTCCCACAAAAACGTGTAACTCCACGTCGCGGTCCATCCTAACGCACCATGATCCTGTTCGGACGCAAAACATGCTCTCGGGTATTGTGTCCACTTACTCCCGTCCGGACGCTAAACACCTCCGTTCGGATGCTCGACGATCAAACTTCGCATACGAACATTGTTTTTCTACACTAGATATATGTTAAGGTGTTAGGCGTCTATCAACAAACTAATTGTCTGTGTGTGGTGGTTGTTTGTTGCCAAGGGGTGGTGGACGGCGGGTGGGAGACGAATGGACGAAGATGACTTCAATTGTTTAGGGTTAAGTTTTGAGTTTTGTTGGGTGGGCTTGGCCCACTTTATTTGGGCCTTGCTTTTAGGTGTTGGGAAAAGGGAAAATGACGGCCAAGGACATGTTTTGATAATTAATACCCGTCAAGAACAAGCTAAGAACATTTGTTAATGCTGAAAATGTCCTTAGCGAGTATTAATTATCAAAACACGTTCTTAGCCGTCATTCATCATGGGCGGTCATTTTCCCTTAGGTGTTTGTGCCTTGCCCAATTGTTTCAGGCTTGGCCCCTAAGTGTTTTGGGCTTGGCTTTTCTTTTTTGTTCTTTTCTGTGTTAGATGATGACACTTTCCTATTTTTTTTTTGGAACAACAAAAAGAATTTTATTAATTTTTGAAAACAAATTACAAAGATTAAAAGGACCCTAAGCACGAGGCACAAGGAATTTTATAGTTTATTCGCTTTGGGTCTCAAAACCCTTGTGCACAGTCTCAATGTAAACTAGCTAGCTAGCTACACCAACATATTCGAAATTACCCTTTGTCGAGTTTTAATAAATTTTGTTTCCTATAAAAAAAAAAACATATTGCGAAATTGGGCTGATAAAAAAAACATGATTCAAAATTAGAAATTGAAATTCCTGTTTTGCTACCCAACCAATTAAAGCAAAAGAAATAGGATTTGAAAAATAACGATGAACGCCAGATATACGTGGAAAACCCTAGATGGGTAAAAAACCACGGGAAGGAATCAAACACTATAGAAAAACATTGTACGGTTACAATCGAACTTACTAGACAATTGAGAATCCTCACAATTGACTCAAGACCGATAGCCGAATCCTCGTTCACCGTACCCAGTGCTTAATTGACTGCCGTCGCCTCGAATCCTCAAGCCTTCCGATTATCCTTCCAGAAATCCACTGGAGACCAACTCTGAATATGTTAAGACAAAGTAATGAAAACCTCTTGGAGTTAAGTTAATGTTTCAAAGTTCCAACATGGGTACTCCAAGATTCAACGTAAACACGCTTCTCGGTTTTGATTGTCGCTACAATCATTGAATGAGAACTTCAAGCTTCAAAAATGAGAATACCCTTTCATCCTTTTTAACCAAAACCCACGTCTCTTTTTTTCTTTTGCTGCTGCTGCGTGTATTGTCGATACCCTAGCTGAAAATAAAAAACCCCTTTTATATTAATTGCCTTCCGATCGATACACCGATGGATCCGTCACTCCATCTGCTTTTATTCCATTCGGCTGCCACACTTGATCAGTTGATCCCGATGGATGCCAATTTAATAAGCCGATCAATCCGCTCCAATAAAACTAAAAAAACCTCACTCTCAATTACAAATAATGATTCCTTCCACTCTAATTCTATACAGACTTGCTACGCTTAGAAAAATTGAAAAGAAATTACAACTCGATAAATAATGGGATACAAGTGAATGTGTGATTTGTCAAATGGAATTGCCAACCAAAAGGAAGCGCGGCTTTTTGGTGCTAACAGAAATAACAAATTAGTCATAGATACAACCAATCATAAATGTTTTACCAAACCTATGAACAACCAGAAAAAATGAATGTGATCACCAATGAATAAAAGAATCTTAATTAATACAAATTCTCTTTGTTTAGATGAATCAAGAACCAACTCAAATAGGGCAGTGAAGCTTGGGCACGATATCACTAAGTAGCCATTCAGACATGATTTTGCAAGCTTCTTGCGTCAAATGAACTCCATCCCAACTAATGTGTTCATTTGGGTTTCGACAGACCGGAACGCCAGGGGCTCCACACATCTCCGTCAGGTTAAAGTTGTAATCACCACCAGTCCCACAGCATGCCTTTTGCAGAGACGCGCTGTCAAATCCTGAACACATAGTAAAAAGAACGATGTTTATCATGATCACCAAGTCTGTGTTCTTCTTGTTACGAAGAATAGATCGACTCACCAAGAGATTCAGCATTGCGAAAAAGGCGCTGGAAAGCACGGTAGTAGTCGCCGTACACAATTACTGTATTTGGGTAATATTTCTTTAGCTCTCTAATGGCCTCTTTCAGCTGATTGTTGTGATAGGTTGCGAGATCGTTGAGTTTCGTCAGGCAGTTATCTTCATCATAGGCTGCGGATGCGTTGGATTGGAAAGCTGTAAGATAGAGTGGTAAGCAACCTATTGGAATATTTCCAGGCACTACCACCCTTACGGCTCCGTAGTCAATTACTCTCTGCATCAGCCAGTACAACGAATTTTAACTTAGATATTGATCAGTTTAGAAGAAGTCGATTTTGTTGGGGAAACTTACTCTAACGGCATTGCTTATGGCTCGGACGACGTCTGCCACAATGTTTTTTACCTCGTCCATGGTCTTTCCTTCCAAGAGAGCGTAATTGTAATCGTTTCCTCCGATCTCTCCAACCAAGAAAAGGGAGTTCTTAAGCTTCTCGATACAATCTGTCAATAAGCGAGTGCAATCGGACAATTAGAAAGGCGGTAAAGCTAGGGACACCGACCAAGGGAGCCCCGATTCTGGTCTTAATTTGCTTAATGTGATAGAAGAATCACTGCCTACCTCGCTCTCGGGTGCACATGGAACTGAAATGTGTTGACATCCAATCGAGTTGGACGCCGAGTATGTGTAAATACTTGATTCAATCTTCTAACTTTTCATTGTCTAACTTCTAAATGAAAAGTTAGAAGATCGGATCAAGTAGTTACACATATTTAATTGAGCTGATTTTTTACAAGGCCATTAGAAAAAATATTTTAAAATTTACCACCGGACCAGATCATTCATGTGAGACCCGTAGTGAGCCCGACACGGTAATGTACACCCTTTCGTTTGTGCCCAATAGCTAGCAGATTAATAATAGATGGTTTAGTTCATATGTAAATCAAAGATAAATAAGGATATGAGTTTTAGAGCACGCATTCTACTATGATATCAGAGAGTCAAAGAGGCACTAAAGTAAGCATTCCACTATATGGAATTAAGCTTTGAATTTTAAGTGTTATTGAAGTCTTAGTACATTGTGCGTGATACAAAAAGATTGAATCAAACATGACCAATATGATTAATTGGCCACACGGTGCCTTGTACTCGCACTGTTTTACTTTTAATGCACCGGCCAATGGATCATTCAAGAAATAGATAGTTACCAACGTTGGCCCACATAGAGCCACCCTCATTCGTACACACGTCATAACTTCAAAAAATTATGCATTCACACAGACAGAAATAGTCAGATTAAAGGGAAAATTATCTTTTCTTGTTTCAAAAGCTGTGAATGATCGGCAGACTACCTTCATATATATACTAGTGCCACTATTCGTGCGTTGCACGAATCACGTGCTCATTATAATGCATCGAATTTGAGTTTTTGCTATGTGTTCTAATTTTGTTTAATTTGTCATTAGAAATTTATTAATGGTACAAGAAAACTATGTTGTTGAAGGGCAAAACTCAACTCGGAAGCCTATGCAAAGAACTCTCGATTCCAATCACTTTAATCAAAAGCAAAGATTAAGGTCTTGACTTCTATTTTCCCAATACAAGACTTGTTATAGAAAAAGATACACATCCAAAACAAAACTAATCTCCGTAAACACAAAATTACAGAACAAATCTCTATCGCAACCAACTTCATTCATCATCAAAGGTAGAAACCAAGTCTCTGAGCCATGTCTTCCAAGAATAGCTCCCTCGTCTTCAGACATGAAGGATGAATACGCTTGCAAGCATCCTTCGAATAAGCCATACTACGCATAGAACATTCTCACCTACACCAAAGGACAAAATGTCACAAGCTTTCTTCATATGCCCATGAACAAAGTATTCCAGATTTTTTTCCTTCAAAAAGAAATAATGTTGCGTCAAACAATCCAAACCCTTTCCCTAGTTATCAAAAGACAACTTTTAATCCCATGTGCACTTGAAACTTGCCTAACCGTATTAGGCAGTTCCTTATATTTTTTAAGCAACAAATAACAAATACAATAAGAGTATTAATGAGAATTAATACCACTTCTTCGTAGGGGACATCCTGTATTCGCAAGATAGCATAAGAAGTATTACCACAACCTCAATGGATTCAGAAAACATGCTATCACTAACAAAGGTAGGAAACCGAATAAAAATCCTTGAGAGATATCCCTATTACCATAATCTCTTTGAAAGACAACTAATCTTATGATCTTAAATCCAGTTAGGTGGTGTAACACACCATTACTATGCCAACCCTCCGCTCAACATGTTTATAGTATAATTCATTCCAGAATCCAAGAAATTAAGAAATACCCAGCTAAAGTTGTCTTCAATTTCATTCTAACATGTAGTAAGTATCATAACAAATTAGGCCGTGGAAGAGAGCAGGCCTTGACCTAAGAAGTTAGCAACCAATTCCATGGATGAGAGAGGTACACAAAGAAGCTTTCACCACATAGAGTCTTTCAAAGGAAGCACAACCAATTAGATTTACAGGTAAAAATTTGCAAACCAGAAGAACACACATCGCCATCTTAGGGCTATAACTTTGAAATAAAGAATCATATTCTGATGCCATACAGTACCAAAATAACATATCTCTGTCTTAGGGTGATGACTCTGAAATAAACAATAAGGCTCCAATGCCATATAGTCAGGGATTTGATTTATACCTGGTACGCCCATCAAAGTTCAACATTAGTTCTCCATTGTTTTTCTACCACGCGGACTCCAAGCTGGAAGACCAAATTATTATGTTGGTCATCAGAAAACACAAGAATAAGAATTAAACGACTATTCAATAACTCAACACAACAATGACACACCTTTTAAGAATGAAAACAAGCAGTGTACTTACCCATTAAATACCAGGTGTGAGTGATGTCCACTGGTAGCACTCATCGTCAATAAAAGACCAAGGTAGAAAACAAACTCAGCATAAGAGTTATCAACCACCATGATCGAAAAAATGTTACAGATGAGACTTATCATCATTTCGCGACTGCATTAGTTGTCTCTTGAATGTCTCCAACTATCAAAACAATTTTTCCCATCATACAAATATTACAAAAGCAGGAAGATTTTAATGTCCAAACTAATACTAAGAGCAATTTGGCGGAACCATCCTACCAAATTCATCAAAAGTTCATCATAGTCAATCAAGAAGATATTAACCAATTCTACATAACTTCAACTATCAACTGATTAGGTCCATAATACTTCCAAACATACACATTCAGAATATATAATCAAAGTTTCTCCGCTTCTAGTCAATGTCCATAAAAAAGTAAGGATATGGGTGAATTTACCAATAAAGAAAAAAATTCAAGAATGTTTACCTGCTATCTTGTTAGAGACATCTAATTCAATAGGGAAGTTATAAAAACATCTTGTGATCAAAGAGTTCTATGTTTTTCTTTATACAATACACGTCATCTTATCAATTAAAGAAGATTTGGAGGAAAAATTGGCTTCACGGTCCCGTCCCTTACTTAGACTATGTATGAGAACTTTGGTCAAGGGTCCAATTACAAGGTATTCTACTCAGGAGTTGCCAATTGTCTCTCACTTGGAAGATCTTTAGTGAAGCAGAAAATTGTAAAACGAGTCAAGTTCAAGCTCATCAGGCTCCAACTTAAGTTCCCTTAACATCATGAGGCATATGACTCCAAATACTATTGCTCTTCACAAGCCTCACTTGGCTTGTGACACTGACACTAATATAGCATGAGGAATCAAAGTTGAGACATTAAATGGGCTATAAAATACATGTAAAATTTATGAACTTACATCATTTTTTTTTTGCTATGCCATTAGTTCACATGAGCACCCAAACCATTGTCACGATTTTTGTATTCATGTAAGCTTCATAAGTATCCTTAAGTGTGTAAGATGTGAAAGTGAAAGCCATGCTAGCTATTCATAAGCCTAACTTGTTCAAGCAGAGTTCATTAAACAATAGTGCGTGAACTTTGAAACAATAGCGTATGAACTTGGAAGGTATGTGTCCAAGCTTGATTCATCTAATTAATGAGTGACCTAGCATGATTGAGCTTCTTAAAGATTCATCGTTGGCTCTTCCCAAGTACCTCACTGTTCACGGGGATACCCATGTGATATACAAAATTTCCAACCATTAACAAGTACAGTGTGATGTATCTTTTGCGGGCAAAAACAACCAGGTGTCCTACACAATACCATTAATTGTAGAATTTAGAGCAAGTTATTGTTATAATTCAGCAAAGTCATGCATCTATTTGCTATTTCCGGCTCTCTCAAGGTGAATGGGTCTTCAAAAACACATACCCGGCAGTCAATGCATGTAAGTGGGTCATCGTTGGAAATCATCGCAAGCTGCTCCATACAAAAAGAATAATGAGAAATCAAAATCAAGCCAAATAGTATCAACTAAAATTTCAAAGAATAGCTACATATATAAGAGTTTCCTGAGGAAAGGAATGAGTTACATCTTCAACATGATTTTTAACACCGGTTTGGAGTTGACCGAGGAAAGAATTCAACCTCTTCTGAACAATGTCAATTTCTGAACCCATGGATTCACCTGTAGAGGAATGTATCATACCGATGTCATCCAAACATAAGAATAACTTGATATAAACAATAGACAAATTATAGCAGTCATCCAAATGATTTTATATTTTCATAAAACAAAGAAACAAAGATCCTAAAAGTTAACATGGCTTTCTTCTCTAGCCATCTTTTTCTGTGAGGTTGTCAACAAAAGAACTCAATATGACTCTAATTGAATGAATAAATTGATTACTCAACTTGACTATGGACCAAACAGATTGTGTATAGATGTTGTTTGGGGCTCACTACGGATCCCACACAAATAATCTGATCCGTTGATAAAGTTTAAAATACCTTTTCGAATAGTCTCGTACATTCAGTCAAATCCCATAATTGTAAGTGTTCGTCCCTTGCTGAAGCATTCTGAAAGCTTTGTATATGTTTGGTTGTAAGCCTATTGCCTGAAGATGATGGATGCATTATTTGCGCTGAACCTGTTATTGAAGGGGCCTAATGGATGCTGTTATAACACTTCTATGATTGTAGTGATTTTGGTGTGCAACTTAGCTGTGATATGGTTTCACTCCATGAAGGCGTCCAACCATAATTCGGAAGCAGAAAAAGTACTATAGGCCCCATTTATTAGAACATTTTCTTTTCTCTTTTCTTTTCTTAGATACATAGCAAGAGTTATTGCTCATAATATTAATTCTATCAAGCAATAGCATTTAAGCTCAAAGTCAATATTTGATGAACTCCTCAGAATAAAAAAATGGAAGGTATAAATGATTATTCCGATTGATGAGCATTAGCAACATCCGGTCGAATGTACATGTGCTTGAGGAATAACCCATCTTGGGCAAGGACTCTGCATACTTGCACTACCGCATATAGCACTTTTTGTCACACCCCAAAATGAGAAGTGACTGGCCGTGAACCATGAGGCTAATCCATGGAACACGCAGCCTGAATAAATCAAAGTAACCGAAAATTAAATGATCGCTTTTTCGTTATTAATCAAATCAAAAGCCAAATGTGTCTCATCATAAAAATGGGGCACAACCATCCCATGAACCAAACAATATCCAGTGATCCAACAATAATAAAAATAATTTATTATCTGACAATTGTTTCGAATGCGGAAGCGTTTATTAAAATAAAATTAGAATGAGACACCCTAAGGAGGTCAAACAAAAGAATCCCCGAGGTGCCGCCAGAGTCCTTGCCTAACTCTCCAACTAGCCTGAAAGAGAAGTTGGAATAAATCCGTCAGCTGACGAGCTCAGTGAAAATCAAGTATGTATATTAAATAAAGTTGAAAGCGGGGATTAAAATAATTTACCATTAAATCATAATTTGGCATACAAGGTGTCCGGCAGAATAACAAATTAATCAATGAAGTATTTAACCAATAAATATTCTTGGTGGTGATCACAATATTAACTCCATCAACAATGGGGAACCACAATCAAACAGTACCATGGCCAAAATAAATCTCATCAAAATTGGATCCAATATCGAACTTAGAGTCACCAGGGTTGGCAGCCCATGGTACTTTTCCCTAAGATGATCCGGCAAAAGGAAGCCGTTGAGCATTAGGGTCACCGGCCTAACACGGTCTTTTCCCCAATGGCCAGGGTCACCAACACGAGAAGGAATAAGTTCCCTGGACTTCCGAAATAAATGTTCCCATCAATATCCACCAAGATCTCACCAAAAAGAATATTATCAATTGATCTCAGAAAATTCATCACATGCCAATTAATAGAACAACTTATAAACAATTTTGAGTTTGCGAATAACATTCATATAAATTTCTAAAGGAAATACTTTTAAGGGACACATGGATCTTTCGAATATACGTAACATACTTAACTACTCACCTGGATCCAAAAGTAATGCAATCGAACAACGTATGCGAAAAGTGACTATCCTGAACAAAATAACAAAACACGGGATGACCAACTATTCAAATACACACTAATGTAAATACAGAACATCATTTCCTATCAAAATAAAGTAAACCTAGCCTAATTCTAATTGCTAACCTATCAGTAGCAAACAAAAACCCAAATCTCACTACTGCCACGCCACTACTTCTTCCACCAACTCTCATAACAATTTTAACTCCAAAACCATTTTACTCCACCACAAGTCTATAACTGTCAATATAAAAATCATTCTACAAACTCCAACCTAAACACCTCTTGCATTGAATCATCACATGTACCGTCACAGACCACTTCGCCAGCCACATACAGCACCACACACCGCCATGCACAATTTTAGACACCTGGTCTCACACCCGCATCATACACAACATCTCCACTACTCCATACGTCAACAGGATTAAAAGAAAAACCATTGGTGCCAAAAGAATGGAACCCAATTAACCTCTCAGTAATCCCATTGTTCTATACCTTCCAAAAGTCAAACTTTACCTCAATCCGTGAACGACAAAGAGTGGAGAAAACAAAAAAAATGGAACAAGCATAAAGGAATCAAGAATCTCTTACCCGATCACCCACAAGAAGTCTGCGGCTTCTTTCTCTTATTCAGTCTTCTCGACTTCTTATCTCAATTGCTCTCCCTAAATAAAACCCTACACCGTGAAAAGAACTCCTAACTTTGTAAAACTACCCACTACTCCCTATTTTATAGCTAATTAGTTAATTAGGATTAGATAGTATGTAACACAATTTATAAAATTACCATCCGGTACCACTATTTTACCCAAAATCAATCTCATACCCCAAATATTACAATCGTGTCAACAATATCCATAGCGCGTACAAAATAATTATTTGGGACCCAACCACAACTCCAATTAATAAACAGCCAATATAATTAATTAAATAAATAAAAATGGTAGGCCGTTACACTTTTTTTAATCCTGAATTGTTCATTAGGCACTTTTATGTGGTGGTCAAAGTGTGCGCAATCCTGGCCCAAGATGGATTATTCGTCAGACACCTTATACATCCCACTGGATGCTACTGATGCTCATGAATCAAAATAATCATATCATATATACCTTCCATATTTTATTCTGAGGAGTCCATCAAGTATTGACTATGAGCTTAAATGCTACTGCTCGATAGAATACACATTACGAGCAATAACTATTGCTATGTATCTAAGAAAAGGGAAGATAAAAGAAAAAGTTCTAATAAATGGGGCCAATAGGACTTTTTCTGCTTCCGAATTATGGCTGGACGCCCATGAAACTATATCACAACTAAGTTGCACACCAGAATCAGTACATAATCATAGAAGCGTTATAACAACACCATTGGCCCATTCAGAAAAAGGTTCCGCACAAATAATGCATCCATGAGAAGCAATCAGCCGAATATTGATCATGAAGTAGATAGCAACGATATGGAGGACCATGAGGAGCCCTACCATTTTAACGTTGTAAAGGCAAAATATTGATCCCGTCATCTTCTCCATTAAAACTCCCCCAGTAAACACATGAACCAAAATCCATCGAACCACGGCGTCACTCATAATTGGAACTTAAAAGGCTAGGGGAGTAATGTTATGAAAAATGGACAGGACTAGCCGGTTCGACGGGTTGAACCAAAAATCAGCCCTCAGACTAACCCCAAAATTGTTATGGTTTCAGAACCGCCCTCATTAAGGAGAACGGTTTCGAACCGGCAACTCAATAAAACCTGAAGCGGGTCGCTCAAACTGTTGGGAGTATATTATTTGAACTATCGATTGCTTTTAGATAGGTTCAGCTGTAGCATTTATTGCACAGCCAACTGTAAAGTACGCCTACAGAGGCTTCTATAGGCATCAGAGATTCTGCACTGTCAATTTGGAGTGGAAGTGATTTTACTCTTCTCCGAAAAAGGAAAGCGAATTGAAGCTTTTGTGAAAATTCTTCTCTAATCAAAAGAGGAGAAGGTTTAGGTAATGGTGTCAATGAGTAAGGAACTATCAAATGATAACTAAAAAATTATTTTTGTTGGTGTCAAAACTCTAGTGTACAAAATACTTGTACCATGTGCAGCGTATAAGACTTTTACACGCTGGAGTTTTGACACCAACAAAAACAATTTTGGTCTGTCGATCCGTCCTTGTGTCACGAGCATTTTATCTAACACTTACGGGGCACGTCCCAAGTCAACTCAGCCCATTATTACTACAGCCACTCGTTTCTTCCAATGTAAAATAAAACCCATGCACATAAGAATCAATTAATGTATCACCTTGAAACAAGTTTTGCAAATTCAAGGGTAAAACATACTCATGTGACATATGATGAAAGACATTGGCTACGTATGTAACAAAAAAAAAAAAATTTATTAACCGGAATGCAAATTGATGAGCACTAAATAATGAATGAATAATTTTTCGTGCAAGAAAGCAAGGGCTAAAACCGAAATTTACTATACCGAATTGTAAATTTACATTACCTATTGCAGAATTTGTATTCAAGTACACTACAAGAAAAATCGCATTTTACAGCGTTTGAAAAACGCTATAAAATGATATATACAGCGTTTTTACAAACGCTGTATTAGCCGACGTTGTTAAAAGTCTTAGACATAAGACAGCGTTTTTTAAACGCTATAGAATGTAAAGTTTCTACAACGTTTTAAGAACGCTATAGAATGTTAAATTTTCTACAGCGTTTTAAGAACGCTATAGAATGTAAAGTTTTTACAGCGTTTTAAAAACGCTATAGAATGTAAAATTTTCTACAGCGTTTTAAGAACGCTATAGAATGTAAAGTTTTTACAGCGTTTTAAAAACGCTATAGAATGTAAAATTTTCTACAGCGTTTTAAGAATGCTATATTAGCCAATTTTTTGCATTTTTTAAAAAATTCTATAAATACCAAGACATTTGCATTTTCAAATAAGATCATGGTAATTTCATTTAAGAAACAAAAATGATTTATTTCATTCAACACCAACTATATCCAAATGTCAATATACAATAAAGATTCATTACATTAATTTGGGAAACAATTTCCCAACAAAAACTACATAAAAGAGCCCAACTAATTGGACTCATTGAAAAATAACTAATGTAATTCTACTTTCTTGAAAATGTAATCATGCACTAGGCCAACCATCTCATTCCGCAGATTTTCTTTACTTGAAGCTTACTTCTTTGCCGAGCTTATACCCTTTCTGCTCCCAATGCCAACCACATAAATGGGCTACTTGAAACCCTCCAAAATATGAGAAATAGGTTGAAGTTGTAGCAGCAAAAATCATCCCAAAAAGACGTAGGTTGTGTTGAATCAAAATGTTGATATTTTGCTACCCCTAGGGATTTGCTCGTACTTGTTCCTTGAATGGTGGAGCTTCGTACATCAGAAACTGCTATTTCAGACGTTAACACAAACATACTCATACTCCCAGGAGCAACATCAAGGGGGCCATTGGTTATGACTGATCGAGGGCTGCAAAATAGTAGAGTATAAGGATATTACGATCCGTAACCCATGCAATTCTATAACCAATTTCAAAGACTGATGAGGGGTCAGAAAGACTCATGGTAGAACTTCTTTTTACTTGTCTGTTGGGTCAAAGGAAAATCTAAAATAAACATCAATGAAACTTTAATTGCAGAGAGTAGCACCTCGTGGAAGGAAGGACTTCTTTATTTTTTGACTCCTGAGAGGTGGGCAAGGATGAGAGCCCAACACTATTGTCTGGAACTTGATTGACTCCATTTTCCTTTTCAGAAGAATGTTTTCTGCCACCACTACCATCTGAAGAGGGATACAGTGAGAAACAAAACAAGCATTAAGAGATTCATATATACAAGTACATTTGATTGCATCTCAGTTATTAGTTATTACCTTACCAAGATATGCATATGATGGTTGGTGGTCTTCACCCAAAATAAGAGCTAGGAACTTGAGTAACTTGGAGTGTCCAATGGATGTGGTTGCAACCTTCCTTAACAAGAAGAAACAAAAGAAAAGGTCTCTGTTAACTGTAGCTGTAAATAAAATCACATGTACTTGATGTATCATAGCAAACAAGTGAAACTCATGCGAAGTTTTCTCTTAGTACAATTGTTTAACACACATACTTTATGAATTATGATGCTTAACCACACGTCTTCCTCAATCAAGCTGCATTATTGGATTCTCATGAACTCATTCAAGGTAGAATGCAGCAGCCCAGCTCTGTAGAATGCTCCTCTTCCACCATAGTTAGGGAGCGTCCGAGTCTGCTTCTAAATGGAGTATATTAGGTGTGCCAATTAGGTCATTATAGCAGTTTAATATAATTTAAATTAGTGGAATATTTACCATATACCTATCACCAAGTGATTACCGGCCATAATGTATCGATCAAATGCAAACTGATCCAAAGTACGAACTAGTACCGTAGCGTGGCACTTAGGAAAATAGGATAAGTGTAGGTACTGCTATTATCTAATTCCTAGTTGAATCCCTTCCAAAATATCATTCCTAGTTGAATCATTTGTAAAATTCCGGAAACCAACCCAGTTCCTAACTATGTGTTTCGCTATGCGGCAATCACCATGGCTAAACTGTACTGCACTATTGCTGAACCAAAAGGTTTTAAGGTTCAGCAATGGAGAGCCGCTGAACATGATACAGAAAATAATGTCAAGTCAATTCCACACCTTGAAATTGAATTAGATAACAAAGCAATGAATTGTTTCAAGTACAAAGCAGAGGTTAAAAACAGGAACTTTTCTTTTTCCCTTTCTCATTGAAATAATAGCAAAAGTGAGTAGGTGTCTTAAGGGAGACCCTGATTGTATCACCCAAACCATCCTGAAAGAATGAAGTTCTTTAGATCCCCTAAGGTCAAAATCACTCCCAGTATATCAAATAAATTTCCTTAGATTCACTATTATCATAATCACCCTATGGCACTACGTATTTGTCCCTTAATCAAATGACTAAGTGATGTAACCTATCACAAATAAAAAATTTTTAAAAATCTCCAAATAAATGATGAGGCAATTACCAAAAAATGATGCTTGAGCCAAGGTACAATGGTCAGTACCTAAGAAAACTTAGAATTTGTTGTAGTGATCAAGATGCATAAAATAACTTAGAATTACCTAAGAAAACTGCTCAGTACCTACGTAAAAGCCGTCAAAGAGAAGTTCAATAAAAAAAACCTCACATAACTCCTCTCACCCCATTAATTTGTATCTCAACCGAACCAATACTCTATCGAAAGTATAGGAAACAGCAAAGCCAGAAAACGCTATCGAACATATAGTGCTTGGGAAAAAACGCTATCACCTAATGCTATAAAAAGGAACAACAAATGCAAGTTACAGATCTACCCCACGTATAACATTAGTTTATCGAGGAGTCAAGAGGACCAATCTATATCGAGTTCTAGTTATTGCACCAAAATCTCAGATCCAGCACATACATCTTACCATATCTTGAATACCTTAAAATTTGTAAAGCAAGCAGTAAAGATAGCCAATGTCCTAAGTCCTAACTATATCTCAGCCAACAAGGTACTATTTCCATGTTCCAGCAACTAGAATATCCTCGTCAGGAACTACTACTACGACGAAAAATAGCAGCCACAAGACAAAGTAACAAAACAAAATAAAACAGGCCCTCATCGTCACTCACCTGCATTATCACTCTTGGTAGGCTAAACCCGCAAAAAGAAAAGAAATAGGTCGTATCATGCATTAGATATATGTTCTTCAATCAGTCAAAGTATTGAAGTACCATACAATTGTTGAGTTTTCATGTAGAAAGTAATAATAGAGTCGATGGGGGTTCACCAGAGTGGTCGACCCATCAGTCACGAAGGATCCAAAGTACGACGAGGAAAAAAGGGAAGCAGTTTAGCAGCAAGAGAGAGGCTTTGGGGTCTCTGAAACTATTAATACAGAAGCTCAAAGAGAACTTCATGGAAAGGAATTAGATAGCACAGCCTATTATTTCTAGGGAGTCAAACCATAATATGGGCGTGTGGAGATATCCACAATATCTATGTGAACAATAAAGACGTAGCGGTCTATGAACGTAATATCAAAGCCGACACTCCATTATTTCAGCTAATTGTTTGGAATCAAGGATCGAAAATGAATCGTGTACTCTTTTTTTTTTTTGTGATTTTTGATTAGTAGCTGATCATTTGTAACATGGAAGACCGAAGCTAAAATGTAGTCCACTCATGTCACAAAAGGTTAATTACTTTGAATTAAACACAAAAATGAGACTAAGTAAGTACCTGTCCGTCCTTCCAAAGTAGAAGCCATGAGCTGCCCCTCGCCAAAAGTGTCTACAGCAGTGCGAAGTTTATCATCATCATCCTCACTCCCTCTTCAGTATGGAAACATTAAGACTTCTTTGAAAACGAGCCAGGCACTGAAATGGGGTCCTGTTTGTTCCCAACAAAACGGCAATGTCAATCCAGTCACTAATTAAAATGTAGACAAATAAGTAAAAGGATAAAAGTTGGTCAATTCCATTTGAGACCATGAGCTCGTCATGTACAAAGCATGCAGTCTCACATTAAGGGCATCGTAAATAACTAAGGAAATGTTAACTGCACGTCTAAATACACAAACCCACCTTCCATCTAGTTTAGAATGGCCGGATTTTGACAAAGCACTCTCCACTTCTTCACTTACCTGTTTTTCCAAGAAAATTAGACCAATGTTAACAAAAATGGGATATATAGTTACGTGATACAGAAAAAATCAGATATCATCCGAAATATAAAGTATTTACAATCTTTCTTGAGTCTACCAGGTGAAAAAATTTGTGTTTAACCATAGTATCATTGGAATGGTTAGAATTGTTAAATAATATGTGAGAAGAAACTTAACAAAGTTTCACATGTACATGCCTAGTGTATCAGAATGGATGGCAACAATGCAGTTAGGATACTTTAGCACGTCTAAAAGGAAAAGTGAGGCTCATGTAGTGTCATGACATTAATTTCATCTCTTACTGGTAAACACATCCGATAAGACACTAATCATAATATTATCTAATCCAGCAACAATTCATGCTAAAAAATTAAGATGACTTACAATTCTGTGGAAAAGTGGCTTCAATGTTGATCAAAGTCTTTGCAAACTATCCACCTTCAAAGCTTCCACAATCACACTATAGTAGAATTTGAACCAAGATATATTAAAATGACCCAAATAACTGATGTCATTCATTTACATGGAGCAGTCAGACAGATTAGATGTATTACCCAGAAGCAATTCATGCTAAAAGAACGCTATTAACTAATGCTATAAAAACCCATAATTGTTGTAGTGGTATGAGCAACTTCTTTTTCTTGCTTTTACTCACTATTCTCTCTCTCTTCTTCTGAATACCGAAATTTCGAGTACCTCTTCAATACCCTGAGGACTTCTCTCTATTTCTGTTTATTTCCCAAAGTGCTATGTTTGTTTCTCCTCTTCCTCTTCTATTTTTTAGTGCTCTTGTATTTAATATGTAGAAAACCAAACCTAGCCTTTTAAGTTCCAATTATGAGGGACGCAGTGGTTTGATGGTTTTTGGTTCGTGTGTTTACAGGGGGTTTAAGGGAGAAGATGAAAGGATCAATTTTTATTTTTTTTTGCCATTACAATGTTATAATAGCAATGATATGGAGGATCACAAGGAACCCTACCATTATAACGTTGTAAAGGCAAAAAATTAATCCATTTCATCTTCTCCCTTAAAACCCCTATAAACACACGAACCAAAAACCATTGAACCACTGCATCACTTATAATCGGAACTTAAAAGGCTAGGTTTGGTTTGGTTTCGTACATATTAAATGCAAGAACACTGAAAAATAGAAAAGGAAGAGGAGATATAAACATATCACCGTGGAAAATAAACAGAAATACAAAGAAGTCCTCAGTGTATTGAAGAGGAACACGAAATTTTTGGTATTCGGAAGAGAGAGAGAGTGAGTAAAAGCAAGAGAAAGAAGTAGCTCATATTTTTTTTTTTGCTCGGCAAAGGAAACATTTTATTAATCTCGAAAGGGGTACATCGAGAAGAAAAGGAAAAGAAAGAGCTAGACAAAGCCCGAATTTACATACACCTCCAACCGATAGTTGGATGAACACCTGAAAACTAGGTTACAATCTCAGTTTTCGGACACCATCTAAGAAAATTTTGAATTTGAATACAAATTCTGCAATAGGTTATGTTCCATTCTGCAAGAAAGGATCCATTTACAATAGATCGAGAAGAATGATCATACCTGATTGGGTGGTTGTAAACTAAGAAGGGTAAAGTGGCAGGATTCGAAATTTTATTTTTTTTAATTCAAGTATTCGGGTCAGTTTATCTGCACCACAATTAATCTTGGGGTATTCACACTACTTAACTTGCGGGGGGTCTCAATTAAAAGCAGAGCAAAGCTCTATATGCACTATCACTTTGGAGTGAGAGTGATTTCACCCTTCTACTCCGGAAAAAGGAAAACGAATTGAAGCTTTTTTGGAAATTCTTCTCTGATAAAAAGAGGAGGTCAGATTATGGTGTCAACGACTAAACTAAGGAACTCTTTTTTTTTTCTTTTCTAAGTGAATAATTTAAGGAACTATATATATATGAGAGGAGTAAGATTGCTCTTCTTTATATAAGGATAAGGATTAAAGAGCTGGACCTAATCTCTCTATCATTCCAATTGTGTCGAATGTTCCAGAAAGGATAGCTAGACCTAGTCTCACTACGTATTTTGAACTATCCCACATTCTTTGATGTTTACTTGGGGATTATTCTCTTTAGGAGACCTCCTATATATTACTATCACGTAAGAGAATTTAGTGAACAACAAAAACAAGAATGGCGCAACACAACAGAAAGAGAGGTAGTTTGGGAACCAGAGGGTCGTGAGTCCGAATACGAGCACCATCAAATATTCCAACGAAGTTGAATATTATTATTCTAGTTTGGTTGCTTTTAGTGATGAAACCCATTTCGTCACCAAAAGTGTTACATTAGGAGACAAATTTTTTCCGTCACCAAAAACCACCATACAATTTTTAGCAACAAACTATAGGTGATGAAACGTGGTGACGAAATCTGACTCTTTAGCGATGTTATAGTTTCATCACCAAAGTCATTTTTCTTGTTGTAAGATTTTATGTGGTTCCGAATTATGCAAATCACTTAATCGTACTCCATGGGGTACCGGTGTTGAAGTTGTTTCACTATAGTGAGGGGAGAAATTAGGTTACTACAGAATGCCATAGCTTTTCTTTTCTAGCTACAAAGAAATCCGATGCATTAATTAAGCCCCCAAAAATGCGCAACTCCACATCGTGGTCCATATGACCCTGTTCGGATGCAAAACAGGCTCTCAGGTACTGTCTCCAATTACTCCCATCTGCACGCTAAACACCTACATTCGGATGCTCCACGATCAGACTTCACACTCAACATACAAACACCGTTTTCCAACACTAGCTATATTAAGGGTGTCTGTCTATATTTACCCAAAAAAAGGGTGTCTGTCTATCAACTGTGTTCAAAAATTTATATTGTTATTATTTACTTTGGCCATTTGGGAGGGAGCTAGTTGAGGTGAGATGGTAAAGCTCGAGTAAAATCGGTGATGTACATCCTTCATTATTAACTTTATAGAATAATAATGTACGTACTAAATTAGCATTGAGTTGCCATACATATTCTTTGCTTTCACAACATTATAATGGTAGGGGCTCCTTGTGATCAAACAAGAAGTGTTTGAAGAGGAATTTGGCTATTTGCTTCTCATGGATGCGTTATTTTTGCTGAACCTATTTTTGAAGGAGCCTAATGGATGTTGTTACAACGCTTCTATGGTTGTACTAATTTCTGGTGTGCAACATAGTTGTGCACTATGAGGGCGTCAAGCCATAATTCGGAAGCAGAAAAAGTGCTATAGGCCCCATTTATTAGAACTTTTTCTTTTCTCTTCTATTTTCTTAGATATATAACAGTAGTTACTGCTCATAATGTTAATTCTATCAAGTAGTAGCATTTAAACTCACAGCCAATACTTGATGGACTCCTAAGAATAAAAAATGGAAGGTATATAGGATTATTCCAATTCATGACCATCAGAAGGCACCCTATGGGATGCACAGGTGCCTAACGAATAACCCATCTTGGGTGAGGACCTGCAACTTGCACCACCGCATATAGCATTTAATTTTGTTCTTCTGAATTATTTGTCAGGCACTTGTATGTGGTGGTGTGGTGGTGCAAGTGTGCAGAGTCCTTGCCCAAGATGGGTTATTTCTTAGGCATCTGTACATCCCACCGAATGCTGCCGATGCTCATGAATCGGAATAATCATATATACCTTCCATTTTTTATTTTGAGGAGTCCATCAAATATTGACTGTGAGCTTAAATGCTACTGCTCGATGGAATAAACATTACGAGCAATATCTATTTCTATATATATATAATATATCTAAGAAAAGAGAAGAGGAAAAAAAAAGTTCTAATAAATGGGGCCTATAGCACTTGTTCTGCTTCCGAATTATGGTTGGACGCCCTCATAGCTTCAAACCATATCACAACTAAGTCGCACGCCAGACTCAGTACAATCATAGAAGCATTATAACGGCACCATTAGGCACCGTCAAAAATTGGTTCAGCATAACGCATCGATGATGTGCAAAAGGACAAAATCACAGAGAGGTAATCCATATTTCGCCCTAAATTAAATGAAAACTATGCACATAAGAATCAATGTGTCAACTTGATACAAGTTTTGAAAATTCAAGGATAAAATATACTCATGTGACATATGATGAAAGACATTGGCTACGTATGTAACCAAAATAATAATAATAATCATCATTAACCGGAATGTAAATTGACGAGCACTAAATTATGAATGAATAATTTTTCATGCAAGAAAGCAAGGGGTGAAACCTTGATACGATATAAGAAAACTCAAATACGAAAATGAAATGAATTCTTTTCGAAACTGATGTTATAGAGCGAATTCTTTCACGCTTTTAGACGAAATTTTACTTTACCTTGTGAGAATAGATAATCTACGTGAAGCTATTCAGTCTCTTATACAAACATGTTTTCCGGCAGAACTTAACTTTTCTCACATCTGATAATTATGCCAATTTTTGTTTTTTGGCCGTTAAAAACGTCGTGCCTTTTAAAATCTAAATAAGCATTTGTTACGAAATTTGAAGGGATCGCGTAATACCCAATAACTGAAAGAAAATTGGGCAAATTTTTGTAGTCGTCCCTGTAGTTTTACTGTTTTCTCACTTTCGTCCCTCTAATTTCAAAGTGCTCGAATTTCGTCCCTATAGTTTTACGGTTGTCTCACTTTCGTCCCTCTAGTTTCAAAGTGCTCGAAAGTGCTCGAATTTCGTCCCTATAGTTTTACGGTTGTCTCACTTTAGTCCCTCTAGTTTCAAAGTGTGCTAGAATTTCGTCCCTGTACTTTGAAACTAGAGGGACGAAAGGGAGACAACTGTAAAACTACAGGGACGAAATTCGAGCACTTTGAAATTAGAGGGACGAAAGTGAAAAAACAGTAAAACTACAGGGACGACTACGAAAATTTGCCCAAGAAAATTACATGTGAAGTTCAACAAATTAAACAGGATACACCTAAATCCAATACAGAAATAAGTGAAAAAGGAAAATGCATTTTTGAAACACATGAAAAAAAAGAAGGGGGGGAAATACCTTGTAGAAGACAAACTTTTCTTCCCCATGCTGTTTGTTCTTTGGTAATTTGAAGGATTACACAACTATTCTGTATCTTTGGCCGTATCCACTGACTACGCCATTAACTCACAAAGAGGATGAAAGAGTCAGATTACGTACAGAGATCAATCTCTCTCTAAACATACCTATATATATATAGTACTATATATATAGACATATACACAGTGTAGCATCCATTTACAATACCTGATTGGGTAGTTGTAAACAAATAAGGGGAAAGTGGCAGGATTCGGCATGGGTCAATTTATGCGCATCATGACTAATTTTGGGATATCAATCTCACCGCCTACTTGCGAGGAACTCAATTAAAGCCAGAACAAAACTCTATATGCATTGTCAGTTTGGAGCGGGAGTCACTACAAGAAAAAGCAGCTTTGCCAACATATGCAATGTTGTTGCTGAAAATAGAATTGTGTAGGCAAAGGTTTTTGCCAACAAAAATTAGTGCGTCGCTAAGGCGTCGCTGAAAGTGCGTCGAGAATAGTTTTTACCCACACAAAATGAAAGGCGTTGGTAAATGCATGAGGTTTAGCAACGACCAAAGCGTTGGCAAAAAGATTCTGAACAACCTTTTTCACATACTTTTGCCTACAATTAATTGCGTTGGCAAAAAAGATTTTCAACTTTGGATCTGCAAATTTATAATTCGAATCACAAAACTCAATAGCATGATCATAGCTATATCAAATTTCCAACTCAGGTGCAAAATCAGAATTCATTCATATATCAAGTAATTAAACCAAGTTAATCTCAATGGTATCTAAATACTACATTCAACAACTAATTACAATTCCTAACACTTGTAAGTGTACTTGTATAAAACGCATCTACATATCCAAAATCTAACAATATTCGAATATCCTAACATCACAAGATGAAGAGTAATTTGTTCCCCCAAGAGTTAACACCGCTGCAGTGGCATGTTTCCCCTCTAGTTACATAGACACGGTGTTCATATCAAAAGGCAGTTGTGCTGCATTGTCAAGCAAGACGATTGAATGAAGGTGCTGTAAGCGGAGAACCCGATCATCTTCAACCTGCCAAAAAATACACAAACATTGATGATCAATAGGTGTTCTAATAAGGTTAATAAACAATATTCCTTCAAAGTGTTCAAGTGAAAATTTGAAAAGATACTGAAAGACAATAATGAACTTGAAGTAAACTGTGGATACTGCCAACCTCTCAGCTTTGTTCCCGAGTACGTACCAAAGAGCTAGAGGGCGATTAGTTGAATAAAACACACATTCTCATCCGTACCAATGTTAATTTCTGAACAATGGGTCCTTCACTAACAATAAAATAGCTTGAACCTTCAACAAATGTAGTCAGTTCTAAAACACTAATTAACTATGCAAACATATATGAAGTAATATACATTAAGTAGACAACTTATTTCTTCTGAAGCAATCCAATAGTGGAGTGTTTGATGCTCCTACATCTCGTTGAAAGAAAACCAAGCAATGAGTATGCAAAAAAGAATATATTCTTCGACTTTTATTTAACCAAGAGAGGCTGCCCTAACCATTGCTCCTTTTATAAACTCCTAAAGTTGGTTTTGGTCTGCTTTTGTAGCGAACATAATAACACTCCATTGATTCTAGAGAACACCCACAGAAGTTTTTCGATGCAACAAGTTTATATGAGCAGGAACACAAAAGCCAAAGGCACATAAAATCCACATCTCCGGACCACCACACTAATTCGATAGTTTATTCAAAATACATGATAAGATATCAACTACAACTACATGCACACTGAAAAAATAAACTGAATCACAAAATAACATTGCAACAAGGCTCACAACCTTCGATCTAAGGTGAAGCTGGAGATTGATTCTGAAACGAGATCAGCGCCCATCAACCTCTTTTCCTATACTGGTACCTGGAAAAACTGTTTTATGGTATTAAAAAAGATAAAATTTTAACTACAAGGCTGAAATTACCATTCAACCCAATTCTGAGTTTATATTAGCAGCATCTACTCTTCCAAATTGATCAGGTAGTCATCAAAGTGCACAATTCTGCCACTTTAAGCATGAGATTTGATTGGCAAAAGTATTGAGCAATCCAAGAAGCACGTTTAACAATTGGAAATCAAAACCAAATTAATTGCTATAAATATCCAAAGCCTCGAATAGTATACTTAAGAAAAGCATAAACGGAAGTATGAAATTCCTTAGATTAACACACAACACACCCAATTTTATATCAAATATAGTATGGTCCAGTATATTATTAATTTTGCATCTAACTTCCACTCAATCTGTTTTTTTTTTCCTCCTAGGACAACCCCATTTTTCCCATTAAAAGACATATCAAGTGACAGTAAAATTGACAATGACCTATGTGGTAAATGGCTGATCAAGAATTGATAGGAAAAGTGATAATTGGTTTCACAAACCTTGGCTCGACCATCACTGATGGTTCAAGAATAATATAATTTAGAGATCACAAATTGGGAGAAACGGATGAAACAAATTAGGGTTTTACAAATTGGGATATATGTACATGTACACATTGAGGGGGGGAGAGAGAGGAACATGCCTGGTGAGATCTGCTATAGATTGCCATGGCTGGAAGAAAGATGTGCTCGTGTGGAAGTCGATGAGGAGACATTGATCGACCAAGGGAGGAGATAACGCTCCCCCAACCGCATCTGAACAGCCCGGCCTCCTCCCGCTACCCTCCTTGTCAAAACGTCAATACCAGAAGACATTGAGAGGTGCCAAAACTAGGGCACATCGAACAGGTGAAAGTGGGAAGTTGGAACTGCCGAAGTGGTGATATCGTTTGGTTTTCCTAAAACGAAGGAAAGGATGAAATCAAATAGGAGTATATGAGGTTTTTGACAATTTTGCTTTTTGCCTTAAATAAATTCTTTATACGATGAAAGAATTGTTTAATCTATAACTTATAACCTTTCAAATTAAATATTAATTAAAATTTGTAACAGAATAAAAAGGGATTTTTTTAATTTTTTGTTCCTAATTGATTGGAAAATACAAAAAACTCCTCTGAAATATATTATTGAATTGGGACTCCATGTATTGATTTTGGGGATTAATTTTGACATTATGTATTTTTAAATTGAAAATAAAAAGCATAAAACGAAAATTATATAATAATAAAAAAAAACAAAGGCAAGATTTCAAATGATGTTTGTTACCAAATGGGAATAATCTTTTGATAAAGCTTTTATATCCCGAGCTGTAGCTCAAGCGGGTGCTAGTAGGAACTTGAGTGCTACTGTGTGAAATCTCAGGTTCAAGTCAATAGAATGACGTTGGCCTACCATCGTAATCTAACTCTGCTAAAATAAAAGCCAAGCACTTATAAAGGCCAAAATAAGACTTGCCAAAACAAAGCTGAGTTTTACTGGATAAATTTATCTATAATTTTTTTTGGTAAATTTAACTGCTAGCTGATGCGGTTGATCAAAATTCAAATACAATTAGAAACAAAGAAAATAAATTCCAAATAAAAAAGACAATCACGATGAGCATGAATACAATAAATCTCGTCGCCGAAATAATTTACTTTTACCCCTGCGTACCATGTCGCCAAACATGGAAAATGGGTTGGCAAAGAGTTACCCTCCAGAATTTGGATGGCACCAACTATCCTCCGAAAACATATGCCAACACTAGTACCATTTGTTGGCAAAAGTAATTGCTCTTCCAATGATTTGCCAACGCCTATGAATTTTCGTTGGGAAAAGCATAGCTTTGCCTACGAAAATTGCCTTGCGTTGGCAAGTTCAGTCGCCAATAGTGCATTTTCTTGTAGTGAGTGATTTTACCCTTCAACTCCGTCAGAAGGAAAAGGAATCGAAGCTTTTGTGGAAATTCCTCTCTGATCAAAAGAGGAGAAGGGTAGGTTATGGTGTCAACGATTAAATTAAGGAATTTTTTTTCTTCTAAATGACTAATTTAATTTAAGGAACTTAATATGAGAGGATCAGTCAGATTGCACTTCTTTATATAGGCATTAAAAAAGTGTAAGTTAGTTACAGATTGCATCTTACGGAGAAATATAAGGAGCTTGACCTAGTCTGTACCATTCCAATTTTATCAGATGTTCCCGAGAGCGCAGCTAGGCCTAGTCTCACTTGGTATTTTGAACTAATCCCACATCCTCTGATGTTTAGTAGGGGATAATTCTCTTTAGGAGACCTCCTATTATCACGTAAGAGAATTTGGTGAATTAACCTGTTGCATCCGGAATGAGTTGGGTTAGATAACTTCTTGAAAGCAGCCATTTACAGCATTCTAGACGTTTACAATGTTTAGAAATTGGAGAAACCAACTAACACGTAATGCAAAGAAAAATCAAGAACATCAAAAACAAGAATGGCGGAATACAACGGAAAGAATGGTATAGTTTGGGAACCAGAGGTCGTGAGTCCAAATACGAGCAGCGATTCCGGCGAAATTGAATATTATTTTTCTAGTATGTTTGCTTTTAGTGACGAAAACAATTTCATCACCAAAGTTTTACATTTGGCGCCAAATTTTTTCGTCACCAACAACTACCATAAACTTTTTAGCGACAACCTACAGGTGACAAAATGTGGTGACGAAATCTGACTATTTAGTGACTTTTTTTTTTTTTTTTTTTTTTGGATAAGCAAAAAGTTTATTAAGAAAACTTGACAAATGGTACATCAAGTTGAGGGGAGGGGAGGAGAATCCAACCAAGGTTGGAAAACAATGGACCGAAGTCCACACACCTTAGGGGCAAAAACCCGAAAACTTAAGAGCCTCAAAACGCCCACAACTGAAAAATAAGCCCCGCCCAATAATCAAAACCAAAACCTAAACCAAACACCCCTAAACACCATTGCCACAAAAACAGAGTAGTCGCCATCGCATAACACCCCACATATAATAACACCCCGATGTTATTGTTTCGTCACCAAAAGTTACTCTCTCCGTCCCATTTTCTTTGTCCTTTTTGTTATCCGTGACGCTTATATGTCCCAATGTATAATATTTTTCGTAATTTTGAAAATTTTGTATTATAGATCGAATCGAGAACTATCAAACAAGATCTATATTGCATATTTTTGGAAATTTATATTAGAAGATTTTAGCGATTGAAAACTGATACGAACTTCGAAAATGGTCAAAGAAAATAGGACGGAGGGAGTTTTTTTCTTGTAATGAATTTTATGTTGTTCCGAATTAAGCAAATCACTTAATCGTATTCCATGGGGTGTTGCATTTATTTCACTGTAGGGTGAGGAGAAATTTGGTTACTATTAGTGGCGGAGCCAGGAATTGGTCGTGGGGTGGCACCGTTTAATGAAATTCTAGTTACATCTTGTGAAAAAAAATGAAAGACAAAAATTTAAAGTGTAATGCATGTCATATTGGAGTAATTATGTTTTGTCGTGAGCTTTTTTTTTTTGGAAAATAAATAAATGGTTGCTTATCCTTTCTTATGGTATGCAAATACGAAACATTATGATATTAATTTTTCTTGATTCAAACAGGCCATTCTTTAAATTGCAATGTTTACAATATTTATACCAAGTATTGCGCCCCGTAAATACCTAATCGATCGAACTACATTAGTTTATAAAAAAAAGGTGTTGGAATGGACCACGTAAAAATTTAATGTCCAAATGAGTCATATTGCTTTTCAATTACTGGGAAAAATACAATTTACTAGGGGCCGGACCTATGCAAAAATTTAGAAAGAGGGAGAGAACAGAAAGGAAAAAAAAGCAAAACAGATGGTGCCAAGGGGAATCGAACCCTATTTGCTGGCTTTGGAGATTTACACCAACACACTTTAATTTGAAAGGAGCATGTTTTTTTTTTTGGGTTAAAAAAAAACATGCTTCTTTCAGAAAGGAGCATGTTGTTTGAGGTTGCAAACTTTGAGGGCATGCTGTTTAGGGTTGCTTGGTTTAGGTTTTGGTTTTGATTTTTGGGCGGGGCTTATTTCAGTTGTGGGCGTTTTGAGGCTTTTAGGTCTTCAGGCTATTGCCCCTAAGGTGTTTGGACCTCGGTCCTTTGTCTTCCAATCTTGGTTGGAATCTTCTCCCCTCCCCCAACTTGATGTACCCTTTGTCAAGTTTTCTTAATAAAACATTTTGCTTATCAAAAAAAAATAAACTTTGAGGGCATGCTAGTCAAAACAAAGGTCGGCTGAGTTGAGTCACGGGTCAGAGTTGGGCATTTTGGAGTCCATAATTTAACTCTTGGTGAATTGTGAAAGATTTCATATTGGTGATCATGTGGGATTCATAGCTCAGCCAGTTTTACAAATATATATATCTTGAGTGCAGAGAAATTTTTTCCAAAGCACCCACCAGAGGGATGTTGGTGTTGGTTCCTGGTTCTTGACTTCTCCTGACTCTTGGCTGTTTCTTCTCGTTGTTCTCCTGATTCTCTTGGCTTGGCTTGGTTTAGCTGCTCCTGATTTCTCTTGGCCTTTTCAAACTCAAGTTGGTAGACCTACTTGAGTTTGAGGGGAATGTTAACATAATATTAGAAAATATTATGTTACCATGTTTTCTAATCTTTATTATTATGTTTCCTATGTTAGGCAGATTGTTATTTATGTTTCCTAGCTAATTAGTTTAGGTATCTTTGTTATGCGTATTTCTTTTATTGGTTTATTGTATCTTGGTTACCAAGTCTTTGTAACCTATAAAAAGGCATGTTAGAGTTATGTTTAACATACAATCAATAATACATATTTCGTTTTTCTTAACATGGTATCAGAGTTAGTTAGGTCTTGGGTGGCCTGACCTCGCGTGGGAAAGTCTCTGTCATCTCTGTTGCCCGAGTCAGCTAGTCAGCTCCTGGTCTGTCTCCTCCACGTGCATCCGGGCTGCACGTGAGGGAGAGTGTTAGATTTGTCCCACATCGCTCATCTAAGGCACCTAAGATTGGTTAATAAATTCTAGAGGTTACTCTACCTATTGCCAATTGGTTTTAGGTTGGAACCCTCCAAGAAATCTAACACGGCCGTTCATCTCGAAAGTGCAAAATAAGATCCATCATTATGAAACGGTTTATGTTTTTTTTTTTTTAACAAATGATCCCCAATGTATTAGTAAAATGTCAATCTGGTTCCCTATTAAAAAAATTGAGTCTATTTCACGCTTAATATTTACAATGTGTATTTAAATGGTCCCCGAGACGAACTATATCTGTTTGTGTTTACCGTCAAGTGCATGGGTATATTTGGAATTTAACTCAAAAGAACCATCACTCCCACATAAGGATCAAATCACTTCATTTTTTTAATTTGCATTTTCAAAAAACATGTCCTACATCTCCCACATTTTTGCTCTTCACAAAAACTTTAGCAACACTGCTACTTAGAGCTAAGATACTAAAACCGACGATGCGCCAAGTAAGGCAAATGTCTTCTCTTCTTATTCTTCTCTGCTTATACTCACTTGTCTTACCCGGTCAGGCGTTCTTCCTACTGGATGCTGTCGACTATTTTTTCAAGCCAATCAGCCAAGCCCTTGCTTGCAGTAATTTATTAATCACATGTAGAAGGATACAACGATTAAACGGGACAAGAGGAAAGCATCACGACAAGAGGATGACATCCCAACTATGTTGGCACCCCAACCCTTAACAATCATCTGCCACTCGAGACCAAAGAACAATTACAAGTTGACAAGATACCAATCGAAATCAAGCGAAAGGAAAAAAGTTCAAACACATGCGGAAGTTCATAGCAACCACAGCAGTGGTCTTACAGAGTTTGAAACCAAAAAAGGTTACCCCTAAAAAAGCACATTAAAGTCCAAAAATACAGTAACAAATGCAGTATCAGCAGAGTAGCATCTCTTTTTTTTTGATAGGCAACATAATTTTATTAAGAAACTTGACAAAGGTACATCAAGTTGGGGGAGGGGGAAGGGGAATCCAATACAGAATTGGATTAAACCTATTGGGACAAGCCCAAAACACCTATTGGACAGAGCCCGAAACACCTGTGGGTCAAAAAACCCAGATCAAACATTAAGAACAGAAAACCTAAGGGCCTAACTACCCAAATTTGGCATTGGAGCTCAAACCAAGTTGGCCAGGCCCAGCCCAAAGGAGCCAGGCCCAAACCAAACTCCCCAACTCCCAGCACAACGCAAAACCACTACCGCCGCAGCCCATGATGCCGACCACCACCCCTGCAAGCCAACCACCACCAACAGCTTCCGCCCTGGCCGAGAATCCATAACCACTAGACAACGAGAAGAATATCCACACCGCCCGTTCCCCACACACTCTCGAATCCCAAGCCAGGCCGCCGAGAAATTGGCGCTTCGATTCTCATAAACGGCCAAGAAATCCAAGAGCCAAGAAACCATGAACGCCGTCGATACTCCGCCTCGATGTCACCCGTTCAAGCTTGGAGCAGATCCAGATGCTCAGGTCCCCCGGCCAACCGAATAGCCTGCTGTAAATCTCCACTTGCCGTTGGGCCTAACCGGCAACATCCATGAATGTTACACGGTGGGAGATCTACGAGAAACAACCCAACCAGCCGCCGTAAGACCACGCCGTTAAGCCTACCAGCCTCCCCCAGGAGTAGAAGCCGGCCGTCTAAACGGCGACCAAGATCGGACCGAACCAGGAAGAAAATGGCGGCATCAGAGAACGAGACAGCAGAAATACTTGCATTGAGAAGAGAGCGGAGGAGGAAAAGGCCCGAGGGGAGGAGGGAAGGAGGCGACGCCTCCCCCCAGGTGGCGGCGAGACCTGGACGGAAGTTGTAGGGATGAAGACCAAAAGTCACCAGAGGGAAGAGAGTGGTTAAATTAAAAATGTGTACTGGCAGAGTAGCATCTTCAAGCCAAATGTAGCATCAAAGGCAAGGAACCCCCATCTTATGCAACATAGGTGGAAATGAAAATTCTCCAGAAAAGGTTGATCTTCAGTAAGTGGGATGGTTGCTAGAAAAAGGATGGTGACCGCGTCATACCGTGTCAAAAATCTGTCTAATAAAACACAATAGTGTGAGGACCACACAAGACAAGATGATCCAAGGGTTGAGATTGATTTGATCTAATGGTGGAGAGGCATTCTTCTCATTTAATTAAAGTGCCCACGTCCCCACATTTATTATAACACTGCCATTAGAGAAAATGAAGTTCCCCACAATCCATCTCACTTACACATCCCTACCATGCGATCTTTTTTTTTAAATTACCGTGCATTTTTTTTTTATCACTTCCATGCGTTCAAAAATCAAAACTATTTTAGGCAGATTCTGCTAAGGAATTTTTGGGCTTTTGGGTTTTTGTTTTTTTTGGATTATTGATTTGTCTCGACGAGAAGAATCGAAAAAATATTACAAGATAAAGCCCCAAGTTGACTTTAACTTGGATATTTAAAAAAAATTGAGTACAAGTCAAAATTTTATACTTTTTTGATTCCACAAAAGTTAGGCTCAAAAAATCCAAAAATCTAAGCGCCTCACTCTCTCTCTCTCTCTCTCTCTCTCTCTCTCTCTCTCTCTCTCTCATGTGTGTTCGTGTGATGTCATTTCTTCTATTTGATTCGTGTGTATTTTTTTTTTTGGGTATTTCGGAAATCTTTTTGAAAGCTTTTTGATGCACATGCAGGGGGGTCTATGAATTAGTGGAGAAGTTGGCTTAGTTCTAGCTACGATTGATCAAATTATCTCTCTCAAGTAATTTCTTTCGTGAATCGATTTAGTGTTTGAGCTACTACAAAAATTCAAAAGGTAATTCCAATCGGGTGGGTAGTCCGTAGGCATGGACAATTTCAACCGGGGTGTGTAGTGCCGTAGGCACGGGCAAGTACTAGTATATTTATAAAAAAACTAAGAATTAACCCTTATTCAGAAGAATAGTGGCCAAGTTCAAGTATCGATTCTCAGGGACAGTATGGCGAAGTTACTATATATTTTTATCAATTTTTAGATTAATTCGGAACAAAAAGGAGAGTTGATTGGTTTGATTATTTTGTGAACTAAAAAAAACTAAAGCAATTAAATAAGAGGTTTGAAAACTGATGAGGAAAGATCTAGGGTTTAGAATTCAGCCCAACCACATAACCGTGTATTGTATAGACTGGATTAACATTTGAATCACAAATCACTATCGCTAGGGCTTGCAATCCCAATTGATAGTGGCCAAGTAAATTTCTACAATCCGCCAACCGGCATGGACTATCCCACGGCACGGACCGTCTCACTAGCGCGGTCTAGCCGCCTAACGGCACGGTCCGTCTCACGAGCAGAACCCATCTTAGTCACCCAAATTGAGAATAATGAAAACTATTATGTGAACAGTATTTGAAAACCTAGGAAACAAATACTCAACCAATAAAAAGAATTAAAACTATTCCATTGATATCATAGAAGGAGTTCTTGAACACATAATCTGATTCGAATAAAAACCCTAATCTATGCAAATACAAAGTTACTAGGCATGGGGCTTCATCTTCCCCTAAAGAATGGAGTTAGCCGGCCATCAAAGCCGGAGTTCTCGTCCGTGAAGTCAGTGATATGCGCAGCTTTTTTTTTTTTTTTTTGATAGGCAACAAGATTTTAGAAACTCGACAAAGGGTACATCGAGGGGAGACCAAATACGGACCACAGAGGATGAGGAACCGTAGTTGGCCTTCAAAAGAAAAGAAAAGAAAGAGAAAAAAATACATTCAATGGAAATTGAATGAGCCCAGAGATGCGATGGCCCAGAATACACCGCTTTCCATCCATTTGAGAAGGCAATACCAGCACCAAGACTTTAACCCAGGAGTGACTAGAATCGTTTGAGGCTTCCAGCTTCATACCTTTCCTGGCACAGACCATTAGGAACAATCAGCAACATCAGTATAAACTCCAGGTTAGAGGAAGCTTCCAATGCAATGCATCAAACAGCCAAGGCTTCTTCCGTTGAAAAAGATATCCAACACAGCAAGTACGTACAAACCAAACATATTCTTCACATCAATTTCAGTTTATCCCTCAGCTTAGGATCAAAAGAATTAGATGCAGCATCAATATCCCTTTGTTAGTATCAGTAGAAGCCCAACAAATATACTTTCAGCAAAACCGTGAAAACATGCAGCTCATCTTTCAGCTCCACTAAAGACTCTTAGCCCTCCCAGACGTGGGAGTTGAAAAGAGTGAGAATATCAGCTATAACTTGATACATCTTCACGGACACTCCCATTGGTTCACTTAGATTACACAATACTCCCATTGGTTCATGAAAAACCCAGACAGCTCCACATCATATAGAATCCCAGACAGCTCAACATCCCAGACAGCTTAACATCATATAAAAGTAAAGGCAATGCAACCTCAACAAAAGTATTCCTAAGATCTTTCAATTCTGCTCCCGTGGCAGCAGACACATAAATTTCAGCAAATGCAATGGAAAGTAAAATAACAGATCCCAGCCCATTAAGATTGGTTGCAGCTCCAAGATTGTCTCTTAGTCCTCCCCAGAGTTGGGAGTGGAAAAGAGTTAAAGTTTAACTCATAGCCCACCCACCGACTGCATCAAAATAGAAGACTGACCTCGAGATGCATGTGCAGCAAACTAATATCTTGACCAAGCTTTTAGATCACTTAAGCCCTCTTAGCCCTCCACAGATGTAGGAGTTGGCAAGAGGAGACTGCTAATCTAGATTATCAGCACAAAATACAAAAGCTTAACAAGAACACAGACTTCCGAGACATACGACACCAACCTAACCCCAGACACAATAGAAAACAGAAAAAAGAAAACACATGCTGAACACAAACAACCAAGAAAGGGACAAAATAAATACAAAGCCAACCCCACCAAGCACGGAGGACACAAAACCACAAAAACCCCAAAGGGAGCCCTAAGACCTACCCAGCAAAAGAAACACCAAGACAATCACCAAAAGCACCCCAACACCGAACCACAGCAAATCCAAAACCAAAAGACCAAAAAAAACAAGAATATCAGTGAACAAAACCCCATGCACCAGCCCAGCCCCTAACCACCCACCCACCCCAAACCCAAAAAAGGCCAAATAGATCCAAAGGAAACCAAACTATATCTTCAGTTTCCAGTTTCCTGATTCCATCCAAATTCCACTTGAAGTCTTCGACAGAGTACTCATGGAGATTAAACTTGCCTTTTATCCACAGCCCCACTCTGGTTTGAGACATTGACTTCAACTGATATAATACATTCCACACCTCCTGTTTGCTTGTAGCTTCATTTGGTGCATATATATTAACAATGACACACTCCAAACCTACTAAACATCCAGTCAACATAACAAAATTCCTATGGGTTGTGACTTCTCTTGGTTTAAATTTTTCTGGAATCCAAATTGTTAAAACTCCCCCTGACATGCCACTAGCCCCTGACTCTGCATAATCTACTTCTGAGGAACCCCAAATTCTTGAATAATGTACCATTCAAAGCTCTCTACTTTAGTTTCTTGCAAAAATAACACATCAGGGCTTCTTTCTCTGATAATATAGAGACAAACCTTTTTTGAGTGAACTGCCTATGCCCCTTATATTCCATGAGATAATCTTCATTGAAGCCTCTGACTTATTACTCACTTATGAGAATTATTGATCCATCATAAGAGGGGCAAAGGAGTTATTTTTCAGTGATTCCTTCAAAACTTTTGCCTCATTTTCTATCATCTTTTTCATTCTTAATATACCATCATCCCGAAATTTTATACCAAGATTATTACCTACTTTTATAGTATTCTGCAGCTCCTTGTCCACTGAAATATGTTCCTGCTCCTGAGAGGCAATGATGTATCCATCAATTTCATCCCCTTCCGAACTCAAAGCTGCTTCAAGATGTTGGCTTCTGATGCTTTTTCTAACGGCACTTGGGTTTAAATCCACGTGGAGGTTAATGCTCTGTACCTGGGAGGCCCTTACATCAACGTTAGAAATATACCTGGCAAGAATACTGGTGTCTTCGATATCTCTCTCCCTTTCTTGCTCCTGCTCGTTACCTTCATGGGCTTCTGTGTTCTGAACTTGGCTACTATTGTTGATGGATTCGAGACATTCTTCATTCAATGGGCTTTGGGAATCCTGAACAATAGAGTCTAGACCCTGGACTGAGTTACTACTTTCTTCATTAAATCTCTCATCTGAAACAATATTTCGTTGAGCCATATCCCCAACTGTCTCTACTTGTAGTGGTGACTTTTCTACATTTGGTTCCTTCCCCACAACTGATTGGTGGCTGCCATTATCACTATTCTCATCCCTTTCATCTTCCTCAAACTTTTCAGCTTCCTCTACTTTGTCATCCGAATACTCCTTCCTCTGCCTTTCCATGTCATCCGCTAAATTTACCTCCTTATTCCCGCTAAATTTCCTTGTCATCCGCTAAAATATGCGCAGCTTCTGTCCTCTGTTCTTCGAGAAGTCCCCAATAACGAAACCCTCTTTTTGCCTTTTATAATGCTGCTGCCCACCGCTTAAAGGGAAATTATTGTTCTAGTCAAACTCCCCCTGGTCCACTTCCTAATTGAGCCAACTCAATAGCAAATAAAGTGGACAAATTAACACCCCATCACTTGTGGCATGGCCACATCCCGGTGCCATATAATGTGCCGAATAAATGTTAGCCAATCTTCGCGGCAACCTTCCGTAAGACCCTCCAACTTGCATGTTTTTGCACTCATCGGTCTCCAAGGCCTACAAACATCACAAAACGCTAAAATATATCAAGTAATAATGTAAACGGACCGACAAAGCGTAAATTAAGTGGATTAAATGAGTATTTTTCAGCACCTATCAGATGGAGAATATGAAATCCTTTTACTGAGAATCTCTTTTGACTTGGCCGTATTTGGTTGCAAATGTGCCTGTTCTGAGTTTCTGGATTCTTAATTCCAAACATACATAAAACTTGTTTCGTCGACTGGTTTTGAAACCTGTTCTCTCAAATGAATCCTTTTCGTAAGAAAAAAACAGACATGTTTGTCATTCTGGGTTAAGCACATACGTACCCGCCCCCTTCCTTGATGACATATAGGTAACAAGACCAGAGGCATGGTAGGGGCATTTATTGGTTTGATACGACTTATTATGGTGCAAAAACGAATATGCAGATAAGCTACTTCATATTTCAGCCTTGCTCTTTAACAAGAGTCCCATTTAAGGATCTTTAACAAGAGTCCCATTTAAGGATCATTTTGCGGCAAACGTACTTTTTAATTGGGTCAATGACTAATGTACATACGCAAGTGGAGTGGTAGTCCAATGGTTGGCACTATCTACTCCCAGCACTGGACAGGGAGTTCAAACCTCTCTAACTACGAGGACTTTCGCCGAGGAAAAAAAGAAATGTACCTGCATAATATGCAATTCAAATATCTTTTTCACCGATCAAATATCTCGATCAATTTGTTTTCTAGACGAAGCTTTTAAAACCTTTAACAGAGTAAAGCAAACTAATACCGTAGATGACTTTTTTAGATGTGGACAAAGTATTAGAAAACAAGTTTCCCAAGCAGTCATCCAAATGATTTTATATTTTCATAAAACAAAGAAACAACGATCCTAAAAGTCATGCAGGAAAATAAACATGGCTTTCTTCTCTAGCCATCTTTTTCTTAGAGGTTGTCAGCAAAAGAACTCAATATGACTCTAATTGAATGAATAAATTGATTACTCAACCTGACAACGGACCAAATAGATTGTGTATAGATGCTGTTTGGGGCCCACTACGGGCCTCACACAAATAATTTGATCCATTGATAAAGTTTAAAATACCTTTTCGAATAGTCTCGTACATTCAGTCCAATCCCATAATTGTAAGTGTTCGTCCCTTGCTGAAGCATTCTGAAAGCTTTGTTCCAGTATGTTTGGTTGTAAGCCTATTGCCTGAAGATGATGGATGCGTTCTTTGCACTGAACCTGTTACTGAAGGGGCCTAATGGATGCTGTTACAACGCGTCTATGATTGTAGTGATTTTAATGTGCAACTTAGTTGTGATACGGTTACACACTATGAAGGCGTCCAGCCATACTTCGAAAGTAGAAAAAAGTGCAATAGGCCCCATTTATTAGAACATTTTCTTTTCTCTTTTCTTTTCTTAGATACATAGAAAGAGTTATTGCTCATAATATTTATTCTATCAAGCAATAGTATTCAAGCTCACAATCAATACCTGATGAACTCCTCAAAATAAAAAATGGAAGGTATAAATGATTATTCCGATTGATGAGCATCAGCAACATCCGGTCGGATGTACATGTGCTTGATGAATAACCCCTCTTGGGCAAGGACTCTGCATACTTGCACTACCGCATATAACACTTTTTTTTGCATCTGAATTGTTCATTAGGCACTTGTATGTGGTGGTGCAAGTGTGCGCAATCCTGGCCCAAGATGGATTATTCGTCGGGCACGTTGTACATCCCACTGGATGCTACTGATGCTCATGAATCAAAATAATCATATATTCCTTCCATCTTTTATTCTGAGGAGTCCATCAAGTATTGACTATGAGCTTAAATGCTACTGCTCGATAGAATAAACATTACGAGCAATAACTATTGCTATGTATCTCAGAAAAAAGAAGAGAAAAGAAAAAGTTCTAATAAATGGGGCCTATAGGGCTTTTTCTGCTTCCAAGTTATGGCTGGACGCCCTCATGAAACCATATCACAACTAAGTTGCACACTAGAATCAATACAATCATAGATACATTATAACAACACCATTGGCCCGTTCAGAAAAAGGTTCTGCACAAATAATGCATCCATGAGAAGCAAATTAACAGCCGAATTCCCGTGCTTGACACTTCTTGATTGATCATGAAGGAGCCCTACCATTTTAACGTTGTAAAGGAAAAATAATGATCCCATCATCTTCTCGATTAAAACTCCCCCTACACACATGAACCAAAAAATCCATCGAACCACGGCGTCACCCATAATTGGAACTTAAAAGGCTAGGGGAGTAATGTTGTGAAAATTGGACAGGACTAGCCGGTTCGACTGGTTCAACCAAAATTCAGCCCTTACTCCGGTTCAGACTAACCCCAAAACCGTTATGATTCCAAAACCGCCCTCATTAAGGAGAATTGTTTCGAACCCACAGTCGAACCGGCAACTCAATGAAACCTGAAGCGGGTCGCTCGAACCATTGGGAGTATATTATTTGAACTATCGATTGCTTTTAGATAGGTTCAGCTGTAGCATTTATTGCACAGCCAACTGTAAAGTACGCCTACAGAGGATTCTGTAGGCGTTAGAGATTATGCACTGTCAGTTTGGAGTGGGAGAGATTTTACCCTTCTACTCCGAAAAAGGAAAGCGAATTGAAGCTTTTGTGGAAATTCTTCTTTGAACAAAAGAGGAGAAGGTAAGGTAATGGTGTCAACGAGTAAAGAACTTTCAAATGATAATGGCAAAACTATTTTTGTTGGTGCCAAAATTCTAGTGTACAAAATACTTGTACCATGTGCAGAAAACGAATTGAAGCTTTTTTGGAAATTCTTCTCTGATAAAAAGAGGAGGTCAGATTATGGTGTCAACGACTACATTAAGTAACTCTCTTTTTTTTTTTTTCCTAAGTGAATAATTTAAGGAACTATATATGAGAGGAGTAAGATTGCTCTTCTTTATATAGGCATTAGTGTAAGTTGGTTAGTTACAGATTGCGTCTTATGGAGAAATATAAGGATTAAGGAGCTAGACCTAGTCTCAGAAAGGACAGCTAGACCTAGTCTCACTACGTATTTTGAACTAATCCCACATTCTTTGATGTTTACTTGGGGATTATTCTCTTTAGGAGACCACCTATTATCACGTAAGAGAATTTAGTGAACAACAAAAACAAGAATGGCGCAATACAACGGAAAGAGAGGTAGTTTGGGAACCAGAGGGTCGTGAGTCCGAATATGAGCACCATCAAATATTCGAACGAAGTTGAATATTATTATTCTAGTTTGGTTGCTGTTAGTGATGAAACCAATTTCGTCACCAAAAGTGTTACATTAGGTGACAAATTTTTTCCGTCACCAAAGACGACTTACCATACAATTTTTAGCAATAAACTATAGGTGATGAAACGTGGTGACGAAATCTGACTCTTTATCGATGTTATTGTTTTGTCACGAAAGTCATTTTTCTTGTAGTAAGATTTTATGTGGTTCCAAATTAAGCAAATCACTTAATCATACTCCATGGGGTACCCATAGCTATTCTTTTCTAGCTACAAAGAAAGCCGATGCATACAAGCCCGCAAAAACGTGTAACTCCACAACGCGGTCCATATGACCCTGTTCGGACGCAAAACGCCTACGTTCGGATGGTCCACGATCAGACTTCACACTCAAAATACAAACACTGTTGAGGTGAGATGGTAAAGCTCAAGTAAAATCAGTGATATACATCCTTCGTCATTAACTTTATAGAATAATAATGTACGTACTAAATTAGCATTGAGTTGCCATACATATTTTTTGCCTTCACAACGTTATAATGGTAGGGGCTCCTTGTGGTCCTTCATATCGTTGCTATATACTTCATGATCAAACAAGAAGTGTCTACACGGGAATTCAGGTATTTGCTTCTCATGGATGCATTTTTTTTGCTAAACCTATTTCTGAAGGGGCCTAATGGATGTTGTTACAATGCTTCTATGATTGTACTAATTTCAGGTGTGCAACTTAGTTGTGCACTATGAGGGTGTCTAGCCATAATTTGGAAGCAGAAAAAGTGCTATAGGCCCCATTTATTAGAACTTTTTCTTTTCTCTTCTATTTTCTTAGATATATAGCAATAGTTACTGCTCATAATGTTAATTCTATCAAGTAGTAGCATTTAAGCTCACAGTCAATTCTTGATGGACTCCTCACAATAAAAAATGGAAGGTATATAGGATTATTCCAATTCATCACCATCAGAAGGCATCCCGTGGGATGTACAGGTGCCTGACGAATAACCCATCTTGGGTAAGGGCCTGCACCTTGCACCACCGCATACAGCATTTTTTGTGCTTCTGAATTATTTGTCAGGCACTTGTATGCGGTGGGGCAAGTGTGCAGAGTCCTTGTCCAAGATGGGCTATTCGTGAGGCACCTGCACATCCCACCGGATGCTGCTGATGCTCATGAATCGGAATAATCATATATACCTTCCATTTTTTATTTTGAGGAGTCCATCAAATATTGACTGTCAGCTTATATGCTCTTGCTCGATGGAATTAACATTACGAGCAGTATCTATTGCTATATGTATCTACGAAAAGAGAAGAGAAAAAAAAAGTTCTTATAAATGGGGCCTATAACACTTGTTCTGCTTCCGAAATATGGCTGGACGCCCTCATAGCTTGAAACCATATCACAACTAAGTTGCACACCAGACTCAGTACAATCATAGAAGCATTATAACATCACCATTAGGCACCATCAGAAATAGGTTCAGCATAACGCATCGATAATGTGCAAAAGGACAAAACCACATGGAGGTAATCCGTATTTTGCCCTAAAATAAAACCATGCACATAAGAATCAACGTATCATCTTGATATAATTTTTGCAAATTCAAGGATAAAACATACTCATGTGACAAATGTCTACGTATGTAACAACAACAACAACAAAAATCATTAACCGGAATGCAAATTGATGAGCACTAAATTATGAATGAATAATTTTTCATGCAAGAAAGCAAGGGGTAAAACCTCGATACGATATAAGAAAACTCAAATACGAAAATGAAACAAATTCTTTTCGAAACTGATGTTATAGGGCGAATTCTTTCACGCTTTTAGACGAAATTTTAATTCACCTTGTGAGAATAGTTAATCTATGTGAAGCTATTCAGTCTCTTATACAAACATGTTTTCCTGCAGAACTTAACTTTTCTCACATCTGATTATGCCGTTAAAAAACGTCGTGCCTTTAAATAAGCATTTGTTACGAAATTTGAAGGGATCACGTAATACCCAGTAACTGAAAGAAAACTTAGATGTGAAGTTCAACAAATTAAACAGGATACACCTAATTAAATCCAATAAAGAAATAAGTGAAAAAGGAAAATGCATTTTTGAAACCCATGAAAAAAGAATAAGAAGGGGAAATACCTTGTAGAAGACAAACTTTTCTTCCCCATGCTGTTTGTTCTTCGGTAATTTGAAGGATTACACAACTATTCTGTATCTTTGGCCGTATCCACTGACTACGCCATTAACTCACAAAGAGGATGAAAGAGTTAGATTACAGTGAGATCAATCTCTCTCTAAATATAAATAAATAAATAAATATATATATATATATATATATAGACACAATTTACATTATTGTACTGTTCCTGGTGTGCAACTTAGTTTTGTTATGGATTAACGCTATGAGAGCGTCCAACCATAATTCTGAAGCAGAAAAAGTACTATAGGCCCCATTTATTATAACCTTTTCTTTTATCTTTTCTTTTCTTCGATACATAGCAATAGTTATTGTTCATAATCTTATATTCTATCGAGCAGTAGCATTTAAGCTCACAGTCAATACTTGATGGACTCCTCATTATTGTACTGTTCCCACCGGATGTTGTTGATGCTCATGAATCGGTGTAATCATATATACCTTCCATTTTTTATTATGAGAAGTCCATCAAGTATTGACTGTGAGCTTAAATGCTACTGGTCGATAGAATTAACATTATGAGCAGTAACTATTGCTAATTATCTAAGAAAAGATAAGAGAAAAGAAAAAATTCTAATAAATGGGGCCTATAGCACTTTTTCTGCTTCCGAATTATGGTTAGACCCCCTCATAGCGTGAAACCATATCACAACTAAGTTGCACACCAGAATCAGTACAATCATAGAAGCATTATAACAACATCCTTTAGGCCCCTTCAGAAATAGGTTCAGCAAAAAAAACACGTACATGAGAAGCAAACAGTCGAATTCTTGTAAGGACACTTGTTTGATCATGAAGTAGATAGCAACCATATGGAGGACCACAAGGAGCCCTACCATTATAACATTCTAAAGGCAAAAAAATTGATCCCATTATCTTCTCCATTAAAACCCCCTGTAAACGCACGAACCAAAAACTATCGAACCACTGCATCACTCATAATTGGAACTTACAAGGCCAGGTTTGGTTTGGTTTGGTTTGGTACATATTAGATACAAGAGCACTGCAAAATAGAAAGGGAGAGGAGATACAAATTAACATATCACTTTGGGAAATAAATAGAAATAGGGAGAAGTCTTTAGTGTAATGAAGAGAAACACGAAATTTCGATATTCGGAAGAAGAGAGAGAATAGTGAGTAAATGCAAGAGAAGTAGCTCATACTTGAATACAAATTCGGCAATAGGTTATGTTCCATTCTGCAAGGAATCATCCATTTACAATAGAGAGGAATGATCATACCTGATTGGGTGGTTGTAAACAAAGAAGGGGAAAGTGGCAGGATTCGGCAGTTCTTTCTTTTTTAACTCAGGTAACCGGGCCAATTTATGCACACCACGACAAATGTTGGGGTATCAATCACTCTGGAATATCAATTAAAACCAGAGCAAAACTCTATATGCACTGTAAGTTTAGAGGGGGAGTGATTTTACCCTTCTACTCCGTAAAGCTTTTGTGGAAATTCCTCTCTGATCAATATAGGAGAAGGTTAGGTTATGGTGTCAACGACTAAATGAAGGATTTTTTTTGCTAAGTGACTAATTTAAGGAACTTAATATGAGAGGATCAGTCAGATTGCTCTTATTTATATAAGCATTAAAAAAGTGTAAGTTGGTTACAGATTGCATCATACGGAGAAATATAAGGAGCTAGACCTAGTCTGTACCATTTCAATTTTATCGGATGTTTCCGAAATGACAGTTAGACCTAGTCTCGATCTGTATCATTCCAATTTTATCGGTTGATCCCGAAAGGACAGCTAGACCAAGTCTCACTAGGTATTTTGAACTAATCCCACATTCTCTGATGTTTAGTTGGGGATTACTATCTCTAGGAGACCTCCTATTATCACGTGAGAGAAAATTTGGTGGTAAACTGTTGCATGCGGAATGAGTTGGGTTAGATAACATCTTGAAGCAGCCATTTACAGCATTCTAGACGTTTCAATGTTGAGAAATTGGAGAAACCAACTAACACGTAATGCAAAGAATAATCAAGAACATCAAAAACAAGATCAATGGCGGAATACAACGGAAAGAGTGGTATAGTTTGGGAATCAAAGGTCGTGAGTCCGAATACGAGCAGCGATTCCAGCAAAGTAGAATTTTAATTTTCTAGTTTGTTTGCTTTTTGTGACGAAAACAATCATCACCGAAGTTTTACATTAGGGGACAAAATTTTTCATCACCAAAAACTACCAAGAACTTTTTAGCGACAATCTATAGGTGACAAAACGAGGTGACGAAATCTGACTCTTTAGTGACATTATTGTTTCGTCACCAAAAGTTATTTTTCTTGTAGTGAATTTTATGTGGTTCCCAATTAATTAAGCAAATTACTTAATCGTACTCTATGGGGTGTTACATTTGTTTCACTGTAGGGTGAGGAGAAATTAGGTTACTATCAATGGCGGAACCAGGATTTAGTCGTGGGGGTGGCACCATTTAATGAAATTCTAGTTACATGTGCAGAAAAATATGAAGACAAAAATTTAAGTGTAATGCATATCGGAGTAATTATGTTTTGTCGTGGACTTTTTTTTTTGAAAAATAAATAAATGGTTGCTTAACCTTTCTTATGGTATGAAAGTACAAAACATTATGATATTAATTTTTCTTAATTCAAACAAGTCATTCTTTAAATTGCAATGTTTACAATATTTAATTATAACAAGTATTGCACCCCGTAAATACCTAATTGATCGAACCACGTTAGTTTATAAAAAGAAAAGTGTTGGAATGGAGCACGTGAAAATTTAATCTCCAAATGGGTCATATTGCTTTTTAATTAATGGGAAAAATAAAAATTTTGTGGGGGCTGGAGAAAAGAGAGCAACAGATGGTGCCAAGGGGAATTCAACCCCATACCAAAGCATGAGGTTGTGTACATCTCTTCACTTATTTTATATTTAACATTTCTATGTTTAATTTTAATTTTGTTTTGTTGTTTTTGAAATTGGGGGTGGCACCTGCCACTTCCCTCCTAACTGCCCCCGCCACTGGTTACTATAGAATGCCCTAACTATTCTTTTCTAGCTACAAAGAAAGCCGATGTATATAAGCCCGCAAAAGCGCGTAACTCCACATCGCAGTCCCAATGACCCTGTTCGGACGCAAAACAAGCTCTCGGGTAGTGTCTCCAACTACTTCTGTCCGGACGCTAAACACCACTGTCTCGACGATCAGACTTCACACTCAACATACAAACACTGTTTTTCAACACTAGCTATATTAAGGTGTCTATCAAAATACTTGTCTTTATAAGACTGTTCAAATATTTATATTGTTTTTTTATAAGCAACAAGATTTTATTAGAGACTTGACAAATGGTACATTGAGGAGGCCGAAACTCAAGCTACAAGAAGAACCTTGAAGCAAAAGAGAAGGCCGAAAGAAAAGAAAAAAGGAAAAGGAAACCATCCAAAGAAAATTTGGATGAAGCCACAAACGGAAAAGTGCCATCACCCTAACACACTCATCTGATTCTTTAGTCCATAACAAGTAGTATCCATGGCCTAGCACAAAACCATCAGCTTCATAGTTTCAGGGAAGCATTACCATCATCAAGGAAACAGATGGAACATCAACCATATCCAGCTTTAGAATTGAACTTCAGCAGCATGTTCAGCATGTTCAAATATTTATATTGTTACTAGTACATTCTTGAGCTTTTGCGAAATTTTACTTTTTCTCAATATTGGACTTGACTTTGCCTTCACAAGCATTATTGACCAGAATAAAACTTCTCTATCTTATTTCATATTTTCAAATGACTACACATCATTTTATTAATGATCGGCAAGGCCATTTCAACATTACTGCAAATTGTTACGAAGTGAGAGGATTTTCTTGCCAACGTATCAATATAGTCATACACCATGAACAATTTTTTTTTTTTTTTGGTTGCCAAAAGCGGTTTATTTCGTTTATGACAACATGACAACGAGAAACATAAATACATCAACATCCCCATGGAAGCAGAAACGTACAGTTGATTTTGATAGATAAAGCTCAACATAATGCACAAGTGCTAAATATGATAATCTTTTTCTCCTAAACAACTACAAGATATTGCTGATAAAAAAAAAATATGTACAATAAATCAAGAAGCTTGAAAAGAACAAAATAAAATAACAGAATATTAAAAGAGATAAACATACACATCTGTTCATGATCATTCATCTCCAATTCGCTTGTGCACATATAACTAAAAGGACATTCATTTACCACTAAGGATCTACTTGTCTGGAAATGAAGGCTATAGAGTATAGGCCAGCATGCTAAGAAATGAAAAACTATCCAATATATAGGAGATAACAAGGGATACTCCAGTGAGTGGGTTGAATATCCAACTAAGCAGATTTTATGATCAATTGAGCATCCCCACAGAAATAGCAGATTCCCAATGTTGTTCTTTTGAAGTCCAAAGACCAAAAGAAGTGAAAAAGAAAGCATCAAAGTATACCTTGTAGAGATAACTACAAGGGCATTCATCCTAGAGCCCCGATAAACCACTAAAGTACACAGCGAGCACACCACTGACAATTACAGAACCTTGGCCAAACCTCTAAAAGAACATAAGTTCTACAAAGCTGTTTGAACACCTACTGCCACCTCATTCCAGCAGAAACTAATTGAGTTTAATTTGCTATTGAACTCCCATTTCGACAAAGGCTTGTGATCCAAGTTTAGATAAGATGCCAGCACATCTTTTGCTTGTCTTAGTATGCGAGTGATGGAGCTTTTGGTCGCGTAAGTTCATAGTCTTCTTTCACAGCACTATGCATGTGAGTGGCGTTGTCCGTCCTTGGTGATTAACTTCACTGTATCTGAGTCTATCTCCACTTCTAGTCGCCTTTGAATCCTTGTTTTTCCTAGTAGCTTTAGGTCTTGAAGAATGCTTCTAAGTTCAGCCTTTTTCACTTGTTACTTCCTCTTGCTTCCCTTTATAGCCTGTAATCGCCTCCCTCCACCATCCCTTATGCCAGCAGCACCAAGACTTGCATGAGCACTTCCATAAGAGTTGTAGGTTTCAATTTTCCAACAGATGCAGAATCTGGTTGGGTAAGAATGGGTAGTCTCACACTGTTATATGCCAAAGTGTCACCAAGCATCTAAGTTGCATCCGCGGCATAAGTAGCAACCATATATGATCATTCAATTGTCAGCAAGTGGCATGGTCATCAAGAATATTGCAAAGAGTCGACTTTATCGACGTAAACATATCTGTGACAACATACACACTCTTCTTTTTCCAAGAAGCTAGTCCCTTCTTAACTTCATCGATAGTTGAAACTCTAGCCCTATACCTCTACAATGAAACAATTGTCTATTCTAAAAATCATGAATGGTTTGAGCCTATCTAATGTCTACATTGAGCACATAGACTCTGTTCAGGCCATGGATTTTGGGATGTAGTTATTAGTCTAAGAAGCTTAGCAAGGAGCCAAAGAACACTTTTTGCTGCCTTCCTTTCCGTCCATAAAAGCCCCACATATTCATGATCAAAACAAGTCTTGACTTCCTTTTGCTCTTCCAAAATTCTCCATAAGTGACATTAAAAAGAGGATATTGCTAGCATGATGATCATCTCATTACACAGAAGTAGGATTTACAACAAGATATCAATTTCTCCCCAAACTTAGTATCTAGCTAGTACGAGGTATGTGTTCAGGCTACACAAGTAGCTAGTCTTGGATAGTTGGACTATATGAGGCGGAGCCAGAAATTCTTGGCAATGGGGTCAATTTCCTATAGCACAAAAAAATTTTGTTTCATACTACTTGATAGTAAAAAAAAAACGTTGAAATGGTAAACAAAAAGGAGTTAAGTAGATATTTTTGGGGTTTTTTTGGGGGGAGAAGTGAGGATATTTTACTTTGCCCCCTTTTTTTCCTCAAGTTCCAAACTTTTAAACGGACTGGGGCAAATTGTAATGTAAAAGTGGGGTCAAGTAAGCAATTTTGAGGTGAAAACTATAACTATCTCCATTGTAATTTGGAAGGCAGTGGGGTCGGATGCCACCACTTGTCTCAAGGTGGCTCCGCCCCTGATATGACCTCCATTCCTATGTTGAGGTACTCCATCTAGAGAAGAAACTGCAGTCTCTAGAATACAACAAAAGCAACTGTTAATTGTTACATTTTTTTTTGATAGGCAACATGATTTTATTGAACTCGACAAAGGGTATATCGAGGTGGTCCACTCTAGATACAAGGAAAACTTGAATCATAGAGAGGGCCAAAGAAAAGGAAAACAAAGAAAAGTTACATTCAAAATAAATTGAATGAGATCACAGTGCAAAGTGGAACCATTCAATCAGCTAGACAAAACTCCCACGAACCGTAAGGTAACACTATCCTGCTCCGAATCATGAGCTTCAGAAAGTCAAGAACACTTCAGAGCAGCCGCATGTATAGCAGGAAATGTAAGCATCAGCACTGCAGAGACTTAACAGCAACAACCATAGCAGAAACAGTCATAGTGTAGCAGCAACACCCATAGCAGAAATATAAGCACCCAGAAGCGATACCTTACATCCAGTAGCAATTAATCTTCACATTTAGCAATAACAGGACAGACATGCCCAGGACAGAGCAGCATTAGGACCAGCAAATCAATCAGAAACAGTAAAACATCAGAGACAATATCGGATGATCCTCTTAATCCTCCTACAGATTTTGGGGTTGAAAGGAGGGTATGTAACAACAGCACATGTCCTGGAAATATTCATAGGTTCCAGAATAGAGCAAGACAACTTCCATTTATCATATCAGTATATAAGAGGAGTATTTTCAGCATCTCTTAGCCCTCCTAGAGTTAGGAGTTGAAAGAGCAAACCAAAAGTGGTAGCACCAGTTAATTCTCTTAGCCATCCAATACTTTGAATTTGGAAGAGAATAAAGAGCATCATCCAGCAGATCTTTGGAAAAAAATATCGCGAAAAAGCCTTTCAAATCGACAACTTTAATTTGCTCCATATTTGAGGGTACGATTGAATAAGCCTTTCAAGAGCTATTAAAAAAAATTAGTTCCTTAAGAGCTATTAAAAAAAGAAGCAGCAGCAATTTCCCGACAAAACCTATCAAGTCAGTATGTCACTTTGGTGAAGTTTTGACAGTAGTTCTAATGTTCTATGGCCGTTTTTCCCAGTTTACATGTATGGCAGCCCCTTCAGTTTTGACAGTAGTTCTAATGTTCTATGGCCGTTTAATCAGCATATGTTCACAAGTAAATAAATGAATACTTTCTTTCATCAGGGTATGGATTAATCAGAAATGCTAAGAGTACGGATGAAAGAGTGTACATACGGTGTACATCGCCGTGTGGGGTCCACTACGGGTTCCACACAAATGATCCGGTCCGTTGATAAGTTTTAAAATATTTTTTTGAGTGCTCTTGCAAAAAATCAGCTCAATTGAATATGTGTAAGTACTTGATCCAATCTTCTAACTTTTCATTGTCTAACTTCAGAATGAAAAGTTAGAAGATCGGATCAAGTACTTACACATATTTAATTGAGCTGATTTTTTACAAGGCCACTAGAAAAAATATTTTAAAATTTACCAACGGACCGGATCATTCATGTGAGACCCGTACCCTTTCGTTTGTGCCCAATAGCTAGCAGATTAATAATTGATGGTATAGTTCATATGCAAACCAAAGATAAATAAGGATATGAGTTTTAGAGCACGCATTCTACTATGATATCAGAGAGTCAAAGAGGCACTAAAGTAAGCATTCCACTATATGGAATTAAGCTTTGAATTTTAAGTGTTATTGAAGTCTTAGTACATTGTGCGTGCTACAAAAAGATTGAATCAAACATGACCAACCTGATTAATTGGCAACGCGGTGCCTTGTACTCGCACTGTTTTACTTTTAATGCACCGGCCAATGGATCGTTCAAGAAATAGATAGTTACCAACGTTGGCCCACATAGAGCCACCCTCATTCGTACACACGTCATAACTTCAAAAAATTATGCATTCACACAGACAGAAATAGTCAAATTAAGGGACGATAATGATCTCGAGGATGGAGCCTATCTCTCTCTGGCTTTTTGATGTCGAGTTTAGGCAGATTTGAGGTTTTCTGCTGATTAGGATGAGGTAGCGATGTAGTTTTTGTGGTGACAGTAGGAGGTTTTTGCTGCTGTGGGAGTTGGATGGAGGTTTTTCTTTTGCTGTTTTTGTGGCTTTTTGGTGTCTAGTTGGCATTGCCTTCTGTTAGGCCTTAGGTGGCTTTTGCCGGTGTGCCCTCGGTCTTTTTAATCTTTGTAATCCTTATAAAGATTAATAAATTCTTTTTGCTTAGCAAAAGAAAAAAGAAATAGTCAAATTAAAGGGAAAAATATATTTTCTTGTTTCAAAAATGTCTTCTCTTGTTTCATAGAAAGGGGATACTTTTTCCCCTTTTTTCTCCTTGAAAGAAAACGGTGGTGGCACTTATTCAGTATCCGAGCGACTCCTAGGCTCTATAGATTCCTTTTGCAATCAAGCACCACAAACCATATGAATTCCATCATAAGATCCACTACCGTATATGGCGACAAGCAGTGGCGGAGCCAGGATTTTCAATAAGTGGGGTCGAAAATTTGAACTATGTATGATTCACTTTTTCTAGTTGCTAATTGAAAGAAGTTAATCAAAAAGTAGTAGATATATATTAATAACAAAATGTTGCTTCAATTCACAATTGACCTCGACGACTTTTCATACTTTGGAAACGATGGATGATAGCTTCATTTGTAATGATTTCAAAAATATCTTTCTCTATATACACAATCAAATTATCAAGAGAAATACCTGTAGGCGATCAAGAATCTCTAGAAAGGTAGAAGCGAAGGAAACCTAGTTTTTTCTGAAGAACAAATGAAACCGACGTTTGGGGATTTTGTGGATGGTGATTCTATTTTGACCCCTCTTTTCCCAAGTACAAAACCCTTATGTGGGTTGGGGCAAAAATAAATTTTAAAGTGGGGTCGAATGAGTTCAAATGGGGTGAAAATTATACCTATCTCTAAGAAATTTTTGGAGGCAGTAAGGTCAACTACCTCCACCCCTGGCGACCAGAATAATATGAAACATAAATTTCGGTTTGCGTATAACTGTATAAACTTAAACCATTTCCCTTATTGAATTCACACCAGAACTTGAGCCAAATAATTAGTCACAAAGTCATATCACTACAAGAAATATTGCTTTTTCCGGCAATTCATAAATGCCGTTAAAAGTTAAAAAATGCCGGAAAAGAGTATTACCGGCATTTGTTAGGTATTACCGGCATTTATTACAAATGCCGTCTAGGAATGTGTCGATAAAGGTACAAATGCCGGGAAAGGTCTCCATAAATGCCGGGAATAGTTGGACTCATTTGCGGCATTTGTACAAATGCCGGGAAAAATTGTACCATATAAGACCCAAAAAAATTGCCACGTTTAAGCCACGTGGCGCCCACGTGTCCGCCACATGGCCCTTGCGTGGCGCCCACGTGTCGTGCAAATTTTGTGGAGAAATTGTTTGCCCCAAGTTTCGAACTCGTGACCTTTGCCTCGCGCGCGCGTGAGGCTACCAACTGGGCTAGCCACCATATTGGGTCAACTTGCACATTGAAAAATATTTATATTAAACGGAGGTTTTTTCCGGCATTTTTTTAACAAATGCCGGTAATAGTTTGGCGGTATTATTTTGGCGGAAAACTCGACTTTTGCCGGCATTTTTTTAAACAAATGCCGGTAATAATTATTTTTTCCGGCATTTTCTTGAAATGCCGGGAATAGTGGCTTTTCCGGCATTAATAAAAATGCCGGGAATGACCATTTTTCTTGTAGTGATGTTTGAGGAAAAATGTAGTGATATGTATACGTATAGTTTGAAGAGTATGAACAGAAATGCTCCTAAACATGGAGATGGTTTGAAATTGAGTTTCGCCAAATCAAGAGAGGAAATGTTATTCTTTTCTCTTCTTTTAATCTGTGGACTGTTGGAAGAAACAATTCATCAAACATAGTAATATGTTTGTTAATTTATTCATCAAATATGGTTTGAAATTGAGCACGAGGAATTTTATAGTTTGTTCGTTTTGGGTCTCAAAATCTTTGTACACAGTCCCAATAAATTTTCTCTATCTCTCTCCACTCATTACTCTAAAATCTTCCACAAAATACAAACTGAACAGGGTATAATAATATGTTTGTTTATTTACCTTTCCGACAAAGTCAACCACCAACTTGGAGTTGAATTTTTTTTGTTAAAATAAATTGTAAACTGCACCGACATATTGCAAAATTGGACTGATAAGAAAACATGATTCAAAATTAGGAACAACAAATTAGTCACAGATACAACCACTCAATATAAATGCATGTTTTACCAAACCTATGAACAACCAGAAAAATGAAAGTGGTCATCAATGAATGGAAGAATCTTAATACAAATTCTCTTTGCCTAGATGGATCAAGAACCCAACTCAAATAGGGCAGTGAAGCTTGGGCAAGATATCACTCGGTAGCCATTGAGACATGTTATTGTAAGCTTCTTGCATCAAATGAACTCCGTCAGATCAAAGTTGTAATCACCACCAGTCCCCTAAAGTCACTCGGCCCTTTATTATACCACACCACTCATATCTTTCAATGTAAAATAAAAACCATGCACATAAGAATCAATGAATCATCTTGATAAAAATTTTGCAAATCAAGGATAAAACATACTCACGTGACATATGATGAAAGACATTGGCTACGTATGTAACCAAAAAAAATATCATTAATCGGAATTCAAATTGATGAGCACTAAAGTATGAATGAATAATTTTGCATGCTTGAAAGCAAGGGGAAAAACCGAAATTTACAATACCGAATTGTTAATTTACATAACCTATTGCAGAATTTGTATTCAAGTACGGGCTACTTTTTTCTCTTGCTTTTACTACTATTCACTCTCTTCTTCAGAATACCAAAATTTCATGTTCCTATTCAGTACACTAACCACTTCTCTGTATTTCTGTTTATTTCCCAAAGTGACATGTTTGTATCTCCTCTTCCTTTTCTATTTTTCAGTGCTCTTGTATTTTATATCTACAAAACCAAACCTAGCCTTTTAAGTTCCAATTATGAGTGACGCGGTGGCTCGATGGTTTTTGGTTCATGTGTTTATAGGGGTTTTAATGAAGAAGATGAAGGGATCAATTTTTCCCTTTACAACGTTATAATGGTAGGGTTCTTTGTGGTTCTTCATATTGTTGCTTTCTACTTCATGTTTAAACAAGAAGTGTCCATACAAGAATTCGACTGTTTGCTTCTCATAGATGCGTTTTTTGTGCTGAACATATATTTGAAGGGGCCTAATGGATGCTGTTATAACATTTACATTATTGTACTGTTCCTGGTGTGCAACTTAGTTTTGTTATGGATTAACGCTATGAGAGCGTCCAACCATAATTCTGAAGCAGAAAAAGTACTATAGGCCCCATTTATTATAACCTTTTCTTTTATCTTTTCTTTTCTTCGATACATAGCAATAGTTATTGTTCATAATCTTATATTCTATCGAGCAGTAGCATTTAAGCTCACAGTCAATACTTGATGGACTCCTCATTATTGTACTGTTCCCACCGGATGTTGTTGATGCTCATGAATCGGTGTAATCATATATACCTTCCATTTTTTATTATGAGAAGTCCATCAAGTATTGACTGTGAGCTTAAATGCTACTGGTCGATAGAATTAACATTATGAGCAGTAACTATTGCTAATTATCTAAGAAAAGATAAGAGAAAAGAAAAAATTCTAATAAATGGGGCCTATAGCACTTTTTCTGCTTCCGAATTATGGTTAGACCCCCTCATAGCGTGAAACCATATCACAACTAAGTTGCACACCAGAATCAGTACAATCATAGAAGCATTATAACAACATCCTTTAGGCCCCTTCAGAAATAGGTTCAGCAAAAAAAACACGTACATGAGAAGCAAACAGTCGAATTCTTGTAAGGACACTTTTTGTTTGATCATGAAGTAGATAGCAACCATATGGAGGACCACAAGGAGCCCTACCATTATAACATTCTAAAGGCAAAAAAATTGATCCCATTATCTTCTCCATTAAAACCCCCTGTAAACGCACGAACCAAAAACTATCGAACCACTGCATCACTCATAATTGGAACTTACAAGGCCAGGTTTGGTTTGGTTTGGTTTGGTACATATTAGATACAAGAGCACTGCAAAATAGAAAGGGAGAGGAGATACAAATTAACATATCACTTTGGGAAATAAATAGAAATAGGGAGAAGTCTTTAGTGTAATGAAGAGAAACACGAAATTTCGATATTCGGAAGAAGAGAGAGAATAGTGAGTAAATGCAAGAGAAGTAGCTCATACTTGAATACAAATTCGGCAATAGGTTATGTTCCATTCTGCAAGGAATCATCCATTTACAATAGAGAGGAATGATCATACCTGATTGGGTGGTTGTAAACAAAGAAGGGGAAAGTGGCAGGATTCGGCAGTTCTTTCTTTTTTAACTCAGGTAACCGGGCCAATTTATGCACACCACGACAAATGTTGGGGTATCAATCACTCTGGAATATCAATTAAAACCAGAGCAAAACTCTATATGCACTGTAAGTTTAGAGGGGGAGTGATTTTACCCTTCTACTCCGTAAAGCTTTTGTGGAAATTCCTCTCTGATCAATATAGGAGAAGGTTAGGTTATGGTGTCAACGACTAAATGAACTTTTTTTTTTTTTTTTCTAAGTGACTAATTTAAGGAACTATGTACGAGAGGAGTAAGATTGCTCTTCTTTATATATTCATTAGTGTAAGTTAGTTACAGATTGCATCTTACGGAGAGATATAAGGAGCTAGACCAAGTCTCTACATCATTTCAATTTTATCGGATGTTTCCGAAATGACAGTTAGACCTAGTCTCGATCTGCATCATTCTAATTTTATCTGATGTTCCCGACAAGACAGCTAGACCTAGTCTCACTAGGTATTTTGAACTAATCCCACATTCTCTAATGTTTACTTGGGGATTACTCTCTTTAGAAGACCACCTATTATCACGTAACTAAGAGAATTTGGTGTTAACCTGTTGCATGCGGAGTGAGTTGGGTTAAATAACGTCTTGAAGTAGCCATTTACAGAATTCTAGACGTTTACAATGTTGAGAAATTGGCCACACCAACTAACACATAATGCAAAGAATAATCAAGAACAGCAAAAACAAGAATGGTGCAATGCGCGCAACGGAAAGAGTGGTAGTTTGGGAACCAAAGGTTGTGAGTCCGAATATGAGTAGCAGCAATTCTGGCGAAGTTGAATATTATTTTGTTGCTTTTAGCGATGAAAACAATTTCGTCACCAAAGTGATACATTAGGCAATAAAAATTTTCATCACCAATTCAATTTTTAGCAACAATCTATAGGTGACAAAATGTGAAATTTGACTCTTTAGCGGTGATATTATTGTGTCACCAAAAGTTATTTTTCTTGTAGTGAGATTTTATGTAGTTTTGGAATAAGCAAATCACTTAATCGTACTTCATGGGGTGTTGTATTTTTTTCACTATAGTGAGAGGAGAATTAAATTAGGTTACTATAGAATGCCCTAGCTATTCTTTTCTAGCTACAAAGAAAGCCTATGTATAAAATCCCACAAAAACGTGTAACTCCACGTCGCGGTCCATCCTAACGCACCATGATCATGTTCGGACGCAAAACATGCTCTCAGGTATTGTGTCCAATTACTCCCATCCGGACGCTAAACACCTCCGTTCGGATGCTCGACGATCAGACTTCGCATACGAACATTGTTTTTCTACACTAGCTATATGTTAAGGTGTTAAGCGTCTATCAACAAATGGTGGTTGTTTGTTAAGCGTCTATCAACAAATGGTGTTAAGCGTCTGTGTGTGGTGGTTGTTTGTTGCCAAGGGGTGGTGGACGGCGGGTGGGAGACGAATGGACGAAGATGACTTCAATTGTTTAGGGTTAAGTTTTGAGTTTTGTTGAGGTGGGCATGGTCCACTTTATTTGGGCCTTGCTTTTAGGTGTTTGGGCCTTGCCCAGTTGTTTCAAGCTTGGCCCCTCAGTGTTTTGGGCTTGGCTTTTCTTTTCTGTTCTTTTCTGTGTCAGATGATGACGTACACTTTCCTAATTTTTTTTTGGAACAGCAAAAAGAATTTTATTAATTTTTTAAAATAAATTACAAATATTAAAAGGACCCTAAGCATGAGGCACGATGAATTTTATAGTTTATTCGCTTTGGGTCTCAAAACCCTTGTGCACAGTCTCAATGTAAACTAGCTAGCTAGCTACACCAACATATTCGAAATTACCCTTTGTCGAGTTTTAATAAATTTTGTTGCCTATCAAAAAAAAAAAACATATTGCGAAATTGGGCTGATAAAAAAAACATGATTCTAAATTAGAAATAACAAATTAGTCATAGATACAACCAATCATAAATGTTTTACCAAACCTATGAACAACCAGAAAAAATGAATGTGATCACCAATGAATAAAAGAATCTTAATACAAATTCTCTTTGTCTAGATGAATCAAGAACCAACTCAAATAGGGCAGTGAAGCTTGGGCACGATATCACTAAGTAGCCATTCAGACATGATTTTGTAAGCTTCTTGCGTCAAATGAACTCCATCCCAACTAATGTGTTCATTTGGGTTTCGACAGACCGGAACACCAGGGGCTCCACACATCTCCGTCAGGTTAAAGTTGTAATCACCACCAGTCCCACAGCATGCCTTTTGCGAAGACGCGCCATCAAATCCTGAACACATGGTAAAAAGAACGATGTTTATCGTGATCACCAAGTCTGTGTTGTTCTTGTTGCGAAGAATAGATTGACTCACCAAGAGATTCAGCATTGCGAAAAAGGCGCTGGAAAGCACGGTAGTAGTCGCCGTACACAATTACTGTATTTGGGTAATCTTTCTTTAGCTCTCTAATGGCCTCTTTCAGCTGATGGTTGTGATAGGTTGCGAGATCGTTGAGTTTCGTCAAGCAGTTATCTTCATCATAGGCTGCGGATGCGTTGGATTGGAAAGCTGTAAGATAGAGTGGTAAGCAACCTATTGGAATATTTCCAGGCACTACCACTCTTACGGCTCCGTACAACGAATTTTAGCTTAGATATATATTGATCAGTTTAGAAGAAGTCGATTTTGTTGGGGAAACTTACTCTTAACGGCATTGCTTATGGCTCGGACAACATCTGCCACAATGTTTTTTACCTCGTCCTTGGTCTTTCCTTCCAAGACCAAGTGACGTATGATGAAAGACATTGGCTACGTATGTAACATAAAAAATAAAAAAAAATCGTTAACCGAAATGCAAATTGATGAGCACTAAATTATGAATGAATAATTTTTCATGCAAGAAAGCAAGGGCTAAAACCGAAATTTACAATACCAAATTGTAAATTAAAATTACCTATTTCAGAATTTGTATTCAAGTATGAGCTACTTCTTTTCTTGCTTTTACTCACTATTCTCTCTCTTCTTCCGAATACCGAAACTTCGAGTACCTCTTCAATACCTCTGTTTATTTCCCAAAGTGCTATGTTTGTATCTCCTCTTCCTTTTCTATTTTTTAGTGTTCTTGTATTTATTATGTACAAAACCAAACCTAGCCTTTTAAGTTCCAATTATGAGTGACGCAATGGTTCGATGGTTTTTGGTTCGTGTGTTTACAAGGGGTTTAAGGGAGAAGATAAAAGGATCAAATTTTTGCCTTTACGATGTTATAATAGCAATGATATGGAGGACCACAAGTAGCCCTACCATTATAACGTTGTAATGGCAAAAAACTAATCATTTCATCTTCTCCTTTAAAACCCCTGTAAACACACGAACCAAAAACCACTGAACCACTGCGTCACTCATAATTGAAACTCAAAAGGCTAGGTTTGGTTTTGTACATATAAAATACAAGAGCACTAAAAAATAGAAAAGAAAGAGGAGATACAAACATATCACCGTGGAAAATAAACAGAAATACAAAGAAATCCTCAGTGTATTGAAGAGGAACACGAAATTTTGGTATTCGGAAGAGAGAGAGTGAGTAAAAGCAAGAGAAAGAAGTAGCTCATATTTGAATACAAATTCTGCAATAGGTTATGTTCCATTCTCCAAGAAAGGATCCATTTACAATATAGAAGAATGATCATACCTGATTGGGTGGTTGTAAACTTAGAAGGCCAGGGGAAAGTGGCAGGATTCGAAAGTTTTTTTTTAACTCAGGTATTCGGGTCAGTTTATCCGCACCACAACTAATCTTGGGGTATTCACACTGCTTAACTTGCGGGGATCTCAATTAAAGGCAGAACAAAACTCTATATGCACTATCACTCTCTCAATTAAAGGTAGAACAAAGCTCTATATGCACTATCACTTTGGAGTGAGAGTGATTTCACCCTTCTACTCCGGAAAAAGGAAAACGAATTGAAGCTTTTTATGGAAATTCTTCTCTGATAAAAAGAGGAGGTCAGATTATGGTGTCAACGACTAAATTAAGGAACTCTCTTTTTTTTTTTTCTTTTTCTAAGTGAATAATTTAAGGAACTATATATGAGAGGAGTAAGATTGCTCTTCTTTATATAGGCATCAGCGTAAGTTGGTTAGTTACAGATTGCGTCTTATGGAGAAATATAAGGATTAAGGAGCTAGACCTAATCTCTCTATCATTCCAATTTCATCGGATGTTCCCGAAAGGACATCTAGACCTAGTCTCACTACGTATTTTGAACTAATCCCACATTCTTTGATGTTTATTTGGGGATTATTCTCTTTAGGAGACCTCCTATTATCACGTAAGAGAATTTAGTGAACAAAAACAAGAATGGCGCAATACAGCGGAAAGAGAGGTAGTTTGGGAATCAGAGGGTCGTGAGTCCGAATATGAGCACCATTAAATATTCGAACGAAGTTGAATATTATTATTCTAGTTTGGTTGCTTTTAGTGATGAAACCAATTTCGTCACCAAAAGTGTTACATTAGGCGACAAATTTTTTCCGTCACCAAAAACGACTACCATACAATTTTTAGCAACAAACTATAGGTGATGAAACGTGGTGACGAAATCTGACTCTTTAGCGATGTTATTGTTTTGTCACCAAAGTCATTTTTCTTGTAGTAAGATTTTATGTGGTTCCAAATTAAGCAAATCACTTGATCATACTCCATGGGGCATTGCAGTTGTTTCACTATAGTGAGAGGAGAAATTAGGTTACTATAGAATCCCGTAGCTATTCTTTTCTAGCTACAAAGAAAGCCGATGTATATAAGCCCGCAAAAATGCGTAACTCCACAACGCGGTCCATATGACCCTGTTCGGACGCAAAACAGGCTCTCGGGTACTGTCTCCAATTACTCCCGTCCGGACGCAAAACGCCTACGTTCGGATGGTCCACGATCAGACTTCACACTCAAAATACAAACACTGTTGAGGTGAGATGGTAAAGCTCAAGTAAAATCAGTGATATACATCCTTCGTCATTAACTTTATAGAATAATAATGTACGTACTAAATTAGCATTGAGTTGCCATACATATTTTTTGCCTTCACAACGTTATAATGGTAGGGGCTCCTTGTGGTCCTTCAAATCGTTGCTATATACTTCATGATCAAACAAGAAGTGTCTACACGGGAATTCAGGTACGTATTTCCTTCTCATGGATGCATTTTTTTTGCTGAACCTATTTCTGAAGGGGCCTAATGGATGTTGTTACAACGCTTCTATGATTGTACTAATTTCAGGTGTGCAACTTAGTTGTGCACTATGAGGGTGTCTAGCCATAATTCGGAAGCAGAAAAAGTGCTATAGGCCCCATTTATTAGAACTTTTTCTTTTCTCTTCTATTTTCTTAGATATATAGCAATAGTTACGGCTCATAATGTTAATTCTATCAAGTAATAGCATTTAAGCTCACAGTCAATACTTGATGGACTCCTCACAATAAAAAATGGAAGGTATATAGGATTATTCCAATTCATCACCATCAGAAGGCATCCCGTGGGATGTACAGGTGCTTGACGAATAACCCATCTTGGGTAAGGACTTGCACCTTGCACCACCGCATACATCATTTTTTGTGCTTTCGAATTATTCATCAGGCACTTGTATGCGGTGGGGCAAGTGTGCAGAGTCCTAGGCGAAACTCAAAAGATGGGAGTTATATTACCGGCGATAGAGCGTCTTCTGATGCCATCGTTAAGATGAGAAGTAGAGTTAGAAGATCGGAGAGAAAAATTAAGAAAAAAAAGCACCTTGTGGAGATTGAGGCTAAGTTTGATAAATTGAACCATAGAAATAAGAAGGGTCCTTATTCCTCAATGTTCTTTAAGGAAGCTCGCAAGATGTTGGATTTAGGCCATACATTGGGTATTGAAATTAAAGGAGGGAGGAATTATAATTTGAAGAAATTTGTTGAAATGCAAGAGGAAGAATTGAAAGAAAGGATACATGCTCTAGATGATTTTGAGGAAGAGGAGATCTCGGAGGACGATGTTGATTTTGAGGAGGGTGCTTCTCTCTCTCTGGCTTTTTGATTTCGAGATTGGGCGGGTATGGGGTGTTTGATTATTCTGGTTTTTTCTCGGTGGCCTTTTTGATTTCTGTAACACCCCGTCCCACATCGGAAGTCTACATGGATGATCTTGGGCATATAACAATCCTTGTGGGCTACTACTAATACCTTGGGCTTAAGCTTTTGGGCCATGTGGTGTGGCTGGTGGATCAAAATCAAGGTATTGGGCCAGTAGTCTGCTTAGGGCGTTTTAGGTGGTATCAAAGCCATCTATGTACACGACCATGTGGGCCTTTGGAGTTTGGTTTGATTTGGTTGTCGGTTTGATTAGTATTGGTGATTATAGCGCTCAACCCCTCGCGAGGGCGCGAGGCTATAAAGTTGAGGAGATTGTAACACCCCGTCCCACATCGGAAGTCTACATGGATGATCTTGGGCATATAACAATCCTTGTGGGCTACTACTAATACCTTGGGCTTAAGCTTTTGGGCCATGTGGTGTGGCTGGTGGATCAAAATCAAGGTATTGGGCCAGTAGTCTGCTTAGGGCGTTTTAGGTATTGTAACACCCCGTCCCACATCGGAAGTCTACATGGATGATCTTGGGCATATAACAATCCTTGTGGGCTACTACTAATACCTTGGGCTTAAGCTTTTGGGCCATGTGGTGTGGCTGGTGGATCAAAATCAAGGTATTGGGCCAGTGGTCTGCTTGGGGCGTTACAGGTGGTATCAGAGCTATCCATGTACACGACCATGTGGGCCTTGGAGTTTGGTTTGATTTGGTTGTTGGTTTGATTTGTATTGGTGATTATAGTGCTCAATCCCTCGTGAGGGCGCGAGGTTATAAAGTTGGGGAGATTGTAACACCCCGTCCCACATCGGAAGTCTACATGGATGATCTTGGGCATATAACAATCCTTGTGGGCTACTACTAATACCTTGGGCTTAAGCTTTTGGGCCATGTGGTGTGGCTGGTGGATCAAAATCAAGGTATTGGGCCAGTGGTCTGCTTGGGGCGTTACAATTTCGATTTTGGATGGTTCGTTTGGGTGAGAAAATCGATGATAGGAAGAAATAGAGGTGTAATCTTTTGCGATGGGTTTAGTGGCTTGTTTTTTTTTTTTTTTGTTTGGATGGGTATGAGGCTCTTTTGGGTTTTTTGACTAGTTTATGTTGAGTCTATTTGGGTTTTTTGGTGTTTCAGTTGGCGTCTTGCCTTCTTCTAGGTCTTGGGTGGCTTTTTGCCGGTGTGCCCTTGATCCTTTTAATCTTTGTAATTCTTTTATAAAGATTAATAAATTCTTTTTGCTTAGCAAAAAAAAAAAAGTGTGCAGAGTCCTTGCCCAAGATGAGCTATTCGTGAGGCACCTGCACATCCCACCGAATGCTGCTGATGCTCATGAATCGGAATAATCATATATACCTTCCATTTTTTATTTTGAGGAGTCCATCAAATATTGACTGTCAGCTTATATGACCCTGCTCGATGGAATTAACATTACGAGCAGTATCTATTGCTATATGTATCTAAGAAAAGAGAAGAGAAAAAAAAAAGTTCTTATAAATGGGGCCTATAACACTTGTTCTGCTTCCGAAATATGGCTGGACGCCCTCATAGCTTGAAACCATATCACAACTAAGTTGCACACCAGACTCAGTACAATCATAGAAGCATTATAACATCACCATTAGGCACCATCATAAATAGGTTCAGCATAACGCATCGATAATGTGCAGAAGGACAAAACCACATGGAGGTAATCCGTATTTTGCCCTAAAATAAAACCATGCACATAAGAATCAACGTATCATCTTGATATAATTTTTGCAAATTCAAGGATAAAACATACTCATGTGACATATGATGAAAGACATTGGCTACGTATGTAACAACAACAACAACAACAACAAAAATCATTAACCAGAATGCAAATTGATGAGCACTAAATTATGAATGAATAATTTTTCATGCAAGAAAGCAAGGGGTAAAACCTCGATACGATATAAGAAAACTCAAATACGAAAATGAAACAAATTCTTTTCGAAACTGATGTTATAGGGCGAATTCTTTCACGCTTTTAGACGAAATTTTAATTCACCTTGTGAGAATAGTTAATCTATGTGAAGCTATTCAGTCTCTTATACAAACATGTTTTCCTGCGGAACTTAACTTTTCTCACATCTGATTATGCCAATTTTTTTTTTTTTTTGGCCGTTAAAAAACGTCGTGCCTTTAAATAAGCATTTGTTACGAAATTTGAAGGGATCACGTAATACCCAGTAACTGAAAGAAAATTAGATGTGAAGTTCAACAAATTAAACAGGATACACCTAATTAAATCCAATAAAGAAATAAGTGAAAAAGGAAAATGCATTTTTGAAACACATGAAAAAAGAATAAGAAGGGGAAATACCTTGTAGAAGACAAACTTTTCTTCCCCATGCTGTTTGTTCTTCGGTAATTTGAAGGATTACACAACTATTCTGTATCTTTGGCCGTATCCACTGACTACGCCATTTACTCACAAAGAGGATGAAAGAGTCAGATTACAGAGATCAATCTCTCTCTAAATATACATATATGTATAGTACTATATATATAGACATATACACAGTGTAGCATCCATTTACAATACCTGATTGGGTGGTTGTAAACAAATAAGGGGAAAGTGGCAGGATTCGGCATGGGTCAGTTTATGCGCACCACGACTAATCTTGGGATATCAATTTCACTGGCTACTTACGGGAATCTCAATTAAAGCTAGAGCAAAATTCTATATGCACTGTTAGCTAGTTTGGAGCAGGAGTGATTTTACCCTTCTACTCCGTCAGAAGGAAAACGAATCGAAGCTTTTGTGGAAATTCCTTTCTGATCAAAAGAGGAGAAGGGTAGGTTATGGTGTCTACGACTAAATTAAGGATTTTTTTTGCTAAGTGACTAATTTAAGGAACTTAATATGAGAGGATCAGTCAGATTGCTCTTATTTATATAAGCATTAAAAAAGTGTAAGTTGGTTACAGATTGCATCATACGGAGAAATATAAGGAGCTAGACCTAGTCTGTACCATTCCAAATTTATCGGATCTTCCCGAAAGGACAGCTAGACCAAGTCTCACTAGGTATTTTGAACTAATCCCACATTCTTTGATGTTTAGTTGGGGATTACTCTCTTTAGGAGACCTCCTATTATCACGTGAGAGAAAATTTGGTGGTAAACTGTTGCATGCGGAATGAGTTGGGTTACTAGATAACATCTTGAAGCAGCCAACTAACAGGTAATGCAAAGAATAATCAAGAACATCAAAAACAAGAATGGTGGAATACAATGGAAAGAGTGGTATAGTTTGGGAACCAGAGGTCGTGAGTCCGAATACGAGCAGCGATTCTAGCGAAGTTGAATATTATTTTTCTAGTTTGTTTGCTTTTAGTGACGAAAACAATTTCATCACCAAAGTTTTACATTAAGCGACAAAAATTTTTGTCACTAACAACTACCATAAACTTTTTAGCGACAATCTATAGGTGACAAAACGTGGTGACGAAATCTGACTCTTTAGTGACATTATTGTTTCGTCACCAAAAGTTATTTTTCTTGTAGTGAATTTTATGTGGTTCCGAATTAAGCAAATCACTTAATCATACTCCATGGGTGTTGCATTTGTTTCACTGTAGGGTGAGGAGAAATTAGGTTACTATCAGTGGCGGAACCAGGATTTAGTCATGGAGGTGGCACCGTTTAATGAAATTCTAATTACATGTGCAGAAAAATATGAAGACAAAAATTTAAGTGTTAATGCATATATATCAGAGTAATTATGTCTTGTCGTGGACTTCTTTTTTTTTGAAAAATAAATAAATAGTTGCTTAACCTTTCTTATGATATGCAAATACAAAACATTATGATATTAATTTTTCTCAATTCAAACAAGTCATTCTTTAAATTGCAATGTTTACAATATTTAATTATAACAAGTATTGCACCCCGTAAATACCTAATTGATCGAACCACATTAGTTTATAAAAAGAAAAGTGTTGGAATGGAGCACGTAAAAATTTTATCTCCAAATGGGTCATATTGCTTTTTAATTACTGGGAAAAATAAAAATTTTGTGGGGGCTGGAAAAAAGAGAGCAACAGATGGTGCCAAGGGGAATTGAATCCCATACCAAAGCATGAGGTTGTGTACATCTCTTCACATATTTTATATTTAACATTTCTATGTTTAATTTTAATTTTGTTTTGTTGTTTTTGCAATTGGGGTGGCACCTGCCACTTCCCTCCTAACTGCCTCCGCCACTGGTTACTATAGAATGCCCTAACTATATATTCTTTTCTAGCTACAAAGAAAGCCGATGTATATAAGCCCGCAAAAGCGCGTAACTCCACATCGCAGTCCCAATGACCCTGTTCGGACGCGAAACAAGCTCTCAGGTAGTGTCTCCAACTACTTCTGTCCGGACGCTAAACACCTCTGTCTCGACGATCAGACTTCACACTCAACATACAAACACTGTTTTTCAACACTAGCTATATTAAGGTGTCTATTAACATACTTGTCTTTGTAAGACTGTTCAAATATTTATATTGTTTTTTTTATAAGCAACAAGATTTTATTAGAGACTCGACAAAGGGTACATCGAGGAGGCCGAAACTCAAGTTACAAGAAGAACCTTGAAGCAAAAGAGAAGGCCGAAAGGAAAGAAAAAAGGAAAAGAAAACCATCCAAAGAAAATTTGGATGAAGCCACAAACGGAAAAGTGGCATCACCCTAACACACTCATCTGATTCTTTAGTCCATAACAAGCAGTATCCATGGCCCAGCACAAAACCATCAGCTTCATAGTTTCAGGGAAGCATTACCATCATCAAGGAAACAGATGGAACATCAACCATATCCAGCTTTACTAGTGCATTCTTGAGCTTTTGCGAAATTTTTCTTTTTCTCAATATTGGACTTGACTTTGCCTTCACAAGCATTATTGACCAGAATAAAACTTCTCTATCTTATTTCATATTTTCAAATGACTACACATCATTTTATTAATGATCGGCAAGGCCATTTCAACATTACTGCAAATTGTTACGAAGTGAGAGGATTTTCTTGCCAACGTATCAATATAGTCATACACCATGAACAATTTTTTTTTTTTTTGGTTGCCAAAAGCGGTTTATTTCGTTTATGACAACATGACAACGAGAAACATAAATACATTAACATCCCCATGGAAGCAGAAACGTACAGTTGATTTTGATAGATAAAGCTCAACATAATGCACAAGTGCTAAATATGATAATCTTTTTCTCCTAAACAACTACAAGATATTGCTGATAAAAAAATATATATATATACAATAAATCAAGAAGCTTGAAAAGAACAAAATAAAATAACAGAATATTAAAAGAGATAAACATACACATCTGCTCATGATCATTCATCTCCAATTCGCTTGTGCACAGATAATCAAAAGGACATTCATTTACCACTAAGGATCTACTTGTCTGGAAATGAAGGCTATAGAGTATAGGCCAGCATGCTAAGAAATGAAAAACTATCAAATATATAGGAGATAACAAGGGATACTCCAGTGAGTGGGTTGAATATCCAACTAAGCAGATTTTATGATCAATTGAGCATCCCCACAGAAATAGCAGATTCCCAATGTTGTTCTTTTGAAGTCCAAAGACCAAAAGAAGTGAAAAAGAAAGCATCAAAGTATACCTTGTAGAGATAACTACAAGGGCATTCATCCTAGAGCCCCGATAAACCACTAAAGTACACAGCGAGCACACCACTGACAATTACAGAACCTTGGCCAAACCTCTAAAAGAACATAAGTTCTACAAAGCTGTTTGAACACCTACTGCCACCTCATTCCAGCAGAAACTAATTGAGTTTAATTTGATATTGAACTCCCATTTCGACAAAGGCTTGTGATCCAAGTTTAGATAAGATGCCAGCACATCATTTGCTTGTCTGAGTATGCGAGTGATGGAGCTTTTGGTCGCGTAAGTTCATAGTCTTCTTTCACAGCACTATGCTTGTGAGTGGCGTTGTCCGTCCTTGGTGGTTAACTTCACTGTATCTGAGTCTATCTCCACTTCTAGTCGCCTTTGAATCTTTGTTTTCCTAGTAGTTTTAGGTCTTGAAGAATGCTTCTAAGTTCGGCCTTTTTTACTTGTTACTTCCTCTTGCTTCCCTTTATAGCCTGTAATCACCTCTGAAAAATCCCTTTTCACTATCCGAATACTCAACAAGCAAAATATAAAAGGAATTTAAAAGCGATAAATGATGTACAATACCGAACACAAGATATACGTGGAAAACCCCTTAAAAAGGTTAAAAATCACGGGAGGAAATCAAACCACTAAAAGTAATCATTGTGCAGTTACAAAAACGATCTTACTTAAACAATCGTGAATCCTCACCGACTGACTGAAGATCGAGTTGCCGAATCCACGTACACCGCACCAAGTGGTTGATTGCCGCACGCCTTGAATCCACAAATCCTCCGATATACTTTCAGAATCCACCGGAAGAATGTTTCAACAAGCGCACACCTAAAAGGCCTGATCAATACAATTTAGCGCAAACCTAACCCTGAACCCAACCAAAGACCAACAGGAGAAGAAATGCATTAGCACCTTCGTCTGGCGAGATCTAAACCTAGCAGGACCCTGGTGAGTAACTGGGCCCAAACACATTGGCCCAAAACCTGAACCCAAACCGAAATACCAACACCTAAATGGGCAAAGCCCAACTCCTAAAGCCCAAATCCAAATCCAACCCTAACCGCCTGCCATCAGGAGCTCCGATCATCGCCGCCGCCACCCATGCCCACTCGCCACCAGCACCTCCAACCACCGTTGTTGCCACCAATGCCGAAACTGTAGCCTCCGCTCAACACCTCAACTGCCACCAAAATCACCCCCCACAAAACACCTCAAAAAAGCCTCCCAAACACCGAATCATATGTTACTCCAAGAGGTAAGAACATTCACCATTAGACATAACTCGGTGCGGGACACGAAGGTGAAGAGCTCTCATATATTCGGTAGTCCGAAATCCCAGCCAAACCGTATATAAATAGATAGAGGCAAAAAAACTGTCCAATTGCTCAAGCACAGGTGAAGGCCATTTCAGAATTGCTCGAGCACTTGAATTAATGCACGTTCCCTTGTTTTGCCCCACTGATTGCGAGATCCCCTTTTCTTGCTACAACCACCAATTCCTCTTCACAAATTGATTTCCTTCCATATCAATTGCTTTGATAATCTCACCTTCTAATAATTTCCTTTCCTGATAAGCACGAAATTGAATTTCCTTCCAAGCTACTTTCCTTTGACAACCTCTGTCTATCAATTACATTATACAATTGAAAGCCTTTCCTAAAACATGTGCTCTAGAACAATAATGATGTAGGACAAAAATGGACAATTTTTGTATTTTATTTTTATTGTTTTAGAATAAGATTTTGACTAGGAATATTTTCATTTAGGTTAGAATTATTATCTTTCCATATTCGGTTTGATTTTGATTTCCACCTTTATTAGGATTTTTGGTCTACAAGAATTAGGATTTTATTTTAATTAATTAGGAAATATCTTTTATTTAATGCCGCTTGTTTTGGCATGATTTATTATTTCTTTTTCAGTAGGATTTCTAGGGTTAGGGTCTTATAAAAAGGGCTGTAACCTATTCAATTATTCAACTTTTCATTAATAAAATCTCTGAGTTTATCTCTTTTTCTTGTGGATTCAAGAACTGCTCGTGGCTACGAGTACCTATCATTCGTTTGATTAGTACGCAACTAGTCTCTCGTGAATTCCGCTGCGTCAAGTGGTATCAGAGCCACGCTTTTCCTGGTTCGATGGCACCAAACAAAGTTGAAGACACACCCATTGACGTTGGTCGTGGTGAAGGATTTAACAGGACTCACGCCAAGGGATTTGCCCATGGTCAACCTGTTAAACACAAAGTTGATAGGAACCGCGTTGAGGGATTTGCCCGCAACCAACCTATTAATCAAAACGTCTCCGGAAGATATTCTTATTATCAACTTGATAGTGAGGATGAATCTGAAGACGAGTTATTTGAGGATTATTATGGATATCAGTCGAAGAAGCGACATTCAAGGTCCGAAGGATTTTATCGCACAGATGTCGACTTTTCAACTTTTCAGGTAGAACCAATAATTCCTACTTTTCATGGGTATTGCCATCCTGAGAATTTTATTTACTGGTTTCGTAAAGTAGATAAATTCTTTGAGTTCTACACGGATATTCCTGAAGAGAAGGAGGTCAAATATGCGTCTCGTAAATTATATGGCTATGTTTCTACGTGGTGGGAACGATTGCAGTCCAATAGACTACGGCAATATAAACAACCCATTAGGACATGGCCTAGGATGAGACGATTGATGAGTGATAGATTTCTTCAGACAAATCACGCACAAATGTTATATCAAGAGTATCGAAGGAAGCTTGAGTCAAAACAATCCTTCCAAGAATTTTCAAGCTCAAATATAATTTCAATTCTTGATAAATGGAATGGATATGAGATAAAAAAGGAAGAAGGAGATCGGGTCGAACTTGATGCCGACAAAGAAGTTGCTGAAGAAATTGTTAAAGAGGTTGCGATTCAAGTTGATGATACGAAAATCGTAACGGATGTTGGTGATCAAGTTGTTGAGAACCAAAATAATTGTACATTGGAGGTGGTTGATACTAATATAAGTGAACTGCACAATAGCAAGATGGATGATTGTTATAAAGTGGCCCTTCAAGTTGCTACAGTTGAGCGGGTAGATGACGACATAGATAAACCAAAGGAAGAAAAAAGCATTGAGTTCATTACTACTACTACAGTGGACGAACACTCGTTGGAGGCCATTCAATTATCTACAATTGGAGTACATGTGCCACTAGAAAAGGACATTCTTATGGCTGGCAATAATTTTCTAGACACAAAGGTTGCTAACAATACTGTTGAAGATGAAGTGGCCGTAGAATTACACCATGCAACAGCAATTGTGAAGAAACTATTTGGAACTGCCCTTAATAGTACGGCGCCAATTCTTGAGGGGTCAAGCAATTTTAAGATGGGACAACATCGAGAGAACCCACAAAGTCAGCATAAAATTTACGTTGTTGATTTTCTTGGTGTTGAGAAGTTTGATTTGATTTTCAATTCCCATCTAGTGGATACTATCAACAAGTTGAGGCATGAAGAGAAAAAATCATTGCATAAACACTTTTCTTTGAATGATTTTTGGAAGACTAGTGAGAGGTTGAAGTATTCCAAATATCTATTTCTTTGGAATGGAAGGTGGCAAGTTTCTAATGAGAACTCGAGGGCGAGTTCTTTTGAAGAAAAGGAGACTGATGTAGGACAAAAATGGACAATTTTTGTATTTTATTTTTATTGTTTTAGAATAAGATTTTGACTAGGAATATTTTCATTTAGGTTAGAATTATTATCTTTCCATATTCGGTTTGATTTTGATTTCCACCTTTATTAGGATTTTTGGTCTACAAGAATTAGGATTTTATTTTAATTAATTAGGAAATATCTTTTATTTAATGCCGCTTGTTTTGGCATGATTTATTATTTCTTTTTCAGTAGGATTTCTAGGGTTAGGGTCTTATAAAAAGGGCTGTAACCTATTCAATTATTCAACTTTTCATTAATAAAATCTCTGAGTTTATCTCTTTTTCTTGTGGATTCAAGAACTGCTCGTGGCTACGAGTACCTATCATTCGTTTGATTAGTACGCAACTAGTCTCTCGTGAATTCCGCTGCGTCAAATAAGTTACAAAATAATTAATGGGATACAAATCAAAAGAGATTTTGTCATGGGATTTGCCAAAATACGGACTTTACAACCTCCCTCCACCATCCCTTATGCCAGCAGCACCAAGACTTGCATGAGCACTTCCATAAGAGTTGTAGGTTTCAATTTTCCAACAGATGCAGAATCTGGTTGGGTAAGAATGGGTAGTCTCACACTGTTATATGCCAAAGTGTCACCAAGCATCTAAGTTGCATCCGCGGCATAAGTAGCAACCATATATGATCATTCAATTGTTAGCAAGTGGCATGGTCATCAAGAATATTGCAAAGAGTCGACTTTATCGACGTAAACATATCTGTGACAACAGACACACTCTTCTTTTTCCAAGAAGCCAGTACTCTCTTCTTAACTTCATCGATAGTTGAAACTCCGGCCCTATGCCTCTACAATGAAACAATTGTCTATTCTCAAAATCATGAATGGTTTGAGCCTATCTAATGTCTACATTGAGCACATAGAATCTGTTCAGGCCATGGATTATGGGATGTAGTTATTAGTCTAAGAAGCTTAGCAATTAAGGAGCCAAAGAACGCTCTTTGCTGCCTTCCTCTCCGTCCATAAAAGCCCCACATATTCATGATCAAAACAAGTCAAATTCTCCACAAGTGACATTAAAAAGACGATATTGCTAGCATGATGATCATCCCATTACATAGAAGTAGGATTTACCACAAGTTATCAATTTCTCCCCATACTTAGTATCTAGCTAGCTAGTACGATGTATGTGTTCAGGCTACGCAAGTAGTCTTGGATAGTTGGACCATATTACCCCCATTCCTATGTTGAGGTACTCCATCTGGAGAAACTGCAGTCTCTAGAATACAACAAAAGCAACTGTTAATTGTAACGTACTCTTCGGAAAAAAATATAGCGAAAAAGCCTTTCAAATCGACAACTTTAATTTGCTCCATATTTGAGGGTACGATTGAATAAGCCTTTCAAGAGCTATTAAAAAAAATTAGTTCCTTAAGAGCTATTAAAAAAAGAAGCAGCAGCAATTTCCCGACAAAACCTATCAAGTCAGTATGTCACTTTGGTGAAGTTTTGATAGTAGTTCTAATGTTCTATGGCCGTTTTTCCCAGTTTACATGTATGGCAGCCACATCAGTTTTGACAGTAGTTCTAATGTTCTATGGCCGTTTAATCAGCATATGTTCACAAGTAAATAAATGAATACTTTCTTTCATCAGGGTATGGATTAATCAGAAATGCTAAGAGTACGGATGAAAGAGTGTACATACGGTGTACATCGCCGTGTGGGGTCCACTACGGGTTCCACACAAATGATCCGGTCCGTTGATAAGTTTTAAAATATTTTTTTGAGTGTTCTTGCAAAAAATCAGCTCAATTGAATATGTGTAAGTACTTGATCCAATCTTCTAACTTTTCATTGTCTAACTTCTGAATGAAAAGTTAGAAGATCGGATCAAGTACTTACACATATTTAATTGAGCTGATTTTTTACAAGGCCACTAGATCGACAAAATATTTTAAAATTTACCAACGGACCGGATCATTCATGTGAGACCCGTAGTGAGCCCGACACGGCAATGTACACCCTTTCGTTTGTGCCCAATAGCTAGCAGATTAATAATAGATGGTATAGTTCAAATGTAAATCAAAGATAAATAAGGATATGAGTTTTAGAGCACCCATTCTACTATGATATCAGAGAGTCAAAGAGGCACTAAAGTAAGCATTCCACTATATGGAATTAAGCTTTGAATTTTAAGTGTTATTGAAGTCTTAGTACATTGTGCGTGATACAAAAAGATTGAATCAAACATGACCAATCTGATTAATTGGCCACATAGAGCCACCCTCATTCGTACACACGTCATAACTTCAAAAAATTATGCATTCACACAGGCAGAAATAGTCAAATTAAGGGACGATGATGATCTCGAGGATGGAGCCTCTCTCTCTCTTTGATGTCGAGTTTAGGCAGGTTTGAGGTTTTCTGCTGATTAGGATGAGGTAGCGATGTAGTTTTTGTGGTGACAGTAGAAGGTTTTTGCTGCTGTGGGAGTTGGATGAAGGTTTTCTTTTGCTGTTTTTATGGCTTTTTGGTGTCTAGTTGGCATCTTGCCTTCTGTTAGGCCTTAGGTGGCTTTTGCCGGTGTGCCCTCGATCTTTTTAATCTTTGTAATCCTTATAAAGATTAATAAATTCTTTTTGCTTAGCAAAAAAAAAAGAAATAGTCAAATTAAAGGGAAAAATATCTTTTCTTGTTCCAAAATTGTCTTCTCTTGTTTCATAGAAAGGGGATACTTTTTCCCCTTTTTTCTCCTTGAAAGAAAACGGTGGTGGCACTTATTCAGTATCCGAGAGACTCCTAGGCTCTATAGATTCCTTTTGCAATCAAGCACCACAAACCATATGAATTCCATCATAAGATCCACAACCGTATATGGCGACCCACAACCGTATATGGCGACAAGTAGTGGCGGAGCCAGGATTTTCGATAAGTGGTATCGAAAATTTGAACTATGTATGATTCACTTTTTCTAGTTGCTAATTGAAAGAAGTTAATCAAAAAGTAGATATATATATATATATATATATATAATAACAAAATGTTGCTTCAATTCACAATTGACCTCGACGACTTTTCATACTTTGGAAACGATGGATGATAGCTTCGTTTGTAATGATTTCAAAAATATCTTTCTCTATATACACAATCAAATTATCAAGAAGAGAAATACCAGTAGGCGATCAAGAATATCTCTAGAAAGGTAGAAGCGAAGGAAACCTAGTTTTTTCTGAAGAACAAATGAAACCGACGTTTGGGGATTTTGTGGATGGTGATTCTATTTTGACCCCTCCTTTTCCAAGTACAAAACCCTTATGTGGGTTGGGGCAAAAATAAATTTTAAAATGGGGTCAAATGAGTTCAAATGGGGTGAAAATTATACCTATCTCTAAGAAATTTTAGGAGGCAGCCTCTGCCCCTGGCGACCAGAATAATATGAAACATAAATTTCGGTTTGCGTATAACTGTATAAACTTAAACCATTTCCCTTATTGAATTCACACCAGAACTTGAGCCAAATAATTAGTCACAAAGTCATATGATGTTTGAGGAAAAATGTAGTGATATGTATACGTATAGTTTGAAGAGTATGAACAGAAATGCTCCTAAACATGGAGATGGTTTGAAATTGAGTTTCGCCAAATCAAGAGAGGAAATGTTATTCTTTTCTCTTCTTTTAATCTGTGGACTGTTGGAAGAAACAATTCATCAAACATAGTAATATGTTTGTTAATTTATTCATCAAATATGGTTTGAAATTGAGCACGAGGAATTTTATAGTTTGTTCGTTTTGGGTCTCAAAATCTTTGTACACAGTCCCAATAAATTTTCTCTATCTGTCTCTTTCTCTCCACTCATTACTCTAAAACCTTCCTTAAAATCCAAACCGAACAGGGTATAATAATATATTTGTTTATTAACCTTTCCAACAAAGTCAACCACCAACTTGGAGTCCAATTTTTTTAAAAAAAAAATTGTAAACTGCACCGACATATTGCAAAATTGGACTGATAAGAAAACATGATTCAAAATTAGGAACAACAAATTAGTCACAGATACAACCACTCAATATAAATGCATGTTTTACCAAACCTATGAACAACCAGAAAAATGAAAGTGATCATCAATGAATGGAAGAATCTTAATACAAATTCTCTTTGCCTAGATGGATCAAGAACCCAACTCAAATAGGGCAGTGAAGCTTGGGCAAGATATCACTCGGTAGCCATTGAGACATGTTATTGTAAGCTTCTTGCATCAAATGAACTCCGTCAGATCAAAGTTGTAATCACCACCAGTCCCCTAAAGTCACTCGGCCCTTTATTATACCACACCACTCATATCTTTCAATGTAAAATAAAAACCATGCACATAAGAATCAATGAATCATCTTGATAATTTTTTTGCAAATTCAAGGATAAAACATACTCATGTGAGATATGATGAAAGACATTGGCTACGTATGTAACCAATAAAAATATCATTAATCGGAATTCAAATTGATGAGCACTAAATTATGAATGAATAATTTTTCATGCATGAAAGCAAGGGGAAAAACCGAAATTTACAATACCGAATTGTTAATTTACATAACCTATTGCAGAATTTGTATTCAAATATGGGCTACTTTTTTCTCTTGCTTTTACTCACTATTCACTCTCTTCTTCATAATACCAAAATTTCATGTTCCTATTCAGTACACTAACCACTTCTCTGTATTTTTGTTTATTTCCCAAAGTGACATGTTTGTATCTCCTCTTCCTTTTCTATTTTTCAGTGCTCTTGTATTTTATATCTACAAAACCAAACCTAGCCTTTTAAGTTCCAATTATGAGTGACGTGGTGGCTCGATGGTTTTTGGTTCATGTGTTTATAGGGGTTTTAATGAAGAAGATGAAGGGATCAATTTTTCCCTTTACAACGTTATAATGGTAGGGTTCTTTGTGGTTCTTCATATTGTTGCCTTCTACTTCATGTTTAAACAAGAAGTGTCCATACAAGAATTCGACTGTTTGCTTCTCATAGATGCGTTTTTTGTGCTGAACATATTTTTGAAGGGGCCTAATGGATGTTGTTATAACATTTACATTATTGTACTGTTCTTGGTGTGCAACTTAGTTTTGTTATGGATTAACGCTATGAGAGCGTCCAACCATAATTCTGAGGCAGAAAAAGTACTATAGGCCCCATTTATTAGAACCTTTTCTTTTATCTTCTCTTTTCTTCGATACATAGCAATAGTTATTGTTCATAATCTTATATTCTATCGAGCAGTAGCATTTAAGCTCACAGTCAATTTTTGATGGACTCCTCATAATAAGAAATGGAAGGTATATAGATTATTCTGATTCATGAGCATCAGCAGAATCCGGTGAGATGTATAGTTGCCTGACGAATACCCCATCTTGGACAAGGACTCTGCACACTTGCACCACCACATATAGCACTTTTTCTACTTTCGAAAGCAAAAAAAGTGCTATACACGGTGGTGCAAGTGTGCGCAGTTCTTACCCAAGATGAGTTATTCGTTAGGCACACATCCCACCGGATGGTGTTGATGCTCATGAATCGGTGTAATCATATATACCTTCCATTTTTTATTATGAGAAGTCCATCAAGTATTGACTGTGAGTTTAAATGCTACTGGTCGATAGAATTAACATTATAAGCAGTAACTATTGCTAATTATCTAAGAAAAGTTAAGAGAAAAGAAAAAATTCTAATAAATGGGGCCTATAGCACTTTTTCTGCTTCCGAATTATGGTTAGACCCCCTCATAGCGTGAAACCATATCACAACTAAGTTGCACACCAGATTCAGTACAATCATAGAAGCATTATAACAACATCCTTTAGGTCCCTTCAGAAATAGGTTCAGCAAAAAAAACACGTACATGAGAAGCAAACAGTCGAATTCTTGTAAGGACACTTTTTGTTTGATCATGAAGTAGATAGCAACCATATGGAGGACCACAAGGAGCCCTACCATTATAACGTTCTAAAGGCAAAAAAAATTGATCCCATTATCTTCTCCATTAAAACCCCCTGTAAACGCACGAACCAAAAACTATCGAACCACTGCATCACTCATAATTGGAACTTACAAGGCCAGGTTTGGTTTGGTTTGGTACATATTAGATACAAGAGCACTGCAAAATAGAAAGGGAAGAGGAGATACAAATTAACATATCACTTTGGGAAATAAATAGAAATAGGGAGAAGTCTTTAGTGTAATGAAGAGAAACACGAAATTTCGGTATTCGGAAGAAGAGAGAGAATAGTGAGTAAATGCAAGAGAAGTAGCTCATACTTGAATACAAATTCGGCAATAGGTTATGTTCCATTCTGCAAGGAATCATCCATTTACAATAGAGAGGAATGATCATACCTGATTCGGTGGTTGTAAACAAAGAAGGGGAAAGTGGCAGGATTCGGCAGTTCTTTCTTTTTTAACTCAGGTAACCAGGCCAATTTATGCACACCACGACTAATCTTGGGGTATCAATCACTCTGGAATATCAATTAAAACCAGAGCAAAACTCTATATGCACTGTAAGTTTAGAGGGGGAGTGATTTTACCCTTCTACTCCGTAAAGCTTTTGTGGAAATTCCTCTCTGATCAATATAGGAGAAGGTTAGGTTATGGTGTCAACGACTAAATGAACTTTTTTTTTTTTTTTTGCTAAGTGACTAATTTAAGGAACTATGTACGAGAGGAGTAAGATTGCTCTTCTTTATATAGTCATTAGTGTAAGTTAGTTACAGATTGCATCTTACGGAGAAATATAAGGAGCTAGACCAAGTCTCTGCATCATTCCAATTTTATCGGATGTTTCCGAAATGACAGTTAGACCTAGTCTCGATCTGCATCATTCTAATTTTATCGGATGTTCCCAACAAGACAGCTAGACCTAGTCTCACTAGGTATTTTGAACTAATCCCACATTCTCTGATGTTTACTTGGGGATTACTCTCTTTAGAAGACCACCTATTATCACGTAACTAAGAGAATTTGGTGTTAACCTGTTGCATGCGGAGTGAGTTGGGTTAAATAACGTCTTGAAGCAGCCATTACAGAATTCTAGACGTTTACAATGTTGAGAAATTGGCCACACCAACTAACACATAATGCAAAGAATAATCAAGAACAGCAAAAACAAGAATGGTGCAATGCGCGCAACGGAAAGAGTGGTAGTTTGGGAACCAGAGGTTGTGAGTCTGAATATGAGTAGCAGCAATTCTGGCGAAGTTGAATATTATTTTGTTGCTTTTAGCGATGAAAACAATTTCGTCACCAAAGTGATACATTAGGCAATAAAAATTTTCATCACCAATTCAATTTTTAGCAACAATCTATAGGTGACGAAATGTGAAATTTGACTCTTTAGTGGCGATATTATTGTGTCACCAAAAGTTATTTTTCTTGTAGTGAGATTTTATGTGGTTCCGGAATAAGCAAATCACTTAATCGTACTCCATTGTTTTTCTACACTAGCTATATGTTAAGGTGTTAAGCGTCTATCAACAAACTAATTGTCTGTGTGTGGTGGTTGCATGTTTGTTGCCAAGGGGTGGTGGACGGCGGGTGGGAGACGAATGGACGAAGATGACTTCAATTGTTTAGGGTTAAGTTTTGAGTTTTGTTGGGGTGGGCATGGCCCACTTTATTTGGGCCTTGCTTTTAAGTGTTTGGGCCTTGCCCAGTTGTTTCAAGCTTGGCCCCTAAGTGTTTTGGGCTTGGCTTTTCTTTTCTGTTCTTTTCTGTGTCAGATGATGACGTACACTTTCATAATTTTTTTTTTTGGAACAGCAAAAAGAATTTTATTAATTTTTTAAAATAAATTACAAATATTAAAAGGACCCTAAGCATGAGGCACGATGAATTTTATAGTTTATTCACTTTGGGTCTCAAAACCCTTGTGCACAGTCTCAATGTAAACTAGCTAGCTAGCTAGCTACACCAACATATTCGAAATTACCCTTTGTCGAGTTTTAATAAATTTTGTTGCCTATAAAAAAAAAAAAATATTGCGAAATTGGGCTGATAAAAAAAACATGATTCTAAATTAGAAATAACAAATTAGTCATAGATACAACCAATCATAAATGTTTTACCAAACCTATGAGCAACCAGAAAAAATGAATGTGATCACCAATGAATAAAAGAATCTTAATTAATACAAATTCTCTTTGTTTAGATGAATCAAGAACCAACTCAAATAGGGCAGTGAAGCTTGGGCACGATATCACTAAGTAGCCATTCAGACATGATTTTGTAAGCTTCTTGCGTCAAATGAACTCCATCCCAACTAATGTGTTCATTTGGGTTTCGACAGACCGGAACGCCAGGGGCTCCACACATATCCGTCAGGTTAAAGTTGTAATCACCACCAGTCCCACAGCATGCCTTTTGCGAAGACGCGCCATCGAATCCTGAACACATAGTAAAAAGAACGATGTTTATCGTGATCACCAAGTCCGTGTTCTTCTTGTTACGAAGAATAGATCGACTCACCAAGAGATTCAGCATTGCGAAAAAGGCGCTGGAAAGCACGGTAGTAGTCGCCGTACACAATTACTGTATTTGGGTAATATTTCTTTAGCTCTCTAATGGCCTCTTTCAGCTGATTGTTGTGATAGGTTGCGAGATCGTTGAGTTTCGTCAGGCAGTTATCTTCATCATAGGCTGCGGATGCGTTGGATTGGAAAGCTGTAAGATAGAGTGGTAAGCAACCTATTGGAATATTTCCAGGCACTACCACCCTTACGGCTCCGTAGTCAATTACTCTCTGCATCAGCCAGTACAACGAATTTTAACTTAGATATTGATCAGTTTAGAAGAAATCAATTTAATTCGATCTTGGCTAGATAAAAAGTACATCGATTTTGTTGGGGAAACTTACTCCAACGGCATTGCTTATGGCTCGGACAACATCTGCCACAATGTTTTTTACCTCATCCATGGTCTTTCCTTCCAAGAGAGCGTAATTGTAATCGTTTCCTCCGATCTCTCCAACCATGAAAAGGGAGTTCTTAAGCTTCTCGATACAATCTGTCAATAAGCGAGTGCAATCGGACAATTAGAATGGCGGTAAAGCTAGGGACACTAACCAAGGGAGCCCCGATTCCGGTCTAATTTGCTTGATGTGATAGAAGAATCACTGCCTACCTCGCTCTCGGGTGCACATGGAACTGAAATGTGTTGACATCCAATCGAGTTGGACGCCGAGTGAGCTCTTAGTTAACATGGTTGCGATGTTCTTGCCCGCTAGATTGTCCGCCGGTAAAGCAGTTGACCCTGCAACTGCGAAGTTCACTCCATGACTGAAGTCTCCGTCGTTATCCTTGTAAGGAACAAGGAAGGGAAGGTCGGCCGCCATAGCTAGGAATACACAGAGAAAAAAAATTACTGCACTTGAGAGACTTAAAAGAACATGAAAAAATTGCGTAACAGAGACTTATTAATCTCCATGTGAAAAATAACTTCAAAAAGGATGAATACTTTGATCCTTTAGTGGTGTTATCTATTGAAAGGTGTTATCTATGCTTCCGGCGGGCTGGGCCGCCGTTGTGGCTGTTGGCGGTTCTGGTGGACCAGTGGTTCTGGTGGTCCATCGTTGGGCTGCAGTGGTGGTCCTGTCTTGGCTGCTGTTGGATCTGTTGGTGGCTATGGCGCAGTGGTGGTTGTTGAGGCGGCCGGTTATGGGCACGGGGCAGCGGTTGAGTTGCTGCTGTTTAGGGCTTTTTCTTTAGGTTTGGACTTGACTCAATAAGTATTCTATGCTTGATCCATTAGGCGTCTAGGCCTTTCTCAATAGGTGTTTTAATTTTTTGGTTGGTATCTTGCCAATCTCAGATTTGTGTCTCGAATTCTTGGGCACAGAATTGTTTTTAGCTTAATTTAGGGATATGATACCGTTTACAGGATATGAATGGTTGAGAAACAATAAATTCTAGAAACTGATGAGTGATGAAAATATGAAGTATGGAAAAGTAAATTATTTGTGAGTGGTTGAGAAACACTGAAGCAATTTTGTAGGCAAATTTGCTACTAAAATTAAACATGGCATTTAGGTATGCAAAAAGAGTGTGAAGCAACTTTTTTCCCGGTTCACCCTATACATGACTGGATATCCAAATAGGTATTTTACATACCAATATAGTCGATCATGAGCAGCCCGTTGGAGCAACGACCAGTTGCGTTCTCGAAATACGTTTCTCCATACGGAAGACTAGAGAATGCCGAAGATGTCCCGGTTTGGCTCTCACGAATTAGATTACCAGTGTCAGACAAGGAGTCCCCGAGCTGATAAATCTTGTCGAAATTACAAGTTTTGAGCGGATTGGCGCGGCCACTGCTCAGATGTGGTTGAACAAAGAGAAAGGAGGTGAATGCCATTGCCAGTAGAAGTAGTGAGGAAATTGCAAGGTGGTTGGAGACCATTGTTGATAAAGAAGAGAAGAAATTAACTAATTTTGGTCAGAGAAACTCTATGCATGCATATTCTAATCTTGGACTGATATGGTGATTGTATATATAGAGGGTTGTTCATTTTGGGTCCTTTTTTTTTTTTTTACTAGCATTTATTTTGACGAGTGGAATTTTAAAAAAGGAAAAAAGAAAAAAGCGCCTAAAATGATTAAGATAATATAATCCAAAAGAGACATATTTTTCCGGGATTTTTTTTTTTGTTGTGTTTTTTGAATTTCTTTTCTTTTGATCAAGAGTTATAAAAAAGTTTACTAATAACAAAAGTAATTCAAACTCCATCTAGAATAATACATGACCACGTGTCCAATATTAATTTCTGAACGCAATTGTATCCGGAGTTGTGTCCGAAATGTGTGTTCACAGGACATTTTTATATAGAGTAGTAAACTAATCGTAGACTTAATTACTCCCTTCGTCCCTAAATAAATGTCCGACGCGCAAACCTAGGCCTTTAAAAACAAGCATTTTTCTTGTTAAAAAATTCAAAAAAAAATAATCACAACTTAACAGAACTCGTTGATATCTATTGATCTGTGGAAACAATTGATTCTTTTTATGAAAAAATTACATCTTTTCAAAGGTCTAGGTTTGCGTATCGGACATTTATTTAGGGACGGTGAGAATTTATTTAGGTTTGCGCATCGTAACATCTGTTTGGCAACCGAATTGCATAATTCCTGGGGGTTTTCCAATTGCATGAGCTAATTCCCATACAAGAAACACTCTCATGAATTGCATAATTCCGGCCAGAAGTTTCCTCCTCTTTTCTCCCTCTCCAAGGATCGATCAGAAGTTTCCTTCTCTTTTCCTTAATTCTTTGAAACAAGAGACCACAATTTCTGATCCTTGAATTAGGGTCTATTTGGTTCGCTTGCTTATTTATTTTATTTTATTACTATTATTCTATTCTTAAGCAATTACTAGCAAATTAGCTTTTTGGTTGCTTAATTACTTATATTTAAAAAGACCAACAAGGAGAAGAGATAGATAAATAAATTGTAGTCAAATGATTTTTTTTTTTTCTCAAAGATATGCAATAACTATGGAAGTCATTCCAAAAAACAGAAAAAAAGTTTTTAACGATTTTTCTTATTTTCTTCAACAAAGCTTAACCAAGATAATGACCCAAAAAGTGCACAAATTTACTTTCTTTCTTTCTTTCTTTTATCAGAATTTTTTTTTATTAATCTCCGAATTTGAAAAATTACAAAGATTAAAAGGATAAGGGCACAAGAAAATTAAAATTACTTAATCTCCAAAAGTACCCGAGACCTTAACGCTGGTCAAAGACCAACTAAACCCTAGAACACCCCCAAACCCGAAAGTTCACAAAATTTACTTTTAGTAATGTTTAGTACTCCCTCCGTCCCCTTTTTAAAGTCCAGTATACCATTTTGGGCTATATCTTAATAAGTGTCCATTTTGTAAAGTTAGTGGGTAAAAGTTGGTATATTTTTCATTTTGTCCCTAAAAGTATATTCCATTTTAAAAAGTTAGTGAGTAAAAGTGTAATGATGATGTCTCCATAGAGGGAAAATAGGAAAAGTGGAGGTAAAAGTTAATATGAAAGATGTAATGATAATGTTTTCTTAATAAGTTGAAGTTACGAAGCGGAACATTTAAAAAGGGACGGAAGGAGTATAATTTTGGTGGTGTCCTGAAGATTGTTTTCTGTTTTCTTTTGTTTCATCAAAAAAAAAATTATCGGCAAAATAAGATATATATTAAAACTCGATAACGGGTACATCGAGGGCGAAATACAAACTGATCATGACATGCCATGAAGTTAAGCGCAGAGCCAAAATGATAAAAAGGAAAAGAAAATTAACTTCCAACGAAATATTGAAAGGTAGAACAAAGCAAAAAGGGACAAAAGGATAAGAGGGTCAAGAAAATTGTTCTTTATGTAGACATGTTGGATGTGTGTAAGCAGGACCTATGTGGGGTCCCGTGGGCCATGGGGCTCCACTCAATTTTGTAAAACTATTTTAATATTTTTAAATATTTCAATAATATCTAACTAATTTACGATATTGTTCCAATAAAATTACTACAAATTTCTTTTACGAGGATATTTGTCCGGGTGCTATATTGTCACATTATTTTATTGTGCAAATACAATCACTTCTGTTAATTATAAGATGATGTTACATATATATATTTAATAATTCATTATTTTGTTGATAAAATATATAATTAAAGAATTATAAACCTACAGGTGAAGTTTACTAATTTTTGAAAATTTCTGAATTCATCCATATTGTGTGTTTGTGTCTGCGTGAGAAAAAGATGAGAGAGAGAGAGAGAGAGAGAGAAGATTATGAATTATTCCCAAGTCAAATATTTGTTTCGAAAAAACCGGTATCGAGCCAAATCCTATATGTAACCGTAATACCTGACATTCTATTATCATGCTCATCCATTGATTTCCTCCGAGAATTTTGGTGCTCCTCCCTCAAGGAAGGATTGTTCGTGCCGAAAACTTCTGTGCCTCTGTGCCGAGGAATTTTCCAGCCGTTGGATTTAAAATATAAAAAAAAAATCACACAATTCAAAGGCCGAAAAACCCTACGGTACAGAGACACAGGGGTTTTTGGGATGGAGGAGATCGGACCCCTCCTCCCTTCTTAAGATTACCACTCCAAATACTATCCTGGGAAAACTTTGACCCATTCAAAACCTTCACCGAATAAACCCCACCATTAATTCTATCAAGCATTCCTCTCATCTCTTGTCTAGTTTCTTTATATGTCGTGCTCTTGCTCCTTTTAATCTTTGCATTTCTCTTTGTTGATCTTTGCTTCTCTCTTTCAAAAAATCGCTTTGCCTCCCAATTCTATTCATGGCCACCGAGAACCTCCTTGATCGCCGTGGCGATGCTGATCATACCCGCATCGAAAACGACATCAACGACTCTGACGACGACTACTATGATGACGACGACGTCGAAGAGATAAGCAGAGCGGGGAGGTGGAGAGCCGCTATAGCTCGTTGTGGATTCTGGACACTAGCCTTAGCTGTGGCAGCACCCGCATCCCTCCACTACATCGAAATCTTCTACCTCCGTTCGCCCCAAAGCGTCGTATCCAAGCCTTCTTGGTTCCCGAAAAAGTCGATGGACGCGGCTTCTGTTTTCCTCTCGCTCCTCATCAGCCTTTCGTTTTGGTTCGGCTGGGCGGAAGGAGGGGTGATCCGGAGACCCAAGGAGGTAGCCGTGGAATGCATTTTGTATCTCACCCTAACTCTGGCTTGGGATCAGATTGTCTTCGAGCACGGTGCCAAGAAATTTGGATTAGCCATTGGATTCGCGCGGTACTTGGTTGCGGAACAACTTTCTAACGTGTTGAAGGAGCTGAATCGGACCGCGAGCAGGCTTGTTAGTGATTCTGTTTTCTGGAATGCGAATTTTGCCACCAATATTAATCTGTGTCTTATATTCTGGTGAAGAAGAATTATGGACTCTGGTTATTAGCAGAGAAAATGTTCATCAACTTCAATGTATGAATTGAACTATGGTTATCTCCCAGCGAGGTTTTATGAATAAATGCCTCTCCGCCTATGAGAAATGACTCGTTCCTCTATTTTTTTATTCATATTTCACTTACCTTCATAGGTTAGTTAACCGCCAGTTAAATTTTAAAAAATACTCCATCTATCCCAAAAGGTTGGTCCCTCTTCAAAAAATTAACTTTTTATCGAGACATAATGATTACAACATACAGATTTTTACTCTCCACAACTGCCTTCAGCATTTTTTTTGGTACTTTGGTTGTTTTCTTTGTTTTGATGCTTAAAAACTGCATAATGGAAAATGGATCATACTGTATTTCAGACATTGAATAAATTCCGTTAAAAGGACAAAATGTGGAACAACCAAAAATGAAATAAGCGACTAACTCGATGAGACAGATAGTGTACCAAATTTAACCCTCAATAACCTTGGATTTGTACTCCTCGGCTCTCTCTTTCATCTCTCCCAACGTCAGTTTCATCACAGTGAAAGGTTGATTTTGGAAATCAGAATTCTAAAGTATCAAAATCAATGTTTTTCAGAATCACTTTTTTACGTACTTGTGAAATATACTTTAGCCAAAGCTTCCGAGGCACCGAAAACGCTCGTTAATCTCCATAAACTTATTTCCTTAATATTCAGTTCTAACAGATGAGATGTAGGCATATTCATAGGCTAATCGAACGACAAAAAAGGTTCAGGAACTACATTAGCCGAAAAAATGAGGCGGTACGATACAAGGAAAAGATGGACATGAAGATGGGATTGCCTTACTTTTATTTCTCTAATTGTTCTGGCTTAGTTACGGAGTGAAATTTTGCTGAGGAGATAAAGGAGAAGTATGAAAGAAGAGACAAATAGCTGAGATGTCATCCATTGCAATTCCGGGCCTCTTACGTCTCCATGCACAAGCGGCATTCTCTACCAGACGTTTAGCAGCTTTTCCCCTGTCCGGCGTCGAGGACACGATTTCCACTGCTTCTTCGTTGGAGATTACATCCCACACCTGAAGAAAAACAAACAGAAAATATTTCCACCATTTACAAGATTTCGAAAAGAAGTACGTACCAGGTATAGTTTCCAAGGACTCGGCGTTCCTGCAGTGAGATGAAAGCACTGCAGGTTGCAGCCCCCCAAAACGACGTTGCACTCCACACGCGGACAAGGCAGCGGATGAGGAAAACGTGGTGGCGTGGAAAATTATTCAGTGCTTTGGCCTCCCTAAAAAAAGTTGTTCCAAATCCTTACAAGCCCATAAAATGCACTTCACCATCGAAAATCACTCCATTTGCCCTTCTCAGCTTGCCGCCGGCTACTGTAATCCATCCCCGGCGCCACAATTCTCACCCAACCGGACTCTCTCTCTTTCCCACGCCAACATCACTCCTCTACCACAGCTTTATGTGTTCCCAAATTCCCCTCCCCTCCTTTCCTTCTCTCTGTTACAAATCGTCCCTTTGAAAAAAAAATTACCTTGACCACCTAGAAATGTATGCAGTACACTACAAGCTTGCTAAAATAGAATGTTGGGTTTGTTCGCCTTGGGATTCCTAAATCAAATCGAAAATGAAACAGAAAAAACAGAATCAACAGATCAAGAAACCCACTCCCTGGGATTCAGACAAGTCGAAACCGAATAAAAAATACCAAATTGAACGACGACGAGACTTTGGCAACGCAGGTTGGGTGAGGAATGTGGCACCGAGGATGGATTATAGTCACTGGCGGCAAAGCAGAGAAGGGGATATGGATGATTTTTGCCGGTGAAGTGCAGAGGAGAGAAAGGGAGAATATGATTTAAGGGTCAGGATTCAATTTGGACAGCCGAAGCACTGAATAATTTTCCACGCCATCACGTTTTCCTCATCCGCTGCCTTGTCCGCGTGTGGAGTGCAAGTTGCCCCCAAAACGAAGTCGTTTTGGAGGGCTGCAACCTGCAGTGCTTTCATCTCACTGCAGGAACGCCGAGTCCAGTTTCCAAACATCTAAAAATATCAATAGTGTTATACGTACCCCGTCTGTTGCCAAAACAACAAATTGGTCTTCGTTGGTTATGTGTCTTTGGGTCACTTCAGGCACAGAAATAAGTCCAAAATCCTTGATACAGTAGTCTCCGAAGGCTCGAGACATTGCTAATCCAGGTGACTCCTCCTCTGGCCGCCACACCCTTTGCACCCCTGGCTCGTCAGGTAAACAAAAGACTCGCCCGTTGCACTGATTTATCCGCTCAGCTTCTTCTGTAATATCATCAACGAGATAAAAAAAGAAATTTCAAAGTCTAAAGGACATGTTGCCAAACACATGCAGGACATGTTCTAAATACATACAGTTCATATGTTTATTACTTTATCTAAAGTATAAACAATGGTAAAATCTGTCAATACTGTACGGATACTTGGACGAAAACCAAAAGTAATATAAGTATATAACACTGCCTTTTTTAAAGTCTAAGGGAGGATACAAAAGAAATTTACATCTTTTTCCTCTTATGATGGCTTCCAGGACAACTTGTAGTAACTTGTAAGCTATAGCCTATACCTACGTAAACATGTGATTTACATCTTCTCTCTAAACTGAATGGAACATATAGATCGTGTTTAGCAATATAACCAAAAATAAAAAAAAGGATATCTATGTATGTGTTTTCAAACATAAGTCTAGGATGGGTGCCGTGTCGGTGTCGGACACAATGTCCAGCATGACGTGCCACCTTTTTTGTTTGTGTGTGTGTGTGTGAGAGAGAGAGAGAGACTAACGGGGTAGATTGGGCTTGAAATCGATAGTAAGCTGAATTGGTACCAAGCTGCCATCATCAGAAGTGGTAGCCAATACAGCACGAGAATCACCAACATTTGCTATGAATATAAGTTCACCCTATCAAAACCACAACGATGGGAGAATAAGTCAATCATAACATAGACTTGTAAAATCTGAAAAATCCTTTTAGCAGGACAAACAAAGGACCAATAAGTCGAAAAAAATTTAGACAAGAGTAAGAGTAAAATAGATATTTTCACAACAGTAGGCATCAAACTAATCAATTACCTAGAAAGGCACACGCGTAAGACTGATAAAAACATTGGTTATGAATCAAAGTGTCAAAATGTGTACAAGTCATGCAGATTTTTTCCTAGAGGTATTATACTTAGGAGCATACTTTTAAGTCCAAATATGCACAAGCAAGTGTTGAAGGCATTATCCGTCAGTTAGCAACCAATATGGTGAATTGAACGACAACTTGATGCTTATCCCCGCAACAGGTAAAAAATGATCGAGACCAACTTAAGAACTAATTTTCATAATCTTAACATTTTGGCTTTCATAGTAAAGTATAATCAGTTTACGAACTTCTACAACAGTTTCTAGCAGCTTCATAATCAAATCCTAACCAATGAAAGGTGAGCTATGAAGCACGGATACTCTATTTTGGCCTCTGTATCACGTATTGCATCCATATCGGATACCAATACTCTCGGATACGCTCCGGATACGTATCCGATACGGGTTTTTTTTTAAGTATCCTGCTTTTAGAATTATTTTTTGGTATCCCGATACGTTTCAGATACGCGCGGATACGTATTGGATATGCTCGGATACGTTTTGGATACGCGCAAGGGTAAATATGTTATTACTTGAAATATATGGGTTAAAATTGCAATTAGGACTATATTTTTTCTTTTTCTCCCACCAATCGACACCAGAAAGACACTGACGATATCATCTCTTTCGACAACCTTGTAAGTCTCTCATCTCTCTCTCTCTCTCGTTGTGTGTATGTATATAAATATATATAACTATATGTAAATATATCTCTCTTGGCATGTGAAATGGTGAGCTTGTGTAATGAAAAACTTTAATCATTAATGAAATTTTAGGAATTAAAAATTATATATATAATATTTTTTATTTACTTTATATTCAACGTATCGTATCCTTCTTTTTGAAAAAATCACATATCCGCGTATCCGTATCTTATTCGTATTTGTATCCCGTATCTGTATCCATATCCATATCCGTGCTTCTTAGAAGGTGAGTGTACACTTTCATTGATGTGGGCTGTATCTGCAAAACGGCACCAACTTGGGAATGAGAAATAAATTTATTCCCCATAACTACCACCTAACTTAAGGACCACTTCAAATAGCTATGACTAGAAGCAATGAACATGTTTAACACGGTAGATTGATGGTGACAGGACAACCCATATAACACTGGGTGTTATATGAACATGTGTTAACACGGTGGATTGAAAGTATCTTCAAAGAAAAGGTAAGTATTGTCTTGAAACCAAAAACACTGGGTGTATGGGTGATTTAGCACTTTCTACAGGATGATCAGTAGTAGGTAAAAAATCCGTTAGCCTGATGGAACCTTTGGGAATGTTTGAGCTGATATTGGAAATTCTCTCAAAGTATGCCCATGAATCGTAATTCGTAATATATATGATTCTTTCTAAATGACGCTTCAAAATTTCAACGTGAAACTTACCAACAAAATTTATACTTGAAAGAAAAACTACCATTCAAAACATTCAATCCGATTCATTGATTTTAATGGTCAACTTACATCTAAAGGACCTTTAGACCCCTTGGAGCAGTCTTGAGTATAATTTATTGCAACAAAAAGCTCTGATTTAAACATTAAAAACAAAATGGTATGTCAAGGATTGTAAAAAAGGTCTGTAAGAGGACTTTCCGATACCTGTCTAACAATTGTGAGAGCAGTGGTTCCACTGCAGAATGAATCGATTTTGCGGTGCCGCCCAAGATCATGATCAACAGCAGCACAAGTCCTTATGTAGGAACGCTTCCATATATTAAACTTATGAAGCTTTTTATCTGTTTCCAAATCGAAATCCAGGTCAAGCGAAGCTTCTGCAAGCGTCTCCTGCCAATTGCTTAACAAAGAGGAGGGCATTGTTTTTCTAACCCTCTTTGCCACATAATGTCCCCATGGGCCATGTCCGTCGAAGATCCCACAGAACATCATGTCCTCTTGGCCCCCAAATTCCTACATCCCCAACAGAAACAAAATACCAAATCTATCAAACTTAACAGCCCAACCAAAACCACATTTTTCATTTTTATATTTCTCCCATTTGAAAGCAATTAGCATGCTAAAAACTGCACATACAACTGTGGACTCAGATACGAAAACAACTGATGAGGTGAGAAGAAACGAAACTTAGGACGGTGAGATTGCGAGGAAATAAAAGATTAATGTTTCTTAGCAAATATCACCACTTTGTCGAGATTTTGCGAAAAAGCAAAATGGACCGGTAAAACTTCACCATTGTTCATCATTCCTTCCCTTTTTTTTTTTTGATCCGCTTCCTTCCCTTTTTCGCTCATCCAAACAAATGAGAGGATTCTCACTTCTGTTCTTTTCTTGCCATCCACAGGGGCTTTAAATAATTAGATATAGTTTTTCAATTTCACTTCATTATCTTCTTATCTTTTCCTTTACATTTCCCTTTCGCTCCATAATTCCATCCAAACGCAGCCACAGTAACTGCCTTTTCATGACAAAAGGGAATTAAGACCACACAATAGAAAAATCTCTAAAAGCATATACCTCCCACACAATGAAGCAATCTTGGTTCACCCCCTTTTCACCTCTTTTGGAGAAAACGGATGCAAAGTTGTCGGACCCATTCGCATTAAGACTGCCCGAAGACCGGAGAATCATGTCATTCTTCTTTGCTTCCTTCGCAATCGCTTCCACAGCCTCATCCCCGCTGCATTTGCCAGAATATCGCCCTTTCTTGATCAAAAGTGATCTCGCCAATCCGTTGAACATGGATGAAAAATGCCCCATATCAAGCCCTCTCTGCATAATCCGGTTACCAATTCAATAAAGCACAGTTCTTATTGATTTTAGATTCAATATTCTCAACAAACAATAGGATATACAACCAAAAAACAAAAACAAAAGGATAAGTGCATATATGTAGCCAATCGGATAAATATACAAACGAGTAGAGTTGTGCTCAGCAGAGAAAAAGACGTAATATGAGTCAAAAAGCTAAGAATCCAAGAATTATAGAAGTAGAATACAAGCAGAAAGCCAAGAATATTCAATCTTACATGAAATTCCAATTGTACATATATGTAACTCTTGTTTGATAGCATTAGAAAAATGTACAAACACAAAAAAGAGAAGACATCAGATTTTGAATCTTAAACTATTAAGTTAAAGAAAGAGAACAAGTACACAGACAAAAGACCCTATAGCTAAACCTGCTTCAATCGCCTAAATCCAAGACCGTTCTTTTATTTTCCTCCATTTCTCAGCAACCAAACAGGTGTAATTCTACAAGAAAAGGTAAACAACTGACTCTCTAAATGAAAACCCACCCAGAAAAATGAAAACCCACACAGAACTATGAAGAAACGTTCATCGAAGCCCAACTGCAGAAATCCTAAACTTTTCTACTTTTTTTTCCCTCCATTTTCTCAGTAACCAAACAGGGGATATTTCACGGAAAGAAGAAAACCCTGATTCTCTAACTAAAAACCCACAAAGAATAGAAACTAGCATTACCGAAAAAGGCTCATCTAAGCAGGGCGCGGCTCGAGATTTTTAATTCAGCGGTGACGAAAATGTTCAGAAATTTTTTCTATACACAACACTATATAAACCAAACGATAATCATTTTGGTAGAAATTTATTGGGCTTGATTTAGTTTGTTTTGCTGAGCTATAATGTCCACCTACTCACAAATGTAAGTACGTTTTCATTTAATTTAGCCTTATATGAATAATTCAGTGCCGACAATACTAAAAAAAAAAAATTAATTATATGGGTGAAACCCCTCAATGTAAGGTAGAGCCGCCCCTGACATCTACGCCTGCAGCAATTGCAGAAAACCCAAAACTTCCTTTCGTTTTCCTCCATTTTCTCAGCAACCAAACAGGGGAAATTTCAAGAAAAGAAGAAAACCCTGCCTCTATGAATGGAAACCCACAAAGGAAAGAAACTAGAATTATCGAAAAAGGATCACCTAAGCCTGCTTCAATTGCAGAAACCCATAACTTCCTCTCATTTTCCTCCACTCTCTCAGCAACCAAACAGGAGTAATCAATCACACAGGGAAAAAAAAATCCCTGACCATATAAACAAAAACCCACAAGGAATTATGGAGAAACATAGAAAGAGACCTTTAATTTCCCTCGAGTTTGGACCTCAGAAATATTAGGCCGGAAACTGGCAAGTTAACGCTGTAAGCCGTAAAATGACGGAATTCCGGCGGTTGGAGCGGAGGTTTGGAGAAATCGGTGGCAGAGATCGATCGCAATCCATTGTGTGGGTTCGTGATGTTAGAATAAGGGTGGAGAAGTGTACACCCAAGAAGGAAGGGTAGGCCTTTCTGTATACAACAGAGACAGAGATGAGAGTACGTGTTCTCTTTTTCCTTCGTCCTCAACTATAGAAAGCTGGGCCCCTTTTTATTCCAAAAGTCACCATTCAACATTCACCCCTCAACATCTTACAAAAATTCTAGCAGCAGAGAAGATTTGCGGAGAATCATGCAAAGAAAAACGCGTTTGATCCCATTTTGGGTCCCAAAAAAATTTAGAAAAAAATCTATAAATTTTTGAATATTATTTTATGGGACCCTGTAAAAAATCAACTCATGCAGATATCGATAAGTATTATTTTTTATCAACTTTTTATGAATTATTATTTCTTCATTACGAGAGGAGCCTCGAAAATGGCTGGTAAGAGGAATCGATTTTAGAGATACACGAGCGATTGAAAAAGAAACCATCCATCACGTGGACTGCAGAGAAGTTGTTCTCTATCTTGAAGGGTGGTTACCAAAATTACTTTAAAACATTCAATTTAATATACTCATTGGTAGTATTTTATTAAGTTACGATCTGCGGGCTTCTAAAACCGAAAATAAGGACAAGAAAAACGGCAAAAAGTCAAAATTGAAAAAACTAATACAAGATATGGTCCACCTAGAGAATTAACGTTATTAATGGCTTTCTAAAAGTAGGCACCACCGCCTTATACCATATTCTACTTATATCTGAAGTGTACTGACGTGAGCAAAATTTGGTCAGTTACAAGTTACTATTCCCTCCCTCCGGATTTAATAATCCTTTTTTGAGAGATTATGCCACTTTTCAATAGATTATATTTAGTAATTTATAATATTTTAAGTAATTTTGAAAATATTATCTTATAGAACTAATTGAGATTATCAAACAACATACATATTGAATATACTAAAATTTATTGCTAATTTAAAAATATAACTCATTTTTTATCCGGTTAGGATTGAACTATGGACTATTAAATCCAGACGGAAGAAGTATATTGAGCAAGACTAGACCAAAAAACTATACTAGTCTGTTTTTTGTTTACAACCGGATGTCTGGGCCAGCGCGTGCACTTTAACGAATTCCGGGGTCCTAAAATTAACGACCGGACAAATTTCAATTGGTCCCAAGGTTTGTAATATTTGGCATTCTTAGAATTCGAACATGCGATCTCATGGAAATCAAACACGTATTACCATTCTGATATGCCGACATGGCCAAATGCTTGGGGGTTAAAACCATCTTCGTCCTTATCTTGTACTGAATATTAATAGTATGATTCAGATGTGATTATTGAAGACCGAGAAGATTTGCTTTGAGAATATTTGAATAGCTCAGGATAATATTGTGTGTAAGGGCCGTAAGGCATTGATTGGGTGAAAAAAATTGAGGATCCTCAGCTTCCAATTCCCTTTTTTTGGGTGTTCTGTCGGACGACTCGGACAAGACTTCAAGATTGTTGGTTTGGATGACTCAAAATTACTGCGCACCGTTTTCCATAATATTTTTCTATCTATTTTTCTTCACTCATTAGAGCTGTTCAGCGAATCAACCGAACCGCACAAACCGACCAATCCGCCCAAACTGATCCGTCCGTGAACCAAACCGAGGTATGTGACGGATGGATGCAGATGAAAAAAACAACAATCTGTCGCGAGCGGATCAGATGCGGATTGGATCCGCTCAAACCGCCCAAAGTAAAAAATAAAAAAATGTGAGAAAGAGTTAAGCCCTTCTTGATAAACTATTAGCCCTACCATACCATGTTGCTTGTTATTGTGTCAATACGAAAAATTATTGGCTAGTCTTGGGGCAATACGGAGTGGTATTTTTTTATTGTGCTACTATACTTTTTAAATTTTTGGTATTTATAAAAAATAAATTACAGGCTTAAATCCGCCCAAACCACATCCAAACTGATCCGACCGAACAACGCTCACGGATGGGTGGTGGATGAGGTAAGTATGAATGTGTGTGTGTTTGCTCTCTGATTTTCGGGTTTCAAAGAGCTTTTTAGAGCAGATACGAACATGCTTTTATTTTAAAAAATGTTACTTGAGTAATATAACATTTTTACAGATGTAATGTTTTGGAAGCTTTTTAGATTTTTTCAAAGTACTTGGGGCTGTTTCAAATCCGCCCAAACCAACCAACCCGAACTGTCTAAACCGCAAACCAAACTGACCGAACCGTGAAACACTCACGGACGGTTGCGGATGGAGAAAACAACAATTTGCTTGATGCAAATCTGCCTAGGAACCGAATCGATCCACCCAAAACCGATCCGCGAACAGCCGGCATTCATTATTCTTAAAAACTTTCCTAAAAAACCAAGGAATTATCAATTCTTTATGGATTTGTCCATGAAGGATTTTCTCTTATTTTAATTGAGTCATCTGCTAGTATGCGGTAAGATTAGTCCACTAATTGAGTCCTTAGAAATTGATGATGTGGCAGCGTGCCATTAGTCTCGGCAAAACAAGTTTTTTTTGGAGCCTCCGTAAAAAAAGTTTAACTACGTTTTGGTCATCTGCATAGTATTTGAAGAAGTACCCAATTAGGTAAATATCGACCAATAGACAATAGTGATATAGAAATTTCTTTAGAAACTATAATATCAGCTATTTTCTGTGCTATTCTTGACTATAAGAATGCTAGGAAAAAAAAACCTGGAGAAACCAAATAATTTTATTGTATATCTTCCTTCAGAAATGCTACGGGTACAACAAGGGGATAGACCCCAAGCACAGATGATATTGGGACCTGTCTCGAGTCCCACACAGTTTATTGGAGCCGCTAGCTTGTTTTATTTAAAATATTTTGTTTAGGGTCGTTTAAAATATTTTGTTTAGGGTCCTTTTAGAAAATCAGCTAAATCCGATATCGATAAAGGCCTTTACGAAACATCTAACTTTGTTCCAAAATTCAATACAAAATTAAATATTTCGTAAAGGCTTTTACCGGTATCAGATCTAGCTAGTTTTTTACAGCGATTCTAAACAAAATATTTTGAATAAAATAAGCGGTTCCGATTATCTTTTGGGACCCGGGATGTTTCCCAATATCATCCGTACACAGTGTCCCCCTTTGCTATACCAATAGCACGACTCTCTTTTCGTTAATTTTTCTTCTGTAATCATTTGGGAAATTCGGGAAAAAAAAAGGGAAATGATATTGCCACACACTTTTTTGTTATTGCCACACCCTGCAAGTGTATTTTTAGGTGCAAAAATACACTTACAGAGTGTTGCAATAACAAAAAAGGGTGTGGCAAAATCACTAGCCAAAAAAAAGAAAAGAAAAAATCATTTGGGAAATTAAAGAATGTTTTTAGTGAACCACTCACCGGAGTCATCACGTGGACTGTCGAGATACGTAGATTGGGCCCCACTTATTAGTGGGTTGCCTTTTCTGAAGCCCTTAACGACCAAAATCTTTTCATTGGATTCCTAAATAATTGCATATGATGTGAAATGACCCATTTATAAAAGTGGGCCCAAAATGTGAAGAAAAAGAAAGTAATGACAGGAAAATGTGTTTTGACCTTTTGACCAATGTGTAACACATTTGGTTGGGGGGGGTGGGGGGGTGTGGTGGTTATTTTGTGGGTTTTGTTGAAGATGGAATCTAGTAAACAAATTACTCCATGCCCTTGGGCACAACGTGATTGTGCTCCGAACTCATCTCTGCCACCAATGGCGGGGTCAGAAATCCCGTTCAGAGGGGGCACCATTTCACAACAAACTAAAAAAATTTACAGTAAAATTTAACGAAGAAATACTGAGTAAAAAAATTTAAATATTCCTTTAAAAGGCACAATAGATTGTAGCCTAATGTATTCAAAAGATTCAAAACATAAGCAGAAAAGATACAAAAAAATACTACTGACAATTTGTTATTTGCCCCTCTCAAACAAGCATTTAATTCTTTAAGTGGTCCATTGATTTGGTTGAAAATACGTAAAAACAAAGTAAACAATAAGCCCTGTACCGAAAATTTCTGATTTCTCTGACATTTTTTAAGCATGTGTACCCAAAAAAAAAGGTGGCAGGGGGCACGTGACTTCCCTGGTCACATGTTTGGCTCCGCCCCTATCTGCCACACTCGTTTGGGGACCACACAAATGTGTGGTAGATGAAGAGTTTGAGGTACCACGTGGCGATGTCACAGAAGCATTGAATAATTTTTCCAAGTATACTAGTGTAACAGTAGAAAATTGACTCTTTTTTTTTGGCTAAGCAGAAAGTTAAGACTTGTTAAGCAAAAAGGAAAAACTCGGGTACACATCACCTTTAATAATCTTTGTTGCGCACTTCATGAGTTGATTGTGGCTCATTTTGTTAAAGTGTGTACAGTACACCCTTATGAATTTTGTGGCTTACTTTTACGAATTTCGTGACCCGATATATGAGATTTTATGGTTGTTTATATATAAATTTTTGTAGTGTTGTGAATTAATAAATTATTTTGGTGTTGTAAGCGAATTTTGTAGTCCAGAAAGATGGCGTAAAATCAAAATGGCGGCTCGAAATTATGAGATTTTGTGGTTTTGTAGTTCAACAAACAAATTTTTTTGGTAATCGATTATGAGATTTTGTGGCTCAAAATACTAATTGCACACCGCACATCTTTTTGGGGCATTTACCGTAAGACCAACGCACAAATTAGAAAGTCAAGAGTCAATAGTTGAATTCACTAACTTTTACATTAGCAAACACATGAATTCTCGAAGCGACCAACCGAGTGAAGATCATTTCATGTAGACAACTCAAGGAACAAAACCATGGTTACCATGTGATGCACGGATCCTGTAAAGCGAGTGCAGAGTGACTGATCCGGTCGTTCATTTCCTCATGGACAGCTCGAATTAAATTCGAGCGCATACAAATTATATACAAATCTGAACCGTTCATTATCCGTTTAAGATCCGAGCCGTCGATTGCCCGAATAAACAGCCGGATCGGCTGCTCTATAGAGAGATGCTCGGCAGCATCTATGGGCTATGCAACTGTTCTACAGGAAGCTGCTCGGCAGCATCCCGGTTCCATGACACACACAGCCTTTTACAAATACTATACACACGCATATATGGTACTATACCACTCTCGACTCTTTGTTGACCCTATTGTATCACGTGAGAGAGAAATAGTGGGTGTCGGTCCTGTAAAGGTCAGTAGTGGGTTAGATATTAAAGATAACCACCAAACGAAAGCTGACAAGTACGTCCGTGATTGGCAAACAAGGGCAAGTGGGTCGGTGCACGCCCCTTTCACAGCGAGTCCCACCTTGATTTTTTCCTACTTGGGCAGACCGCGGGATGCTGTCAAGCGGTCGATCCGGTCGTTCATCTCGGCGATCGGCGGTTCGGATCTTAATTCGAGTAACGGACGGCTTGGATTTAATTTGGGTGGATAAATATCCGAGCCATCCATGCTGAGATGAGCCGCTGAATCGACCGCTCGGCATCACTGTCAAACACGGGGTGCTTGGCAACATCTCCCATTCAATTGGGATTGGGAGGGCAAACCAGTCGAGCGCCTCTACAAACGAGCCGAGACTTTACAAACAAGTGGAGGTCTTTCGAGCCGGGCCTAGTTTTGAGGCGTTGAGCTCCTGCTCTGCTACTACGACCTTAAAATTCGAGCTAGGCATGATTACTAAACGTATCGAGCCGAGCCTCGAGCAGCTGAGCTACTTGTGAGCAGCTCGATTCGTTTGCAGTCCTAAGTAAATTGGATGAAACATAGATCTAATAATTTCTATATTCTCCGACTAGTGAAATAGACCCAGCATGGGCCACAAAGAACGGTCTGCACGGTGCAGTCCGGAAACGTGGGTTTTTTCAGTCGAACCAAACCAAAATTAAGTTTTGAGATTTTTGTTGTCAGGTGTTTACTGCTTACCATTACCTAGGTTTCATTGTAATCTCAGGCATTACTGATACTAGAGGTCGGGGGACACACGCGATGCGTGTGCAAGTCAAATTTTAAAATTGTGAAAAATTCGATCAGAAAATGTCAAAATCCGACTAGCACACCTATCGCGTGTGCCCCGACCTCTAGTTTATAACGATGCATCTATAGAATGTTCCACAAAAAAAACATACTCCGTACGACTCAAGTAAGAAAAATTGTTACAAAAATTAGAAAAACTAATACAAAATATAACATGTTCCACTTTTTTAATATAGAAAAATGGTCAAATGAAGCATTACCTTCTGTATGTGGAAGATAGATGATCCCTCTGAAGTACTCCCCTCTCTCTCTCCCCTGCTCAAAGTTTAAGCTCACTCTTCAGCAACATGCATGAAAAACATCTCTGGGTGCTGACATTGATTACTAATTTTTGAAAACACTTGTAACTCAAAAAAGGACATAGTAAATTAACGAGTACAAAGTGAGAGAGAGAGAGAGAGAGAGAGAGAGAGAGAGAGTAATTCTGTTTGGAAGGGGAAAAACTGAAAGAGTGAGAATTCCATAAAAGATATCTTCTTCTGATTTCTTGGTTTTTGTGTGAAGCTAGCATAGATTATGTTTGGGGAGAGTCAATTTGTAGATGTATACAAAGCTTTTGCCAGTAAAATGGAATTTCGCCATTTCGGGATTGGTCAGCAGGAGGTGATGAATAATTGCCCGGTGTGTAACTACAAGCTGGTGTGTTTGTACGTGCGGTAACTTGGGTCGGTGTTATTTTACATTGTTACACATTCAGTTATAATTGTAAAACCTTTCATTTACCAGTGGAGAGAGAGAGAGAGAGAGAGAGAGAGAGAGAGTAATTCTGTATGGAATGGGAAAAACTGAAAGAGCGAGAATTCCACGAAAGAGGACGAAAGATACCTTCTTCTGATATCTTGGTTTTTGTGTGAAGCTAGCATTTTTTTGAAAAGCATATAGATTACGTTTTGTGTGAAGCTAGCATATAGATTACGTTTTGGGAGAGTAAATTTATAGATGTATACAAAGCTTTTGCCAATAAAATGAGATTTCGCCATTTCGGGATTGGTCTGCAGGAGGTGATGAATAATTGCTCAGTGTGTAAGTGCAAGCTTTTGCACATTCAGTTATTGGGTACAGAGGTTACTTTAATTGTAAAACCTTTCATTTATGTGTGGCAATTTGAGAATGGAAAATTTTGAGTCAGCTTCAAAATTTGTCCATACCAAATGGTGCTCGTATTAAAATAGATATATAGAGAAAATGGCCTCTAAGAGCATCCGTAGTGGACTAATCAAAATTGGATTATCCATTTAAGGGGTTTCTAAAGTTAGCAATGTAGAGGTCAATAATGGTATAGTCAAAATTGAATGACCAAAATTTGCCATATCAGTTTTTCAAACTACAAAAAACTAAAAACTATTAATATAGAAAACTTTTATTTTAATAGTTTCCAAACTAAAAAAAATTATTTATTAAAAATACAAAGTAATTTTCCCAAAACAATTTTTCGAAATTATTATTTGAAAAAAAAAAGTTTTCAAAAAGAGAAAACAGTTTTTGAAAAAAATAATTATTTTTGAAAACTATTTTTTTGAAAAAACAGTTTTGTGTAAAAAAAAACTTTTTGAAAATAATTTTTTGACAATATGGTTGAAAAAGAAAGAGAGAGAGGGAGAGAGTGAAAATGGAGGAGAGATAAATTTTTTGTGTAATGATGAGGATACTTGATTGGAAAGATGTGGGATTCACTAAATTTGATTATTGACAAAAGGTTGCTAGTTTTGGTTATTCAATGACCAAAATATGATTAGTTGTTAAGAGGTTGCTAAGTTTGGTTTTTCTAATATGAGCACTTGTTTGAGCAAATATTCCTAATCTTAGCAACATTTTTCATTTTGATTTTGATTAGTCTAATGTAGATGCTCTAAGGATAGAAAAGTGCATGTTAATTTCCATTAAGGATGAACTGAGTTTTTATGTACCTCTAAGGACGATCACAATATGAAGATTATCCTTTCAATCTTCAATATATACAATTCCATACTTTATTGTTTTATCCTATTATAGGGTAGGGCACCTTAGAGTACGGTAGGGTAGGATAGTCTATTCTAGGCTACCCTACCCTAGCCCTACCTTAAAGCTGGAGTACCCTAGGGGGGTTTAGGATTTGACACTTTTATATGGCCAATTTTGAAAAAATACTCCAGAAATACTTAACAGTGCATTTCCGTTTTTTTCTGGACCTACACGTAAAAACCTCATATAATGGTAATTGATATTCACACTTCCCTTTTTATAACCGCACTTTCTTTTTTACTATCTTTTTATGACGTGAATGATGAGCACCCAATTTTGTAGATATTTGGTGCGACTAGTCTCGTTTTATGTTGTTTTATCTTGCGTTTATTTAGCTTCTATTGCAATTTTGCTCGTAAGGTATCTTTTGTAAGCTTATCAGGTCATAAGTGCTAATAAGGTGGATTTGGATGCCAAGCGGAGTTCCGAGATGAACCAAGAGTCCAAGTGCCCACCGGTTCTTATGTCATTGTCACCGAAGCCTAATGGTGCCACAAGAAGCCTCGGAGTTTGGCCGGTGGTCAAGGTTGGCGAGAAGCGTGCCAAAGTGTTTCAAGTAAGCCTAATACATCGAGGACGGCCCTCGAGGGCATCCGAGGATCCAAGGCCGCAAGGCATACCTCCTCTAAGCCCCGTTGATCATGTAATGAAGCATCGGAAGGCCGTCGGACTACCACAAGGCTTGGTGAACCAAGCTGTCCAGTTCTGCAGTTTTTTCACAGAGGTATGGATACCTCATTTTTGAGGTATCCATACCATCATGCCGAATTGCAAGACAGTGGAGTTGGTATGGATACCTCAAAATGAGGTATCCATACCAATGCCCTTCGGCCAGCACTTTTTGCTGAATATTTCAACTTTCCTTTTATGGAAAGTTTCCACTTTTGGCATGTCTTTGGGATATTTTAGGGGCCTTTTTGTCCACTTTTTGGCTGATTTTGTAAGGTTTATAAATAGGCTTGTATGCCATTTATGGAAGAGATAGGCCATTAGTTAGTTTTTAGGCCTAAGTTTCTTTCTTGCTTTCCTAGGAACTCCATTGTTAGTCTTTCAAGCTTTTCAAGTCATTTCCTTCAAGAACTATTCAAGGTACTTGTTTCCCGTTAATTTATCGTATGTTAATGTTGTAGCTACAGTTGAGATCTTCCTAGAAATCAAGTTTATTTCCGTTTTTACCGGTGAATCATGTTTTCACTTCCTAACCTTGTTTCTAGTCAATTTGCTATGAGTGAGTAGTCTTCCAGGCTTGGTCATGGGGTGATTTCTCTCCCATGGATTAGTTGTTTTAGTGGTTTTTCTATAACTTGATCATGATTTTAGTAAGGGAAAGGCTTAATCTTTAATTTTCGGCCAAACCAAAGGGGCTAATACCTTCTTTGATCGTGTGTTGGCCGGGGCTAATACCTTCATCTTGCATACGAGGTTAGGAGCTTTTAACGCTACCGGCATTTGATTTAAGTGATTTCCAAATAAGATTAAGTCATTTCTGAGCTAATGTCATGATTATGCTCGACTTTTAGCGTTGAGTGCTCCAAGCTAAGTTTGTCTATGCCTTGGCTTGGAGTTGTTAGAAAGAAACGGCTAAATTAGCTAAGTCATCGGGCGGTTTGAGCCCCTAAACCATGCCGCCTGTTTTTACCAAGCACAAACCACTTTTCTAGTCATTTCACTATCGTTTCCCATTCACAAAAGCAAACCGAGAGTTGGCCGTCTTAAATGCCAAGAACCTTACAAAAATCCTACAATCCAATTAAGCTATATCTGAATCCCTGTGGTACGATCCCGGTCTTACCGGTTTATTGCTACCGACGATCAGGCCCTACGCTTGGGGTTTCCGACCTTATTCAGAAGGCAAGGTTTTACGGGTTAAGCAGTGAATTTACAAAATTAACCCTGCATTTGTATATTTTTTCACACATTGAAGGGCAATATTGTACTCTCAAAATCTCCAAACTCTAGCCGCCAATAGCCCTTCCCCTCCCCCCTTCTCAGGCGGCGGGAGGGGAGGGATCCTTCCCCTCCTATCTCTCTCCCTTTGATCTCTTCCCCCTACCGTCGAACCGTCTTTTCTCTCAATCTCGCGACTAAAGTTCGGATGTCCATTGGGAACTTTTTAGCCAGATCGTTTTCCGGCGACGTTCTGGGACTCCGGTTTCAGTGGTTGCGTGTAAGATGTTGTCCACCACCGTTCTCAGCCTCCATCTTCTCATATCTGTGACCTGACGCCATCTACCGCATTTGCTGGGTGACCACCTCAAAACGATGTGTTCCTATTTTGTGAAGCAGAGGTGGTGGTTACGAGTCTATCAAGGTGGTTGCAAAAGGGTGGCGGCGGATGTTTCGGCGGTGCTTCTTTTATTTTGTTATTTGTTTTAATAATGTCCTCCTTCGGGGGATTTTGTCCTCCTTTGAGGGATTTCTTCTCATTCTGTAGGGCGGCGCATCTATGCGCTTATACACTCTTTCTATTGGAGTGTCCGATCTGTAGACTCCCAATCTTCTCCCTGGGGATCTTTTGATGAATACCACTACCTCTCAATTTTTGGCAAAAAAAAGGACAACATTATAAATTAATTCACATCACAAAAAGATTAAAAAAAAAATGAGCGTGATCATAAAAAAGGAGTGTGCGGAAATCACTACCCCGTAGCCTGTATACCACAAACATTATAAACTCAAACATTATTCTTCTGTTTTGCAATGTTGATCTACTAGTAGGGACGATAATACCAGACGGGTCAGAGTCGCATTTATAGTCCCCAGTCTCGATCCGTCCCGTTCCTTATTAGGGCGCCAAGTCCAACCACGATATTGGCAAAATGCAAACTTATGAAAACATTGCTGTGTTCCAGAAACCAATTAAGAACTTATTTTTTGTTCAATAAGAAGGTGTGTTCCACAAAAATAAGAAGAACCCCTGCTGCATTTCAGAATTTATATAGGTACCAATGGGCGCCGGGGAGGGAAATCGTACCGACGGCCGCGCCAGGCCGTCTCCGGCCACCGGAAAGCTGATCCGAGCAGTCCAAAAATTCTATAAAAAAAAAAACTGAGGGGGCCAACGCGGGAATCAACGGCATCCGAGGTGCGTAGGGTGCTTGATCCGAGCACCCCTTTTCCATGCGTATATGGAATTCAGTTTTTTTTTATAGAATTTTTGAACGGCTCGGATCGGCCGTCCGGTGGCCGGAGACGGCCCGGCGCGGCTGTCGGTACGATTTCCCTCCGGCGGCGCCCAACACAATAGCAACAGTCTTTTTTTTTTGTATACGGCGACTTCAAGCTCAAAAATCATGTGTTTACGCAAATAATTTTCCTATCACTATGGATCTTGTTTGATAGATCTCATTGAGATCTTTATTACGGTGCGAATTTTTTTTTTTTTTCATTTACATTTTTTTGAGTTTGAAAATGTGAAGTAAACTTTTTGTTTGAATTTTGTGGAATGACCCTTCTTATTTTTGAAATTGAAGTTGCAAAATAAGTACTTATTTTTTAAGAAGGTTTCCGGAACGGGGCCAAAGTACTTGTTGAGTTGTGAATTAAGTAGAAGGTTGGTTTTCATTTCCTTGTGCACAAAACATATAATGCATTTTTTTTAATAGAAAGAACATCATGTTATTTTAACAAGAAAAAAGATACGACATAGCCAAAGATTATGGTTCTAAATATATGGTTCTATATAGAGCTGGCAATTCAATCCATTCATATTTTTTAACCTGTTCAAATTCGTACATTTATAACCCAATCCACCCATATTGTACAATTGGTTGATATGAGTTGAACCCCGTATCTCAACCCATATAAACATGGGTTTACATGGATTGAAAATGAGTTTAATATGGGTTGAAGTACTGCTTCCTTCTTCTCGATTCATTCGGTATTATTATATCTGGGTTTAATTAATTGGTCTCAACTCATTGACGCATTAGTATCCCATTGGGTTTAAGGAACCAAACGTACCACGAAGTAGTAATTGGAAAATCCTATATCCGCCTCGAGAAAAATTTCTTCACGGAGGCTCCGTAAAGAAGGTACATTTTCACGGAGGTGAACAATCTCACCCGTCCAAAAGTGTTTTAGGCGGTCCAGATTTTAAATAAACTATTCGCGCGAATAGTTTATTTAAAATCCGGACCGTCGATTACTGAGACAAACAGTGAGAGGCGGCGCGGAAACCCCTTTTACGGAGCCTCCGTGAAAAAGGCAATCTCATATGCCTCTTGATCTCATTTTTTGGGGACTTTTTGACGCACATACCATATATTTTTTTGTCATCTTACTTGATTTTTTTAAAACTTTGGTACTATATGTTTCTAGATTTTTTTTTTCCTAACTTTTTCTGTGCATTTTTTGTGCATTCCAGTTCTGGGGACGTAAATGATAACATGATCTAATGGTTATGTTGAGATATGGAATGAGTTGAAAATATCCAATCATTTCACTAATTTCAGTGGTTCTATCATTTTTTTGCCAGCAAAGACAATTTTTTTCACTTGGATGTCAATTTGAAAATATCCAATCATTTCACTAACTTCTAAATAATTACTCCACTATCGTTTTAGTGGACTACGTCGCACTAGACAACCAGAGTGCACCTACGGTACGATATAGTATCTGGATCCCAAATTCAAAAAGTAAATGATCCTTCATCCTTCGGTGGAAAGGATTTAATCTCTACAAAGCCAGAATAAAATGTTGGAGCCATATTTTCCTAACTTTGCTCGCTCGAAATAATCCTTGTTGATTTATATTATTTCTTTCTCAATCAAGTCTTCTTATTTATTTTTCAAATCTTAGTATTTCTACAAATCATTTTGAAACTGTGAGTTTCTTATTAGTCTCAAGGTGAGGAATCAGAAAAGCTAACAATAGACCAAATCTATCAAAATAAAAGGGAAAAAGAGTTACAAAATGGGAATTGATATTCACACCTTTTTTTTTAATGTCCACACTCCATTTTTTGTCTTTTAGTAATAAAAAAAATTACACACCCTTTCAACACTAAAAAGCAAAAAAGGGAGTGTGGATATTAAAAAATGGAACGTGAATATCAATTCCCTAAAAAATAATATATGAATTGAAGCTTATTTTTGTCTGCTACTAATTTGTTTTAAGGAAATTCGGAACCAATTTTTTAGTTTAAGTTTTTCCACATCAGACCAACCTTTAGTCCAAAAAATAATGACCTCCAACTGAAACATTAAACGAAACAAAAATAAGCCAAGGTAAAAGAAAGCTAGGCTGGTGATTTATTTTTTGGTAAATTACATTGACCGCCCCCAAGGTTTCTCATAAATACCCTGGCCTAGCTTCCCTCTACTTCTGGAAATTCTCTTACCACCCTTACTTTACAAACTAATATACAAATAGCTCCCTTGCCGTTAAATTTGGTCTAACGGTGTTAATTTTTATGAATGAAAGACCATTATACTCTTATTACAAATAAGTTGAATTACATTGGCCTCCCTTGCTTTGCATTAAAACCTGTCGTTAAAACATGCCACAAGTATACAAAACTATCTTGTTTTTTAAATGCTAAATTAAATCAACAATAAAAAAATCAAACTACTTTTTCTTCTTACTTTCTAATGGTATGTTTTTTCTAGGCTTAGTTCAAATGTTATTTCTTATTTTCCTAATGAAGATTAAATAAAAATAGGTAAAAAATTGACCAATACCAACTAGGGATGAACATGGTCCAGATTGGTTCGGTTTCATAGTAAACCAAGAACCAAATCAATACCTACGGATTACAAATTTGGAGAACCAAACTAACCCACAAAAGGCATAGAACTAAACCAATCCAAACCATTAAAATACGGTTCGGTTTCGGTTTTAAGCCACGGTTTGCATGTATAGAAATTTAGGGTAATTAGTCTTGGTAGTGAAGGAATTATAGGAATAGGAATTGGAATTGGTTTTCATGTATAGAAATTTAGGAATTGAGCCATGGAAGTTGACTGATCCGGTGACGGTTTTTGTGTATAATAAATTAATAATCATAGGAAATTAGGATTGGGTTTGATATATAGAAGTTTAGTCTAAATTATCTTGGTAGGAAAGAAAAAACAAATATTGTGGTGGATTTAATAGGATTAATAAAAGGGAAATGATTTTGCCACTCCCTTTTTGTTAATGTCACTCCTCTGCAAGTGTATTTTTGGAAAATACACTTGCAGGGAGTGACATTAACAAAAAAGGGAGTGACAAAATCAGCAGCCCAATAAAGTAGTTAACTAAGGCTCTCATATTTATTTGGTGAATCATAATTAAATTATATATATATATATGTACTATACGGTTCGGATCGTTTTGGAACCATAACCATGAATGTGTATCCACAGACCAAACCATATAACTCAGTTTCTAATTTTTTTAAACCATGACCAAACCATACTACTAAAAAACCAAACCAAATCTTTCGGTTTGGATTGGATTCGCGGTTTGACGGATTTTTTGCTCACCCCTAATACCAACAAGTTCACAAAGGATAATAAAATACACAAATTTCATTGACTCTATCTTCAGTAGGAGTATATTTATTCCTAAATTTGGAACACTTTATTTTCCTTTTACTTGACATGTTAATTCCATAACAATAGATTTTAATATAAAGCAAGGGAGACCAATGTTAATCAAACTATTTGCACGAAGGGTATAACAGTCTTTTATTCACCAAAGTTAACTCCGTTAGCCCAAATTTAACGGCTAAGAGGGTCATCTACATATTAGTAGTTTGTAAAGTAAGTGAGGTGAGAATAATTTCCGGAACCAGATGGGAGGTCACTGTATTTGTCAAAAACCTCAGGGAGGTCGGCGTACTTTACCCTTGATATTTTGTCCCACATCGAAACCCTGTGGGAACTATAACACTCCTTTGCCATTAGAAAACCGAGTTTATTAGCGAGGAGAGAGAGTCAACTCGTCCAGTCGGGGTGAAAGGCGACGCGTCAATGATCGTTTAAGTGACGACGGGTCGTGCCGACACCGACCAGCGAACGAACACATCTCTAGTAAAGGCGAGCGGGCCCGTCCTACTTCGGGCAGGCTCCTACTTCAGGCGGGCCTACCCATCAAATTTTGGATGCCCCTTCCTGCTGGTTGCGGGCTCACCAACCCAACGGAAGGAGAGATTAGCCTTTGTTCGGAAATCTTGGAAAAATATTTTTGATTATTAATGTACTTTAGATCAATATATCGTTCGATACACTGGGCAGGAAAAAACCAATGTAATTTTTTTAACCCATGCATCAAACGAGCTCAAACGCTAGTTAATTATTAATGTAATGAGTGGAGAGAGATATAGATAAAGTTATTAAGAAACGTGAAGAGAGAAAAATGGGTTTTTCGAAGATGGGAACCAAACAAAGCAAGCTGACGATTGTTATTGGTGATACAAATCGTTCATCTATTAAGACCTGCAGAGTGGTATGTTCAAGCAAAAAATTAACTTTATCGGACATCGAAGTATCAAAACTTGAATTTTGGTTAAACTAAAATTCGATTTTTGATTCATCTATCGACTTCTTTGCCGACGATTTGCCAACACCGACCATCGAATGAACACATCCCTTGTAAAGGTGAGCGGGTCCTTCCCCGTCAATTTTTGGATGCCCTTTCCCCCTGGTTGCGGGCTTACCAACCCAACGGAAGGAGAGATTAGCCTTTGTTCGAAAATCTTTGAAAAATATTTTTGATTATTAATGTGATCTATATTAATATATTATAGAAATATATCTGAGCCCCACAAACTTCATTTCTAATATCATGGATTTTTCACTTTTTTTTGCTTATAAAAAGAAAGAGAGAGAGAAATGTGGGAAAGTGGGAGAGAGAGAGGGAGAGTCAGAGAGACGTGGAGGAGATGGTAGTTGAGTTTTATTAGAGAGAGAGACGTGGGGAGGGGGTGTGAATATGAAAAAAAATTTATTATACGCCTCTGGAGCATAACCACATGATGTCTCATACTCATTTTCCACCACGCATATATTTTTCAGTGCATAGAATGTAAATAATGTTAGCGTGAACAATTTGAAGTATATTTTTCATCAAATACTGTTGTACCTGTCCGTTTGATACACGGGGCCAAAAAGCACCAATATGAATTTTTTGTTTGTGCATCGAAAGGGCATCAACTAGCGTTTTGCCCGTTCGATACACTGGGAAGGAAAAAACCAATGTAATTTTTTTTTATCCCATGCATCAAACGGGCTCAAACGCTAGTTAATTATTAATGTAATGAGTGGAGAGAGATATAGATAAAATTATTAAGAAACGTGAAGAGGGAAAAATGGGTTTTTCGAAGATGGGAACCAAACAAAGCAAGCTGACGATCGTTATTGGTGATACAAATCGTTCATCTAGTAAGACCTGCAGAGTGGTATGTTCAAGCAAAGAATTAACTTTATCGGACATCAAAGTATCAAAACTTGAATTTTGGTTAAAACTAAAATTCGACTTTTGATTCATCTATCGATTTCTTTGCTGACGATTTGGATTATAGCATTAAACACGCGGTAGAGCCCACAACGGTGGTGGTGGTAAATCCACTGTTTCCGCCGCGGGTGGATAGAATTTAATCACTGAAACAAATCACCCCAATTTGATAAAGCCGGTATCATTTGTATGAGTTCCTTTAACATTCAAAATGTGCTCAAGTACTTGGATATTTCTCGAACTTGACCGACTTGTTGTCGTTCTCCAATTGTGCTCTAATACTCGAAATATTACAAGAGCTTGGGCTCGTTTACTTGGATTGGATCGGAGCTGAGCTCGTTTATTTGGATTCAATATGAGCCATGATATCAGTTATTAGTGCATGCTCTTGCCTAAAGGCACAGCTCGAACATCGACATTCAAGAAATCGCCATAACTCGAAATTTACTTTTTAACAAGTTTCAATTGTCTATATTTAAAGACATGATGCAATATAATCAAGATCAATTTAAAATCAATTAAATTGAGAGGATGAAGGAATAACGCAGAGAGAGAGAGAGAGATGATTTAATGGTTGAGCACGTCCCCTCTCTCTTGCCCATGACACACCGTTAGATTAGTTTGGAAAGATAAGAACCCTTGGATTTATGTACTCCCTCCGTCCCTTTTTTAGAGTCTCGTATTCCATTTTGGGCTGTCCCTTAATAAATGCCCATTTTGTAAAGTTAGTGGGTAAAAATTGGTGCATTATCTATTTTGTCCCTAAAAGTAGATTTCATTTTGAAAAGTTAGTGAGTAAAAGTGTAATGATGATGGGTAAGTAGGAAAAGTGAAGGAAAAAGTTGATGTGAAAGGTATAATGATGATGTCTTTTTAATAAGTTGGAGTTACGAAGCAGGACTTAAAAAGGGACGGAGGGAGTAGTATATAACATTCAAATACTGAGCTAGCTTATTATATAGATACTCTGTTTGATTAAGCTCCAAATAATGCACAATATTAAATCATGATATGTTTGAAGGTGCAAAATCAATGAGCGTCGGACCGGCTACAATCGTATTGGAAAAGTCCTTAGTTCCTCGATTGGAAACGTCTTTAGTTGCTCGATGGATCTGTCGCGCGAATTCCATTATTGGCTAAACAATCATTTGGTTATGCCATTTTGGGCTTTGCTCTAGCCGAAGCTATTGCATTATTTGCCCTAATGATGACCTCTTTTATGTAATTCATATTCTGATGGAAGATTCAAATGCTGTATGCTGCTAAGCTTCCTCAGGAACCTGCGATGCACTGAAGAAAAAGGAAATCAAGTTTACCGGCTTCATAACTTGATGATTGTTAGAAATCAGCAGGAATTTCAAAACATGCCGCAAGCCCAGCTTCAATCGAGTCCAGTTTGGTACAGTTTCGGTCCAGGTCCATTAATAACTGAGAAGTCAAAACCTACAACTGTGTTCCGGACCTTTCATCGGTGTAGGTTTTGAGTGGCCCACAATGAATCCAAACTGGACTGGATTAGAACTACGCTGGAGCTCAGTCCCAACCAACCAACCTAATTAATGTACAACGAATTCTAAGATGCAATGTCATGCTTCTGACATATTTGATTTGCCAGTAACAATAGATACGCAAAATAAAATGACTAGAACACACGATAACACAAGAAATACATGAGGGGCTCCTTCAGAAATGAAGAGGATTCGTAACTGTATCAGAGAGTTAAAATCTGAAACAAACGACGCCCATTTTATAACTACTACGTACACTCTGTTTTCCCCAACATTATTGTGCTCATGGATGCGGATGAAGAAAAAAATTTGGGGGCAAACTAGACTAAAACATCTAAATCTTCAGGTAGAAACATGTCCAAATACAGTAAAGCAATAGGCTGCAAAGAAAAGAGAGACAAACAACGTCGAAACCAAATCATTTGGTTACAAGTACACAATAATCTGTACAAGTTAAGATAAATAAGGTATTGTCCGGTTCGTTGAAATGATTTTGGAAATTAAAGGAATGGTCATTCTTTGGAAGAACTAAATTGGTGTATGCTGTATGGTGAATCCATTTCCATCTGTAAGGTATATTGTGCCATATTTTGGCAAACCAAGTGTCAGAATGAGTATTCCAACGGAATGTCCATTCAAGTAAACCAAATACTGCCCAAGTGTTAGTCATAGGCGTATCCAGTCATTTGATTGACTGCAATTTTATTTGAACAAATGCCGAATGACAATCATACCTACAAAAACTGAATACAGTGTGAAAACAAGAGTAAGATAATCACGGAATACTCTGTATTAGCGATCAGTTGTCGGTTATATCGAACGAAGCAATGTGATTTGAAAGTCAGCGTCACAAAAGATACATGTGCATACTACATAGCACCAGAGAGATAGAGATAGAGAGACAGATAGATGAAAATGAAATAGATGGAGAGCAAAAAAAGAAGCTGAAAAAATATGCAAGAGAATAGGAAGGAAAGAATACAACCTGTCTCCAGAAACAAGTATTGGTTCCAGTGTCCCCATCAATTTCTCGAACTAATCAGAGCCATCAGCATGCTTCGAACGTAGCCCTTAATCAGTTCTCCTGCAAAACTTACTTGCAGAGAAATAGAATTATCAGCTTACATCGATAATTGCTTGCTAAATGATGTCACTGAGTTCAACTGTTAACATCTTTCCATTGCCCTGCTGAATTTGCTGTGGATCTGCATTTCTAAGCAAATCCACAACCGAAAATTACTTACCAAAAAAAACTTTTTGAGTACAGCAGGAGACTTTAGTCAGAAGGATAACCAATTTTACCACTTGTACATTTCCCGGTCACAAAGAAAGCATTAAGTTACAATCAAACAATATTATCCTCAGCCTCCCCGAGCGTGGACGGAATGAGAGCCAAAAGGCTATTTCAGAAATGCTTTACAATTGCTCAAGAACATTTAAATGGAGAGAGAAAGAGAGTTCATGTTCAGTTATGACTTCAGTCTTCACATTCAATAGTTACTCTATAAGATTTCTTATGTCTTAGATCCTCATTTTACACAAGGTAGGTCGCTGGTTTCTAACTTTCAACCTGACTCATGGATGGTCTGCAGTTAATTCAAGCATTTCAAAAGGATGATGGTCCAACAATAATTCACATATATATCAACGCATGATGATAATAAACTCAAGATTCAGAACCATACACAAAGTTGGGTTTAAACTCTTCTTTCGATACACATATACCTCAAACAATCAATCGCATTATCCAATAACATTCTTTGCAAAACGATGAAATTAATAATAAAAAACAGCTTTTCAAGACGGTAATGAACGTCTAGGACTTAGATATTGACTGATGAAAAGTCTAACGTAACCTTCTACAATCGAGCCAACGAGGCTTCAGCTTCTGCAAGCTTTGTATGATGGTGTCGTTTCCAATTCCATCAAAGATATCTTGCTCTAGGTACAAAACCAGCCTATCACTCATCCATTGGTCTCCCATTTCATTGGCCAACCGATGCTTTACAATGTTCATACCAGAAAATGCCCTCTTAGCCGTCGTAACCGGTGATACTAATGCTAACGTCAAAAGTAAGTAAACCAACGGATATATTCTATCTTTTTTACTCTCCACCATTTTTTTACCAAGCTCACTAATTGTATTCAGCCTTAAGAAGTCATTACAAGAGCGCACGTCCAAAATGTAAGTATCAAGCTGATTATCAAGTACCATGAGTTCTACTGGAGAAAAGTCCGTCGGATAAAACTCAGCAAGGCGCATCAATTTTTTCTTGTCAAACCTAGAGAACGAGTTAGATGGACTCAAACATGCCACACAAAGTAGCAACTCAATGCTCGAGTCAGGTAAACGAACATTTAGTTCTTGAACCTGCAAATCTATGACATCACAGAATACCTTGAACTTGTAGTATTGAAAGTTCGTAATCTCCTGAACGTCACCTCTTCTTTGCCCTTTTTCAGTATACAGATCATCCATATTAGGAACGTCAATTTCAAACTCTGCACAAAATGAGGAAACATCATCAAGTAAGGAGGTCCAACCACTCTCCCTCATCATGAGAAATCGCCTTTTGGGCACTTCAAGTATTTCCACAGCATTCACAGTACCGTTATCCCTCGTTTGCAATGTCAGTGACAACTCATTTGTAATTCCCAATATTGTTTTCAGCAAATGAAGACTGAATACAAAGTCAAATGTTAGCATCACGCTCAACAAGATACGTGCTTTTACTCGGTCTTCTACAAATGAACCATCCTTCAAAATCACGTTAAGCTCCTCAATCACAGTTGCAAACATATCAATCAAGTTAACCAATGCAGTATAGTGTGAGCCACAACATGTTTCACCAGAATAGTCACCTCGGGTCTCCTGACTTAAGCTTTGGCAGCTTGAAAGCTCTCTAATATTAAGTGCCTCAACAATTTTTGCAGCTTGTTTCTCCCGAACAATGTCTTGACTTTTGCATGAAGCTCCAACAACATTCACAACTCTAGAGATACAGTAAAAGACTACAGGGATCTCAATATTATTCGCTGACACATTAACAAGAGCTGATTGAAGTTTATAAGCAAAAGAGTGAACACAATATGCACATGGATTTTCTTCAAGTATAAGTGTTTTGAGACAGTTTAAATCTTCATGCACATTATCAGCCACGCCATAACCCTGCTTGTGCAATCTAGAAATACTAAGGCCTAGCCTACTAAATAACTCTTCCACTGCTGTCTTGCGCGAGAAAGCATCAGAACTTGTAACATGACCAATACCCAAAAAGTGTTCAATTACCTGCCCCTTTCTGTCAACATACCTTAGCACAACTGCCGTTTGATCCTTGTTTGAGATGTCACGGGTTTCATCAATCCAAACAGAGAACGGTCCAGCACCCAGATCTCTAATAATCTCATTGACTGTTTCAAATGCAGCCACACTCACAATATCCTTCCGAAGATCAGCAGCTGCCAATTCAAGATTTTGAGGATCATCGTCCAATGCAAGTACTGCTTTGATGTGTTCATTTTTGTCAGCAATGAACTTCAACAGATCAAGAAATAACCCTTCATTACTTATATCAAATAAGTACTGTTCGGGATCACGGAAGAGAAATCCCTGCCTTAGATGGCATCGAACTAAATCAATTGATACTTTCAAGAAGGTTCGGAATTCATTTTGAGTGTGGTCTGATTGTTTAGGAGAAATCTCCTGAATAAGCTGCTTTTGGCCCAACAAGTCTTGACATTTAGACCAGGTTTGGACATTTTGAGTGTGGTCAGATTGTTTAGGAGAAATATACTGAATAAGCTGCTTTTGGCCCAACAAGTCTTGACATTTAGACCAGGCTTGGTTATGAGCACTATTATGGCCTCCCACATGAGTTCGCAACTTTTCTTTCTTCTGCCAAGATGAGAAGCCTATGCTAACGAAAGATCGACCACGCACCTTATTTCCATTATCTGGTCTGAAAAGATAACAATATTGACAAAACACAGCATCTTTTGCTATGCTATACTCTAACCAATTAGGGAATTCATTAAACCAGGCCTGATTGAACCGGAAGATGATTTTTCCAATTCTTTTTTGAGGATAAACATGGTTACGAGGTTGACAAGGGCCCCTTTCAAGATATGCCCGACGGATTTGGTCTCGGTCGTTGGGATGATAATCCATGATCTGAGGTCGTAGTCCTGGATCTTCGGGAAGATCTGTCAAGTTGATTTCTAAGCGGCTTTGTTTGGAGGAAGAAGAATTGTCATTGCTTTGTTGAGGGGGTGATATTTCTAGCTTTGGTTTTTTCTTCAAGTGTATCTCCAAGTCTGTTCAAAAAGAAAACAATGAAGTGTTCATGTATTTGCATGACAGAATAATAGATACACTGCAAAAAACCAAAAAAAATGCATAATTTTTCATGGGGCATTTCCCAATCCTACATATATAAGTTAACATATGCCCTCCTATTCAAGTAGGAGTTAATCACACATGAATCATTCGACATTTTCTTTTTGAATGGCAAAAGAAGTTTCCATTAATCATAAAGATGCAAAGATGGAAAACAATAGGAAAAGCAAATACATTGAGAGAGCTTTGAAAAATCATTCGACATTTTCTCAACACAGAACACTCCAGCATCCCCACTTAGTGCCAAACCTCAAGCATTATATTCAAACAAACTCTTAACCCCAACTATCTTTGTTTTGTTCATGTACATGCAAGAAACCTACTCTATCCTAATTAGGGAATGGGACCCTACAGTGAGACTCGAACCTAGAACCATGTGCCAGTAAAGGGAGCACCTTACCACTCGGGCTATCCTTATTTCTACATGTGGTGGAGCCAGGATTTTGAACCCGGGGGGGGGGGGGGGGGGGGTGTTGGGGGGCTTAATAGACATATTTTTTTTTTTATTGGAATGTATACTTATTATATCATAAAGTTTTTGCTTTCCAATACATTGCATTTGTACATTGAAATGATTATAACCTAATACAGTTAAAGTATACCAATCATTTTATTTTTTTCTTTAGGCTACTCCAACTGTCACATGCTTTTTTGTTATTTATGAAAGAAATTGAGAAATGAAAATGTACAATAACCGGGTTTTTTTTATCAAATCAAACCAAAATTATTAAGATTAAGTAGCTATACACGAATAATTATAAGTAATATTCAAAATCAGGTATATACAAAATAAAGTTTTTAAAACTCGGGCTTGCCCCAACATAGCTCCGCCCCTAATTTCTACTGAACTCACTATTTTTCTAACCTAAAAATATTACTAAACTATCCTGAATCTAAGAAAAAGCTCCTAAGAAGGATTTCCACCCTTCACTGAAACTCCTCTTTGTGCATTCAGATTACACATATCTACAAACTTCTAAAAGTCACCACAATGTTCCTCGCACAAAGCTACAAAGGCCAGTTCTGGAGTACAAAAAGTGTATTTTCAGAGTGCTCACCTTAGGAATCCTTGAAAAGTTTACACAATGTGAAGGTACATTACCTTGATTTTGATGGGTGTTTCCTGAGGCAGCTGAGATGCCGCCCTAAGAGGTAAAGTTTGCCATTTGCCCCATGAAAGAGAGAGGGAAAAGTACCTGTGAGCTTTATCTTCAACCCGGGGTTTTGAGCGTGGTCTGATTGCCTAGGAGAAATCTCCAGAATAACCTTCTTTTGGCCCAACAAGTCTTGACATTTAGACCAGGCTTGGTTATGGGCACTATAATGGCTTCCCACATGAGTTCGCAACCTTTCTTTATTCTGCCAAGATGAGAAGCCAATGCTAACGAAAGATCGACCCCGCGCCGTATGTCCACTATGTGGTCTGAAAAGATAACAATATTGACAAAACGCAGCATCTTTTGCAATGCTATACTCTAACCAATTAGGAAATTCATTAAACCAGGCCTGATTGAACCGTACGAGGATTTTTCCAATTCTTTTTTGGGGATAAACATGGTTACGAGGTTGACAAGGGCCCCTTCCAAGATATGCCAGACGGATTTGGTCACGGTCGTTGGGATCATAATCCATGATATGAGGTCGTAGTCCTGGATCTTCGGGAAGATCTGTCAAGTTGATTTCTAAGCGGCTTTGTTTGGAGGAAGAAGAATTGTCATTGCTTTGTTGAGGGGGTGATATTTCTAGCTTTGGTTTTTTCTTCAAGTGTATCTCCATGTCTGTTCAAAAAGAGAAACAATGAAGTGTTCATGTATTTGCATGACAGGAAAATAGATACACTGCAAAAAACAAATAAAATGCATAATTTTTTGGTGGGGCTTTTCCCAATCCTACATATAACTTGACAATGCCCTCCTACTCAAGTAGGAATTAATCACACATAAATCATTCGACATTTTCTTGACACAGAACATTCCACCATCCCAACATAGTGCCAAACCTCAAGCATTTTATTCAAACAAACTTGTAACCCTAACTATCTTTGTTTTGTTCGTGTACATGGAAGAAACCTACTCTATCCTAATCTTAGGGTTCGGAAATGGGACCCTACGGTGAGACTCGAACCCAAAACCACGTGCCAGTAAAGGGAGCACCTTACCACTCGGGCTATCTTTATTTCTTCTGTAATCACAATTCTTCTAACCTAATAACATTACTACTAAAACTATCCAGAATCTAAGAAAAAGCTCCTAACAAGGATTTCCACCCTTCACTGAAACTCCTCTTTGTGCGTTCAGATTACACATATTTACGAACTTCTAAAGTCGCCACATTTAACACAATGTTCCTAGCACAAAACCCAGATCTGGAGCACAAAAAAGAGTAATTTCAGAGTGCTCACCTTAGGAATTCTTGAAAAGTTTTCACAATGTGAAGGTACATTACCTTGATTTTGATGGGTTTTTTTTCTGAGGAAGCTGAGATGCCGACCTAGTTTTTCATTTGGGAGGCGACGTTCGCCATTTGCCCTACGAAAGATAAGGGGAAAAGTACCTTTGAGCTTTATCCTCAACGCGGGATTTTGGGTATTCAAAGATTTTCAGACAGGGCATGGATCCTCCAGAGGCGACTGAGATCCAACTGGACGGTCAAGTTTGGGTACCGTAGGAGTAGTGTTTTTCTTTGCTCATTGTGCTAATCAGAATTGTTTGTATTTTTTATAATTTGTTGAAATCAATCAAATCACATTTATCATCACTCCTATAAACTAAATAAATACTACAGTAGTAGTATCACATTTATCCTCAACGGTTTTTTTTATATTTTTATCAGAACCTAACGGTGGGTTCTTGTAAAATTTTACTTTTATCCAAGTATTTTTGAGAAATAACTATTTTTTAGCAAAAAAAATTTAAAAAATTGACTTTTTTGAGAAATAAGTGCTTATCAAAATATTTGGATAAAATTATTTTTTTTTTTACTTTTTCGATTCCTCTAGTTGAGACGAATCAATAATCCACAAAAATTTAGCGAAAAATTAACAAATGCGAAAAAATTCAAATAATAACATATCAACTTATTTTAAGATAAGTTTAAAGAACACAGCCGAAATACCTTTCACCTGCCAATTCAAATCATGGCTCCGTTACAATTGTTTTGAGGTAGTCCACACGAGATTTTGTTGCAATTTTAATTGGGTTCCCACTGACCCAATTAATTGAAAATATTACGAGAGCATGGGTTCGTTTACTTAGATTGGATCGGACCCGAGCTCGTTTATTTGGATTCGATAGAATTCATTTAAAGCCCGGCACGTCTCGTTTGAATCTTAAGATAAAAGAATGAGATTATATCGCTCATATGAGCCATGAGATCAGTTATAGTACTATGTTCGATTAAGCTCCAAATAAAGCACAATATTAAATCTTGCGATGTTAGAAGGTGCAAAATCAATGAGCGTCAGAGCTGCTACAATTGCTTCAGCAGCGCTGCTATCAGCATTGGAAACGTCTTTAGTTCCTCGATGCACTCCGTTTCGCGAAATGAAATCCATTATTGGCTAAACAATCATTTGTTTATGCCATTTTGGGCTTCGCTCTAGCCGAAGCTATTGCATTTGTTTGCCCAAATGATGGCCTCTTTTATACCATTCGTATTCTGATGGAAGATTCAATCGCTGTATACTGCTAAGCTTCCTGAGGAACCTGTGATGCACTGAAGAAAAAGGAAATCAAGTTTACCGGCTTCATAACTTGATGATTGTTAGATATCAGCAGGAATTTCAAAACATGCCGCAAGTCCAGTTTCAATCGAGTCCAGTTTGGTACAGTTTTGGTCCATTAATAACTGAGAAGTCAAAACCTACAACTGTGTTCTGGACCGTTCATGGGTGCAGGTTTTGAGTGGCCCACAATAGATCCAAACTGGACTGGATTAGAACTACGCCGGAGCTCAGTCCCAACCAACCTAATTTACGTACAACAAATACTAAGATGCGATGTCATGCTTCTGACATATTTGATTTGCAAGTGACAACAGATACGCAAAATAAAATGACTAGAACACGTGATACTACAAGAAATAAATGAGGGGCTCCTTCAGAAATGAAGAGGATTCGTAACTGTATCAGAGAGAGTTAAAATCTGAACCAAACGACGCCCATTTTATAACTACTACGTACACTCCTTTTTCCTCAACATGCATTATTGCGCTCATGGATGCGGATGAAGAAGAAAATTTTGGGGCAAACTAGACTAAAACATCTAAATCTTCAGGTAGAAACATGTCCAAATACAGTAAAGCAAAAGGCTGCAAAGAAAAGAGAGAAAAACAATGTCGAGACCAAATCATTTGCTTATAAGTACACAATAAGCTATAAAAGTTCAGACAAATAAGGTATCGTCGGGTTCGTTGAAATGATTTTGGAAATTAAAGGAAGTCATTCTTTTGGAAGAACTAAATTGGTGGATGGTGAATCCATTTCCATTTGTAAGGTATATTGTGCCATATTTTGGCAAACCAAGTGTCAGAATGAGTATTCCAACGGAGTGTCCATTCTCAAGTAAACCAAATACTGCCTAATTGTTAGTCATAGGCGTATCCAGTCATTAGATTGACTGCAATTTTATTTGCACAAAAGCCGAATGGCAATCATACCTACTATAACTGAATGCAGTGTGAAAACAAGAGTAAGATAATCACGAAATACTCTATTATTAGCGATCAGTTGTCGGTTCTATCGAATGAAGCAATGCGATTTGAAAGTCAGCGTCACAAAAGATAGAGATAGAAAGACAGATAAAATAGATAGAGAGCAAAAAAAGAAGCTGAAAAAATATGAAAGAGAATAGAAAGGAAAGAATACAACCTGTCCCAGAAACAAGTATTGGTTCCAGTGACCAGTGTCCCCATCAATTTCTCGAACTAATCAGAGGCATCAGCATGCTTGGAACATAGCCCTTTATCGGTTCTCCTGAAAAACTTACTTACAGAGAAATAGAATTATCAGCTTACATCGATAATTGCTTGCCAAATGACATGATGTCACTGAGTTCAACTGTTAACATCATATACAGAACATTGTTCCATTGCCCTGCTGAATTTGCTGTGGATCAACATTTCTAAGCAAATCCACAACCGAAAATTACCTACCAAAAAAGAACTTCTCGAGTACAGCAGGAGACTTTAGTCAGAAGGATAACAAATTTTACCACTTGTACATTTCCCGGTCACAAAAAAGCATTAAATTACAATCAAACAAAATTATCTTCAGCTTCCCCGAGTGTGGACAGAATGAGAGCCAAAAAGCTATTACAGAATTGCTTTACAATTGCTCAAGAACATTTAAATGGAGAGAGAAAGAGAGTTCATGTTCAGTTATGGCTTCAGTCTTCCCATTCAGTTGTTGCTCTATAAGATTTCTTATGTCTTAGATCCCCATTTCACACAAGTTAGGTCGCTGGCTTCTAACTTTCAACCTGACCCATGGATGGTCTGCAGTTAATTCAAGCATTTTAAAAGGATGATGGTCCAACAATAATTCACATATTTATCAACGCATGATGATAATAAACTCAAGATTCGGAACCTTACACAAAGTCGGGTTTAAACTCTTCTTTCGATACACACATACCTCTAAAACAATCAATCGCATCATCCAATAACATTCTTTGCAAAATGATGAAATTAACAATAAAAAATAGCTTTTTGAGATGGTAATGAACACATTGAACGTCTAGGACTTAGATATTGACTGAGGAAGAGTCTAACGTAACCTTTTACAATCAACCCAACGAGGCTTCAGCTTTTGCAAGCTTTGTATGATGGTATCGTTTCCAATTCCATCAAAGATATCTTGCTCTAGGTACAAAACCAGCCTATCACTCATCCATTGGTCTCCCGTTTCATTGGCCAACCGATGCTTTATGATGTTCATACCAGAAATGCCCTCTTAGCCGTCGTACCCGGTAATACTAATGCTAATGTCAAAAGTAAGTAAACCAATAGATATATTCTGTCTTTTCTACTCTCCACCATTTTTTTAACCAAGCTCACTAATTGTATTTAGCCATAAGAAGTCATTACTAGAGCGCACAACCAAAATGTAAGTTTCAAGCTGATTGTCAAGTACCATGAGTTCTATTGGAGAAAAGTCCTTCAGATAAAACTCAGCTAGGTGCATCAATCTTTTCTTGTCAAACCTAGAGAATGAGTTACATGGACTCAAACATGTCACACAAAGTAGCAACTCAATGCTCGAGTCAGGAAAACGAGCATTTAGTTCTTGAATCTGCAAATCTATGACAGCACAGAATACCTCAAACTTGTAGTACTGAAAGTTCGTGATCTCCTGAACGCCACCTCTTCTTCGCCCTTTTTCAGTATACATATCATCCATATTAGGAACGTCAATTTCAAACTCTGCACAAAATGAGGAAACATCATCAAGTAAGGAGGTCCAACCACTCTCCCTCATCATGAGAAACCGCCTTTTGGACATTTCAAGTATTTCCACAGCATTCACAGTACCATTATCCCTGGTTTGCAGTGTCAGTGACAATTCATTTGTAATTCCCAATATTGTTTTTAGCAAATGAAGACTGAATACAAAGTCAAATGTTAGCATCACGCTCAACAAGATATGTGCTTTTACTCGGTCTTCTACAAATGAACCATCTTCCAAAATCATGTCAAGCTCCTCAATTACAGCAGCGAACATACCGATCAAGTTAACCAATGCAATATAGTGTGAGCCACAACATGTTTCACCAGAATAGTCACCTCGGGTCTCCTGATTTAAGCTTTGGCAGCCTGAAAGCTCTCCAATATTAAGTGCCTCAACAATTTTTGCAGCTTGTTTTGCCCGAAGAATGTCTTGACTTTTGTATGAAGCTCCAACAACATTCACAACTCTAGAGACACAGTAGAAGACTACAGGGATCTCAATATTATTCGCTGCCACATTAACAAGAGCTGATTGCAGTTTATAAGCAAAAGAGTGAACATAATATGCACATGGATTTTCTTCAAGTACAAGTGTTTTGAGACCATTTAATACCTCATGCACATTATCAGCCATGCCATAAGCCTGCCCGCGCAATCTAGAAATACTAAGTCCTAGCCTACTAAATAACTCTTCCACTGCTATCTTGCGCGAGAAAGCATCAGTACTTGTAACATGACCAATACCGAAAAAGTGTTCAATTACCTGCCCCTTTCTGTCAACATACCTTAGCACAACTGCCATTTGATCCTCGTTTGACATGTCACGGGTTTCATCTATCCAATAAACTCATTGACTGTTTCAAATGCTGCCACACTCACAATATCCTTCTGAAGATCAGCAGCTGCCAATTCAAGATGTTGAGGATCAACGTCAAATGCAAGTACCGCTTTGATGTGTTCATTTTAGTCAGCAATGAACTTCAACAGATCAAGAAATAACCCTTCATTACTTATATCAAATAAGTACTGTTCAGGATCACGTAAGAGAAATCCCTGCCTTAGATGGCATCGAACTAAATCAATTGATGCTTTCAAGAAGGTTTGGAATTCATTTTGAGTGTGGTCTGATTGCTTAGGAGAAATCTCCTGAATAAGCCGCTTTTGGCCCAACGACATTTAGACCAGGCTAGGTTATGGGCACTATTATGGCCTCCCACATGAGTTCGCAACTTTTCTTTCTTCTGCCAAGATGAGAAGCCTATGCTAAAAAAAGATCGACCACACGCCTCATTTCCATTATCTGGTCTGAAAAGATAACAATATTGACAAAACGCAGCATCTTTTGCTATGCTATATTCCAACCAATTAGGAAATTCATTAAACCAGGCCTGATTGAACTGTCGGAGGTTTTTCCCAATTCTTTTTCGAGGATAAACATGGTTACGAGGTTGACAAGGGCCCCTTTCAAGATATGCCCGACGGATTTGGTCTCGGTCGTTGGGATGATAATCCATGATCTGAGGTCGTAGTCCTGGATCTTTGGGAAGATCTGTCAAGTTGATTTCTAAGCGGCTTTGTTTCAAGGAAGAAGAATTGTCATTGCTTTGTTGAGGGGATGATATTTCTAGCTTTGGTTTTTTCTTCAAGTGTATCTCCATGTCTGTTCAAAAACAAAAACAATGAAGTGTTCATGTATTTGCAAGGCAGGAAAATAGATACGCTGCAAAAAAACAAATAAAATGCATAATTTTTTATGGGACTTTTCCCAATCCTACATATAAGTTAACATATGCAATCCTACTCAAGTAGGAGTTAATCACACATGAATCATTCGACATTTTCTCGACACAGAACATTCCACCATCCCCACATAGTGCCAAACCTCAAGCATTTTATTTAAACAAACTCTTAACCCTAACTATCTTTGTGTTGTTCGTGTACATGCAAGAAACCTACTCTATCCTAATCTAAGGGGGTAGGGAATGGGAGTACCCTACAGTGAGACTCTAACCCAGAACCATGTGCCAGCAAAGGGAGCACCTTACCACTCGGGCTATCCTTATTTCTACTGAAATCACTATTTGTCTAACCTAATAATACTACTAAACTAGTATAAGAAAAAGCTCCTAACAAGGATTTCCACCCCTCACTGAAACTCCTCTTTGTGCGTTCAGATTACACATACTTACAAACGTCTAAAGTCACCACATTTAACACAATGTTCCTAGCACAATACCCAGTTCTGGAGTATAAAAAAAAGCAATTTCAGAGTGCTCACCTTAGGAATCCTTGAAAAGTTTACACAATGTGAAGGTACATTACCTTGATTTTGATGGGGTTTTTTCTGAGGAAGCTGAGATGCCGCCCTAGTTTTTCATTTGGGAGATGACGTTAGCCATTTGGCCCATGAAAGAGAGAGGGAAAAGAAACTGTGAGCTTGATCCTCAACCCGGGGTTTGGTTTTGGGTTTTCAAAGGTTTTTCAAACAGGGCATGGATCCTCCAGAGGGGACCGGACGGGCAAGTTTCGGTACCGCATAGGAGTAATATTTTTCTTGGGAAAAATTCAAAAAATCCACTTAATAGAGAAAAAAATGATTGAAAGTGGGAGAATCTTAACGAAATTTTTTGAAATTTTGTTTTTGAGAAGCAAAAAGAACACTTGTATTTTCAATCTAACCTCCAATGTTTAAAAAAAAAAATACTCCGTACAATTAAGCCTTTGCCGTCATCTTCCGTTAAGTTTGCCGACAAAGGCTTAATTGTAATTTTTTTTAAAACTTTGGAGGTTAAATTGAAAATACATTAAGTTTGGAGGCCTATGAGACATTGTGGCGTAAGTTCAGCGGTTTTTTTTGAATTTTTTTCATTTTTCTTTGCTCATTGCATTTGTGCTAATCAGAATTGTTTATTTCTTGAGAGAATCTTTTCAATGGAGGAGACACGAATAGTTATCTATGGAGCCAATTACGACCGACCAAAAGTGTTTTGGATGATCCGGATTGGTGGTTGTTGTAAAAAACTTGTTCATGGCTGAGCCGTGAATAAGCTTGAAATCGATCAAATCACATTTATCAAACACTCCTATATGATAAACTAGCGTTCAACCCGTTCTATGCACGGGCACAACTAATCTGTTCTAGCGTTGTGCCCGTTTAATGCACGGGACAATTAATAAAAGTAAATTCGAACGGGCACAACGCTAGAACGGATTAGTTGTGCCCGTGCATAGAACGGGTTTTGCCCCGTGCATAGAACGGGTTGAACGCTAGTTTATGAAAAAATATAATAGTAGCATGTGAACATTAAACACAATTACTGGTAGCAATCATGCATGAAATGATAAAGCTGGTAGATAATGTCCTTACAACTTAAAAAATGTTTTAAGAAACTATTTACAAACTATGCAACTAAAAGCAACTAGTAGATGGGTTTACTGGGGTTGGAGTATCCTATTATAAATTTCGTTGTACACAATATTTTGGGTGACATCATCTGGCATACCGGGTTTGTTAACAATCAATATCTTCAAGCCCCGTGGAGAGGTGACACGTGACAGAGCTACATACAACTGACCATAAGAGAAACATGAATTTGGAAGATAAAGCCCAACATTCTTCAAAGTCTGTCCTTGACTCTTATTTATTGTCATAGAAAATGCCAACTTGATAGGGAATTATCTTCTTCAAAATCATATACTTCATTCAACATATCTGAGTGATCATTACGATGCAAACATGGAGGAGGCCTCATAAAAACCTGCATAAAATGTAAAAGTACTGAATCTGAACTTAAAAGTACTCAAGAGAAACAATTGGGGCACATTTTTAGACAGTGGACCAGCAGTTGGCATTAATTATAAGAGTAGTTGGAGGGTGTTTTTAAAAAAAAAAATTGTGTTTGGTGTGGGAACGTGGAACCAAACACCTAGCCTTAACAATGTTGGGCTTTATTGAGAGTTTTACAAATAGGTAGCAAAACAAACACACACAAAAATTTGGTGGCAATCAAAAAACTGCTAAGAAACTGGTGTGTTCTACGACCAATTGTCCCCCAATCCTTAATTACCAATTATCAATAGCAGAGCACACCAACCTGTTCAATGCACGGGGCAAAACATAAACGGGTTAGTTTTGCCCGTTTACTAACCCAATGGTAACATAATAGTTAGAACATTTGAAAAAACTATTAGAAAACTGCTAAGAAACGGGTTAGTAAGGTAGATAGATAGTAAGTTTTAAAACGGGTTAGTAAGGTGGATGATGTTCAATTTACTAAATGTTTTAAAAAAACATTTATGCACGTCCTATTAGAACACACCAAATTAACATTATTTATTGTAAAAGTTTTTCCAGACCAACTGGTTAGTAAAATGGGTTCACACCAATTTACTAAATGTTTTTTCAATAGAACATTTGAAAAAACTATTAGAAAAACGGGAGACTTTGAATGGCAAAAAAATAGAATCCAATTACTGCATGTATATATAGGCAATAAGCAGGAAGAGATTAGATTCCAATTCCCATATAACTTAGCTATGCCACATACACCTTATCATATCGACTTCCAGAATCATATAATATTCCTATATGGCATTATTTTGATTTCTTTCCGGTTATGTTTGTATTTAGCGATTTAACAGAGGAATTTTCAGTTATCTTGAAAACCTTATCAGAATAAGGGATTGGACGGGTAGAAGCAGGGGAAGAGAATTCGCTAGACTGACCTTTAAACAGTGGAGGTGCACTGAAACCAAACGTTGGTGTGATCGCAACCTCTTAATCAAAATCTAGAAACCAAAAAGTGAAAACACCATTAGGAAAGAAAATGTGAGAATATTAAAGAAAGAGGCAAGAAAAGTGCATGAATACCAAAAAAAAACAAAAACCTTCGAGCGGTTGAGCAATCTCCCAATTCAGTATAATTCTTGAACATAGCCTCTTGCTTTCAAAATATGCCGAACAAACTTTCAAAATTTGCAGAACAAAAAAGTGGACACAAAACGCTAGCCCGTGTATCAAACGGGCACAAAGGCTAGCTTAGAAAGCGGAAAGAGTTTTACCGGTCACTCTTTGGATGTAGTTTTGTTTTGATTGCCGCTTAATTTTTCACCCCGTTTATCACCTTGTGACTGTTAAAAAAAAGAGAGCAGGATTAGATGGTTTTCACAGTTCAGTATTTGGGTGCGTACGTAGTTTTGAGATGGAAACTATATAACCTTTGAGCAATTGATATCCGCTTCATGAACAATTGTGAAGCCACAGACCGAACTTTCTAAAGAGTGGAAGAATAGAAAAAATGGGTAGGAGTTGCACGGTGACAGTTAAACAGTGGAATGACAGATTTTAGACGTGAGGTGTTTTTACGTGGGTGTCTCTTTGTTTTTAAATCTATTTGAACGTGGGTATGGGAACATATATATTATTAGTCGTGGGTCAGTTTTTTTGTTTTTTTTGTTTCGTAATGGGCGTGGGATTTGGTTAGATAGGAAGTGGGAACGCACATGTCGGTATGGAACGTGGGGTTTTTTTTAAAACCGTCTGGTGGTATTAATTGAGGGATGTGAGGTTTCTTTTTTGGTTTTTAAAAAGTGATAAGCAAAACGTGGGGGTTTTTTTTTTTGTTTTAAATAGAAAATATAGGAAGTGTGAGAGGGATGTGAACGTGGGTATTTTTTTTCTTTTTAAACAAAATAGAAAATCTAGGAAATAAGGATTGAGGGTTTGAAGGCTTTTTGAGAGTTCAATTACTTGGTTGAATTCAAGAAATCCCTGAAGGCCCGTGATCAGCAATTGACTCCTCGTCTATGAACCTCGCCTATAAACCTCGCCTCTGAACCTGGAAGGCACATATGAGAGAGAGAATTTTAGATGAGGGAAGATGAAAAAGAGGGAGAAAAGAAGTGAAGGAGGGGTAGTTGACCTACCAGATGGAGAGAGCGGGGGGTGGGGCGGCGGTTGGCGGCGAAGCAGATCTATGAAAAATTGAGGGAGTGGTGAAGAGAAGTATTTATAGCCCATGAGAGTGAGTGAGAGAGAGAGGTGGGGTTGTGGGAGAGAGGCGTGGGGTGGTGGCGGTTGAGGAGTTGGGAGAGAGAGAGAGAGATGGATGCCGGAGCTGGGGGTGTTCTCAACTTCTGATTTTGCGGGGAACGTGGGTAATGCGTGAGTGTTTTTTTTTTCAAAGAAAATAGGAAATCAAGGGAACGTGGGTTTTTTTTGTCAAATAGAATGGGAAATCAAGGTAACGTGGGGTTTTATTTGTTTTTTAAAAACTAAAAATTGTAGGAATTTAGGGATTAGAGTTTGGAGGCTTTGGGAGGTCCAACTACATTCCCTTAGGATATTAGATAGATAGATAGATTAGATAGATAGATGATGCCAGATTGAGCTTATTTTTTGTAAGGACCTGAAACCAAATATTTTAAACAAAATGAGAGGCTTTGATCATTTTTTTGTGATCCAAAATAGGCTCAAAAGGGGTATGTGCACGCTGGTACAGATTTCATCTCTGTAGCAGTAGCACCTCTGCATAAATAAATAGTATCACATTAATGTAGAAATAAACGGATTTGGATCTAATAAGTTGATCTATTTTTTTAAAGATATGTATATACTTTGGAAATTGCTCTTTTATCAGTAGGCAATAGTACGAGTCGATTTTTGGCGTGATTAACGTTCTTAATAATTTTAAAAATACTTAAGATTTTTAATTATTTTAAAAATAATTAAGATTAACCATCAAGTAGGCCGAAAAGTCCACAAATGTTAAAACTAGACAGATGAGCTTCTCCACAAGAGCCAAACCCTTACTCTTTTTTCTACTATAACTGAGGTCTCTGAACCAGTTTAAACTTTGCTCCTCAACTAAGTCTGAAAAGTAATCCCATTGGCCACAAGCGGGAGACCCAATTAAAATCGAAACAAAGCCCCATATGAATTGTCCCATATGGGGCATTTTTGCATGGAGGGACTTTGCATGGAGGCCTTTCTCTTCCTCTTAGAAACCTTTATTTGGCATCAATTTACTTCATTGTGCCAAACAATTCAAAATGCATTTGTAAAACTCCAAATAATTCCATTACAACATCTTCAATGGTTTGTTAGTCATTCTTTTCAAACTAAAGTTTTTTTTTTGACTTACTACAGTAGTCTTTAGTCAACATTTGATAGAGTAGCTCTAATGGTGTCAAAATTCAAATCATTTTTACTTTAATCTATCACCCCCATTTGATGATCACTTGAATCATGTTATAGATTTGAATGAAAATATAGTAACACAAATATACTGAGAAGATCATAGATGACCTTACGATTTGTGTCAAATTAGACTTGGAAAATGATTGTCATTTTTTAACGTGAAAAATCATGGAAGATTAATGTTCTCATGCCGGGAAAAAAAATACTACAGACACGTACAAATATGCACGTGCACTTATAAAGGATATAAAGCTCATACAGACCATATATTGTAGCGATAATGTTAGGAGCCTAAAAGTCCTCTGTTTTTTATTTTATGCTTTGTTATTTTTTAGTTTCCAAACAATGCACACACACTTATAATGGATATAAAGCTCATACAGATGATATTGTGGAGAGATAATGTTACGAGCATAAAAGTCCTCTATTTTTTATTTTATGCATTGTTATCTTTTATTTTCTATACAATGGATTAATCTGTTAGTGGTCCTAGCTTTTAAGTAGTATTTGTAGGAACTTGGAGTCCAAGTCTTACGGGTCTCCTATTTTGTGGTTGGTCGTTGTAGCTATTTGTTCTAGTCTTAAGGATCTCCTAATTTGTAGCTGTTTTCCTAGTTAATATAGAGATTGTAAACTAACGTTTATCTTACCTCTTGGCTCTTTCCTCTAGGCTTGCCACCAACAATAGAAAAGTAAATCCTTAATTCATAACAGACAATTCAACTCCAGGCGGTTTAGTCAAGTTGGATGAGAAAGCAAATATATGATTGTTCTTAATGAGGTCACATGTTTGAATTTTACAGAGGTCAAAAACTCCAAACCTTAGAGCCACTAGAGGGTTTGTCAAGTCGGTAACTTCAGGATCCTGGAATTAGTCGATCGATGTGCACGCAAGCTGGAGAAACGTATTGTCAACACCACCATATTCGGTTTCTCTTCTGGTGAAACGGTAGCTAGAATGCACCTCTGGAATCGGACATTTCTTGGATTTTTTAGAACATGTAAAACCTTAAAGTCAAGAAACTAATTACAGAAAGCATGGGTAATTTCTTTTCTTTTTCTTTTTTTTTTTTTATCGGGAAAGCATAGGTAATTATACAGATTATTTTTTCGCAAACTAATTATACAGACCGACGACCATGTTCGGTTTCTCTTCCGGCATGGCGCATTTTTTTCTTGAATAATTCAAAAGGCGAAGTCCTCTCTTTCCCTCAGCAACATGGAACCTGCCGGTCGGTCTCTACTATTCCATCCACTTGGAGAAAGTACGTTCAGAACATTGACAGCAAACAGTCATTAATTTATGAAAAAAACAATCTGTATAATTGCCTATGCTTTCCCAATAAAAATAAAATTACCCGTGCTTTCTGTAAGTTTCTTGACTTTAAGGTTTTCCATGTTCTAAAATGTAGAATCCAAGGATTGTCCCATCCATGAGGTGCATTCTACCATTTCACCGGAAGATAATCCGGACATGGTGGTGTTGATAATACGTTTAGTGGTTATGCCGGAATTAGTAGATATGTAGTGACAAAACCTTGAAAAGGTAAGAAACTTACCGTTGAGAGGATTGTCATATATAATTGATGAGCATACGCTCTTTGTGGTAGAGTTTATTCGAATTTTGAGGTTTGCCCACGGTAGCGGGAAATCTTTATTGGACAGGTATATATATATGCTTTAATTATTTGACCTTTAAGATAAGTTCATGGTATTGTTCGTTGTTTTTGCGTATTGTTGGGTTTGATTTCACTGGTCAAGCCAAAGGGGAATGAAAGTGAAGTAGCATTGGAGGACCAAGATCATTAGGATTGCTTCCAAACAATACTGCATATCCCAGGACGACTCAAGAGTTCAGGGCAGCCCTAGCTGACCGAGACCATTGCAAGGATACTCTCATCGACATGATAATTGACGACAAGAGAATCAACAAACGGCTGATTCAAAGATGACAAAATCCTAATGCGTTGGGTGAATTGAGCAGAATGCGAGTAAAGAGACCTTTTAAAACTATTTTGACTCTCTATTGTTTCTCAATCCGACATTTAGATATGAGGCGGAAATCATGGGGTTTCCACCACCTATTGTGGGCCCCATTGTGTATTTATTGTCGTAGTCTGAACCGTTCATCTTGTAAGGGTCGCAAAATAATATACACATGCTAAAAAGTAGCCTCTTCGGACATCGATCGGTTTGTCAAAAGTTGAATTTGGATCTACAAAATAGACGGTCATGGACAGTTTGCTTTAAAAATTCTTGACAAAATTAGTCCATCCATTTTGTAAACTATAATTAAAATTTTGACACACCTATCGATGTCCGATCATACTGATTTTTTACATGGATAAACTACTTTGCGGACTCTATAAGATGAATGGTTTAGATTATCACAACAAATGCACGATGGAGCCCAAAAAAGCAGAGGCGGAAAACCCCACGTTTTAGCCTCATCCGGACAGAATTTACTCTCTTTAGATATTGTTGTACTCCAGTAAACAACTGTCTCCTTATCTTGTTTCCATATATTGTACTTGCGTGTACCAAAAAGTGTGTGTGTGTATATATATACTAGTGTAATGCACGTGCGTTGCACGTTTCCGCGTGCTCATTTGTTGATTTGTTGTTTGGAAGTTTTGTTTGGCTATGGTAGTGTCTGAAGATGTGAAGTTATTAGAGCATAATATTTGTAGTTTTGTATGGCTGGTGTAATTTGGTGTGTTTGAGAGAGCTGAGTGGAAGCTCTTCCTTCAAAGCTGGCCAGAGATAGTTTGGTGTGTTTGGTTGTTTTTGTAAACAATAATGCTCAACAAGCAGATGAAATCGGAATTTGCATCCTCTAGAAAACTGGTTGAGGCTCCTGTGGATCCACCTGATATATGCATGAATTCTGAAACTGGTAAAATGAAGCTGCTGAAAGAACAGTTGAAGTTTAAAAAGAAGCAACTGAAGCATGCCAAAGAAGTTGGAAGGAGTTAGTTACATAGGCAAGTGGTTTTCCTTTTCAAGAATTGTAGCAGTTTGTTGTTATGCTGTGATGATTCCGTAGATCATATTGGTTCGGAAGCAAGTTGTCAGTTAATCTGTTTTTTAATCTATTGAAGCAGGAAGTGGTTTTGGAAGTAGAAGTGAAAGAGTGCACAAGTAAGACATCGAATCGTAAAGCGGTTAGTTAAGTTGTGCCGAAAATTTATTCGATAGGTGATGAGAACAAGTTATTTTACAGCTATAGACGCTGTAAGCTGCGGGGCAGGTATATAAAATTCTGAATTCCTATGCTTTGGTGAAGCGTAGGAGTGCAGAATTTAGGAAACGACAAACTCCTAGTAGTTATTAAACATATATATAGTACCGGTAAGTTGAATAAGCTATTGTAGAGTCAATAGCTTGTCAAAAGTTTTTGGGGGTGACTGCATTCAGTCCTTTTTGTTCTTGAGGGTACGGTGTTTTTTGGGATTTTTTGATGCAGCAATTGTGTCTTCCATGGGATCACTCTTTGAAGCCTCAGTAGTTGCCCCTCTGAGGTTGTATTCTTTGTTTGGGCTTAATGAATTGAGTTCTTATAACAAATAAAAAATTACCATGTCATGGAATTTTTAGTGGCACATATTCCTGTTAATTCTAACTGAGTTGGATAACAATATAGTCCTGATCGCAGAGCTTGAGTATAGTAGATGAAATTCGCGATAGCCAGGAAGAATTTTCAAATTTAATTTACTGCATTTCCTAACCATACAAATTCAGCTTTATGGTGAAGTGTTGAAACATAGTACGTTAACAGCACTTGTATATAACAAATGATGAAGCATATCACTGAAGAACAGGCCAAGAGAAGTGGATAGTCGAATTTGACCCACAGAATAAGACGAACATGTTTATGTCCTAGGCCTCTTTATTTTCAATTAATGGTTAATTGAAAATACTATTTTAAAATAGGTAGATTGAGCCAACAATCTAGCTCTCCCAGACAAGGCACCTAGTTGACTTTAATTAAACCTTATAGAATCATTATGATATTGTATCCTACGTAGGCATTGTCATTAATTTCATACTTTCAGAAAAGCTAACTTTTAAAAGATGATATGGTGGAACTGGAATCCCTTTTTGAAGATAGAGAATTTTAGAAAAATGTGGCTTATTAGAATAATTCTCCCTATTTGTTTGGATCTTAGCATTGGTGGAAGGCACAAGCGAAAGACTGAGAGAAGGAACTGGCGGGAAAAAAATCACCTTCTGAGTGGTTACATGGTGGAGAACATTCTCATTTTCTTACTGTTGTGAGGCTCCAAAACTGGCAAACATTTAGTACATTTCCAAGTATTTGGATAAATGTGGCAATCTTCAAATCGTACATAAACAAAAGCAAGTTTCAAAACGCAGATATTTTTTCGACTTCTGCAAATGGCAAACAGAATCCCAATAATGTAACAGTACCAAAATGGCTTCGATTAGCACACTCCATAAAATAAACCATTTTATCCCAATACGGAAGCACATCCAATCTAACTAACACAAGCTTAGCACAACAGACTGCAACTTGATTACCATTTACAAAGTCAGTGTGTTCTTGGCACACTTTACAGTTGCATATATGTCAATACCAAAATGGCCTTTCCAAAAAGATGTGAGCCATCATCATTGTAACAAACTCTACTTAATGAAGGTAAACCAGAATGCTGAACCTTTCTAGTTGGAACTTATGCTTACAAATGAACAGCATACAGGCTCATCTTTCCTACATAGTTAATCCTAGAAGTCCACTAAATTAGCCTGTTCAAATCAGAATACAATTCAGCGGTCAAAACAGGCAGCAGAGGAAATTAGCATTAGTACCACCAATAGATACGCTCACAGTCATTCACACTGAAAACCATGGTATGCAATTGGAGGTTGATATCAGGACTCAGCACCAACATGTCACAACTCTGAAGCACAACAACTCTGAAGCTTGTGCTCATCAACGAATAATTTCCAGCCATAGCCAACAAATTGCCCAGCAGCATACCGCACAAACCAACTTCTTCCTCTCGATACCAATCTGAAATATTCATAGCCATGAGCTTGGCAAAATAGCTGGAATCGGATAGGCAGCTCCTAAAAGCAAAACGAAAAGTTCTTTTAATGAACGCATACATTCTAAACTATTTATATTGCTATAGAATTTTCAGAGCTGATCACATAATTAAGCCTAACCAGCCTCTCAAGATCAGAAGACGACAAAAGTAGATTGCACCGCAATGCATGCCTGGAAGCCCTAAAACTGCTTGGTGGACAAGCAGTCAAAGCCACGGCTGTAGAAAGGCACACAAAGTATTAACAACTGTTTTTAATTCCTTGGAATAACAAATATAATAGCAACTACATACTTACAGCCATTAGCATTACACATAGCCAACTCTGCATCCCAGCCAATTGGAGCATTCACTTGATGAATTGGTAGAGTAGTAGACCAATCATAGCTAACCTCGCACCCCTCTTCATCAAACACAAATAGATCAAATTGTAGGTGCCCAACTAACCCAAACATAAGAATATAATTCCTTCCAAGATTGTGAGCAAGAGCAACATGCATGATCCCAGCCTACAGTCAATTTGTCATTCTTCAGCTTCACATGGAAGTATCGACTACCGCTGTGAATTATAACCACAGCTTCTGGTGGTGCAAAGACATAGGGTACGAACTCTTCCGGTATACTCTGCAGTTAAACAAACAGTTCAGCTTAAGTTTAGGCGCACATGCCCAAAACAGCAATATCTAACTCTGAAACAACCTTTTAAAGCTTCTGTTCAGATGGTATTCCAAATCTTACCACTGTCATATGGTCTCGGATTTGGACAATGTCCACAAACAAACAGTAGTGGTGGTCTACAAAAGAACGAGGTTGAACAAATTTTAGCTGTTAATTGTCAGTACTAACAAGCAACACTGTAAGGCGGAACATGTTTTCAGCGGAAATTCTTAATTACCAATATCGTGAGGGGAAGTAACAACAGCAGGTAAAGCATTGACCGAGCGGTAAAAAGGCGGAATGAACTTTGGCCTTGCATTGACAATGGAAGCCAACCAATCTTCAAATTCTCTAGCTTTTTCCCACTGAAACCGCTCACCAAGCTCGAACAAAACCGAATATTTCTTTATGAAAGCCACATCCGCGATGTACTTTAAGTTATGTGGACTTCGTGACGCTGACTCTCTAACCCTTACAACTGTGTCATTTGAGCTCTTCAGATAGTACACTGCTCCACGATCAATTCCAAGCCTATAGTGACGCGCTCGCAAAACTTCGACAAATCGCGGGCAAGTAGATGCCAAAGCATCTCCAAAGCTTACAGCCATACCAAACGTGCGAAACCTTTATGGGCAATCCCAAGAACTACATCAAAGATGACTGATATATTGTTAGCAGAATAGCAAAACGTGCAGCAAATATAGCCCTGGAAACTATTTCCCCTAAATAATAGAATCGAATCAGAATCGAAACTGGGAAGAAATCAATAAACTTAGACCAAAACTGTGGGTGAATTAATTTCTTAGTTGAATACATCACTGCGAGGTATAGCATTCTTATTCCAGCGACTCACAAACCCAAAATCTGTCAAAAAAATATGCACCGAAAATTTCTCTGCCCTAATCATGGAATCCAATTGGAATCGAATTGAACTAATTATTAAAACTGAAAATAAATCAAACATTTACCTCTTCTCACGCCTCTTCTTCGATTGCAGCACCACAGGAATGCGGTGAACCAATAATTGATCTCCCTCCTCCTTTAAAAACGTAGACCGCTGGAGCAACAGTGCCGTCATCATGACCCAGTAAAAATAAATCGGCTCCACTGGTACACAAATGCGGCGAATTAAAGAACCGAAGTACGAACAAGGAAGCCTGCCTCTCGTTCAAATACGGCGCCGAGCGCACCAAGTACAAAACTTTGGCGAAATCAGAAAAAAGAGTACTAATTTGAAGCTACAAAACCGGATGACCGAGCGTTCAAGAGATTATTAGCGTACAAAAAATCCACGAATTCAGGAACCAAAGTACTGATCTCAGCCATGAAAACCGGAGAAATCCAGGAAATCGGCAAGCAAAGTACCGATCTCAGCCATGAAATCCGGACAACCGACCACGCCTCTATCACCTCTCTCACGATCGACCTTTACCAAACGTACCCATACACACAAACCTGCACGACGAAACACAATGCAAAACCTCGGAGGGCATTAACGTAAATTCACACGGTGTCTTGGCTTACAAACCCTGGATCTTTTATTACAAGTGTATTGATATATATTGTATTTGTTTAGAATCTCTCTCTCTAATGAGAGCTGCTTTCTCCCCCCCCCCCCCCCCCCCCACACACACACACACCCCCTCCCCGGCCCCACCTCCTTTTCCCGAATTACCCCCGCCCCTCTCTCTCTCTCTCCCTTTTCTTTCTTTCTTCAGTTAACTGCTTCTTCTTCTTCTTTTTTTCACCTTTTCTTTCCGGTTTACTTTTTTTTTTCTTTTTTTAATTTTCAATTATTTTCTTTATTTGTTTCTTTTCCCATTTACCTCCCTTCTGTTTTTTTTTGGGTTAACTCAATCCGGTTTTTACAAAAAAAAGAAGAAGTGATCAGTGGTCTAGGCAACCGAATAATTTTTCCTCCTAGGTTCCGCAAAAAACAAAATTTTCTTGCCGATCAAAAAAAAAAATCTCTCAAAAAAAATTCAATGCAACGGCAATTTATAATACATATCTCACAAAATGTGGGAATCATATGTAACAGCGTTACAAATAACTATTGCATTGAAATTTTTTTCCGATAGAGACAGACTAAGAACTCCTCGTAAACAAATAAAAGGGCAACTACTAGTAAAGTGTATGTTTCCGTAGAACTTCAAATTCCTCTTTCTGATTTTTTCAAGTCCATATCAAATAAGACTTCAAAATTTGGAAGAACGATCAACTCAAATCACCATCTTCTTTGATCAAAAAAAAAATCACCATTTTCTTTGCAAATTACTAATATCGTTTGTTTGTATTCGGACAAATGTCTTTATCAGTGGAAAACAGATAAACAAGAGTGTGAGAGAAATTGGCCATATGAATCGTTGTAATCTGGGTTTCGAAATGAGTTTTGTTTTTCTCTTGGGTTCACGCGTCTTTTCCGTTTAAGACTGATCAAAGAGGAAAAAATTTCAAACTGAAAAGAAAGAAAAAGAAATAAAGAGAAAAAAAAAAGAAAAAAAGATTTCAAACTGGATAGAAATAAAAGGAAATAAAGCGGGAAAAAAAAAAGATTTCAAACTGGATAGAAATAAAAGGAAATAAAGTGGGGAAAAAAAAAAGCAAACCGAAAAGAAGAAAGAAAATGGGAAAAAAAAAGACAAATTGAAAAAGACTTTCTTTTTCTCTCGAAACTAAAGAAATTGGAAAATTGGAAAAACTATATATTTTTGTGCTAGTTTACATTGTATAAAGAGGTTGAAAAATTAAATGTTCCAAAATTCAATCCGTTTGAACGGGTGGAAAGATTTTAGTTTTCTGATCATTTTATTCTAAATGATCATAATTAAATTTTGACTGTAGAGCTCTCGTTGATTAACCCTAAGAAAGTCATAGAATCAAATATCTCTTAGGGTTAATCAACGAGAGCCCTACAGTCAAAATTTAATTATGATCATTTAGAATAAAATGATCAGAAAACTAAAATCTTTCCACCCATTTAAACAGATTGAATTTTGGAACACTTAATTTTCCAATCTCTTTATACAGTTTAAACTACCACAAAAATATATAGTTTTTCCATTTTTCATTATTTCACCATCAATATTAGGCTCATTTTATTACCATTTAAAATTTTATAACAAAAAAATAAAATGAGAGAGAGAGAGAGAGAGAGAGAGAGAGAGAGAGAGAGAAGCAATTTCCCTCTCTAATAAGTGAAGTACATTTGAAAAATCTGTACAGGCAGAATTCGATCATTATTGTTAGAAAGATTACACAAGATTGGTGAGATTGATTTTACAAAAGTTAAAACTTCTTAATGATCTCTAGACCTGAGGCACCATTGATTAAAAACAGATTGTAAACTAACGACGGAAAATAGGAAATGGCTACAAATTAGGAGATCCTTAAAACTATGACAAATGGCTACAACGAGTCAACGACCACCCACAAATAGGTGACCCTTACAACTTGGACACCAAATGCCTACAAAAACTACTTAAAACCTAGGACCACTGCACGATTAACCCACAGATTCTATTTTCATGGAGGTCAAACATTTCAAATCTTGGAACCACTGGGGGTTATGTCGGCCCAGTCATTACCTTCAAGGTTCCGAAATTAGTCGAGATACGCGCAAGCTGATCCGGACATCCGGTTATGCCGGTCCAATCGTCACCGAACGGCAGTGATAGATTAAGGTAAAAATGATTTTGACACCATTAGAGCAACTTTGTCAAATTTTGACTAAATACTATTGTAGCAAGTCAAAAAATAACTTTTGTTTGAAAAGAATAACTAAAAAACCATTGAAAACGCTATAATGGAATTATTCTGAGTTTTGAAAATACATTTTAAATTGTTTGACACAATGAAGTAAATCGATGCACAATAAAGTTTTCAAGAGAGAGAGAGAAAGGCCTCCCCACAAACAAATCACTACAAAAGTTGGAATTATTCGACAGCGCAAGACGAACAAGAAAAAGAAACATCCCCGTTATCAACTTTTCTATAACCATCTTGAGGGGTGTCGTAGTTTTCACCTCTGCTTTACAAGGTAGATCTAACAAAGAGAGAAACTTATGCCTTGTTTGGACGATATTTTGAAAATTTTTGAGTTTAGTTTTTGAGGAATGAATAGAGAGAGAAATTAGGGTAATGATTGGAGAGAGATAGAGAGAGAAATTAGAATAATGATTGAGGAGAGGAGAGAGAAATTAAAGTAATAATTGAAGTAGGGATAATTAGTGTTTTTTGAGTTGGAAAATATTTTTCAATAAGTCATCCAAACAAGGCATTATTTGGTAGAACCGTGCGCAATATCAGCTGTCCAAAAGTGTTTTGGACGATTCAGATTAAAAACAATCTATTAACGGTAATAGATTATTTTTTATTCGGGTCGTCTAAAACGCTTTTGGACGGCCGAGTTTGAGCGCCGTAAAACTTATTCACGGCTTTTTCTCGCTAACAAAATGGAACAATATATAAAAGTGGATTACCATGAAAAACCTTTCACCCGCCAATTCAAATCATGGCTCCGTTACAATTCCTTTGAGATAGTCCACACGAGATTTTGTTGCAATTTTAATTGGGTTCTCCGCTGATGCACCCGCTAGTGAACGGTAAGATTAGTATGAGTATAGAGAAAAACTTATTTATGGATCAACCTGTAAATAAAGTTTACGATGCTCAATCGCACGCGTCCAAAATGTTCGAATTAAAAAAAAACTATTTGAGCGAATAAATATTTTTAAAATCCGAACTATTGATTACTGAAACGGACGGCTTCTCCGCATTGAATAAGTTTCTCCAGAGTATAAAGGAACCGGGGGTGCTGTAGTGCACCCCCGCACTACACGTGAAGTGCGGCCAATCCGGTCGTCCATCTCGGCAATGTACGGCTCGGATTTTCATCCGAACAATTGACGGCTAGGATTTATAGGAGCTCAGATTATATCCAAGCCATCCGCACCGACATTGACGATCGGATCTGCTGCACAACACGCTGTAGGCCAAATGGAAGTGGCTTCTACTAATGACAATCAATTCCCTGTTCTATTTTGGCTTTCAGGCTGTTAACTGTTAAGTGGCTTCTACTAAAGACATTTTGAAGTATCTATTGCCAGAGCATGCTATGTTGCTGTAGTTAACTCCTTCAAAGTTGCACATTGTTTTTTGGACGGTGCAAAAATATCGAAAAAAATATTTTAGTAAATACATTATTTTTAAGTTAAAAAAAATTGCACGTAATTTCGTAGAAGACCAATTTTATGGGACGGAGGGAGTACTTTACTATGTCAAACAATTCAAAATTCATTTCAATGGTTTTTTAGTCATTCTTTTCGGACAAAAGTTATTTGTTAACTTGCTACAGTAGTACAAAATTTAACTGTAGAGACCCGAATAATTTTAATTTTTTTAAAATGATTACTAATGACCAATTGGGAAATTATGGTTTATTGGGAGATTAATTGAATCAAGGACCAAAGTGAAAGAATAGAAGATTGAGGGAGTGAATGTGTGGTTTAAAGATACATGAGTATATATAGGGGTGTGTGAGGAGTAGGAGAACATTTTTATCTCCATTGTCTCTCTCTCAGCCGTCCCCCTCCCTCTCTCATCCGGCTATCTCTCTCTCTCTCTCCTCCTCTCTCACTCAAGACTCCACCTCATCTCCCAAAATCTTCAAGAATCAACCTCATTCAAGTCTTCCATTCGCGTTCTTGAGCTCGGGGATCCGTGGGTCGAGCTTGAATCGAAGTTTCGAAGTTCGAAAGGTTAGGGCTCGTTCAAAAACGCTTGAATCTCGGCCATTGTTGCGAGGTAGGGACTTCTTTTACCTCTTTTATATGTTTATCTGTTGTTTTGGTGTAGAATCGAGCCTTGGATTATTGGATTTTGGTTGTAGTTCGTGCCTTGAAAGTCTGCTGAAATCGCTACCCGAAGCCCCGTGGTATCGATACGGATTTTGTGGCGTATCGATACCACAAGCTTATCTTTTTGGACAGCTTGTATTGTATCGATACGGATTTTTCGCGTATCGATTCCAGAAGCTTAACTCTAGTTTTGCTCCTGCTGCTCTTCCGTTGACTGTTTTGACCCCCAATTACTTCTAAATCCTCTTGGACACCTCTTAACCTATCTTAAGCTTGTCTAATTGACTTCCTTTGACCACTCGATGCTATCCTCGTTCTGTTGGTCTTCCGTTAGTAAGAACCGAATAAGGAATTACTTAGTTAAAACATCGTTAACGTGCATTCTATAGATTGTTGGTATTTGTGATTGCTTATGGTGCATTTGTGATGACTTTAGCTTTATGTACGAAGTTTTACTTGCGAATGGGGTCATGGGGAAATCTTAGCTTGCATATTGTTCGAGATAATAGTTGATTGGGTCGAAAGTTGGTTTAGGAAGTCCCGTAACGCAAGTGGTGGTAATACGGAGACTTAGAGGGGTTTCGTAACGCAAGGGGTGGTAATACGATAACCCGGGGTCGTTAGGGATCATTGTAACGCAAGGGGTGGTAACACGGTAATCCTCGTGGTGTTGTACGGTAACGCAAGGGGTGGAAATACCGATGGTGGGAGTTTGGGTTAGCGAGTTGAGTTGGAATTGTCGGAGTCGTTGTGTCATGTGACTTCTGCACTTAATTTAGATAGAGGTTCGTTTACGAGTCGATTGATAACTAGGTATCGAGCTGTGTTTCCTTATCCTCTTTCATCTGCACTTATCAACATATTTGCATATAGAATTGGTAAAGATTCTCCTACTGGGCTAGTGTAGCTCAACAAAATGCTTCTTTTAAGGTTCTAATGCCGGGCAGTAGATTGCATGCTATGGTGTGCTTGGACATGAAGATTTTTGGAAGCTAATTATATTTAGTTACTTATTCATCTTTGTAATAGACTTACTTTTGGCTAAGATGGCTTTGTAACTAATTTGCTCTTGAATTATCTTTTGACTAAAGTTTGTAACATTCTGAACATGTTGTATTTATATTTAAGTTAATTCGGACCGTGGTGCCAATGTTGTATTTCTTTAAGAATGGGGATTTGTTTGTAACTTAAACAGGTGAGAAACTCCTTTGGGTAATATGTATGGTAAGCGAGGTTCTTTTATTAAAATGTAATATTTATTTATGTTGAAAACCGAGAACGTGACATTGACAGAGTTGCACTAATGGTGTCAAAATCATTTTTACCTTAATCTATTACTGCCACATGATGATCACTTGAATCACGTCATAGATTTGAATAAAAGTATAGCAACACACATATACTAAGATGATCATAGATTACTTTACCATTTGTTGTGTCAAATTTGACTTTAAAAATGATTTGTAATTTTTTAACCTGAGAAATCACGGAAGTTTATTATTTAAGGTCTCATGCCGAATAAAAATACTATAGACATGCATGTCACGTACAAATACGCACACGCTCATTTCGAGGATATTGTGTAGAGATAAGGTAATGTTACGAGCCTAAAAGTCCTCTATTTTTTATTTTATGCTTTGTTATATTTTATTTTCTAAACAATTGATTAATCAGTTAGTGGTCCTAGCTTTTAAGTAGTTTTTGTAGGAACTTGGTTGTCCAAGTCTTAAGGGTCTTCTATTTTGTGGTTGGTCGTTGTAGCTATTTTTCCTAGTCTTAAGGATCTCCTAATATGTAGCTATTTTCCTAATTTTCCTAGTTAGTTTACAGTCTCTATATAAGATACAGCAACAGGTGAATAAACAAAATTATGGTTTACCTTCGAACACTTGTGTTTAATCGGAGGCCTAGGTCTCTCAATCAACCTAAATTATCTTTATCGCTTCATTTATTTTTTTACCTCTTTCCCATGAAGCGCTTGTACCAATTTAATTTGTATTTCAATCCCGTTATCACCTTCCAGATCAGCCTGAACACATCTTCAAAGCTGTGCATTTCTAGTAATCCTCAGATCGCATCAATTGCACACAAAAAAGAATCCACTATTGGTAGCAACGGGATAATGACAAGATGTGGAGTTAGGATTGCTTCCGAGCAGTACTGTATATCCCAGGACGACTCAAGATGTGCCACGAAGTCCTAGCTGATTGAGACCATTGCAAGAAAACTCTTATCAGAGGGACTTCTACTCCCTTCAGATGCATAGCCAATAATGAACATCACCACTGCAATTACGGAACATAATCCGAGCATGAAGTGCTTGTACCAATTTGACTTGTATTTCAATCCCGTTATCACCTTCCAGATCAGTCTGAACACATCTCCAAAGCTGTGCATTTTCTCCTTCCTGTGTGAAAAGAGAAAAAAATCCACTAGATATTGCTACAACGATCAATAAAAAAAACACCCATTGTAGTGGGACGAACAATGTGTAGTGGATTTTTTTTCTCTTTTTCACCCAGGAAGGAGCAAAATGCCCAATTTTGGAGATGTGTTCACGCTGATCGGGAACATGATAACGGGGTTGGAATACAAATCGAAATGGTTCATGCGCTTCATGCTCGGATTTTGTTCCGTAATTGCGGTGGTGATGTTCATTATTGGTTACGCATCGGAAGGGAGTAGAAGTCCCTCTGATAAGAATTTTCTTGCAATGGTCTCGGTTAGCTAGGACTTCGTGGCACATCTTGAGTCGCCCTGGGATATATAGTACTGCTCGGAAGCAATCCTAACTCCACATCTTGTCATTGTCCTGTTGGTACCAATAGTGGGTTCTCTTTTGTGTGCAATTGATGCGATCTGAGGATTACTAGAAGCGAAATAGAAGGATATTTCTCTTCACACCAATTAAGATTTTAATCTTAATCGTAGATGCCCTCATCTGGTACCAAATCTAAAGCCTTTATTTTGAGATTATCTGAAACTTTATTATGTTGGGGACTACAATTGTCTAGATCAAAAACTTGTCGCCTTATATGTACTCCTGTAATACTATCTCGGGTTTGCAATGATTACTTGGTATATCGGTTTCAATATCGTTGCAACATGTTAGAGTTAAGTAATACCAAATCTGAAAGAGGTACGACCTTAATCTGTAATGCTATATGTAAATGTGGATTCATTTGCCCCTGAATGCACTCTATATCTGACTTGATCACTAAAACTACAGACACTTTGTGTTCTATTAGGTTTTCAGGCTGTTAAGTGGCTTCTGCTAATGACATTTTGAAGTATCTATTGCCAGAGCATGCTGTGTTTTTATTTGCCGGTGTTCCTCATAAGAAATTTTTTGGAAAATGACTTAGAGCCTTTTCAAGTGGAAAATATTTTCCTTTCTTTTGCACAACCAAACACCAAAAAATAAGTAAAATGTTTACGCCCAAACAAACGGAGCCTTAAGGTCCTAAATATTGTTTAATCCACTTCATTTGAGGGCGACAGTTCATATATGAAAGAAAGGACAAGAGCATTAACAACAAGGGAAGTTTTCAATTTTTTGAAATAGGGAGGTCTAGCTTCCTGAAACTTAGCATTTGTTGTGTGTGTGGACTGAAAAAATATACTCCCTCCGTCCCTTTTTAAATGTCCTGTTTCGTAACTCCAACTTATTAAAAAGACATCATCATTATACCTTTCACATCAACTTTTTACTCCATTTTCCCTACTAACCCATCATCATTACACTTTTACTCACTAACTTTTCAAAATGGAATCTACTTTTAGGGACAAAATAGACAATTCACCAACTTTTACCCACTAAATTTACAAAATGAACACTTATTAAGGGACAGCCCAAAATGGAATACTGGACTGTAATAAAGGGACGGAGGGAGCATATAGTTTGGCAAGTGCCAGTTATTGTTGCAGAAGTTTTAATAACTAGTTTCAGGAGACAGTCGAAGGACATGATATCCGTGACAAGTATTTCCGCAAAGTAGTGTTGATAACGTAAACGTACATCACTGTGGCTCCTGATCGATGGTTTTGCGGTGGAAATAAGAGTTAGATGGCGGCTACTTAAACAGAGATGAAAAGAGAGGTAGGAATTTGGTCCGATCGATGTCTTGGGCTTGAACAATTGAACCATAACTTTGACAGGGAAGTGTAATCTTAGAATCGTGAGGATAGGTCCTTGAATGGAATTTCCGTTGCCAAAACTGCAAGTTTATGTTGACAAAGACCCGATCTCAAAATGCACAATAGTGAATGACTTGGGTCTCGAATTGTTCCGCTTTCTCAAATAAGTACTTAAAAAATAGGATAAATTGAGTAGGAGGACATACTATAAGGGTTTTTGCTATAGTAAGGACATAAATATTTTCCTCTAAAGTCTAAAGGACATTCTGTCAAAGATTTACAAATAACCCTTCTAAAGTTGACCGGCGTTGACCAAGGTTGACCGGCGTTGACTAAGGTTGACCGTCGTTGACCAAGGTTGACCGGCGTTGACCAAGGTTGACCGGCGTTGAAAATGCCTAAAACCCTAGGGTACTCTATGAAAGTGCCTAAAATCTTAGGGGTACCCTATATATGAAAGTGTCTAAAACCCTAAGGTACCCTATGAAAGTGCCTAAAATCTTAGGATATACTATATATGAAAGTGCCTAAAACCCTAGGGTACCGTATGAAAGTGCCTAAACCGCTAAAACCCTATAATAGGAAAATGCACCCTAAAATCCTATCAAAGTGCCTAAAATCCTAGGGTACCCAATGAAAGTATCTAAAAACCTAGGGTACCATATGAAAGTGCAACAAGATCAAAAAACACGAAAAAATACATATTTTGTGTTAGCCAAACAAGACCCTTGTCTCATTTAAAACCATTTAAATGAAAAAAGATATTTTTTGTGTTAGCCAAACAAGACCCTTGTCTCATTAAAGGCAATTTGGTCTTTTCACGGACCTTAAACTCCAAAATATTTTCATTAATGGACTTTACACATCACTGAAACTTAAGTTGGACTAAATCTACTTTGGGACCTCATCTTTTGGACTTTAGACCAATTTGCTGTAAAAAATAATGACTTATTTTCAAGCTTAACAATAATGGACTTACAAAATCAAATGGATTGAAGTGCTGAATCTTGGGCCTTGTATTCTCAGGATCATTCAATTTCTATTGAATGTAATTTTTTCTCCTTTCCTTTTCTTTCTTTTGTAGGCTTATTATGGATCATTCAATTTCTATTGAATGTAATTTTTTCTCCTTTCCTTTTCTTTCTTTTGTAGGCTTATTATGGCACATCATCCTCTGTGGTTCGTAATTGGTCTCTTCTCGATGTATCATTTGTCGAGTTCTAATAATATTTTGTTGCCTATAAAATTTTATTTATTTATTTTTATTTGCAGAGTTCGCTAGATCTTGATGAGATCTTTCAAATAAGATCAATATTGCATATATTTTTTTATTTCAATAAGCCTATTATTTTTAAGCTTGAAAATTACAAATAAGTAATTATTTTTTAAGGAGCAAAAGCGGAACGGGATGTCGGCCAAGAAGGGTGACTATGTGGTTGAAAACGACAAAAAATTGTGGGCTAATGTGAAGGCCGAGTTCACGATTCTGTCCGACGTTGTGTCGTAGGAAAATCCCTCTACGAAGATAGAGGAAAAGTTTTGTACTTGTACAAATTTGGGCATCTGGTGATCATGCCAACAACCGCTAAAGAGGTTTTTGCTGATAAGTGTGTGGTATTGTTCGTTGTCTCTTGCGTATTGTTCGGTTTGATTTCGCTGGTTAAGCTAAAGGGAAATGAATGTAAAGAAGCACTGGAGGACCAAGATGTGGAGTTAGGATTGCTTCCTACCAGTAATGTTTATCCCAGGACGACTCAAGAGTGCCGAGAAATTAACCCTGGCTGACCGAGACCATTGCAAGGAAACTCCATCAGAGGGATTTCTCCTCCCTCTAATGCGTAACCAATAATGAACATAACCACCGCAATTACGGAACATAATCCGAGCATGAAGCGCTTGTACCAATTTGATTTGTATTCCAATCCCGTTATCCGCTTCCAGATCATCCTAAACACATCTCCAAATTTGGGCATTAGCCCCTTCTTTGGTGAAAAAGAGAAAAAAATCCACTAGACATTGTTGCAACGTATCAATAAAAAAAACCATTGTAGTGGGATGAACCCAGGATCCCAAAATGGGGTTAACAGATCAGCAGCCTCATCAATTGAGAGCCACTGTCGTGGCGTCAGGTGATCACGTGCCAACAATGGGTAAGGAGTTTTTTTTTATTATAAGTGCATGGTATTTTTCGTTGTCTCTTGCGTATTGTTGGGTCTGATTTCAGTGGACAAGCTAAAGGGAAATGAAAGTGAAGTAGCACTGGCGGACCAAGATGTGGAAGTGAAGTAGCACTGGAGAACCAAGATGTTGAGTTAAGGGCTGATTGAAGACGATGAAATCCTAATGCATTGGGTGAATCGAGCAGAATGCGAGTAAAGAGACCCTTTAAAACTACTTTGAATCTATTGTTTCTTGAAATTATGCGGAAGCGTTCAATCTACTCCTAGAGGGGGGTGAATAGAAGTTTTGATAAAAAAATTACCAATTTTCTGATTTAAAAATTAATATAGATGAATGGGTTGATTATCTCGATTAATCCAAACCAAAATTAAAGAGAGAAACCGAAGAGACAGAGAGGCGATTTTAGGCGATTAGGAAAAATGAAACCCAGCCCAACACCCCTCGCCTTCTCCAGCGGCCGCCGCCGGTTTTGCCCCTCGTCCTAGCTTCTTTCTCCCTCTCCGAAGTCTTTTGCTGGCGTGGGTGCCCATTGGAGATTTCAGCGCAGCCCACTTCGATCTCTGCGTCGTCCGATCTCCGTAGCCGTTGGGTCGTCACTCGCCATCGATCTTCGGCGTTAAGGTCAGGTTCTTTTCGATTAGGTTGGTTGATCTGTTAGTGCTTGCTGTTTCTATTTGTTTCAAATCTGTTTTGGCTGGATGCGCCTGGCTGTCTGCTCTGCTTTACCGGAGGGTATTTTGTGTATTCCGTTTTGTTGGTTGGCTAGGTTTTTTTTGGGGCTGTTTTGAGATCTTGAACAGGTAGAATGCAAACCGGGTGACTATGGCAGTTGGGAACCAAAGTGTAGGAGGATGGGTCTCTGGGTTTAACAAACAGAGGAATAAGATCGGTGGTCTAGGGAGTAAAAATCAATCTTTGTTCACTCTATATATTGACAACTTGCCAGAGGAAGTAAATCAAAATTGGCTCAGAAGAATATTCACTAATTATGGGGTTGTCAAAGATGCTTTTATTCCTAATAAACGCAGCAAAAGAACTGGTTCCAAATTTGGTTTTGTTAGATATGATTGTCTTGTCTCAACAGGGGTTGCAATATCAAAAGCCAATGGGTTGTGGGTTAGCGATAAAAAGCTTTTTGTTAAAGAAGCATCGTTCGATCAATGTAAGAACAAATCAGATTTGAATATTCCTCTTTTCCAGCGACCAGATATAGTTACAAACTCTAAGGGGATCCTTTGGAATCAAGGTGCTCACTGTGACACAGACAAAAGTGGGCAAAAGAGCGACTTTCATGGAAAATCCTTTGCCCAAATGGTTTCAGGGGAAACAATTAAAAGCGGTAGTGATGGGAAGGAAACAGAGAAGAGTTTGAGCTGTAGTGATCAAGGGTATCGAAGGGTGTCACTTAAACCTATTGGTAATTGGTGGTTATATCGCAGTGCGGTGGCAAAACTATACAAGTTAATCTCAATCAATGATTTGAAGGGACATATGAAAGGGATGGGTTTAGACAACTTTGAAATTAAGGCATTAGGTGGACGGTCTGTAATCTTAACTTGTCCTAGCAGAGATGAAATGGAGATTATGATTAAAGAGCGTTGTCTCCAAAGGTGGTTCTCTGAAACTTATCCATGGAATGGGCAAGCAGCGTGTGCTGAAAGATTTGCGTGGTTATGTTGTTATGGAATTCCGCTTAATGTTTGGAGTAATATTTCCTTTAAATCTATTAGAGAACTATGGGGTTCGTTCATATCTACTGATGAATCAACAATGAAGATGTCATCTTTTGCGGAGATTAAGATTCTAATCGCCACTAATATTTTCAAGGAAATTGATGAGTGGATTATCGTTGAGGTTGAAGGCAAGAGCTACAAAGTTAAGGTGATGGAAGATTCGTGTGACCAACCTCATGAAGCGGTGAAACAAATTCCTAGAGTATGCCTTGATTCTTCCTCGCATTCTGACGAACAATCAAAGGCAGCGGAGGAGGACAAGGAAGATGAGGAAGACTTTTCGGTGTCTGGAAGTGAAACTAATGGGCTCTCTCCAGATGCAGAGATGTTTGCTCGACAGGGGAATGGAAGTCCCTGATAAGCCCTCAATAGTGTAAATAAAAGGGCTTATCTTTCTCATTTTTGTCACACTCACGTGCGTAACTTACTTGATTTGAATGATATTGCACGAAATGTGTGTTTTTGGCATTTCCAGGTGAATCGCATGAATAAGGCGTGTTTTGACGCCATGGATCAACTCTAAGGGTAGCCGTACCCTCGAGGCCACGTGGCACCCTGCCACCGAGTCCCAAGAATGATGGAAAGTAGCATTGGAAGGTGTGCCGGACATCGGAAGGCCAAGGGACGTGCATAGGGTGAAGCAACAAAGAAAGATCAAAATTGTCCAGGTGGTACCTGTACTTGAAATTCTCAGTACCCGTACCCAGAGATCAGTAGCGGTGCAAAAAGCTCCAAATTGAACTGGTACCGGTACCACAAAAATGCAGTACCTGTACCCGCTGGAATTTTCTGCAGAATTTTACCCGACCAAGCAACAACTTAGGGGTATTTAGGACTTTTGTAGCTCGTTTTTAAGGGGCTATAAGTACCCCCAGACCTGATTTTCATGAGGTTATCTTTCATTTTCTCCCCCTTCCCTTTCTCTCTCTACCTCCCTCCTTATGTTTTGCTCTCAATCCTCCATGGATTGAGCTTAGATTTCCATTTCCCATGTAATTTCTTCAAGAATCATGTAAGTACTCTTAATTTCAATTTATGTTTTAGTTGTTAATCTCGTTTTTCACCATGTTTCTTGCATTTCCTTCATCTTTCTTGCTTAGTTCATCTCTAATGGAGGGGTAGCCTCCTTGGCTTGGTCATGGGGTGATTTCTACCCCATGATTTGGGTAGTTTAATGGCTTCTCTCATTTCTTGTACTTAATGTGGTTTGGGAATGAATTAAGTTCATTTTTTATGTAACAAAACCTAGGGTTGTTAACCTCTTTGATTATGTGTAGGCAAGGACTTGATCTCTTGCCACATGTAATGCTTGGAGCTATGTCACTCTAGGTGTTTGCCAAAATGTCTCAAAGAACTTGTTGAACTCTAATCTTTGGTCTAAACTTAGGGTTGTTAACTTCTTTGATTGGGTGTAGACAAGTCTCCTTAGCACATCCAATGCTTAGAACCATGGCACTCTATGTATTTGATAAAATACCTAAATGAGTTCCTTTCCATTTCCGAACCCCGTTGTATGAGTTAAACTTGGTTTTCATGGTTAAATCTTCCGAGTGAGATCAAATGACAATGACTCTTACTTGAGTTATCAAAGAGAAGCATTGAACGGCCTAAGTTATGGGCGGAATAAACCCCTAGACCTTGTTGCTTTTAATTTCTAGTCAATCTTCGTTTTCAATTAAAGTTAGGAGGTAGAGAGAATTTCCATCACTCAAAAGTTGGCCGTCTTAAAGCCGAACTAAAGGTTGGCGGTCATAACGCTAAAAATCCTTCGTAAATCAAACCTCCGGCCTAGCTCCATTGGCTCCCTGTGGATTCGACCTCGGACTTCCGAGTTTATTATGCTACAACCGACCTAGCCCTACGCTTGGGGCACTCTTTACTACGACACACTTTGGTCGTGCTAGCAGTCCCCGTGATCATCCCATTTCTAACAAAGCTTTCGGAGTTGTAGCTAAGGATGTGAATCTAGAGAGTCAATTAAATGATATCAACTCTATTTCAACTCATGAATTGGATTCTATTGTGGAGGATTCAATGGGCCTTCTATCTCTTTTCCAAGAGGTTGAAGATTTGGGAGTTAAATCCCAAGGGGACAAGATATTGAGTCATACTGCCCTTATGGTAATTGACCCAATGAAGCCGATTAATGAAGGTAAGGAAGCGTGGAATGAACCTGTTGTTTTTTATTCTAGAAACAATATCAGAGCATCGCAAATTGAAGGGATTAATTTAATGGTGGATTTTCGGCCTAGGGAGCTCAATGGCAAAAATAGGAGCCAGCCTTTCGGTGAAGATTTGGTTTCGTTTGAGTCGAGCGGAACTTCTGTCCCGTCTAATGAAGTATCTGGCTTTATAGCTGATACACCAGACCAGGAGCAGTTCAGGATTGCAAAGGAATTGCAGGAAACTATCACAGCAGGCACTAAGTTAGGGATTAAGTATGATGACGCTAGTGTTTTGAGAATGAAAAAGATGATTGAACAAGAAGCTAAAGACCTGGAAAGTATACTGAGAAACAACTCTTTCGCTCCTCTCCAAAGGAATAAGTACCAAAGGAATGAGTCCCGCGTTCGGCAGAGTTCTTCTTTAGCTTTCTAATGGATGTGGGGTCTAGGAGGTGGTATGTGGGGGTTATGATTTTTGGTGAGCCAGCTGTGTTTTGTGTGCTCGTGTGTTGCTGTCGGTAGTGGGGTGATGGCGATTACTCTGTTTTTTGTGGTGATGATGTTTAGGGTTGCTTGGTTTAGGTTTTGGTTTTGATTATTGGGCGGGATTTATTATGTTTTTTGTGGCGATGATGTTTAGGGTTGCTTGGTTTAGGTTTTGGTTTTGATTTTTGGGCGGGGCTTATTATTTCAGTTGTGGCCGTTTTGAGGCTTTTAGGTCTTCAGGCTTTTGCCCCTAAGGTGTTTGAACCTCGGTCCTTTGTCTTCCAACCTTGGTTGGAATCTTCTCCCCTCCCCCCAACTTGATGTACCATTTGTCAAGTTTTCTTAATAAAACATTTTGCTTATCAAAAAAAAATCCAAACCAAAATTCAAGTACTGCAGTAGAATAAAAATTGTGACAAGAGACGCACAATTTACGTGGAAAAACTTAGGGCCCTAAATAACCCTAAGCCAAAACCACGGCCTAACACTACTGATTTATTCTATCAATCGAAAAGAAGTACAGATTGCGAAATAGTAAAAAACCTTACCCAAGCCTTTACCTATTCTCGTCAATCTCCGATGCTCCCAGAGCTTCTTCAAGATCCAATAGATTCACCATGGACTTTACGCCCGATCTCCGGATTCAACCGGCTCCGAATCAATCTCCAAAAGATTCGGCCTCAGCAGCAAACAGCACCAAACCACGAACAGTGAATGGATGTATGATATGATGTGTAGCGTGATCTCGACAGACCCCAAAATCGTTCAAATAAATGCAAGATGCAAGAACGAAAAAGAAAGAAGAAAAATATGGGTTGTAATGAAAACTATCACTCTCGCCTCCTATGGACGTCGTGCACCACTTTCTTTCTTTTTCGGAAGCAAAAACTCTCGCCTCTGTCTATAATTTATTCTCCGTGCTCGTCCGACATAAAGGGTCTATAGACATGCGTGCTAGATGCAAGAACGAAGAAAAAGAAACAAGGGTTGCTGCCAAACAAAAAAAAACTCTCTCGGGGGCTGTCTTACTCTATGGATGATTAACCCCTTTTATACTCATATTTGCTCTCAAACGAAAATCTTTTAATGATGCAAATATGGAAAGCAAATTCTTACAGAATTTTTGGAAAGGCAACCGTGCAATATTATTCTTTTTGTTTTACTGCTCTAGAAAGAACCTCTTGTAATGATAATGATATATATATGGAAAACGAATTTTTTTCGGAGAGATTTACCGGAAAGAAAAACGTGCAGGAATAAATTTCTAATCTTGGAAATAATATGCATGATGTGTAATGCTTTTACCTCTCACGCAATTGGATCGATTTCGCAGCGGTCAACTTGGCGCAGAAAATGGGAGGAGCATCGAGCGAGCAACTACCCCCTAAAAACCTACCCATTATAATTAAATGGAGTCGATATAACAAAGACACAAATGAAGGTTTTGGACAACCTCGGAAAGTGCCAAAATATCTAACATTTCTCAATCCAACATTTAGATATTAATTGTTGTACTCCAGTAAACAACTGTTTCCTTATCTTGTTTCATTTATTGTATTTGCTTGTACCAAAAAGTATTCTCTCTCTCTCTCTCTCTCTCATAAGTGAAGTACGCTTGAAAAATCTGTACAAGCAGAATTCGATAACGAATATATCTTTTTATAGTTAGAAAGATTACACATGATTGGTGAGCTTGTGATTGATTTAACAATAGTTAGAACTACTATCCTTATTGCCACCGATGATCTCTAAGACTAAGACAACCAGTGATTATTGCGTATTGTAACAGATCTTTCGTCAAATAGGGGAATTCTTGAATTAGACTCAGCAAATCGACCATTTCGTGAACTATGAGTTTTCTCTATTTGCAGGAAGTTATTGGAAAACATGTTAGTGGAATTACTTTTGCTGGATTGAGAGCTAGAACAACAGGACCCCTCAAAATCACTGGTATTTCATTTCGCATTGCCGAGATTTTCTGAATGCTTCATGGGAAAATCTTCAATACACACCCTTTTAAGGTGTGTATCATATGCATCTATTGTGTGGTTCTTAGGCCATCCACAGTGGTATAATCAAAAAAGGATAATCAAAAGTTGACACATCAGCTTTTGATTATTCACTTAAGAGGTTGCTAAGCTTAACAATGTTGAGCTTCACAATGGTTACTTCTAGTCCATAACCAAAATAAGGATCCACTACAATTTCACTCTCTCTTCCCCTTTGTTTTCTACCATTCACTTCCCTCCATTTACGTTTTTTTTTTGACAAAAATATATCGATTCCCTCTCTTAATTTTGAGGAAAAATCGGTGACTTTCTTTCCTCTTATTATGAATTTTTTTTTGGGGAAAAAATAGAAACGGGAAAGAAGAGTGAAATACCTTAATCCGGTTTGAATTGTAGATGATCGAGAGATATGAGTTTCACTTTTTGAGGGAAAGAAAGAGAAATAGTTTGTGAATGAAGTGAAAAAAATATAGAGTAGGCGAAGAAGAGAAGGAAAAAAATACCAATTGAAACATGAGCGTATACAAATTTTGGAACTAGTTAACTTATGTGGTGTGGAATCCACAAATTTTGATTATTGAAAAAGATTGCTAGTTTTGGTTATCCAAAGTCCAAAATTTGATTATTTCTAAGGATGTTGATAAGTTTGATTATACCATTGTGAGCCATCTTTTGCACCAACATTGTTAACTTTAAAAACAATTGGCTTTTAATTATACCACTGTGGATGGCCTTATTGTGCTACCTCATAAAAAATTACCTGCTGAACCGGTCATTCATAACATTTTTAGTCTATCGTAACTTTTATACCAAAAAATCGTAACTTTTTCATTCATAACATTTTTCTTACAAATCATAACCTTTTAGTGCATATCGTAACTTTTACGCTAATCAATCGTAACCTTTTTAGAATCATAATATTTTGGTGTGTTTCATAACTTTATAAAAAAAAATCATAACATTTTCAGTTCGTAACATTTTCACTATGGAATCATAATATTTTAGTCCATTTCATAACTTTTTAATAATGTATAATCAATTGTGCAATTGATTACTTAATCAATTTTTTTAACGGTAGTTAATCAAATATGTAATCTATTATGTCAATGTTCAATTCCATAATCGATTAGACTTTATAATTGATTTTTCAATTGATTAGACATCGTAATCAAATATATAATTGATTTCGCAGTTTTATAAATAGAAATTATAATCAATTAGACATCATAATCGAATATTTAATCAATTCAATTATGTAATCGATTAGACAGTATAATCGATTTAATTTGTAATTGAATTGAGTACGATTAGGAAACAATGTGAAGTTGATTACTCAATGGATTTGCTAATTGATGGGTCCCAGTGAGTCATCTAATCAATTGCGAAATAAGTTAAAAACAATATTTCAAAATCAATTGTTCTGAATAACACAAATAATTGATTACATGATAGATTATATTTCTCTGTAGTTTCAATTGCGTAATTGATTGGTATCGATAACACTTGTAATCGATTACATTATCAAATATGAGTATTAGTTATTTGTAATTCGGATGCGAGCACTAATTTACAAAACTCTAGTAGTACGTCTATTGACCAAAATATAAATAGTACGTCCTAAATATTGTTGTCTTTTACACAAAACTCTAAAAGTATTGGTAAATTTATCTCGTCACCATCACTCTTTTGATCACCCATTAACTTTGTTAGTGTTTCCTACTTGATTAATACGGATGATCGACTTCGCTATTCCTTTTAATTTGACTATTTGTGTGAAATATATTTTTTTATCCGCATGTGAAAGTTCACTATGCAATTAAAGGTATTGTGAAAAATGTTAAACATCATAATATTTCAAAAAATTTCAAAAAAAATTGGCTACCTATATGAAACACTTTAAAAATTCTGTAAAAAAAAAAAATGCCTTAACTTGACTTTGTATTACATTATAATAATGATAGTATTTTTTCCTTTAGTAATTATCAAGAACAATGTATTTTAAAGAAGTAAATTATTTTCACTTGAAATAATTTTAGCTTCAAAGTTTTTAAAAAATAAAATTGGACCTAATTTTTCGAAGGAAAAGAAAGATATACGCTGGTTGGGAAGAAAATGAGAGGCTTGAGGGGATTTTCTTTACATTTTGGTTAATTTATAGGGCTTACCTGTTACACTGGTAACAGGTTATTTGTTAGTAACCTATCGTAACATCTTAAAAGGTCCAGATCATTTTTCAAACATCCAATGGTAATCAATAAAGGTGCATATGATACACATCCAAATAAGAAGTGTGTATTGTAGTACTTCCCATGCTTCATACGTCAAACACAATTGCCATCCTCTACCGTTTTCTCCACCGACCCCGCGCTCTCCCGCAACTTAATCTTCGGGACATAGATTTATCGTAGCCAACCCTTCCCGAGTACCTTGTATTATTTTAATTTAATAACAAATGCATGTATGGTCCTCAGAAAAGGAAAAAATGTTTTCCGAGCACTAACCAGTTCCGAACTTGCGGCCACATAATTTGATTGTCATGGCCACAAACACTGACATTGCGGTTACAAACACTAACCTTGTGGCCTCGTACTTGAATATTGCGGCCACAAGCTCAAACTTTGCGGCCACCTGATCCAACATTGTGGTATCGTGCTCGGACCGCAATCCAACATTGCGGCATTGTGCTCGGACTTTGCGGTCTTGTGCTCCAACCTTGTGGCCACTCTCACCAATCTTGTGGCCATGTTCTCCAACCTTGCAGTCACGTACCTGTACATTGCGGTCACATACTCGATTATTGATTTTTTCAAAGTTGTGATTGAAGCTATCTTATTTTTCGAAGCTATTGAAAAATCAGTTAATGGATTTGCTTTTTTGAGAATTTGTTTTGCAAAATTCTAAAAGTTATGCAAACACAGCTTTGAAATATTGTGAATTTATTTCCTTTTTCAGGTTCTCAAAATCTACAGATTTTAAGAATAAGTTAACACACACATACTGTATTTTCTTAAAATCTCTCTCTCTCTCTCTCTCTCTCTCTCTCTCTCTCTCTCTCTCTCTCTCTGATGCAAGGAGATGTATTGAAAAAGAAGAATGCACAACAAGGACAATCAAGAACAAGTATGAACTAAAGAAACTCCCTATACGAACACACAATAATGAGAAATAATCTCAATTTTCATTATTCAAATCATAAAACAACTCCTCTAACCCGAAGGCCTATAACTTTTTAAATAGGAAGAAAAAACCCTAACCCTAATTGATTTGTCCAAAAGGAAGTCGAATCAATTAATTAACGAAAATTACCAAAAATAAAAAATTCCATTTTAACTAGGAAATCAAATACTGGAAAGAAATATAAGGTTGCCAAAACAAGCGGCAACTAAAACGGAATATCCTAACATAACAATAAACTCAAAATAATGCGTAATTAATTTATATTCTTCATATTTTCGTTGTGCATCTCTCTCTCTCTCTCTCTCTCTCTCTCAAATAATTGAAGTATGCTTGAAAAATATGTACAAGCAGAATTCGATCAGTTATACATATTTTTATTGTTAGAAAGATTACATGATTGGTGAGTCTGGTTGATTTATCAAAAGTTAGAACTACTATTCTTATGGCCACCGAAGATCTCTAGAACTAAGGCATCAGTGTTTATTGCGTACAGTAACAGATCTTTTGTCAAACAGGGAAATTATGGATAATGAAGGGAGGCTCGTAAAAAAATCATGAAAATTCGAGTGTTAACCCTTTTGTGAGGGATTTAATTAGACACACAAAATAGGATTCTTTTAGTAAGCAAATAACAAGTTCTGCATTTTTCCCAATAAGTGCGAAGTAGGTGCATTTTTTCTGGAAGCACTCATTCCCCTCCCCCAAGCCCCGGCCCTAGGATAGAGTAGATTAGGATTAACGAATGAAAAAAAAAAAGGCCCTCTAATAATGAGACTCATGACAGTGCATCAGCTGAAGGTGGAAATATCATTCTTCTATGATTAGGCAGAATGATCATCAAGTTATTCAAAGCAAAGCAATTCTAACAACTAGGAGAGCTATATTACAATAGTCAATTAATCAAAAAGCATATAATCCTTTTACAGAAATTAACTGATAGCTTATTGCTGAAAATCACATCCTGGTTAATTCAAACAAATTTGCTTATAGCTGAAATAACATCTTGAGAATTTAACGAGAATACAAGTCAGTAGTTGACACTTCATTTATTGAATGACCTAACATGGCGAATTCAGAACTATGCTCCTGAAGCAATGGTAACTCTGCATTGTTGCTACCACTATGCAGAAAAAGACCAGGCTCTAACGGTACCTCAAGGCTGATGGAGGAGCTACTAAGCATGAGAAAAACTGAAGCCATAGTCGGTCTTTTTGCAACATTTTCCTGGACGCACTGTAACCCAATATGAATGTACATTTTATCATTTCTTGCATGGAACCCGAATTAGCCCTCAATGCGGGGTCTATGAGATTTTGAGTTGTTCCGTCCCTCTAAGTTTTCATGGAATACTACCTTGGATTTGTAAATGCCATGCGATTTTTTTTTTGGTAAACAATGTTTCATGGAAGTTTAATTCTTACGTAGTTTAAAAGTCCCTCTACCCCATTATGGATAGAGTTGTTCTTCTGGCCACTCAGAATTTCAAGAAGTAAGACACCAAAGTTGAAGACATCTGATTTGTCTGAGAATCGCCCATGCACTGCATACTTTGGAGCCATGTATCCACTGCAATTGTTAATGGATTGGTATCAGTATAAAAATTAAATTAAATGTTAAAGATTTCACCAACCAATTTGTTTGGCTTGTAAGGATTCTAAACTGCATAAAGTCCTTTGCTAATAATTTATGTGGTCAAACTGTAGCGAGAAATTTTCAAATGCTTTATCCATATCCATAAATGGACTAAAACCATTTGGTAAAGACAGAATCCAAAACTTACGGGGTTCCCGCAATTCTCCTTGTACTCCCGTGAGTTTCATCCACCACAAACAATCTTGCCATGCCAAAATCTGAAATTTTGGGATTCATGTCGTCATCTAAGAGAACGTTACTAGCTTTGAGATCACGATGAATGATCCTTAGTCGCGATTCTTCATGAAGATAGAGAAGTCCCCGAGAAATGCCTCCTATGATCTTGTAACGCCTAGTTTGCGCCTGTTCGGATATGTATGTTTTTCATGCATATATGGTTGAATCAAAGCTCAAAACAAATACTCTGTATCTAAAATCGTAAAAGCATCTGCATCTTTTGCTAACAAGGACTTTAGTTTAACTCTAAACTATCATTCAATGAAATGGTATTTGCATCAAAGATATATACTGAGATCTATATTAGTCTTACCGAATATGAATTTATCAAGGCTTAATTGGGGCACAAACTCGTAGATAAGAAGTCTTTCTGTCCTTTCCGAGCAGAAACCAAGCAGCCTAACCAAATTCCTGTGATGAAGCTTGGCCACTAGCATAGCCTCGTTCTTAAACTCTATAACACCTTGTTGAGATTCCTTAGCCAGCCTCTTCACTGCTATTTCCCGTCCATTCAAAAGCCTACCCTGAAAGTGTAATAGAAAATATGTTAACCAAGCCAAACCACTTTGACTGAAAAGCAAATTCCATTTGTTAATACGAGATTCAATTACCTTGTAAACGGCACCAAATCCACCTTGTCCAAGTTTATTAGCATTAGAGAAGTTGTCCGTTGCAATGCTAATAGTTTCAAAGTCGTATCACAAAAATTCCACGATGCTAATTTGATCCTCAGCTTCCAAATATGAACAAGTTAACAGTTGTGTCAATATATGTTACAAGTAAAATTACCCAGAAGATTTTTACATTTGGAGACTTTCTTTAAAGATTCTACATCATAAGATTAGCCAACTGATACAGATTGTCACCTTGTCAGTATACTAAAATTTTTGATTGCATGTTTTTCTTTATCTACGATCTGTTTTCGAGAAGTAAGTGATTTCAACTGTAGTAAATGGAGGCCAAACTCCACGAAGGGCCAAGATAAACTATTTAAAGCTTACCTTCATCCTTTTGTTTGGGATTCTCCTGCTTCCTCTTTCTTTGAAAGATGCAAACGCAAACAATGAATCCTATCACAGAACCTATTGTCGAAACAACAATAATGATGACTGTTCGAGTTGTATTATCATCATTTCCTGCAAAATTCAGAAATTCTTTCTTGTAAAAGCACTTTCCATAAGCCGAATTTAAAATGTTCCATAAGGTTGTAACATAGTATATATAGACGTGAAGTGAAGTCCATGAAATGTAAAATGACTATCACATATCAGGTGTTTCTCTTTCAGGAATGCACCACAATCATATTCGTTTGGTAATTTTTTGTACTGAAAACTAAAGTTGTTTGGAAGCAGCGTACTATTCCTCATGTAAATCCTTTTCTCGCATGCCACGATGCTATATGAAGATATCTACAGACTTTTTAGGGTGCAATCATTAGTCTATTAGCGAAGTGTAGAACTTTCGAGTGCAAGTCCCAAAAAGAAGAAACAAGTCCAAGTGGTGTTATTTTAAGAGTCCTGCTACTGGTACAGCATTTGCTGTACAGCAGCGGGTACAGACCCCTTTTGCTCCCATCTCGGGTCCAATCCGATATCGGGAAGGGTGTTTACGAATCATCCAATTTTGCTTCAAAATTTAGGCAGCAAATGCTGTACCAGTAGCATTTTTGTTATTTTAAGGAGAAGACCAAGTCCAAGTGTAGACCTTTCGAGTGCAAGTGAAGCTATTTTGAAGAAATTTCAAAGTCAGCTATGGGCTAAAGGAAGGAATTTATACCTCGATTTCAGATACTAAGTAGAAAGAGTACTGGGAAACAACTAGGCATCCGATGAAGCACGGGCATGGGAATGTGAAAGATGAATCAACGATTGAGATCAAGCCCTGGAATGATCGGACGTTCAAGAAGCCCACACGTGGCATATAAAAGTTGATTTCACTTTTTTGTTTCTTTTGAAAGGCAAGTTGAGATTCATTAGTCTTTCTCCCATGCAAAACTACCTGTGTTGTCAGCGCATTGTACGAGGGAGACATAAGACTGGACAAGAAAAAGGGGAAATTGCATTTCAGTGGGAGTTGGGGCAAATAATGCCCAACTCATGGAGAGGTTTTTTCGAAATTACATAAATATGAAACGGAGGAAAAACAATTTCCCAGGCATGAAACGGAGAAAAAATTATTCCCCATACATGGAGTTGGTTGTAATCGAATCTGGGTTTTCTAAGTTGCCCCTTCTTTGAATTTAAGTTGCTCATTCTATGAATTTAAGTTGCTCCTTATATGGACCTAAGTTGCCCCTTCTATGAACTTATTGAGTATTCAATTTCTTGAACATTTCTTCAATCTCCTTACCATTTCTATTATTTTCTGAAAAAATTGGGATTTGGATTACTTGCAAATTTAAGTTTTTAAAATACTTTGAGATTAGTGTATTTTGGGTAATTTTTTAGAAAGAGAAATGATAAAGAAAATAAGATATATGTTTTCTAATATCCACTTTATACTTTGGTTTTAGATTCTAGGAATTGCAAATTGAAATTTCTTGTTTGGTTTTACTTGAAAATGTGAAAAAGTTATGTTAGTAGCTACCAATTTGTTTCACTGGCTGCTTTTCTTAGAAAAAATAAGGTGCAACTTAAGTCCATAGAAGGGACAACTTAAATCCATAGAAGGGGCAACTTAGGTCTATAGAATGAGCAACTTAGGTTCAAATTCAGATTTGACTACAAATCGACTTCATATTTTGGAAATTTTTTTCCTCTGTTTGAGAAAATTTTAAGTCCATAGAGGGACAATTTCTTTTTTTCCAAAATATGAAGATGGTAGCATTATGGTAGATAGACTACAAATCGACTTCATTTCAAGTAAAACCAAATCGACTTCATTTCTCTTTCTAAATTTTTTTTTTCCTACATCGCATACCAAGTTGACAGAAAAGTGTGGAAATTAAGGTTTTTTTTAGTTTTCCCTTATTTTGATTTGATTAAGTTTTTTTCCTTCTACATGCCGAATCTGAATACCAAGAGTTTCAATTTTGAAAATTTGAGGAACGATCTCTTAAAACAACTAGGTGTGTATAGAGTTCAAGTAACTTTACCCACTTTCGTAAGATGGGTGCGAGACAAAGTCGACTTCATCAATATTTTTTTTGAGTAAGTTTCACCGGCCTCTCCTGAGATTTCAGATAAATGTAGGAACTTGCCAGAAACCGTCTTGCTGCCTCTATCTACCATAATGCTACCATCTTTCTGACTACAAATCGACTTCATTTCTCTTTCTAAAAAATTACCCAAAATACACTAATCTCAAAGTATTTTAAAAACTTAAATTTGCAAGTAATACATGCAAATTCCAATTTTTTCAGAAAATAATAGAAATGGTAAGGAGATTGAAGAAATGCTCAAGAAATTGAATACTCAATAAGTTCATAGAAGGGGCAACTTAGGTCCATATAAGGAGCAACTTAAATTCATAGAAAGAGCAACTGAAATTCAAAGAAGGGGCAACTTAGAAAACCCAGATTCGATTACAACCAACTCCATGTATGGGGAATAATTTTTTCTCCGTTTCATGTCTGGGAAATTATTTTTCCTCCGTTTCATATTTATGTAATTTCGAAAAAATCTCTCCATGAGTTGGGCATTATTTGCCCCAACTCCCACTGAAATGCAATTTCCCCCAAGAAAAATACTCCGGTGTGTCATGCATGCGCATAGAGATCAATAGTCCAGATTAAAAGTCAAAACAATCATGGAATATTTTTTAAATCCTTCCACTCTCAGTTCCCCATTTTTTATTCTTTTAATCTTTTTTTACTTCAAATATATTCTGGCACTTGGAATCCAGACCACGTGCATGGCTGCAACAAGTGGTCCTGCGCGACGCACATTGTTTTGCAATCCTGATTTTTAACGGTGTCGGACGGGGGTTTGAATGTAGTCAAATTTTATTTTGACTTGAATTTTATGATGATGACATCGACTTCATTATATGTGTGCACGAGTAATCAAGCCAAATTTGGGTGCCAATAGATACGCTTTATATTTTTTTTTAAATCAATAGAAACATAACTCACATGACATGTGCAATATCATCTAAAACTTTAATAATGCATATAAATGTAGTAGGTCTAATATGACGGTTCAGTCATGGCTACTGTGCTCGGTAAGAGACCGGGTCCACATCTCTTGTCCTTCTGGGGTAGACTGAGCCCCATGCTGGGCTTATAGGTTCGGTATGGACCGTATGGTGGTTCGGCCTCTGTTATACTCGAACCGGCCACTGTGCTCGGCGAGAGACCGGACTAGGCACTGGGCTCTTAGGTTCAATTGTATATGCATTTGGATGATAGAAATCCATCTGCCATTCAATACTGGAGACACTACAAGAAATTTAGTCTTTGGAGACGAAGGAAAAACGTCACAGATTACATGTTTTCTCGTCACAAATAGTATGAGTGACGAAAATTGTAGAGATAATGTTACGAGCCTAAACGTCCTCTGTGTTTTATTATATGCTTTGTTATCTTTTACTATTTTCTAAATACTCGATTAATCTGTTAGTGGTCCTAGCTTTTAAGTAGTTTTTGTAGGAACTTGGAGTCCTAGTCTTAAGGGTCTCATATTTTGTGGTTGGTCATAGTAGTTATATATTTGTCCTAGTCTTAAGGATCTCCAAATTTGTAGCTAATTTCCTATTTTTCCTAGTTAGCTTACCATCTCTATATAAGATCCGGTAACTGATCGATGAATAAAGGAAATTATTGTTTATCTTTAGAAACTTGTTTTTGTTGCTTTATTTTTTTACCTCTTTCTAGGGTTCTCACGAACAATAGAAAAGTAAATCTTTTATTCGTACCAAACAATTCAAGTTGAATAAGAAAGTAAATAAGTGAATGTCCTTCATAAGGTTGCATGTTCGAATTTCACGGAGGTCAAAAATTTCAAACCTTGGGGCCACTAGAGAATTTGCCCTGTCAGCAACTTCAAGATCCTGGAATCAGTCGAGATGCACACAAATTGCTCCGAACAGCGAGGTGCGCGAAAGCTAAACTATCAAGGAGTTGGGGCAAGGCGATTCACTGTTGTTGCGAACAAAGCATTGTATTTGATCTGTTTGGCCAAGGGTGACAAAGTGGTTGAAAACGTCAAAGATTTGTGGGCTAATGTGAAGGCCGGGCTCATGATTCCGTCAGATGTTGTGTCCGTAGGAAATTCCCTCTACGAAGAGAGAGGAAGAGTTTTGAAGGGAAACCAATTTTTTGGGTACGGTGGCCACCACATTTCGGGTGATGTCACCCAATTTTTGAAGAGACCAGCAAATAAGAAGCTAATTACCATGTTCAAGAAAACCGTTGGATATATACAAGATAATATGAGAACTGGAAATGGAAGAACAGAATGCTTGCGGGAAGCCGGATTAGTGAGTATTGGCATTGGCACGCTACTACCAACATTGTTTCGCGTGGAGTCCGTCGCTGGCAGAAAGGGTAGAGCGGGCCCGCCGCTTAGCAGAGACGGCTAGATTTTCCATATCAATTCTGACTTCCTCTGTGAGTCCTCTCTCGTTCCACTAGTTGCACCCTCCATCGCGAAAGGGTTCTCCATCCTTTCTAAACGAAAATCAAACATGAAAAATATTGCTTTTCCTATTTTATTGAAGGATGTTTTTTATATTTGTCATGTTTTTCACAAAGTAGATTAATTTGACAAAACCTTGAAAAGGTAAGAAACTTACCGTTGTTGAGAGGATATTGTCATAATTGTTCCGTTCTTCTTTTTGCTCACGAAGGGTTTTGAGCTGCTCATCCAACCGTTTGAAATGCTCAGCAGGGACTGGAGTCTCCCTCAGTTTGACAGCGGAGCAAGAAAGGTTGTACATCAGCCAGGAAGTGTTTGAACGGTAATGGAATTTTGTCAGTCGCGCGCCCTCACCATTGGGATTATCACCAAAAGGATGTCCACTATAGTAATTGATCGATCACGTCACAAGGTTGCTAAACCAGTTCCATGTCGGCTCAAATGTCGCAAATTTTCCCTTGATCCAGTTCCGCGTTGCTTCTATCCGGCTCCAAATTGTTTCTATCCAGCTCCACATTGTTTCTCCTTCCTTTAGCGATGTCGATAGTTTGGAGTAGATATTGTGGATACAATGTTCGTTATCTCTTGCACATTGTTGGGTTTGATTTCACTGGTCAAGCTAAAGGGAAATGAAAGTGAAGTAGCATTGGGGGACCAAGATGTGGAGTTAGAATTGCTTACGAGCAGTACTGCATATCCCAGGGCAACTCAAGAGTACCGGAAAGCACTAGTTGACCGTGACCATTGCAAGGAAACTCTCATCGAACATAGTTGGGATGTAGGTCGTTGGTTGTGATGCCTCATTTCCTGTTTCCTTTTAATCTTTGTAATTTCGGTTCGTTGATTAATAAAGTTCTTTTTGCTGATTAAAAAAAAAAAGAAAAGAAATCCTAATGCGTTTGGTGAATTGAGCAGAATGCAAGTAGAGAGACCCTTTAAAACTACTTTGACTCTATTGTTTCTCAATCCGACTTAGATATATATCGTTGTACTCCAGCAAACAACTGTTTCCATATATTGTATTTACTTGTACCAAAAAGTATATATACGGTATTTGTTTAGAATCTCTCTCTATCTCTCTCTCTCAAATAAGTGAAGTAAGCCAGAAAAATTTGAACAAGCAGACTTCGATCACTAATATATCTTTTTATCCTAACTCTCCTTAAGAAGAATCACTTTTCCACTTGAAACGCTAGACAATTTTTTCAATTTGGACGATTTTGCCCCTGAATTGCTGGGCTTGAGTATTGCCACTGCTGTCCAGAATTGTAATTTGACTCTTACCCACGTGACGCTATCTTCGCGCTTGGCGACAAACATACAGGCGCCTCACTCACACGTGTTATACTCCTCTCCCCAACACGCAAAACACACCCACGGTCTTTCACCTTCACAATGGCTCTCTCTCGCCTCCCTCTCTCTGTCCACTTCCTCTTTGCCCCTCCGACCCACCACCACTACACTACACCACCGCACCGCCTCTCTTCTCCATCAGCGGCACCACCATCAGGTATCTCTCTCTCTCTCTCTCTCTCTCTCTCTCTCTCTCTCTCTCTCTCCAAGTGAAAGACGGTGATCCCATCTGTCACTCTCCCTCAGATCCTCTCTCTTTTTCTCTCGACCCTAAATCGACCTCCACTATAACAAAAATGGTCTATCACGATGAAAACTGGCAACGAAATCCAAAATTCGTCGCCAAATGGTACTTTTTGGTGAGGAAATCGAATTTTGTCGTTAAATGGGACTTTTTTTTCAAGAAAATTGAATTTTGTTGCCAAATGATACCTATTGGCAATGAAAAAAAGAAATTTGTCGTCAAATGGGACATTTTTGCGAGGAAATTAATTTTTCGTCGCCAATTCTTAAAAAAAAAAAAAAATTTAGAAAAAAAAAAAATTGAAATAAATAATTCTATTTTCTGTGTATATTACATATATTTCACACATTGGTTAATTTGAAAATTCTCAAAAAACGTGTATATATATTTGATTTTGCATAACTATCAACAAAGGGTTGGTTGGCCGAGTGGTTGGAGTCGCTGTTCAATAACCCATGGGTCTCAAGTTCGAGTCCGTGCAACAACTAGCAAAGTGGAAAAAAAAATTCGAGTTTGGGTGTTTTTGGCGACGAAATTTAAAATGTACATTTGATGATGAAAAAATTCGTCGCTAAAGGGTGGCACCCCTTCCGCGTGAAACAAAAGACGACGAAATGGGGCGATGAAATTTTTCGTCGCTAAAAGCTTTAGCGACGAATTTGGCTTCTTTGGCGAGGAATTTTTTTTGTCGTCATAGACCTTTTTTGTTGTAGTGTAGCTCCATCCATATCTCAAAACCCTTAATCGATTTCCATGCAGACCTCAAAACCCTAAATCAACTTCCACTGTAACTATTGATGTTCAAAACCATAGCCTATTGATGACCGAAACTCTCAATCAACCCTAAAGCCCTTCGGAAACCTGTTTCAGATTTGTTTCTTTCTTCGTGTGTAGAATTTGTTGATGTCAAGTGCATATGTCTGGATTTGAGCAGATAGGATGTCTTGATGGAAGAAAGTATCATATCCATCCAGTTTACGTATGCGTCTGATGTTTCTGATATGTATGTTGTTACTTAGATATGTATAGTAACTTGTGGGTTCTTTATAATGTAATTTGCGAATTTTTGATTTACATACGTGGATTTGAATAGATTGAGAGTCCCAAATTGAAAAATTATGACATGCGTCTGTTACACATGAAAGAGTGATAATTTGTAAGTTTGGGTGCATAACTGCATATACTTGTGTTGGAGCAGATAGGATGGCCCAAGTTTGTAATTGGGTTTTCTTTTTTTTTTTTTTTACATTTATCAGTTATATAGTTATGTATGTGCTTATTAGAAAACTGAAATGTATGTACGTGTCTATGGGTTTTGGTTGCAGATATTTGGGTTTGAGCAGGTAGAGAGTCCTAAGTTTGAATTTGATATCATTTGGCTGAAACTGCCATATTTCTTCACCTCATCGAGAGAAATCCAGAGACTAAGCTTCCAGAAGGACAACAATTGGTCTCCACTCTTGGGGTACTGAATGCAGCTCAAAATGTGGATGTCCAGCTGCCTTTTTTTCTAGCATTGTTCCTAATTGATCTGCGTTAGCTTGTTAGTTTAACTCATTGGTTCTTTCAGTTGTTATTGGCTTGTTTTGATTCTGGCTAGAAGTTCTTCCAAAATTTTTACAAGGCCAATCATCTCCTTTTTCACATCTACAGCCTAGATTTATTGGGTGCTAATTTCTCATTGATATCTTGCAGCTGTGTCCCGTTGTAATGTTGTATGACTTCAGCTATATATACAATTATCTCATGGCTTCTTCCAGGAGTTTAGTTGACAGGTACATCAGTTGCTTCAGTTATTGGTTCGGCAATTTCTTACTTTGTTTTCAAACGCATTGTACAGTAACTTGGCAATTTGGCCTATTTATGTAGCCTTCTTGTGATGCAGCTTTAATTTCGTGATAAAAAGGAAGGATGCTACAATCCTAAGATGTCACCTGTTATACCAAGAAACAAATGGTGAAAAGGATCACAGGTTATGCATATAATCCTTGATTTAAATTCATCATCAGATTAAGTTTTTAAGATTAACTGAATGGAGCTCGTAAATGCTCATTTCCGGACACTTGCCCGACACTCAATCCAAAATCTCCTACGTTTACTCAACGTTTTGAACACGTTCGGGCACTAAATCTGATGCCTTTGAACAATCTTGGCAAAACAGACATCGGAGCAAATCTTTTGGTGTGCAGGATTTGCAACCATGTCTATTTTTATCACACTAGCATCACCTAACGTTTACGGCAAATCTTTTGGTTTGTGTGATTGGCTTCATCTGATTTCTTTTGTAATTTTGAAACTTTTCCTTCTTCCACTTCGGTGTGTTGGTGATAGGCGCGTGATATCATAGATATGAGCGCCTAAGTAGGGCGAATTAAGCGCTTTAGAGGCGCGTTTTATTCCATTTACCACTTGATGCCGTGCTTTCTTGTGTTTTGTGTTTTTACTTTTCTTGTAGGTAATAAGGCGGTTTTAGCGTCAAGGTTGGAAAGCGAGGCCTCGAGGCCGGTTCGTACATTGTCGGGGTGTCAAAGCGAAGGTTGCTCAAGCTGGTTTTCATGATTTTGGGTAAAGACGGAAGTTAGCAAAAGTTTTGGGTCGAAGTGCGTAGTGCTTTGGAATCTTGGGTGGTTAATTTCAATATTAGACAAAATCCAAGGGTCACTATGTGATTAATGCTTTCAATCCCTATAAAACCAACCTTACAACCTACTGACTGAGGCAGCTTTTAAAAAATAGGTTTTGACGACGGACGAAAAAGAGAAGAACGGGGGCTGCCGCCTGCCGAGACTTTGGGTTCCGATTATTGTTCGTTTACTTCCGAGTTCTCTTTTTTTTCATGTTATTTAAAGTTTTGTTCAATTATTCGCATTCCGGTAATTCGTTTCAATTTTCTATTCTTAATAAAAGTTGTTCGTTTGTTCTTGTTTGGTTTGGATCTCTTATTTATTTACCGTATCGAGTAATAGAAGCATGATTAATTCTAGGGTTTTGTTCCTTTTATTTTTAATAATGAGTGAGTAGTTTTTCTGAGATTTGGTCACTGGGTAAAGGCGCGCTGCGACCCAATAAGGATTCGTCTCGCAATTTTTCTGTTCATTAATTTAAGTAAATAATCTTAGTTGGTGAAAACTACGTGCGTTGGACGAATCTGAGGCATTGCCGGGACTCATGTGAGTGGGAACGGGGGATCAAAACCTGTTCGCCGCTGTGTACGGGACCGGCAACCTTACGATTCGCATCCTTCGGAGTTTCCAATTCTCCCTAATTTTAACCGTTTTTAGAACTTTGAAAGCGAGTGGATTCTGATTGGGTAGCAAGCGCCGGATTCCCGTTTTAATGCTTGACGATTTCCTAGTCCTAAAATAATGGGTTGCCCCAAGCGTAGCGCGGAGATCGGCGTAGCATAATATCCGGTAAGTCCGGAGTCGAATCCACAGAGACGGTGATGTGTGCTGCTTAAAAACTCGGGTTGTTACTAATTAAAACGGGCTCTTAGGTAGCCACCCCTTGTCGGTTTGATTGAGATTAACTAAAACCTAGAAATTGATTGAACTTTTAAAATAATTAAAAGGAGGTACGGTCGTAGGATTCATAGCACTCGTAACCAGTCCGGATTAACCTGCTCTGTTAGAGTTCTTAAAAAGATTAATTTTAAGATTGCAAAAGATACCCCGAAAGATGCGAAACCCTATAGTCGCCGTATACCCATGCGCAGCGAAGAACGAGTTTTGGTCCCCCATTCCCCCGTTCACATGGGCTTCGTCAATGCCCGGGTTCGTCTCACGAATGTTCTCAAATAACCTAAAATTGCTTTTTCATTATTTGAAAATAAGAGCAGTGTCCGAACTGGCCACGATGTGCTAATTACCCCGCTGTTCTCCACAAAAAGTGTCAAACCAAATCGGCCTGGTGTTGCGGGCGTGCCAGGACAGGATTGCTGTCCGAATTGTTTTTAAGGCCTTCGTGCCTCAAAATCCGACTCCTCTTGAGCGACTGTGCTTGGCCTAAAGGGTAAGGCCTCGTGATGGTTCGTTGGTTGCCTTAACGAAAAGGACTTTAGAATTTCCTACCGTTGTAGAAAATGAGAAGAAAGTAAAATAAGGACTAAAATAGGAATGAAAAGGTCTCCATTAACGGCTTAATGAAGATTGGGTACAAGGGAAATTTAAACTACTTATGAAGTGAGTACAAGTAAAAGAAATAGAAATGAAATGGCATAAGCTTTGAGCTTTGAGGTCGTGGACCTAAAGATAAAAATGGTTGAAAGACAATTGAAAGATAAATTGGATAAGCCGTGGGCTTGATGGTCGTGGACCCTTGGCTAGGCCTTCAGAATTGTGATTTATAGGAGCTTCATGCCTTGAGCTGCTTCCACAAGCTCCAATGCATGGCTGCCAAGTGGCCTTCCAGCAAGGGTTTGGGCTAGAGCAGCTTCAAAATGCTCCAATGAAGAGCTACTTTCTGACCAAAATGTGTCTTTCACTCCAAGAAAACGGCAAAAGCCTGAGAAACCCTTCTCCTTTGCATAAAATTCTGAGAAAGGGCAAAAGGAACTTCAGCTCCTGCTGTTTCCAGGCCATTTTGAGCTGCTTCAACACTCAAGCTACTGCTTGAACGGACTCCTCTTGGGCCCACCACGATTTCTTCAGGCCTTTCTTTCATTCTATTGGACCTTCCAACTCCCGTGGGCCTACCACCCCTGCTGGTTGAGGAGAAGTCTCCAGAAGCAAAATCAACCAAGCTTGAGTAAGCTGCTTGTGAGCAGCTTGCTTAGGCCTGCGTGAGTCACCCATTAGCGGCTCTGAGGGGTGCATGGATGCCACCTATCTTGGTTTATGCTAAAGCACGGGCTCCCATTGGCCCAGACTTTGAGCTGCTTCCAATCACCACTAATCAGCTCAACCAAACCTATTAAGCAGGAACATTCTAGGCCTTTGAGCTGCTTGTGCAGGCCTAAGCTGCTTGTGAGCTGCTTGGGATGTCTCCATGCATGGCTGCCATGTGTCCCAAGCCTTGAGCTGCTTGTAAGCAGCTTACCCAGAACTGTCAACTAAGAACATTCTAGGCCTTTGAGCTGCTTGTGAGCAGGTTTAAGGCCTTTTCTTGCCAATTGAGGCCCAACATAACGTCTTTGGAGAGGGGAAGGGGCCCATATACTATTTGGGCCCGAACTTGAGGGGAATCTATTGTAAGCCTTCTGAGCCCAAGCCTGGTAGAAAATCCCAAGCTTTAACTGATTTGGGCCTACTTGTGACTTCTTGTAGCTGGGCTAGGCCTTACCAACAACTCTCAGGCTTAGTGGGCCAACTTGGATCTTTGGCCAATCTTAGGCTTAGACCTGCATGTGCAGGCCTAAGCTGCTTGTGAGCAGCTTAAGGCCTTTTTCTGCTAGTTGAGGCCCATATGCAATATTTCTAAGAAGCAGGCCCACCCAATACTTGGGCCTGAATTTGAGGTGCAAGATAGGCCTTAGTCTATTGTAAGCCTTCTGAGCCCAAGCCTGGTGAGTAAACCCAGGCTTTAACTGATTTGGGCCTATTTGTTGGTCTTGCTTACTTGTGGGAACTGCGCTAGGCCTGGACAAAGATATTCAGGCTTAGCGGGCCAATACAAGCCTTTGACCAATCTTGGGTTTGGGCCTGTGATAATGAAGTCCAGACATTAACTTGACCTAAGCCTTCATAAAATTCTACTCAATCAAAGGCTTCCAAACTGGCCCAAATTCGTGGGCTAATGATCACAAGGCATTTCAAGGCCAAAGACTGACCTTCAAGGCCATTTTTAACCCACAAACTCACTTATTGATTTTTGGCCAAAAATGGGTGTAAACACCCGCGACCCTACCAATACGACTACTCGCTAATCATTGTGCATGAAAAAGAAGAAACCCTAATTTGAATCATGTTTCTATTACGCGAGATGAAAAATAAACAAGAAATATGAACAAATCAAATATCAACGAATAACTTTTATAAAGAATTGAAATTAAAACGAATTACCGGAGTGCAAGTAATTGAACAAAGCTTTAAAAACTTGAAGGAAAAAGAACTTGGAAGAAACTAAACAATACTGGAACCAAAGAATGGCAGCCCCCGTCCCTTTTGATCTCGGCAGCCCCGTTCCGCTATTTTTCCCCGTGCGTGATGATTCCAAGAAGATACCACCGCCGCTTCCCTCTTTGTTTCGTCCGTGCGTGGGAATCCTCGAGATGGCAGCCCTTCCTCTCTTTTTATATTGCTACCAATTTCTTGGCAGCCCTAAAATTCCCTTCTTGTTAATTGCCAGCCGAAAATTCCTTTGGAAGGCCCACCATCTAGTAACCATCTAGTAAAACTAAACCGTGAACCCTTGGGCCAACCTAGTAGACATAAGTCCAAGTCCAATTCTTTTACTTCCAGTGAATATTAATTCCGCCAATTTGACTTGCGATTAATTACTCCGATTGCAGTCCAGACATTCAACTTGATTGAATTCGAACGGGCCAACGTCGAACACCATTTAATATTTCAACTTTGCATATTTTTGTATCAAACCCTCCAAATACCTACAACACAAAAATAAGGCATAAAGCTCCGAATAATAATATAAATGAGACTTAATAAAGATAAATTAGGGGGCGCGTATGTGAACATTTACGCGCCTATCAGTTGGGTCTAAAATTTGATCAGTCTCTGAGTAGGTTTAGATGCTTAATTAGTTTTGATTTTTATTTGGGGTTCTAATTTTCTTGGTTTGGATTTTTGGGTTTTGGATCTGGGGGAATTATATTTTTTGAGATGGGTTTCTGTTTTCTAGGTTAGGTGTTGTGGTGTTCGATTAGTGGTTTCAAGTTTTCAAGCTGAGAATGAGGGCGGACTCCACAAACTTGATCCAGGATTCAATTAGAACTTGATTTTTGACGGTCAATTTTCTATCCACGCTAATTGTGATTGCTAGATTAATGAGCTGTGCATGTCTAATCAATGTTATTTCCTTGTAGGATGGTAATTGAGAGATAATCATTTGATTTTTTTTTAGGTGGGATTTGAAGTTGTATTTAAGAAATGGACAGAATTCAGCCACCCCTGGTAAGCATTTCTTCTTCCTTTACTTCTTTGATTAGTGCTCTCTATGGTTTGAAAATGCGTGACTGAGATGTTTGACTTTTGCATGCTCTGGGATTACTTATTGTCTTATTTATGTGTTGAGTGGTGGTTCTTTTTCATTTTGGTAACAATAATCCTTGAATTATCTAGCAATGTTATCTCTTTTTACTTTTTTAGTTCAGTTACAAGTTGTGAAATAGTGGTATCGAGAACGTATGAGCCGAAACGATTCTGGACCTCATACAGTTAATAACTTCGTATTATTGAATTTGTTTGATTAGTTGTACAGTGATCAAGTTGATTTGAATCGTCTAATCTAAAGTTGATTTTGGGGGGCAAATTTTCGACAAACTGTGCCTTATCTTAGTTTGGGCTTTCCAGAGGCATACTGAGCAGAAAAGCTTCTTTTCCAGATTAGAATCTTATCTGTTATATCTTCCAATATCTTTAGTTCATTTTCATTTTCTTGCTCCTATCTGTCATTGACAATTCACTGTAGATGTTATGTAATATTAGACACAAGTTCATAGTCTTAGTCTCTTAGATTTGCTCAACTCTGGTACATGATTTGTGTGTGTACCTACCTGTTGACACACAAAGTTGATGACTTGTTTATAGATTGGCTATCCAAAGGCTTGAGATTACAAAGAATGACTTGCGAAACAGGATTGCATGTACCAGTCATGGTTTAGATATTATAGTATCCATATAATGTTACTCTACTAATCAGCTACCCTTAACCTTGCTTGCATACTCTTCCTATGCAGACACGGTACCTAAATGTGCAAGGCATAGCAAAGGTCACCGATTTCACGCAAAGCTTTTACTACCTGGCTTGCTCAATCTGCAAGAGAGCAACAAATGCATACAGAAATGGAGACTTTTGGTGCAACTACTATGCCAAAAAAGTACCAGCCCTGACAAAGTAAAAAACCTTCTCCCCTACCTTCATGCAATTTGTAATTCAAAACAGAAACCACACCATCCCTACACAACTAACACACACAACTAAATAAAATCTTCCTAATTTGCAGGATCAAATTCAATATCCAGATCACAGATGCAACTGGAAGCATCGAGGCAGCAGTCTTTTCAAAAGTTGCAGCAGAAGCCTACAGCATTACAGCAGCAGATGCAATAGATGTAAGAAAAAGTTCCCATCAAAAGACTTTTGCTTAGTCTAACTTGCACGAACTCTACCTTTTGCAGTTGTATAAAAAAACTTGTAGCCACACAGTCGTGCAATTAGCAACCAAAGACAAGAACATATCTAAACCATGACTAGTACATGTAACTTTTGCTATGATCAAATGCTTGGTCAAACTAATGCATATAACTTCTGCTACGAGCAACTACATCCAGAATATTAAGAATGACCACAAAAAGATCTCCACAATGGGCATGACGGGCGTGCTTTGCACGCCGCCCTGCATCTAGTAGTTAGAAAGATTACACATGATTGACTGATGAGTCTACCATGACAAGTGGATATTGGGGATGCTTCTTTTTCTTTTTTTCTTTTTTTTGGTAAGTAAGTTTCTTTCTTCTTCTTGTTGGGGATGTTTCTTTTTCTTGTTCTTCTTATGTTGTTGAATAATTCCAATCATGTTCCCTCTTGATAGCTTCATTGTGTTGTACAGAAGCATTAAGAAACACAGAAAACGGACATGATTATTACTATGTAATTGAACAAACCACATGAGAGAGAGAGAGAGAGAGCAAAGAATTATGTGGTTCGATAAAACATCATGGCTAGCTCCTTTACATTTCCGTAGGTAGTAACTCAGAGAGAGAGAGAGAGCAAAGAATTATGTGGTTCGATAAAACATCATGGCAAGCTCCTTTACATTTCCTTAGGTAGTAACTCGTAAGTATCCAGACTTGACAATGGCATGTCACCAGGTTAGGCAAGGGATGACAAACCACGTGCTTGTCATTGGGCTAAACAAGGCAGTGCATTTCAATGGACTAAGCAATGCACGACAGAACATAAAATTGCCACACGGCTAGGCAAGGCACGGCACGTAGCCCAACCCTTTGGTATTAGGAGCCGATCCTTTTTTCTTTTTTTTGTTTGAACGGCGAAGAAGAAAATTATATTAAGAGAGAGGAGAACAAAATACAAGAGATAATCCCAAAAAAAAATGGCAACAAGACGCCGTGGATACATCCCAACGAGGTTGACACCTATCCAAAACATCAAGCCAAAAAAAAAAAAAAATTGGAAAAGCCGGTTGATAAGCAATCAACTAGCAAACGAACAAAAGAGAAACGGAAAACAGCCCCCATGGAAAGGGGGACAAACAGCCCCAATATACACAATTAGAACTGCCACAAGTGATTTGAACAGCCACAAGCCATGAGCAATCGAATAATAGAGCATTAATGTCACCAATCGAATAGAGCAATCAAGTCCATTCCATAGATCCCTTTCTGATATCTAACACTTGGAATATACGGAAACAGACAGACTCGACAATAAGGGCCCTTTGGTTTATTTGCTATTTACAAATAGACATAACAAAATGCGCATAATATAGCAAACGAAGTTTTGACATTATCATTTATCATAAGACAAATGGATGCCCATCACATTTTTTCACGTTCGGCGACCAACTTGAAGCTAGAAAGATCTGCCTAGTAAAGGAGAGGTGGAACCTACGACACCCTCAAGATGGTAATAGAAAAGTTTATAATGGGGATGCTTCTTTTTCTTGTTGGTCTTGTGTTGTTGAATAATTCCAACTTTTGAGTTGGTTTGTACTACTTGCGCAGAGGCCTTTTCTCTCCCTCTTGAAAACTTTATTGTGCATTGATTTACTCCTTTCGTCCCGTAAAGCTAGTCTCCTACGAAATTATGTATAACTAGCTTCAGAGGGGACCGACCAAATTTATGGGACAAAGGAAGTACTTTATTGTGTCAAACAATTCAAAATGTTTCAATGGTTTTTTAGTCATTCTTTTCAAACCAAAGTTATTTTTTTAACTTGCTACCCTACTAGTTGCTCTAATGTTGTCAAAATCATTTTTACCTTAATCTATTACCACGGTTTGGTGATCACTTGAATCACGTCATATTTGAATAAAAATATAGCGACAAATATATACTGAGATGATTCAGATGATCATAGATGAGTTTACCATTTGTTGTGTCAAATTTGACTTGAAAAATGTTTCGTCATTTCTTAACATGAGAAATCACGAGGGGATCCAAGCAGTCTGCAATCCTCCTCTCTGGCTGTGCCGCTCCTGTTGGTTGTCTTTTGGGTTATGATCTGTTTGGTGGAGGGCGCAAGCATGCATCGTCATTGTCGACTTTGGTGGCTGTAGATGGAGGTGGGTTGTGTTTGTGGGCTCTTGGATGACGACGGGTTTGCGGTTATGGCTGGAGTTTCTTGGTTGGTTGCTGCTTTCTAGTGGGTTTCGAGGTTGTGGTGGTGGCGGCGCGGTGGCTGCAGTTGTCAGTATTAGGGTTTTCGGTGTTTTGTTTGGGCTGAGGTTTATTTTATTTTAGGGCAAATTTTCGTAGTCGTCCATCAAGTTTTACAGTTGTCTCAATTTCGTCCCTCTAGTTTCAATTGTCACCAAATGAACCCTGTAGTTTGTTTTACGTTCCAAATTGGTAAAATCGTTTACACCGTTAATGAAACTAATGGAAAAATATGATTAAAAAAATTAAGTGCTACAATTTTCAATCCGGTTGAACCAGTGCGAAAATCTTATTTTTTTGATCATTTTATCTTAGATGGTCGTAATGAATTTTTGGCTCTAAGGCCTTTCAACGAGCATCCGAAGACTCCTTATTTAGTTTCAGTGTTCTTTTAGGGTGCTCATTGAAAGGCATTAGAGCAAAAAATCCATTATGATAATCTAGGATAAAATGATCAAAAAAATAAGATTTTCACACTGATTCAACCGGATTGAAAATTGGAGCACTTAATTTTTTAATCATATTTTTCCTTTAATTTCATTAACGGTGTTAACGATTTTACCAATTTGGAACGTAAAACAAACTAGAGGGACGAAATTGAGACAACCGTAAAACTAGAGAGACGACTACGAAAATTTGCCCTAAAAAGGGAAAATGTTTGTTGGTGTAATCATTCCCTAAAAAAGTTGAGTTCCCAAAAATGGACAAACAAATTGGGACAGAGAGAGTACTTAAAAGCTAGGACCACTAACAAATTAATCAATTATCTAGAAAATAGATGACAAAGCATAAAATAAAAAACAGAGGACTTTTAGGCTCGTAACATTATCTCTCCACATTATCATTTTGTACGAGCTTTATATCCATTATAAGTGTGAGCATATGGGTAGGTGTCTATCGTATTTTTTTATTTCACATGAGACGGTTAAATAATAATCTTCCGTGATTTCTCATGTTTTTTTTTTTTTTGCTCAGCAAAAGGAAATTTTATAAAGCTCGAAAGGATACATCGAGAGGGGAGGCCGAGGAGCACAGTTGCTCTACTCAACCGGGGGAGGGGGAAACGTAAATCATCCAGCACGAAGTTGAATGACAAACGCCAAAATAGATTACAATTTTAGCAAACGGATACCATCCAGAAACATTTTAAAATCCTCCACGGAGTACAACCTAATATTGAATTTAACTTTGATCCACATAGCCACTCTGAATTTAATTTTATCCACCACCTCCTCTGTGTTTACAGCCGCATTCTTAAAGATACACCCATTCCGCATCACCCAAATGGACCAGATTGTTGCATAAAAACACACTTCCCACATATGTTTTTCCAAGTTGCGATAGCTGTTGTCGAACCACCAACCCATGAGACCTGCGACCGAGGATGGGCATACCCAGTTTCTCATGTTTTTTTTTTATCAGTAAAAAAGATTTCATTAACTCAAAACACGAAATACAGAGATAATGGGTGCTTGGGTACATCGGTCTAACCACCCAAGACCCTCCTCTCCTAACCACACGGAGGAAACTCATTTAGGCCCAACAAACTGAGCCCAAGCTAAAAGAAAAAACCCTAAAAGATCTGCAAGTTTGCCATGGTAAGGTACCAATACATACCCAAAAGGAACCAGCCCAAACAGGTGGACATGGCCCCCAAAAAATAAAATAAAATAAAGGGTAAATTTTCGTAGTGGTCCCTCTAGTTTTACGGTTGTCTCGATTTCATCCCTCAAGTTTCAATTGTCATCAAATAAACCCTATAGTTTGTTTTATGTTCCAAATTGGTAAAATCGTTAACACCGTTAATGAAACTAACGGAAAAATATGATTAAAAAATTAAATGCTCTAATTTTCAATCCGGTTGAATCAGTGCGAAGATCCTATTTTTTTGATCATTTTTATCCTAGATGATCATAATGGATTTTTGCCTCTAAGACCTTTCAATGAGCACCCTAAAAGAGCATTGAAACTAAATAAGGAGTTTTCGGATGCTCGTTGAAAGGCCTTAGAGCAAAAAATACATTATGACCATCTAGGATAAAATGATAAAAAAAAAATAAGATCTTCGCACTGATTCAACTGTATTGAAAATTGGAGCACTTAATTTTTTTAATCATTTTTTTCCGTTAGTTTCATTAACGGTGTTAACGATTTTACCAATTTGCAACGTAAAACAAACTACAGGGTTCATTTGGTGACAATTGAAACTAGATGGATGAAATTGAGACAACTGTAAAACTAGAGGGACGACTACGAAAATTTGTCCTAAATAAAAGATACATTGATATTTGAGAAAGGTGTATTAATATTTGTGAAAGTGTATTAATATTAGTGAGATATCCATTGATATCCAAACTTGTTTCGGAGTCCGTCGCTGGCAGAAAGGGTAGAGCGGGCCCGCTTAGTAGAGATGGCTATATTTTCTATATCAATTCTAACCTCCTCCGTGAGTCCTCTCTGGTTCCCACTGGTTGCACCCTCCGTCGCGGAAGGGTTCTTCATCGTTTCTAAATGAAAATTAGACAAGAAAAATAAATGAAAAATTTATATAAATTGTCCTGCTAGTTTCATCCGAGTCTCATTTTCATCCTCCAAGTATCAATTACAACTAGCAAATTAATGCCATTTATCATATTTTTTCACAGTCGACGACCACCTTCAAGCCAGAAAGATCTACCTTGTAAAGCAGAGGTGGAAATTACGACACCCATCAAGATGGTTATAGAGAAGTTGATAATGGGGATGTTTCTTTTTCTTACTCTTGTGTTGTTGAATAATTCCAATTCCAACTTTTGTGGTGGTTTGTACTTCTTGCGTGGAGGCCATCTCTCCCTCTTGAAACCTTCACTGTGCATCGATTTGATTTTGTCAAACAATTCAAAATGCATTTGCAAAATTCAGAATAATTCCATTACTGCATCTTCAATGGTTTGTTAGTCGTTTAGTCAAAATTTGATAGAGTAGCTCTAATGGTGTCAAATCATTTTTACTTTAATCTATCACCACCGCTTGATGATCACTTGAATCATGTCATAGATTTGAATAAAAATATAGCAACACACATATACTGAGATGATCATAGATGATTTTACCATTCGTTGTGTCAAATTCAATTTGAAAAATGATTTGTCATTTTTTAACTTGAGAAATCATGGAAGATAAATGTTTAACTCATGCCGAATAAAAACACTATAGACACGTCACACGTACAATTATGCACACACACTTATAATGGATATATAAAGCTCATACAGACATTCAGACAACATATTCTAGAGATTATGTTACAAGCCTAAAAGTCCTCTGTTTTTTTATTTTATGCTTTGTTATCTTTTATTTTCTAAAAATGGATTAATCGGTTAATGGTCCTAGCTTTTAAGTAGTTTTAGTAGGAATTTGGAGTCCATGTCTTTAGAGTGGTCCTAGCTTTTAAGTAGTTTTTTAGGAACTTGGAGTCCAAGTCTTTAGGGTCTCCTATTTTGTGGTTGGTAGTTGTAGCTCTTTTTCCTAGTCTTAAGGATCTCCTAATTTGTTAGCTATTTTCCTATTTTTATTAGTTTTTAGGGTCTCCTATTTTGTGGTCGGTACGTAGTTGTAGCTATTTTTCCTAGTCTGACGGATATCCTAATTTGTAGCTATTTTCCTATTTTTCCCGGGTTAGTTTACAATCTCTATATAAGATACGACAACTGATGAATGAAGGAAATTATCGTTTATCTTCAAACACTTGTGTTTAATCAGAGTCCTATGTTTCTCAGTCAACCTAAATTACCTTATCGCTTCATTTATATATATATTTTCCTATTTTTGACTAGGGTTTCCACGAAAAATAGAAAACTAAATCATTCATTCGTACCAAACAATTCAACCCCAGGCGGTTTAGTCAAGTTGGATGAGAAAGCAAATAAGTGAATGCATGTCCTTTATGAGGTACGTTGCATGTTCAAATTTCACGGAGGCCAAAAATTTCAAACCTTGGGGCCATTAGAGAGTTTGCCCGGTCGGCAACTTCAGGATCTTGGAATTAGTCGAGGTGCACGCAAGTTTGACTGGACAACGAGGTGCGCGCAAGCTAAACTATCAAGGAGTTGGGGCAGGGTGATTCACTATTGTTGTGAACACAGCATTGTAGTTGACCAGTTTGGCCAAGAAGGGTGACAAAGTGGTTTAAAATGACAAAGATTAATGGGCTAATGTGAAGGCCAGGCTCATGATTTCATCCGACGTTGTGTCTGTAGGAAATTCTCTCTACGAAAATAGAGGAACAGTTTTGAAGGGAAACCAATTTTTTGGGTGGTCACCACATTTCATGTGATGTCACCGAATAGTTGCACCATGCATCCATATGAGTTCGACAAGGCCAATGCTACTAATTAGCTCCAACAGAACATGACTGTAATGTCCCGCTTTTTCGGAAGCAAAATAAAATAATTTCTTTAAGAAAATTTGCTAAATAAACATAATTTTCCAAAATAAGGGTTCAACTATTACAATCTCAAGAAAATTTACTGATTCAAAATCCATTAACTTCAGAGCCGCTCTAGACTTGATACGGATCCCAAGTATACTCGATCTTCGTTCCTGATATTCTTTCTGTGTCGAACTGCACCATTGTTGAATCCCTTCCATTGAATCCTGCGCCCTCTGGCAAATTGATCGCCGAAGCAATCGATTTACCAGGATACAGACGTATCCGTGAGTGATAAATCACCCAGTAGAATAATCCAACCCAACCACCCTTCTTACTTTACAGCTAGCAAGCAACAGGATAATAATAATAATAACGCGAAAAGTAAAACAGAGATTTTCCACATAAAATGGTTTATTACTATCCATTAACTTATCGTGAAATCTAAGATCTCAATCCACGAGATCTTTCCTCCCCAACCACTAGCCATGCTCGGTCCCATGGGATCACTTTATTTTGCTGTCGCGGATTGCACCTAAGTTATGTACCCAGTGTGTATCCCTCTCAATACAACAAAAGAAAACTTACCATGCCTGAATCACAACTAGGGTTCGCCTATCTTATAAACCACTTCACAATCAACACTGGGCTTACTTTGCCAGTTTCAAATCATCACATTCATCACTGGGCTTACTTTGCCAGTATCAATACATCACTCAACACTGGGCTTACTTTGCCAGTTTCAGATCACATCACTCAACACTGGGCTTACTCTGCCAGTTACAAATCACATTCATCACTGGGCTTACTTTGCCAGTATCAATTCATCACTCAACACTGGGCTTACTCTGCCAGTTTCAATCTCATCACATCTCAAAATCACGCCTGCAGGCAATCTAAAACAAAAACATTCCAATTTATCCATTACTTAGCATCGCCTAGGTGAATTCTATTCGCATACCACCCCATGTCTCTAGGGTCCAATCTAACAGATCAATCAAATGTTAGAATAATAGATAAGCAATCAGATTGATAAATGAAATAAACAATAAGCATAAGAATCACGTAACCTTTTATGAATGAGCCGTTGCCCTTAATCTTGTATGTCCAAGAAATAAATTTATATGCGGAAGTCTTTATATAAAAAAAAAAGTCTGTTATTATTTACCTACAAATATTGTACTTAATACGCGTAACACTAATCATAACATGTTTATCACTTATGATCACTAGTATAAAAATTATGTTCAATAATCAAATAAAACATTGTACTGGGCCTAACTATAAATTTCAATGATTTTAGGGCTTAACTGCAATAAGATAAACTCTTATAATTAATATCTGGGCCGAAACCTTATATTCAAAATGAGCAGGGGAATAAGTGTAATTGTCATGCTTTTTCTTTAACTTCCAGCGGCTATGAACAGTACAGGAATAAAAACGTGAACAATGTTCACGCTTGTGAACAGTGGATTTTTCGGGAAAAAATTGGGTTTCATTCGTTCGATCCAAATTTCGATTTCAATCATAAAAACTAACAACTTAGGACATTAATATACTTAGAGGAGTGTTTGGAAGGGATTATAATACCTTTAATCCGGACAAAACGATTCGGTGGAGTCCGGTGGATTTTTGTTTGGCGACGAAAAATCGATATTCTAGCAGTAATTTTGGACTGGAATAACTTGACCAAACCTCTGCCTTTTTGGACGATTCTTGTGTCTAACGCGAAGATCTTGAAACGCTCTACAACTTTCGTGAAGAAGTCTAAGCCCGAAAACCATTCGAATTAGGAGAAAAGCGGGGATTTTCATAAGTCCTGTGTGCTGTCTGGAACAGAAATCCGAAAATTTCACTGAACTTTGGACGGCTATAACTCTATCAATACTCGATCGTTTGGAGTGATTCTTGGGTTGAAATCGAAGCCCTCGACGCCCTCTACAACTTTCGTGAAGGAACTTTGGCCTAAAAACGACATTAGCTAGGAAGAAACAGGCCGTGAACAGTGGTACGTGATATGGACGAGAATGGAGTTGGTTTTTGGTTTTTGTGGAGTAGCGTGGTGTGCCCTAGGGTCGAAGTAATGGGATATTTATAGGAGAATTTGGATGAGGAATGTAAGTTTGAGTTTTAATGGGATTCTAACTCTTGGGCTTTGAGATGGACGAAAAATAGGATTAGGGAGGAAGTAGAGATTGAGTAGGAATAGGAGAGGGAGAGATGGAAGGAGTTCTAAACATGCATGCAACTATAAAAAATAAAAGAGATAAATAAGATAATATACTTATTTTTTTGTATTTATCTATTAAGGAAAAATAATAATAATAAAGATCTAATAATATTAACGCTATTATTAAAAAAAAAAAATGGGTCGAAAATCCGGGTTGTTACAACCTATCCCCCTTAACAAAATTTCGTCCTCGAAATTAAAGTGTACTCTCTGGTGAATGCAATTGTCAATAGTTGGCACGAATCGTGTCTTTTCGTTCCCTAGTTGATTCCTCCAATCTTCGGTGTCTCCACAAGACCTTGACTAATTTGATTGTTCATCCTCGGGTAACTTTTTCTCCATGATCCTGAATTTTCACCGGTTGCTCTTTGATGATCGTTTCCTTGTTTAGTGTGACTTCCTCTCAATTGAGTACGTGGGTGGAATGGGTCATATCTTTCCGCAGCGTAGAATCGTAAAAGACAAAGTGAATTTTGGCGATTTGCGGTTGTAAAGTTAGGCGATAGGCAATTTCTCCAATTTGCTCCAAGATCTCAAACGTACCAATGTGGTGAGGCGATAACTTTCCTTTCTTGACAAATCGGGTGATCCCACGGCGCGGTTTGAACAAAAAGTACGTTGAAAGCCTACGGTCTCATCTTCTTGTCAACGTAGCACTTTTATTGGCTTCGAGCGATTGGGAGTCATCAACTTATCTTCTTCCTTGGTCAGTTCTGGAAAGTTTGGTCCTTATCTCTTAGAAGATGGATACTCTTCTCCCAAAGAAAACGAGAGGCTTACAAGAATTTTCAAGAGGTTTAAACATGAGTCAAATGTTCAAAGGTTAAAGCACCAAAAAAAGAAAGAAAGTACGAATAGATCCTCTTCTGCGAGTCGAAGTACTAGTAGTTTGAGTTGAGTTGGAACACAAGGAAAACAAGAATCAAGTTAACCGAAGTCATACTCAATGATGATTTGGAATTGAAGGATTTCATCATTGGAATAGTGCTGATAAAAAGATTTAACATGCGAGTGAAACAAACAAATACTTGGTCTACCAAACCTTGCACTGGAATAAATGAATAAAAGTTCTCATAAGAAATATTGATCTATTGATAGGTTTAAAAGGATTCAAGGTCCAATCGATGAAACCGAACTAGATATTTATTTTGTAACACATTGGCCAAATGCGTTTCAAAACAAGCATCTAACTCTAGTTATCATAGAAAATATGGGGCACAAATGAAAAATAAGCAATGGCTTACGAGTCCATTCTTAAAATAGAACAAGGAATTGATAGGATGATTATTGAATTTCATTAGCTCAAGACAGGATATATAGCTTAAAGATTGAAGCATGACAATGATCTGTGCCCTCAGGAACTAAACAACTTCAACATTGAAAATTGAACGACGACGTTTACGGAATTAGAGTTTTGTAAGATTGGACACAAGTCTTGTTGTGATATCAAAAGAATCAAAGGTTGTGGATACCTACTGGTCAAAATAAATGAGGAGTTAGTCAGAATAAATCAGGATTGCTCCAAACTGCAGTATTCAATGAATCGAAAAGTTTAGACTCATAATTGAGTAAACTGTTGACTTTAAATCAAATTAAGTCAAATTAAGAAAGGTTGGAACAAAATGATCCGTAGGAATACCCAACTCACAAAAGAAAAAGTTACAAAAGTCAGGTGCTTGGAATAGATAAGAAGTTCAACGATTTGAGTTTTAGTTGAAGTTGTAACTCTAACTATGAAGAGTCACAGTGACAAAGGTGATTTTAAGAAGAGTCATGAGAAATGCAAAAACAGCGGAAGGTTAGAATATAATCAATCGAATGAAAAAAAAATGATTAAAATGAATGATCGTCAGTAGCTCTCCTATCCCCCTTAGGGCCCGATTGGATGCGGGTATAATTTTTGAAGGATTATTTATGGAGGGGGGATAAAATAGTAGGGGGGATTAGTTATGGAGGGTGGGCCCACATTGATGTGACTTTTATGGAGGGGGATTAAATAGTACTTGATTTGGATGTGAGATAAAATGAGAGGATAAGAAAGAGTAGATGATGTAAAAAAAGTGTTGAATGACGAATTTGCCCTTATTTTTTCCCAAACTTAATAATGTATTATATTATATATGTAAATGCAAATATAATTAATTTTTCACATTTAAGCCATAATTATTAGTTTTACTAATAAATTTAAAATTTTAATAATATTAAAAATTAAAATTTCGTTTTTTATTGTGTTTTTTATCCATGTTTATTTTTTAAAAATATGACATTTTAAAACTATAAAAATTTGACACCCACTTATTTAAAATATTAATAGTTCATTTTTTTGAAGTGCTTCATTATATTTTTGTTATTTTTTTAAAAATTATGAAATTTAAAAATGTTACATTATGTGCCTACTTTTTGAATAAATAATTCATTTTATCTTTAAACTAATTTAATTACTTTTTCACAATTTAGTTATACTAATAACAAAGTATACGAACAATTTGATTAATGTAAAAATCATTTTTTATTATGTTGAGGGGAGTACATAGAAATTCGGTGCAACTTGTTACTTGTTACACACAAGCAAAACTCTAAAATAGGCTCAAATTCACAGAAAACCCTTCAAAAAATTACTCCTCTCTTTTCAAGAGAGAGCTTTGAAGACCCATGGCCGAACGCCGCTGCCTCTGAAATAGCTGGGTTTCACGATCGTCGGCGGCTCGTCGCCGCCATCGTCACAGTACACATCTCTCTCGTCTCTCTCTTCTTTCTCCTCTCTCTCTCTCTCTCTCTATATATATATATATATATATATTCGATTTTTTCAGATTTGATGTGCATGTGTGTGATTGTGTGTGTGACGATGAAGGAGATGAAGAGGGTGGATGAGGAGGGGCAAAATCGTCAAAAACAAGGTGGATTGTCCCGGATTAAACTTCCCCAGCTCAAGACCCGCCCATAAATTATGCCCCCTTAGCCGGATTAGAGGAGAGAAATAGTCCGGGGAGATGAGCCATGGAGGGGGAAGAAATTGTTGCCAAAGGAGGTGAAAACTGTCGAATCAGCTCCTAATCCACCCGGATGAGTTATGGAGGGGGGCTATTACTCCATCCAATCGGGCCGTTAAAGAAAAACATATAACCTCCCTCAAAGAGAATTGTCACCGCTTTCCCAATTATTCACGACCTTGAACTCTTCTCGATCTGTTTGAACTACGATGATGTCGTCGTCGGATGTAGTGGCATAGTATTTAGCTAGGTGATGATTTCGAATCTCTGACAACATCATGTTTTTATTCGTCGATCTACTATGTTGAGGAGTCTACGATGCGTGAGGTTGGGGTGTCGAAATAGTCGAGGTGGCAATCGCTTGTAGAAGTTGCATAACCTCCATGTTACTTGGTTTCTCATTGGGCTTCGTGTTGCGTTGACCTCGAGATTGACGTAAGCATGTTGATGACGTGGGCGTTTGACGTTGGCATTAGGGCTACGCGTATTGTCCTTGCTGATGAGGTTGACAAAATGATCGTAGAAAGTGACGTCGTTGACCTTTGGTACTAATCTTGTAACGACTGCTCCACGAGGTTAGGTTTAGAGTCTTGAGGGTTTCTAAATATCTGGTTCTCTCAAGGAAGTGTGTGCAATAACGTTCTCACACCGATCCTATCCTATTTTCGATCGTTATCTGCCTAGAGAAAGGAAATTCTTCTTCGACATGTACTCTATTCACGGAGTAGCCTCATTCGACAGTACCTTATCCTCCATTGTTGAGATTTGTCTCTTCGTCTTCTTCATACTAAGATTCTTTGTCTCATTTGATCGACCAACTAAATTATGAAAGGAAACGGCTGCTCCATCACTTTCTTCTGGTCAAAGTCAACGCTGATCTCGTAATTTCTCGGAGTCTGAGTCGCAGCAGGTAAATAAATATTTATATGATATATTTAGGTAGGATATATCGTAGTTTAGAGAAGTAAAAGATATCGTAAACGTTTAGCTATTCGGATTTACACTATCAGAATGTGGTCTACCCAATCTACCCAAGGCCGAGTGTTGAACCTATGCTCTGATACCATTTGTAACGCCCCGCTTTTTCGGAAGCAAAATAAAATAATTTCTTTAAGAAAATTTGCTAAATAAACATAATTTTCCAAAATAAGGGTTCAACTATTACAATCTCAAGAAAATTTACTGATTCAAAATCCATTAACTTCAGAGCCGACTCTAGACTTGATACGGATCCCAAGTATACTCGATCTTCGTTCCTGATATTCTTTCTGTGTCGAACTGCACCATTGTTGAATCCCTTCCATTGAATCCTGCGCCCTCTGGCAAATTGATCGCCGAAGCAATCGATTTACCAGGATACAGACGTATCCGTGAGTGATAAATCACCCAGTAGAATAATCCAACCCAACCACCCTTCTTACTTTACAGCTAGCAAGCAACAGGATAATAATAATAATAACGCGAAAAGTAAAACAGAGATTTTCCACATAAAATGGTTTATTACTATCCATTAACTTATCGTGAAATCTAAGATCTCAATCCACGAGATCTTTCCTCCCCAACCACTAGCCATGCTCGGTCCCATGGGATCACTTTATTTTGCTGTCGCGGATTGCACCTAAGTTATGTACCCAGTGTGTATCCCTCTCAATACAACAAAAGAAAACTTACCATGCCTGAATCACAACTAGGGTTCGCCTATCTTATAAACCACTTCACAATCAACACTGGGCTTACTTTGCCAGTTTCAAATCATCACATTCATCACTGGGCTTACTTTGCCAGTATCAATACATCACTCAACACTGGGCTTACTTTGCTAGTTTCAGATCACATCACTCAACACTGGGCTTACTCTGCCAGTTACAAATCACATTCATCACTGGGCTTACTTTGCCAGTATCAATTCATCACTCAACACTGGGCTTACTCTGCCAGTTTCAATCTCATCACATCTCAAAATCACGCCTGCAGGCAATCTAAAACAAAAACATTCCAATTTATCCATTACTTAGCATCGCCTAGGTGAATTCTATTCGCATACCACCCCATGTCTCTAGGGTCCAATCTAACAGATCAATCAAAGGTTAGAATAATAGATAAGCAATCAGATTGATAAATGAAATAAACAATAAGCATAAGAATCACGTAACCTTTTATGAATGAGCCGTTGCCCTTAATCTTGTATGTCCAAGAAATAAATTTATATGCGGAAGTCTTTATATAAAAAAAAAAGTCTGTTATTATTTACCTACAAATATTGTACTTAATACGCGTAACACTAATCATAACATGTTTATCACTTATGATCACTAGTATACAAATTATGTTCAATAATCAAATAAAACATTGTACTGGGCCTAACTATAAATTTCAATGATTTTAGGGCTTAACTGCAATAAGATAAACTCTTATAATTAATATCTGGGCCGAAACCTTATATTCAAAATGAGCAGGGGAATAAGTGTAATTGTCATGCTTTTTCTTTAACTTCCAGCGGCTATGAAAACGTGAACAATGTTCACTTCACGCTTGTGAACAGTGGATTTTTCGAGAAAAAATTGGGTTTCATTCGTTCGATCCAAATTTCGATTTCAATCATAAAAACTAACAACTTAGAACATTAATATACTTAGAGGAGTGTTTGGAAGGGATTATAATACCTTTAATCCGGACAAAACGATTCGGTGGAGTCCGGTGGGTTTTTGTTTGGCGACGAAAAATCGATATTCTAGCAGTAATTTTGGACTGGAATAACTTGACCAAACCTCTGCCGTTTTGGACGATTCTTGTGTCTAACGCGAAGATCTTGAAACGCTCTACAACTTTCGTGAAGAAGTCTAAGCCCGAAAACCATTCGAATTAGGAGAAAAGCGGGGATTTTCATAAGTCCTGTGTGCTGTCTGGAACAGAAATCCGAAAATTTCACTGAACTTTGGACGGCTATAACTCTATCAATACTCGATCGTTTGGAGTGATTCTTGGGTTGAAATCGAAGCCCTCGACGCCCTCTACAACTTTCGTGAAGGAACTCTGGCCTAAAAACGACAATAGCTAGGAAGAAACAGGCCGTGAACAGTGGTACGTGATATGGACGAGAATGGAGTTGGTTTTTGGTTTTTGTGGAGTAGCGTGGTGTGCCCTAGGGTCGAAGTAATGGGATATTTATAGGAGAATTTGGATGAGGGATGTAAGTTTGAGTTTTAATGGGATTCTAACTCTTGGGCTTTGAGATGGACGAAAAATAGGATTAGGGAGGAAGTAGAGATTGAGTAGGAGTAGGAGAGGGAGAGATGGAAGGAGTTCTAAACATGCATGCAACTATAAAAAATAAAAGAGATAAATAAGATAATATACTTATTTTTTTGTATTTATCTATTAAGGAAAAATAATAATAATAAAGATCTAATAATATTAACGCTATTATTAAAAAAAAAAATGGGTCGAAAATCCGGATTGTTACAATGACGTCGACGGTAGAAAGTAGCAGAATCCATTTTCTCCTCAAAATTTTCCTGCAATAGAGTTGCAGAGATTCTTGGTGAATGATGTAATGGAGATCAATTTAAATCAATATTCAAGGTGTCATTACAGTCTATATTTTATATTTTTTTTCCTGGTAATTCGTTCGTAATAAGATCTTGTTACGTGTTGATACAATCAAAGATTAATATCACTACAACAAAAATGTTCAATCGCGACGAAAGAATTCCATCGCTAAACGTATAGGTGACAAAAAGTTTCGTTGCTGAATGTTTCATGCCAAAGACCATTGCGACTTTTCGTCGCCGAAATGGGCGATGAATTTTTTTTTGGTCGCCAAAAATGACCGAACTAGAAAATGGCTTTCAACTTTGTTGTTGCTCCTATTCGCGCGAACTCAAGACCTCCATTTCCAACTGAGCCACTAAATATTTCGTTGATAATATTGCAAAATTTTTTATATATATATATATATACTACTACTACTTTTCGGTAATTTGCAAAGTAATCTATTTATAATTTTTTTAACAGCAAAAAGATTTTATTAATCTTTATATATAAATGATTACAAAGATTAAACGGAACAAGGGCACACCGACAAAAGCCACCCAAGACCACTGAAAAGGACGGCTGATAAGCACCCAAGATTGTGTAATTTGGGTGCTTAAATTAATCCTCCAAGTTTGTAGCGTTTGTATTTTAAATTGGCTGTTTTTTGTTAGATATTGTGCATAAGGTATTTTTGTAAGCGTTTCAGGTAAACCGCGAGAATAAGGCGTGTTTTGACGCCAAGGACGTTCCCCGAGGATAACCAAGTGCCCGAGGCCTTTTGGCATTGTTCCACCAAGTCCCAAGAACTAAGGAGAGAAGCACCAGAGAATGCCTGGGATGTTTGAAGGCCAAGGGAAGATTCTGGGATGAAATCTGCAGAAATCAGTAGTGGTATTGATACCATGTCATAGAGGTATCGATACCCTTTTTGCTTTGATATCGATACCAGTTCTGCTCGTCCAGAGATTTGGCAGCTTTTTCAACCTTTCATAAATAGAAACTTTCTTTATTTGACAACTTTATTAGATATTTGGTGGAGAGAAATGCAACCTTGTATAAATAGGCCTCTATCTCTCTTCCTCTTTCAACTAGCAACACTTTAACTTTAAGTCTTTTTAATCCTAGAACTCCATTTTCAAGTTTGAAGCTTTTAGTTGTAATTTCTCAAGAACAAGTCAAGGTATTTATGTTGCGCTACATTCTCGAGTAGTACAGTTGTTTATATGCTTTGGATCTTTTATAATATCAAGTTTATTTTCGATTCTATCGGTTAAGTATGATTTCAATACCTAGCATAATTTCTAGTCTTTTCAATATGTGTGAGTAGTCGATTAGGCTTGGCATCAGGGTGAATAACACCTCGTGACTTAAGTTAATCTTGCTCTTCTCAGCTCAAGACTTGAGGTTCGGTTTGGAAAATGAGAAGGGTTCGCCTTTTATGTAACAAAACTTGCTGATGTTAATTTCTGGTGATCATGTGCTTGCACACATAGTTCTGGAGTGATATCTCGGTTCGTGTTTGCCAAGAGAACTAAAGAACTCACTTGCTTTCAAAACTACACTTCTAGTCTTTCTTTGGTTTCTTAGCTAAATCCTCCGGTTGATAACCTGTGTCGTGCGATTCAACCGTGTTATTGTTGAGAAGGGTTAGATGACTTAAGTTACAGGTTTTAAGAACTTCTATGCCTTGCCATTTGTTAAATCTAGTAAAAACTCAATTTTAGTCTTTTTCACTAGAGTATTTTCCACATTTCAAAGCAAAACCAAAAGTTGGCTGCCTAAACCACAAATCATTACACCTACAAATCCTAATCAATCTATTCAAAGATCTCTGTGGGAACGATTCCGAACTTTCCGGTTATTATGCTGACAACGACCTAGCCCTACACTTGGGGTAATTCAACCTATTTCAACGGTTAGGTTGTGTGTGGCAAAGCATTTTTGGCGTCGTTGCCGGGGATTCTTCTTATTAGCTTATTTGGAGGTTCGACAAACCATTTAAGTACTCCATTTAATTTTCCTTTGTGCAACGCATACTAATTCTAGCGGATACCTCTAAACGATCATACTATCAAACTTGAGGTGTAACGAATCTAGTTTAAGTATTCATTTCCTTTTGCTTTCTTGTCAACATACATCTTGAGGCAGCGGCATAGCCCCTCAGAACTGTCTTGAGAGATAGGTGGCGGCATATTCCCTTCAGTTTGTTTTCTTATTGCAGAGCAATTTCTTGGCTCTAAATTGTTGGAAGCAGAGTTGCATGCTTTTGGTCTATCGTAGTCTTTGTTCAAATCGACTACATCGTTCTAGTTCTCCGCCTCGCACAAGAAGCAACCTCTAAACTTATTCTCCACCATGAGAGCCTCCTCGCTCTTATTCTCCATCAAGACAACAGATGTCGGATGAGGAAGATGCTTCGGTTAGAACTCTTAAGGATTACTTGAATCCTGAACGGTTTACTCAACTATCGCAGATAGTTTATCCACACCCCACCACTACTGCAAATACTTTCGTGTTCAAATCAGATTATCATCGTTGCATTCTAACATTTCATGGTTTGGAGCGTGAGGATCCAGACTAGCATATCTTGGAATTTGAGGAAGTTCTCCAATCATTTGTTAGTGTGGATGCGCATCTCAACCAAGCAAGATTGAGGCTTTTCCCTTTCACATTGAAGGATAAGGCTAAGACATGGTTTCACTCTTTGAAACCTCAATCGTTGATCACATGGGGGGAAGTTCAAGATATTTTTCACAAGAAGTTTTTTCCGGCCAGTTGAACAAAGCTCTTGATGGATCAAATCTAGAGCTTCAAGCAAAGTGAGGGCGAATTCTTCCATCAGTATTGGGAAAGATACAAGGACTTGCTTTCTGTGGTTCCTCACCACAACTTTGCCTTGTATAAATTAATCCACTACTTTGTCATGGGCTGCACGCAGGAAAGCAAGCAATTGTTCGACACTATGTGTGCCAGGGGTTTCATGAATAAGTCGTCCAAGGATGGCTGGGATTATTTGGAGGAGTTGGCCAAGAAGTCCCAGGCTTGGAATTATGAGGATGCCAGTGATAGGGCTATGGCTAACCAAGGTCCAGGTGGTTCCGAGAAGTTCTCGATCAATGAGCACCATGCTATTGAAACCCGGATGGAGCAACTCGCCCAAAAGTTGGAAAAGTCAGAGTTGAAAGGGGTGAAAGATGTTAAGGAAGTGCGAGCAGTGAAGGAGATGTGCGTTATTTGTGAAACGTCGGGTCATTCAACTGACAATTGCTTGACTATCTTCGTTCTCAAGCAGCACTACAGCCACCTCCCGCTCGAAGAAGTTAGTGCGATCAATCAACGGTTTGAGTCTTGTCCCCAAAGTTTCAATTCGGATCCAAGGCAACATCAGTCTTGTCCCCAAAGTTTCAATTCGGATCCAAGGCAACATCTGGGCTTCCGTTGGAATAACAAGATTGAAGGAGGGCCATCTCAAGCAGCTCCTTCCACGTCTCAAATTCAACCATTGCAGCCTACTTAAAGCCAAGGGCAGCCTCACTTTGCAACCCTATGATTGGTCCATGTATGCTACCACCAATTGAGTTGAAGAAGTTGGGAGCGTTCAGAGCTTCAGCCCCTACCATCCTGTTGAATTAAGAAAAAGAGTAGCAAAAGATTGCTTATGTTCCATCAATTGATTTTACGGTAGCTTATTTCCATTTTCATGACTCTGTGTGTGTGTGATGTGTTTCAGTCTTACTTCCATTTGCCCGTACTGTTCGTGGGTCTCTATCTGTGTCGTTCTGTGTTTGCATAAGTGAAAGTAGTCAATGTTATCTAATATAATTCCTTGGCGCCATGATATGTCATATGTGGTGGCTTTTTTGGTAAATAGACATTTGTGTGCGCTCAAGTATAACAGTTCCCTTTTGACATACGAGCAATTAGCATAACGCAAGGTAGCACATACTGGTGCCCTCGGAACCTCAGCCGGACTTTGAGCATCAGTTACTACGTTTACCAATTGCAAATGACGGTGTGCTTTCATTCCATGTTTGTGGTGGTTAGATTTTCACCATAGAGACGTATAAAACTGTCTATGCATGTTACTCTCAAACCAATCAAGACAATGGAAAATTCTTAAACTTTCCCTTATTTTCTTTCCCTATGTTCCAAACAGAGCATTAGGTTTGGCAATTTGTGAGGTGGGGGGTGGAATGTTCAGTTTCAAGAAAACGTTGAATGATTCATGTGTATGGAAAAGCTGAATTTGTATCAAACTAAGAACAGTTTATCAAGAACTAGAGAGAGAGAAAAGCAAGAGAGAAGAAGTCTTTCATTTCTGATTTTTTGATTACAGAAGCAAGCTGTCCCCTTTACCTTCTATATGCAAAACAGAAAAAGGCCTCACGACTAACCACTGCCACCTAGCAGTTATAACAGAAAAACAGCTCCACTTATCTCCACTCACAACACTGCTAATCACAAACTTAAGAAGGTTTTAAGTAGTGGTCCTAGCTTTTAAGTAGTTTTTGTAGGAACTTGGGAGTCCAAGTCTTAAGGGTCGCCTATTTTGTGGTTGGTCGTTGTAGCTATTTGTCCAAGTCTTAAGGATCTCCTAGTTTGTAGCTATTTAATATTTTCCTATTTTTCCTAGTTAGTTTACAATCTCTATATAAGATACGGCAACTGATGAATAAAGGATCTCCTAATTTGTGGTTGGTCATTGTAGCTATTTTTCCTAGTCTAAGGGTCTTCTATTTTTGGGTTGATCGTTGTAGCTATTTGTCCTAGTCTTAAGGATCTCCTAGTTTGTAGCTTATTTTTCCTAGTTTACAATCTCTATATAAGATGCGACAACAGATGAATAAACGAAACTATGGTTTACCTTCAAACACTTGTGTTTAACCGGAGGCCTAGGTTTCTCAGTCAACCTAAATTATTTATCTTATTGCTTTATTTCTTCTTCTTCTTCTTTTTTTTTTTTTTTTACCTCTTTTCACTAGTGATTCCCATGAACACTAGAAAAGTAAATCCTTGATTTGTACTAAACAATTCAACCCTAGGCGGTTTAGTCAAGTCGGATTAGAAAGCAAATAAAGTGATTGTACTTCATGAAGTCGAATTCCACGGAGGTCAAAAATTCCACGGAAGCACTGGAGGACCAAGATGTGGTGTTAGGATTGCTTTCGAACATTACTATATGTATATCTTAGGACAATTCAAGAGTGCCATGAAGCCCTAGCTGACCGAGACCATTGCAAGGAAACTCTCATCAGGGGGACTTCTCCTCCTTCGGATGCGAAACCAGTAACGAAGATTACCAGCGCAATTACGGTACATAATCCGAGCATGAAGCGCTTGTACCAATTCGATTTGTATTTCAATCCTGTTATCAGCTTCCAGATCAACCTGAACACATCTCCAAAGCTCGGCATTTCGCTCCTTCCTGTGTGAAAAATAGAAAAAAAAATCCACTAGATATTGTCACAACCATCAATAAAAAAAACCCTTTGTAGTGGGACGAACAATGTCTAGTGGAATTTTTTTTTCCACCCAGGATGGTTCAAAATGCCCAGTTTTGGAGATGTGTTCAGGCTAATTTGGAACCTGATATCAACGGGGTTGGAATACAAATCGAATTGGTACATGCGCTTCGGATTATGTTCCGTAATTGCGGTGGTAATGTTCATTATTGGTTACGGATCAGAGGGAGGAGAAGTCTCTCTGATGAGAGTTTCCTTGCAATGGTCTCGATCAGCTATTGCTTCCCGGCACATCTTGAGTTGTCCTGGGATATACAGTACTGTTCAGAAGCAATCCTAACTCCAGATTGACGCAGGTGATGACGCAGGAGCTAATCTGGAAACGAATTTTTAAAGTGTCTATTTAATTTCTAGTCAAAGTGTCTTTTGGTTTCTAGTCAATGTCCTTTAGTTTTTGGTTTAAGTATTTGTTATGTGTCTTAACTATCTAGTAAGTTGTCTTTAGTTTAATAGTGGTCTAGGTATTTGAAAAGTTTGTGTTGGAAAATGTCAAGCATTTATTTGAGTCTTGAAGCGTCATCTTTTGTAATTCCTATTTATATGAGTTCTAATGAATGAAAAGAGAAGAGTTTGAGTTTATGAAAATATTGTGCAAGTGTGTCTTGCTTGGAGTGAGTGATTCCTCCCACAATCAAGCGAGTGGCTTGGTCGCGTCGAGTGACGTCCGCGATTAACAACGTCGAGTGACTTCCGTTGCCCCCGGTGAGTGGCATCCTGGGAATATCCCAACGTCGCGGGTTTTGGCCTGCGTCAAATTGGTATCAGAGCGGTGATCCTGTTGAGTTGAGTTTTCATCCCGTGACATTTTGAGATAAAATGTTGCGCGTGAGTGAAAGACCGAGGAAACATCATGCGTTAGAAGAAATTTTTTCCGATGAAGATTCTACAATTTCACAACCACTAGTGGATTGGAATTTGCCTCCAATCTATAATGAATACACTGAAGAGGGATTCTTAATTATCAAAGGACATCAATACACTGGTCCGAAAACAACTGCGATGACCATAGGTGAGTGTCCTAAAAAGAAGGCAAAGTTGAATTTAATGGAAGAGGAATCTGAGCCAATTTATGATAAAGAATCAGGAGGGGTCTTTGAGGATCGAAGAGATGGTTGATGGCCAATTTTCAAGAGTCATGAAAGTGTTCTATTTGCAAGTTGGTCGCAAACCAAAATTCAAGCAACATCTCAAGAAAAAGCAAAGGATGGAAAGGCTCATTGGTCAACCCGTAGACCGTGGGAGTTTAAACTCGAGGAGGAGTTCTTTCGAAGAAAGAGAGTATGACGCAGGAGCTAATCTGGAAACGAATTTTTGAAGTGTCTATTTAATTTCTAGTCAAAGTGTCTTTTGGTTTCTTGTCAATGTCCTTTAGTTTTTGGTCTAAGTATTTATTATGTGTCTTAACTATCTAGTAAGTTGTGTCTTTAGTTTAATAGTGGTCTAGGTATTTGAAAAGTTTGTGTTGGAAAATGTCGAGCATTTGTTTGAGTCTTGAAGAGTCATCTTTTGTAATTCCTATTTATATGAGTTCTAATGAATGAAAAGAGAAGAGTTTGAGTTTATGAAAATATTGTGCAAGTGTTTCTTGCTTGGAATGAGTGATTCCTCCTACAATCAAGCGAGTGGCTTGGTCGCGTCGAGTGACGTACGCGATTAACAACGTCGAGTGACTTCCGTTGCCCCTGGTAAATGGCATCCTGGGACTATCCCAACGTCGCGGGTTTCGGCCTGCGTCACAGATCATGGCATTCTCCCGTTGGTACCAATAGTGGGTGCTCTTTTGTGTGCAATTGATGGGATCTGAGGATTACTAGAAGCTAAATAGAAGGATATTTTGACTCGGCAATGGGTGGTGATTGGCTGATGTCTCTTTAGGGAGGAGGAGAAAGTAGGAAAGAGGGAATTACCATACCCCATTTTTGCATTGGGGTGATCTATTTGGATCCATACATATTCTCTCTAGCAGTCTGGGCCCTATTTCTCTTCACACCAATTAAGATTTTAATCTTAATCGTAAATGCCCTCATCTGGTACCAAATCTAAAGCCTTTATTTTGAGATTATCTGAAACTTTATTATGTTGGGGGACTACAGTTGTCTAGACCGTAAACTTGTTGCCTTGTATGTACTCGTGTAATACTATCTCGGGGTTTGCAACGATTACTTGGTATATCGGTTTCAATATCGTTGCAACATGTTAAAGTTAAGTAATATATAGTACCAAATTGGAAAGAGGTTCGACCTTAATCTGTACCGCTCTATGCAAATGCGGATTCAATTGCCCCTGAATGCACTCTATATCACACTTGATGATCACTAAAACTATAGACACTTAGTGTTCTATTAGGTTTTCAGGCTGTTAAGTGGCTTCTGCTATGTTGCTGTGTAGTTAACTCCTTCAAGGTTGCACGTTGTTTTTTGGAAGTAAGCATACTCTTCTATTGTTTCACTTTAAAGTCCTCAATATCGTTAAATCCACTTCATTTGAGGGCAAGTATAGACAGTTCATGGAAGAAAGGACAAGAGTATTAATGACAAGGCAAGTTTTCAATTTTTCGAAATAGTATGTGTGTGTGGGGACTGAATAGTATGGCAAGTGCCAGTTATTTTTGCAGAAGTTATAATAACTAGTTTCAGGAGACAATTGAAGGACACGTTATCTGTGACAGGTATTTCCGCCAAGTAGTGTTGATCGATAACTTAAACGTATATCACTGTGGCTCTTGATGGTTCTGCAGTGATCCGGTGGATATAAGAGTTAGATGCCCGCTACTTAAACAGAGAGGAAAAGAGAGGTAGGAATTGGTTTCCGATGTCTTGGGCTTGAACAATTGAACCATAACTTTGACAGGGAAGTGTTATCTTGGAATCACGATCGAGGATAGGTCCTTGACATTATCAAAAACATACGAGGGTTTAGTGTAACCCAACCTATCACCATTTACTAGGAGCTGGTGGCAGAGTAGTTGAAATCTCAGGTAGTTGTGCATCGAATGTGTTTTATGACCATGCTGGGATACAAGATAGATTCCTATCCGTAACAAAAAAGAAAGATTTCACATGGAAAGATTGGGGAGCAGAAGTACATTTTGATTCCGCTTATCACAGAACAAGTATTGAATGGAATTTCCGTTGCCAAAACTGCAACTACTCATTGATTTAACTGCTGAATCTATCTAGGACTTCTTTTCATGTCTAAGCCCACAATATTTTTGCCGACTAACCACCGCTCAGCTGCAGAGGTGCACAACTTCAGAAAAAGATGAATGGTTCCCTTCAGAAGTTTTTCCAACTGAATTTTCGGTGTTAAGATTATTAGCTAGTTGGGAACATTAGCACACAGTTGGTGTGAGGTGCTCACCTGAAGGTTGGTTATGCCTTGCCGGTCCTTCAGGAAGTTTTGCCGGAATACTGTATGATCAACTTAATTTTGAACAATTTATGATTTTTCATCTTCCTAGGCATGCATGTGACGAAGAAGGCAACCTATAAGGTTTGTTATGAGAGCGTTCTGTTCATTTTTTTCAGGATACAGTTTACTGAATGAGGTTTAGGAAGAGAATTGATCGGCTTGCTTATATGGTTGTTATGACATGTTATGCACAATGTTGTATAAATTGTTGTGTTTTCCTTGGTGTCAAAATTTCTCTTATAAGGTATACAATATATGTTTATTAGCGCTCCAAATTATGTAGTCCCTCCGTCTCGCAATGTTGGTTCCTTTTGGGATTCTAACTTTTCAAGGGGACAAGATAAATATTGCAAGTCGATACACAATTCATACTTACTGATCGGTACCGTAATCTGATTTTTTCAGTAGTGTCTGTTGGAAATATTCATTAGAATTTCTGTAAATTATAATAACGTATAGGAGACACCGACACGACAATAAAATAATAAGATAGTTATATAAGCACAAAAGTAGGAGTTTAGGAGAAAACTTATGTGGGTCGAGTCACGCTTAAAGCGCTGTCTTAAGAGAAGATACGTCCCCGCTTTCACCGAGTTGTGTGACGTTCTACTCCCAATATACAACAATCCTCCAGGAAGTTTTAGTGTGCAGCTAAAACATCCCCACGAACCAAGAACCGTCCGTATGGTCAAAGTGTGGAATATAATATAGCTCACAATACTCACAATCATTATCAAAATAGTCAAGAACACTTGTGGGGAAAACATCCTTTTCGTCTCACTCTTTCGTGTGCTATACACACCGATATATATAAGTAGTGGAGACAATAAGGATTGCATTTAAGCCTCAAATAATATCCTTGACTACGTACATGCATATAATGGAGGGGGTAGAAGTTACAAAAGCTTGAATTGATCTTGAATAGCTTGAATTGTTACACATTACAAGCTCAATGAACGAGTAGTAACTTGTTGAAGCATAATTTGTTTAGTCACAAATCCCTTTTAAAGGAAATTCTAATGAATCAAACACGAGCTTGAATGGGAGAACAAAGAAGTTGAAAAAGGAAGAATAAAGAAACAAAATATATTATTTGGGCCCCTTGCCACTGCCACAAAACTGGGAAACCCCTGGCACCCTGCTGCTACCCAGGTAGCTAGTCACATTGATGAAGTGAAAATAGAAGGAAATTTTGTTTGAGGTGTAGCTATTTTCCTATTTTTCCTAGTTAGTTTATAGTCTCTATATAAGATACAGCAACTGATGAATGAAGGAAATTATCGTTTTTCTCCAAAACACTTGTGCTTAATCGGAGTCCTAGGTTTCTTAGTCAACCTAAATTACCTTATTGCTTCATATTTTGTACCTCTTTTTACTAGGTTTTCCACGAAGAATAGAAAAAAGTAAATCCTTAATTCGTACCAGATAAATCAACCCCAACCGGTTTAGTCAAGTTCAATGAGAAAGAAAATAAATAATTGTCCTTCATGATAAGATCGCATGTTCGAATTCTATGAAAGCCAAAAATTCCAAACTTTGGGGCCACTAGAGGGTTTGTTAGATCGGTAACTTCAGGATCTCGAAAGAAATTAGTTGGGATGCACGTAAACTGGACTGGACAACGAGGTGCGCTCAAGCTGAACTATCAAGGAGTTGGGGCAAGGTGAGTACTGTTGTTGTGACCACAACATTGTATTTGACCTGTTTGGCCAAGAAGGGTGAAAAAGTGGTTGAAAACGACAAAGATTTGTGTGCTAATGTGAGGCCGGGCTCATGATTCTGTCCGACATTGTGTCCGACTGTCCGTAGGAAATTCCCTCTTTGAAGAGAGAGGAAAAGTTTTGAAGAGAAACCAAATTTTCGGGTGGCCACCACATTTACTTGTGGCTTATCGCCCTCCTGATATACCCTATGCTAGCAATCACAACATTGGGTGCAAATCACGGCGTTGATAAAAGTGGGGTTCTTCCCACAAACGATGCAAGTTACATAATTTGTGATGGTGTAGCGTCTCTTCCAAATGAAGAAGGTTGCTGTATATGATCATTTCATTCGTGCAACCTGAAGGAAATAAAGGAGACTGGGCCGGCTCTGGCCCCAAGTCCTCCGAAATTCGGGAGGAAAGAATTTAATTTACTAGCTATTGTTATGATGGCTATAATATTTGCAGTATATTAAGCTCTTGTTTGTGTTTTTCTTGCCGCGGTTATCATTTTCCTCTATTATATGCGCTGGTCAAGATTTGTGTTGGTTACGCAGTTGCTGCCGTCAGGAAATTGAAGCCTTGATCCAGCTTCTTTCTTTTTCCATTCGCCATTGATGCTGTCGGGAATTTTAAGGCTAAATCATGCTTCTTTTTATTGTAACTCGTGAATTTCTTCTTTGTTGTTCCTTTGCATTTCTGGACAATCCATCATTTGTTATTTATCAGTTATCAAACAATTATAGTTGGGGATGTAATGATGATTGTTTACAAGGATTATTCTAACCTCTGCCCAAATGGTGTAGGTTAATAAGTAAAAGATACATTAATATTCGAGAAAGGTGTATTAATATTTGTGAAAGTTTATTAATATCCGTAAGATATGTATTGATATCCGAACTTGTTTCAGAGTCCGTCGCTTGCAGAAAGGGTAGAGCGGGCCCGCTTAGTAGAGGCGGCTATATTTTCTATAGCAGTTCTAACCTCCTCCGTGAGTCTGCTCTGGTTCCCACTGGTTGCACCCTCTGTCGCGAAAGGGTTCTCCATTGTTTCTAAATGAAAATTAGAGACAAGAAAAATAGATGGAAAATTTATATAAATGGTCCTCATAAATTTCATCCGAGTCTCATTTTCGTCCTCCAAGTATCAATTACAACTAAGCAAATTGATGCCATTTATCGTATTTTTTCACAGTCGACGACCGCCTTCAAGCCAGAAAGATCTACCTTGTAAAGCAGAGGTGGAAACTATGACACCCATCAAGATGGTTATAGAGAAGTTGATAATGGGGATGTTTCTTTTCCTTGTTCTTGTGGTGTTGAATATATAATTCCAATTCCAACTTTTGTGGTGGTTTGTGCTTCTTGCGTGGAGGCATTTATCGTATTTTCCCGTTCTCTCCCTCTTGAAACCTTCACTGTGCATCGATTTGATTGTGTCAAACAATTCAAAATGCATTTGCAAAATTCAGAATAATTCCATTACTGCATCTTCAATGGTTTGTTAGTCGTTTAGTCAAAATTTGATAGAGTAGCTCTAATGGCGTCAAATCATTTTTACTTTAATCAATTTGATGATCACTTGAATCATGTCATAGATTTGAATAAAAATATAGCAACACACATATACAGACATTTAGACAACATATTCTAGAGATAATGTTACAAGCCTAAAAGTCCTCTGTTTTTTTTTATTTTATGCTTTGTTATCTTTTATTTTCTAAAAATGGATTAATTGGTTAGTGGTCCTGGCTTTTAAGTAGTTTTCGTAGGAACTTGGAGTCCAAGTCTTTAGGGTCTCCTATTTTGTGGTTGGTAGTTGTAGCTATTTGTCCTAGTCTTAAGGATCTCCTAATTTGTAGCTATTTTCCTATCTTTCGTCGTCTTTAGGGTCTCCTATTTTGTGATTGGTAGTTGTAGCTATTTTTCCTAGTCTTAAGGATCTCCTATTTTGTGGCTATATAAGATACGACAACTGATGAATGAAGGAAATTATCGTTAATCTTCAAACACTTGTGTTTAATCTGAGTCCTAGGTTTCTTAGTCAACCTAAATTACCAGTGTTCGGTTGAAATTTTTTTTAGTTTTAGTTTTGTTTTCAATCATTATCCTATATCTTTCTCCAATCATTACAATATATCTTCAATTATTAATTTCATTTCTCTCCAATCATTATCTCTCTTTCTAATCATTATCCTATTTCTCTTTACACCCACTACCAAAACTAAACTAAACTAAACTAAACTACCAACCAAACAAAGTCTTATCGCTTCATTTTTTTTTTTACCTATTTTTATTTGGGTTCCCACAAACAACTAAAAAGTAAATCATTCATTCGTACCAGACAATTCAACCTCAGGCGGTTTAGTCAAGTTGGATGAGAATGCAAATAAGTGAATGCATTTCCTTCATGAGGTATGTTGCATGTTCGAATTTCACGAAGGCCAAAAATTTCAAACATTGGGGCCATTAGAGAGTTTGCCCGGTCAGCAACTTTAGGATCTTGGAATTAGTCGTGGTGCACGCAAATTGAGCCGGACAACAAGGTGTGCGCAAGCTGAACTATCAAGGAGTTGGGGCAAGGTGATTCACTATTGTTGTGAACACAGCGTTGTATTTGACCAGTTTGGCCAAGAAGGGTGACAAAGTGGTTGAAATGACAAAGATTTCCATCCGACGTTGTGTCCGTAGGAAATTCCCTCTATGAAGAGAGAGGACTAGTTTTGAAGGGAAACCAATTTTTTGGGTGGCCACCACATTTCAGGTGATGTCACCAAATAGTTGCACCATCCATTCGCCATTGATGGATGGTAGAATGAGTTCGACAAGGCCAATGCTACTAATGAACGCCAACAGAACACGACGTCGATGGTAGAAAGTAGCAGAATCCATTTTCTCCTCAAAATTTTCCTGCAACAGAGTTACAGAGATTCTTGGTGAATGATGTAATGGAGATCAATTTAAATCAATATTCAAGGCGTCATTACAGTCTATATTTTATATATATTTTTCCAAACAGCACTGCATATCCCAGGACTACAACTCAAGAGTTTAGGAAAGCCCTAGCTGACCGAGACCATTGCAAGGATAATTGACGTACGACAAGAGAATCAGCAAACAGCTGATTCAAGATGATGAAATCCTAATGCGCGCATTTGGTGAGTCGAGCAGAATGCGAGTAAAGAGACCCTTTAAAATTACTTTGACTCTATTGTTTCTCAATCCGACATTTAGATATAGTTGTACTCCAGTAAACAACTGACTCCTTATCATGTTTCCATATGAGAATAAAGTCTTTACACCGCCGGTGTAAACATTTGTTTCCTCCAAATCAATTACATCATACAACATTGCAAAACAGTGGTCCCAATCAATAGAACATGGCGACGTGACGCGATATAATTGATTTGGAGAAAATAAATGTTTACACCGGCAGTGTAAAGAATTTAATCTCTTTTCATATATTGTAATTGCTTGTACCAAAAAGTATAAATACCGTATTTGTTTAGAATCTCTCTCTCTCTCATAAGTGAAGAACACTTGAATAATCTGTACAAGCAGAATTCGATCACCAAGATATCTTTTGATTGTTAGAAAGATTAGACAATTAAAATTGGTGAGTCTGATTGATTTAACAAAAGTTAGAGCTACTATTCTTATTGCCACCGATGATCTCTACATTTAAGGCACCAGTGATAATAGAGATTGTAAACTAACTAGGAAAAAAAGAAAATAGCTACAAATTAGGAGATCCTTAAGACTAGAACAAATAACTACAACGACCACCCACAAATAGGAGACCCTTAAGACTTCGACACCAAATCCCTGCAAAAACTACTTAAAAGCTACAACCACTAAAAGATTAACCCATTATTTAGAAAATAAAAGATAACAAAGCATAAAATAAAAAACAGAGGACTTTTATGCCAGTAAAATTGTGTCTACACATCGTCTGTATGAGGTTTATATCCATTTTAAGTGTGTGTGTGCGCACGCATATTTGTACGTGTCTAGCTAGAGATCTATAGTTCTTTTATTCGGCATGAGACCTTAAATTATAATCTTACGTGATTTCTCAAGCCAAAAAATGACAAATCATTTTTCAAGTCAAATTTGACACAACAAATGGTAAAGTCATCTATGATCATCTCTCAGTGTATGTGAATTGCTATATTTTTATTCAAATCTATGACATGATTCAAGTTATCACCAAATGGCGTTGATAGATTAAGGTAAAAATGATTTTGACACCATTACAGCAACTTTGTCAAATTTTGATTAAATACTACTGTAGTAAATCAAAATTAACTTTTGTTTGGAAAGAATGACTAAAAGACCGTTGAAGATGCTGTAATGGAATTATTTACTCCGCTTGGTTCACCATTTTGAGATTTGAGAGTAACTTTTAACTCTCGGCACAGTTTCCAATAAATTTCTCTCTCTATCTCTCTCCACTCATTTTTTTTTGCTCAGCATCTCTCTCCACTCATTACCACTCAACTCTCAAAAATAACTTTCTAAAACCTCAACCAAACAAAGTATTTGAGTTTTAAAAATGCATTTTGAATTGCTTGACACAATGAATTAACTCGATGCACGATAAGGGGTCCTTAATGTCGAGTATGTCGCCGTATATTCCAAGTGTAAGATATCAAAAGGGATCGGCTCCTAATCCCAAGGGGTTGGGCTGCGTGCCATGCCTTGCCTACTCTGGCGGGAGTTATATGTTATGTCGTGCGTCGCTTAGTCCATTGGCATGCATATGCTGTGTCATGCCTTGTTTGGCCCAGTGACTTACACATATTGTGTCATGCCTCGCCTAGCTAGTGACTCGCATGTGTTGTGCCATGCCTTGCTTGGCCCAATGACATGCCATTTTCAAGTCATAATTCCGGTCTCTTAAGATTTCAAGTTCAAAGAGAGACGGGGTTGTATAGAGGAGGATACCCCCAATTTTACACGAATTGAAGTCGATTAGGTACGTATCAGTATTTGAATTTGAATGACATGATTTTTGTTTACAAAAATGATGAAAAAATGGACTCTGAAGTCATGATACCCCCAATTTTTGAATTGAAGTCATGATTTTTTGCACTCTGATCTGGGTTATGTGTTGGCAACAGTTTGTTCAATGTGGTGATTTGTTGAAGTTTGTAAATATGTGTAATCTGAACGCAACGTGTTGATTTTCCAGCGTATTTTGTTTCTTTGATCAAGAATTTTTATTTTATTTTTGTTTTGGCTCAGCAAAATACATTTTATTAATTTTTATAAACGATTACAAAGATTAATCGGAACAAGGGCACACCGGCAGAAGTCACCCAAGACTATAAAGATTAATCTGGGCCATCGCATCTCTGGGCTCATTCAATTTCCATTGAATGTATTTTTTTCTCTTTCTTTTCTTTTCTTTTGAAGGCCAACTACGGTTCCTCATCCTCTGTGGTCCGTATTTGGTCTCCCCTCGATGTACCCTTTGTCGAGTTTCTAATAAAATCTTGTTGCCTATCAAAAAAAAAAAAACAAGGGCACACCGGCAGAAGCCACCCAAGACTACCGAAAAGGGCCGGCAAGGCGCCAACCAAAAAAGCAAGAACCCGAGGATCACCTAACTGAAACACCCAAAGACCAACCCCAAAGTCCATATCTCCACAAAAAGCGAAAGCCATCCGAAACTCCAAATCGTAAAAGAAAAAATCCAAACCAAACCCCAAAGCCCATAACTCCACAAAATCAAAGATAAACCGAAACGAGATTCTGAATCAAAACGAAGGACTGACGCCAAAACCTAACAAAATGTACGAAAAGACTCTAAACTCCAAAGAGATAGAAGCATTGTCCTCTCAATCCGATGTGTATTCTTCCTCTTTCTTAGAAAGATGCAAACGCAGACAATGAATCCTATCAAAGAACCTATTGTCGAAACAACAGTAATGATGACTGGTTGAGTTGTATTATCGTCCTTTCCTGCAAATCTAGAAATTCTTTAGTGTAACAGCACTCTACATAAGCTGAATTTAAAATGTTCCGTATATATATAGATGTGAAGTTTTCTAGATCCGTGAAATGTCAAATGACCGTTGTTTCGCTTTCAGGAATGCACGACAATCATATTCGTTTGATAATTATTCGTCCTGAGAACTATAGTTGTTTGGAAGCTGATCCAACAACGCACTATTAATTCGTCATGTAAAACCTTGTCTCGCATGCAATGATGCTATGAAGAACCAGCAGGCCTAACTTGTAGCGACTCGCCGTATCCGTGTCAGACATGTATGGGAGAGTTGATGCTCTTACATGCTAACAAATCTTAGGTTCGGAAGATCTTGAGTTCAAGACCCTTCGTTTGCAATTTGTTGCCCGTTTGAATTATGTTTCTACCCTTTGCATTTGTCTTCACTCAATGTATGGATGTTTGCATCTCCATGTGCAAAACGGGATTGCACGTGAGAGAGGGTGTTGAATATCTTGATATATGTATTGTCGGACCTATTTCTAACAGCTTAAGTTTTTGGGAGAGTTGGCGTTCTAACACCACTGACCCGCCTCTCACATACATACATGCATGTGTGATAGGTATGATAGGAATATGTCAACTCAATCAAAAATAAAAATAAAAAGAATATGTCAACTCAATAAAGAAAACCCTATCTTTCAACTTGAAATTCTTAGGAAATAAGCGCATATCAAGCTCCATGGAATGCGTATTAGTAGGTCTATGAAAACGGAAAATGAATAGAAAACTAACCACGTAATGCAGTCTTGGCAGCACGTTTTTGTAGGAACTTGGAGTCCAAGTCTTAAGGGTCTCCAATTTTGTGGTTGGTCATTGTACCTATTTGTCCTAGTCTTATGGATCCCTAATTTGCAGTTATTTTCCTATTTTTCCTAGTTAGTACTGTTTACAATCGCTATATAAGATACGACGAGTGATGAATAAAGGGAAATTATCGTTTATCTTCAAACACTTGTGTTTATCAATTCTGCAAACTCAAAACCCTGGGTTGAGGATAAAGCTCATCATAGGTAATTTTCCCTCTCTTTCATGTGGCAATAGTTGCTCTTGATGCTAATTCATATATATGGAGCTGTAGCGTTGAAGCTGTGATCTATATATGGAGTACTTCTCCTCAAACAGAATGAATGGTTGTCATGAGGTTGCCCGTTCTCTCTACGAGTTTCATTCTAAGTTTACATCGGCATCCGGTGCGGCATAAATTTGCCTAAGAAATAAACTGTCCTGGGCCAGCACTGCACAGACTTCAATGACGGCATGCCAATTTGAAGCACCCTCAGACTCTTTTATAACACCAAAAGTGATCCCGATCGAGTACATTGATCACAATATCAAGACTATAATCATCCATGAGTTGTAGAGGTTGCAAAAGCCATCATCACGATGAGGCTGAAGTATAATATGTTTATCTTGTCTATTGCAAACCTTATACTGAAGTCTCATCGTGCATGATGATGGCTTTTGCAACGTCTACAACTCATGGATGATTAATCCTGATTTTGATCAATGTACTCTCTGAATCGCTTTGGCATTATGAAGGAGTCTGACGGTGCTCCAGATTGGTATGCTGTCATTGAAGTCTTTGCAGTGCTGGACCATGACAGTTTATTTTTCAGGAAAATTTATGCCGCACCAAATGCCGATATGCAAACTTAGAATGAGACTCATATAGAGAGAGGGCAAAATCATGGCAACCTTTTCATTCTATTTGTGGAGAAGTACTCCATATATAGATAGTGAGCTTCAATGCTACAGCTCCATATGAAATAGTTTCAGGAGCAACTATTGCCCCATGAAAGATAGAGGGAAAAAGTACCTGTGAGCTTTATCCTCAACCCGGGTTTTGGGTTTTCAAAGGTTTTCAGACAGGGGGATGGATTGTCTAGAGGGGACTGGACGGTCAAGTTTCGGTATCGTATATTTGCCTTTGCTCATTTTGCTAATCAGAATTGTTTTTATTATTTTTTATGATTTGTTGAAATCAATCGAACCACATTTATCAAATATATAGATAAACAGTATCAACATAATACAGTACTATAATGTAGAAATAAACGGATTTGGATCTAATAAGTCGATCTATTTTTTTTAAAGATATATATGTACTTTGGAAATTCCACTTTTGCACTTTTATCAGTATGTCATAGTACGAGTCAATTTTTGGCAGGATTAATATTATTATTAATTTTAAAAATACTTAACATTCATAATAATTTTAAAAATAATTAAAAGTGGGCCGAAAAGTCTACAAATGTCAAAACTAGCTAGACAGTTGAGCTTGTCCACATGAGCCGAACCCTTTCTTTTTGATAACTTAGGCCTCCGGGTCAGCTTACTTGCGCCTCAACTAAGTCTGTCCCACCGTCCACGTACATGCGGGAGACTCAATTAAAATCGGAACAAAGCCCTTTATGAATTGTCCCAAAGGAATTCAACTCTCGTGTGGTCTTTAAATGAAGTCCATTGAGATATTATTTTCATGATTTGAATCGTTTATTTTTTTATTGCTATTTTTTCATCTTAAGTTATCAGTGTAAAAATAATATTCAAGTTGTTCCAATACCGGTAAGTGCCTAATTGACTTTCATTCATGTAAAATTGAGGGCCCTTTGTGCAACACCCGCCTCTAAACAGCTCCGTACGTCGGACGTCCCTGTTTGAACATAAAATCTTAGAAGAGAGTAAACCACTGAGTATGAAGCATTGACAATGGCGTGTTAGTGTGTCAACAGGCTAGGCAAGGCATGAAACAACACGTGCTTGTCATCGGACTATAAAAAGGCATAACACGACACGTGCATGTTAATGGCCTAGGCAATGGACGACATGCAATTTGCTTGTCACCAGTCTAGGCAAGGCGTGGAACGAAATGTGCTTGCATGTCACTGAGATAAACAAGGCATGACACGTAAGCCAACCTGTGGAAATAGGAGCCGATCTTTTTCTTGCATATATCTAACGCTTGGAGTATATGGTATAGACTCGATATTAATTGATGGCCCTTTGGTTTATTTGCATATTTACAGATGGACATAGCAAAATGCAGAATAAGCAAATGGACGCCCTTTACCATTTTTCCATGTCGAGCGAACCAGAAAGATCTACCTTGTAAAGTATAGGTGGAGACAACGTACGACAACCTTCAGGATGGTTAAAGAAAAGTAGATATTGGGGATGTTTCTTTTCCTTGTTCTTCCTATAATGTTGAATAACTCCGATTCTGTCCCTCTTGAAAGCTTAATTGTGTTATTATGTGGTATTATAATAACACAGAGATTTACGTGGTATTATGTGTATCTTGTAATTTGGGCGTTGGTTGGATTGATTTCTTGTCAATCCTTGGAGCTTGAATAGCATATGATTGTCGTGGTGCATGGTGTCAACCTTGTTGGGAAGCTACTTTTACGTAGTGATGCTATCTTATCTTGCTCTCAACTATTGTACCTCTCTAATTATTAACTAGGAGCATGGCGACATGCAAGGCATGTCCGTCATGCCCGTTGTGGAGATCGATTTTGGTTGTTCCTGATATTATAGATCGATGTAGTTTTTGACCAACAAGAAACCACACATATATATATCAGCAGAATATTACAACTACCGTTTGGTTGAAAAGGCTGCCCAAGCTTTGTCATGAATAGCCTTAACCACCAATCTTGGTACTTTAATAACTTCTACAATATTAAGATAAGAACACAAATAATAGAAATCAGAAAGAGCGGATTGGACACAAAAGGGGGCACTTCCAGGATCATTCAGGCCCTGAACATATACTGAGCAATCCGTCAGACACTTCATCCAAACCTGCTCTATTAAACAAAAAAAAAACATAGGCTAAGCTTTTCGAATCTCCTCCTCAACTATGTGATTAGAGCCCCCACTGAGACTCCTCCGCAATTATGTGATTAGAGCCCCCACTGAGACTCCGATCAGACCTACACAAGTTAACTAAACCTGAAAAATAGTGCAACACATTAGCTAAATCAGCCTTGATAGATTTGAACAAAACTTCATTCCGAGCACGCCGTATAGACCACATAATAAAAATCAAGTCCTGGATCAATTCCTTATCACGAGCATGTTTTAGCCATTGAACAAACCAGTCCACAAATCCCAATGGAGTCCCCACAGTAAAGTCAAAACCCAAGTGAGAAGCTCTCCACACTCTTTTTGCAAAGTCACAATTAAAAAACAAATGCTCAATAGTTTCCAAATCCTGACTACATAAGGGACATAATGGGTCTACGGCAATGTTCTGCCTAAGCAAAGCATCCTTTACCACAAGGATACGATGAATCACCTTCCAAATGAACAATTGAAATTTAGGCGGAACACCCACCCTCCACACCCTATTCCAACAGTGAAATCTACCAAGCTAGCAAAAGTTATATGCATAAGTTCGATCTTAAGTATCTGTCTGTAGAAGTCATAGTTTGGATAATTAAGTTCCTGCGTTTTGTGGCTAATTGCACAACTTTTGCTACAGGTTTTTTTATTCATGACTCAAAACAAATCAATCCACAACTCAGTACCTAAAAGGAATGTACCCTATGTAGCACAGATAAGGACAAATGGGGACACGACATGTTTGTGTGTCCTGCGTGTCAGACTATGGTGACCTTTAGAGTGTTGCTGCTTCCTAGCTAGATTGTACCTTTGATTGAGTTAAATACTACAAAACTGTTGTAGTGGCTTGAACGACGCTTTTCCAACTTCCCTCAAGTAGTGGTTTTGGCTTTGGGTTTGCCTTTGTCTTAGGCTTTGAGGGATCAGACTTCACTGGCAGCGAGTACGTTAAACCAGATAGCTTTTTGCGAAGAGCTCTTACACCTGAAACAAATCTACTTCCACTGTGAATTGCTTGTAGGATGCTCTTCTTCTGGAGCTTAAACCAAAGATCTAGATCTTTAGTATCAATTCTACGCACCATTAATGTAACATCAGAACCGTTAAAAAAGAGTTATGTCAAAGTAACAATTTCTCTATCAAACTATCCAAAGAAGAACTTTGAGTAGCTGAACTCAAATATCTAAACCAAACATACTTGAAACTCGAGGATCATCGTCCTTATAAAGATCATGCTCTGACCTATCATCTTACCTATGTCTCTAAAACATATGTAGAAGTAAATAAAAGTTTCAACACTATGTTGAGGCTTCCAAATGAAGAAAAAAGGATATCCAATACCAATCGCATCCCCACATAGTCCACAAGCAAAACACAAACGTATCATTTGAAACATTAGAATACCCCAGATGAAAATAGACTGGAAACACCCACTAACATTACAAAAGTAACAAAACCAAATTTGCATTACCAGGTACACATGTGCAAAACATTTGCTAGATTTTTTTTGTTCCGAATATGCTAGATTAACTGAAAAAACCAAATAATAATGAGAAGATGGCACATGAGATAATACCTTATAATCTGGGACTTTAATATACTCCGGTGAAATAAGAAGAATGTTTTCTGATTTTAAATCATTGTGCATTAGGCGTAAATAATGCATAACTGCAAAAACAAGCAAGTAAATGGATGAGAACTACAAGTAGAGTTGATCATCACAACAAATCATGCTTGTCCAGAATAAGTGCCTTGGGACGGTTCAATTTAATGCTTAACATATCGAAGTTGGAAATGCATAAAACCAATGATACCCAAAACTGATTATACTACCAAAATCAACTGAGTTGCTAAGCATTAAGCTGTATAATAATAAAAGAAAAACAGTGATGCATGGGTCTAAAACTAGACACATCTCTTTCTTAGAGGGCCAAAAAGAAGAATACAATAAAAGACATGCTAGCCGGTGCAAGTTGAACATGAGTCTTATCGATAGATGGAAAAATTGAAATTAGAAGTTACAACAACGACAGAAGGTATAACATAAAACCCATGGCTGAAAATCATGTAATATTTCATAGAATGTCCACTCATAGAATGATGACAAGAATAAAGATCTAGAAAAATTTGGACATCTTGATGACGAATTCCACCATAACAAGGAAAAATAAATAATTGATATTGTTCAATGTCTGCTTGGTCTTTATATGGATTATTATATTAATAGTTGTTAAACACACAAACAAACAAGACTATAATACTCCTTACTCACTTTCTAATACTGCAGTCACCAAAGCAACCAACCAGACCAGACAACAAAATTCCTCAAAACCTGTCACAAAAACAACAAATGAAAATGAATGCTACACGATTTCAGAATAAAGCCACAAAAACGAACATGCAACAGAAATCAGGAAAGAAAAAAACATCATGACCAACTAAAAACAGTAGCCTTGAATGAGTCTACACACACAGATCAAACACAAAAGCACACAATGAAACCTAAATGTGAGAAATCATCAAAAAACTACATGTTATGGAACGAGCGGAGTGATGATAAAGTCACAAAAGCACACAGGCAACATGGAGAAGGAAAAAGAGATGAAAATACTTCTGGAGCGTGTCCGGGTCGAGGCCCAACAGATCTGTGACCCAGAACCAAATTTATCGGTGGCCGCCTAAGTTCCTCGCCTGGCTTCAGGATCTTAACCTGTCCCATGACAGAATTTTTCGGCCTGAAATCTCGCGATCAAAGCCGCCCCATCTGGGCCTTCGTTCCGGCTCACCAGATTGGGCTTTCAGCGACAGAAAACCTTTGATTTTGGGGTTTGGTTACAGTTAGCTTCGTACTGAAAGGATCTCAGGAGAGAGAGGGAGAGGGGGGAGAGAGAGACAGCGAAGGTCCGAGAAGATGCACTGTGGGAGCTGGGAAGATATTCTCTTTGTTGGTAGAGAAGGAATTGGCCGGAGCGGGGCGCCGCTCGGCGGAGAAAAAAGGTGGAAGTGGCCGGTGGTGTTTTTCGGTGATTAAGGGAGGGGAGAGAGAGAGAGAGAGAGAGAGAGAGAGGCCCTCCGTTTGCAAAGGGGAGAAACCGATAAAGGAGAATAGGGAGATGGAGAGAGATGTACACGTGTTTTTCTTTGCGCCAGGATCAGTACACGTGTTTTTCTTTGCACCAGGATCACACCACATGGGTCAGAAAGGAAAATTACAATTATAGGCAACAGGGCAGCTTGTATGGCAAGCAGCAAAAGGAGGGCAAAACTGTCCAAAAGCAGCCCAAAAAGTGGCAAGCGAAACCACACCAAAACTGGTTCTTATTTAAGAGGAGTAGGATATAATCTCTTTTTCGCCGTTCACAAAAAATAAAAAAAAAACAAAGATTTTTGTGGTTCGGTAACAAATCATGGCTCCATTGTACAATTCCTTAGGCAGTAATTCATAAATATCAAGACTTTTTTTTTTTTGCTTGGCCATAAGTATCAAGACTTGACAATGGCATGTCATGACCCGGTTAATTAGGCAAAGCATGACTCAACACGTGCAATTGTCATTGGGCTAAGAGAATGTTACTGGCTTTTGAGATCATGATATATGATCCTTAGTTGTGAATCTTTATGAAGATAGAGAAGTCCCTGATAAATGCTTCCTATGATCTTGTAACATCTATCCCAACCCAAGTGTTTGCGCATGTTCGGAACTGTATGTTTTTCCATGCATATGGTTGAATGAAAGCTCAAACAAATTCCTAAAATAGTAAAAGCATCTAAACATTTTGCTGACAAGGATTTTAGTTTTCACTCTAAACTCCATACTAGTCTTACAGAATATGATCTAATCAAGACTTGAGTTGGGAACAAACTCGTAGATAAGAAGCCTTTCTGTTCCTTCCAAGCAGCCTAACCAAATTCATGTGTTGAAGCTTGACCGCTAGCATAACCTCGTTCTTAAACTCTATTTCTCGTTGTTGAGATTCTTTAGCTAGCCTCTTCACTGTAATTTCCCGTCCATTCAAAAGCCTACCCTGAAAATGTGATAGAAAATATGTTAACCAAGCCAAACCACTTTGACCTAAAAGCAATTTTCGTTTGTTAACACATGATACAATTACCTTGTAAACAGCACCAAAAAGGCATTTGTACGTGCTGATACAGATATTAAATCTGTACCAGTAACACCACTGAATGAACAGAATGCAAATCAAGTAAGTTAATTGGCGTGATGAAATATCCTAGATTTCTAAGCCAATCGAAGAATACCTGCATTAGTAGACTGTGCCAAAGCTGCATTACCCAAAAGCATTAGGATTCCGTGATGGAAGATCCTGGGGCCGAGGCTGAGATGGCGCAACAGTCTCAGTTGTGCTCAATTGTGATGGTGAAGGCGTAGAGGATCTCCTCACTGATGACACTGCCCTTATCCCGGGACCCATTAATTCCTAAATCAAATAGTAAAGCAGGACTGGAAGTGCAAGTTAATAATGGTATACAATGCTGAAAATTAGGATGAACTATATCCAGGGGAAAAATTTTCAGTGCCGAGCGGGTACCACGTGGTGCCCGCTCGGCGATCCGAGCCGTCCATTTTGTGTTTGAATGACTCAGATATTTAGAAAGAGAAAAAAGAGAGAGAAAGTGTTGGGATGAGAGGAGAGAGAGGATTTCAATCCGAGCCGTCCAAAAGTGAATTGGATGGCTGAGATGCGCAAACACTTGGGTTAATGCCTTAAGGTTATTCCTAATGAACAACAGTGTGCTCAATGTCAGATAAATAACAGTGTGCTCAATGTCATTTCTAATGAACAGCTAAATCATATTGGTATATGTCTTAAGGTTTTTTTTTTTCAACCAAAAATAGATATCTGTTCCTCTTTATTTATGTTTGTATGCAATGTCTTCTTTTTTATTTCCAACCGAAATGTAATGAGGCATTTTGGAAGGTTAATGCCTTGTTCACTTCACTATTCTACTCAAAAAATATTTCTCAACTCAATCATTATTCTTATTTCTCTCTCTTACTTTTCTATCATTACTCTCCTTTCTCACTCTATCTCTCTCCACTTTTTATACCTCTCTCTTCAATCATTACTCTCATTTCTCTCTCCACTCATTATCCAAAAACACTACTCAAATCACAAATCAAACAAAGCATAAGGCTATAAGGAACTCAAGACAATTTTTTATGAGAATGATATATTCAACAAGGAAAACAAAATCAACGGTCTGGATCCTTGTAATTATGTCGCTGTTGAATAGCTACCGTACATTCAAGTACAACACAAGACTTTGTTTATTAACAATTACATTGAACATATAGAATTTAAATGTCATCACCAGCTTAATTTTTATAGTGGTAAATTTGAACTGTTAAGATTTCACGTCTCACTGATTCCTTCATTGTCACAAAAATCTGAGATCACCAGATATCAATGACCGTCTGATTGGATAACATTCGATGTATCCTGGGGGATTAAAGTATTAGATTGCAAGACCCGACCCCACCAGAGTCTCTATTTTTTTTTTATCTGAACCGTCTATCTTGTACATATTACGGAGTTAATCAATCGAACCAAGAATGAAGTTGATCGAGTATCGCTGCACATTTGATCGGACGATAAATATCATCCAATAAACAAAATTGCGTCCCAATTAAAAAGCTTTCTAAACATGACTGAGTCAAAATTTGAAGATAATGATTTAATCAATAAGTACAACGAAATTAACGGCTTTGATTGTTAAAATAGTTTTGCCTTATTAAGATCCGCAAAAATTTGTATGGAAGATAATAAGACATGTTCTATTATTAGCTCCCTTTCCGTGACCAAGAAATTGGTCTCCAAAACTTAGCTACCTTTCGGTGATCACGAAATTGGTCACAAAAGATTTGAACAGGCGCCTTTTTTCCTTAAAAATTTCGTGCAACATTTTGAAATCACTTTCGGTGACTAGCATATTTTTGTCAATAAATACATGTTTTTAGTGACCGTATTACCGCCTCGAATGCACCAATTTGAAATCACTTTCAGTGACCAAAATATTTTGGTCACTGAAACTATATTTTTAGTGAAAATTTTAGTCACCGATTATATTACCGCCTCTTGCCGCCAAAAAAAGGGGTTAAAAAGGGGTTGACGCCCAACATTCAGCGACCACAACCTGTTTTAGTCACTGAACATTGTACCATTGGTGACTAAAAAAACTCTAGTCACAGATTGGTTAGCTATCTGTGACCAAATACATAATTGGTCACCAAAGGTTAGTTTTCTATGACCAAATTCCATTTTGGTCATCAAAAGTGGTCACTGAATGTGTATTTTCCTGTAGTCAAGCCCGTCACTCCCAGAAGTAGAGATCGGCGGCAGGAAGGAACCCAACAGACCCACCAAGATGATGCAATGACCTACAACGGCTGTGAGAAGGCAGAGAGAAAATAGTGGGTAAGGAGAAAACTACCGCCGCATCAAAACCGGTCACCTCTCCACGAACAGCACCAAGATCGTAGTAGAAGCCAAAAGCTCGAAACACCCCGTCAAGTCGACCCCTAGTCCAATCTGAACCTCTGAGCGGTCGCCGGTTGAAAACTGCACACAAAGACGACCAGAAATTGCAGACCACTAGAGTCGCATACCCTTTATGACCATGCCACCAAACCGCCGCCATCGCGAAACAAAATTGCCGATCGATTTTAAAAAAACCTGCAAAAAAGCAAAAGTTAGAAAGCCCTAATCTACACCACCACCTCCGCCACACCACCGCCCACAACCACCACGACAGATCAATCACCCAAGGCCGCTAAGTATACCGGATGAGCCAAGGAACCTCCAGCTGATGATGATGAGACAGAAAATCGAACGCCACGCCCTCCCATACGTGGAGGACGGTGACCCAACCAAGCCGAAAAGCAGGGAAACGATGGGGGAAGAGAGGGTTTTCGATCAGGGAAGGAGAGAGGGATAGAGGAGGAGCTAGCGGGGGGAGGAAACCCTAGAAGGGAAGGCTGATACAAGAGAGAGAGAGAGAGAGATGTTGAAATCTAACTGATTCTTTTAATTAACGCATCCTATCTTCTCAAGAATCACAAATAACCATTACTACCTTTTTTCTCCTCCAGCTTATTAAAGGGAAGATAAAGATGTGAAGGCAAAAATCTTACTACGTTCAAAAATCCTTAAGTGCAATATAATTATTGTTAGAAAGATTACACATGATTGGTGAGTCTCATTGATTTATCAAAGTTGAACTACTATTCTTATAGTCACTGATGATCTCTAGAACTAAGGCACCAGTGATTATTGCATATAGTAACAGATCTTTCGTCAAACAGGCCAGGGAATTTACGATAATGAAGGTAGGCTCGGAAAAGAATCATGAAAATTCGAGTGTTAACCCTTTTCATGAGGGATTTAATGAGATGAGCAAAATAGGATTCATTTAGTAACCAAATAACAGGTTCTGCATTTTTCCCAATAGGTAAGAAGTTGGTGGGTTTTTGTCAAAATTAACATCTAACGAGACACGTGACGGTGCATCAGCTAAAGGTGGAAACATCATCTCTATTATAAAACAGAAGGGTGTGGAGACAAGTTGTTAGAACGGCTTAGATTCATTTGATCCAAAGGCTATAGTGCATCCTCCCACTTCCTGGTTAAGTGCCCATGGTTTTCATCCAAATCACACAATTGCCATCCCCTTCCAACTGGGATGCTTAGTGCCGTAGGCACGAGCTAGCACTAGTTCTTCTATGATTAGGCAGAAGGATCATCAAAGCAAAGCAATTCTAGCAACCAGGAGAGCTATATTACAATAGTCAATTTGCTCAATTAACATTCCTCTTATAGAAATTAATAGATATGCTTATTGCTGAAAATCACATCCTGGTTCAAACAAATTTGCTTATAGTTGATATCACATCTTGAGAATTTAACGAGGATGTAACTCATTGATACTTGATTTATTGAATGATCCGACATGGCCAATTCAGAACTATGGTCCTGAATCAATGGTACAACTCTGAATTGGTGCTACCACTGTGCAGAAAAAATGTTGGCTCTGACGGTACCAGAAGGTTAAGGGAGGAGCTACTAAGCATGAGAACAACTGAAGCCATAGTCGGTCTTTCCGCAACATTCTCCTGGACGCACAATAACCCAATACGAATACATCTTATCATTTTCTGCATGGAACCCAATTTAGCCCGCAACGCGGGGTCTATGAGATTTGAAGTTGTTCCTTCCCTCCAAGTTTTCCAAGCTTGCAAGATTTCGACATGTGACTTATGGTTTCATGGAATACTACAATATTCTTTCATGACTTGTAAGTGTCATGAATTTTTCTTCTTGTGGTAAACAATACTTCAAGAAATTTTCATACTCACATAGCTTAAAGGGTCCTTTATGTTCTACCCAGTACGGGAAGAGTTGTTCTTATGGCCACCCAGAATTTCAAGAACTAAGACACCAAAGTTAAAGACATCTGATTTGACCGAGAATTGCCCATGCATCGCATACTTTGGAGCCATATATCCACTGGAGTGGTAAATGGGTTGGTATCAGTAAAATATCTTATAGTACACATATATATACTGAGATGATCATAGATGATTTTACCATTTGTTGTGTCAAATTTGACTTAAATGATTTGTCATTTTCTAAGTTGAGAAATCACGGAATAGTGTTGTTCATAAGGTCTCATGCCGAATAAAAATACCATAGACATGTACAAATATGCACGCACACTTACAACGGATAAAGCTCATACAATGAATATTATGTAGAGATAATGTTACAAGCCTAAAAGTCTTGTGTTTTTTATTTTATGCTTTGTTATCTTTTATTTTTCTAAACAATGGATTAATCTGTTCGTGGTCCTAGCTTTTAAGTAAATTTTTGTAGGAACTTGGAGTCCAAGTCTTATGGGTCTCCTATTTTTTTTGTTGGTCGTTGTAGCTATACGTCTTAGTCTTGAGGATCTCCTAATTTGTAGTTATTTCCCTATTTTTCATAGTTAGTTTACGACCTCTATATAAGATACGGCAAACACTTGCGATTTAACCACTTGCGTTTTATCAAAGGCCTAGGTTTCTCAGTCAACCTAAATTACCTTATTGCTTCATTTGTTAACCTCTTTCTACTAGCTAGGGTTCCCATGAGCAATAGAAAGTAAATCCTTAAGTTCGATCTAGACAATTCAACCCCAAGCGATTTAGTCAAGTTTGATGACAAAGCAAAAATAATAATTGTCCTTCATGAGATCGCATGTTCAAATTCTCCGGAGGTCAAAAATTTCAAACCTTGGGACCACTAGAGGTTTGCCCGGTCATTACCTTCAGGATCCCAGGAATAGCCGAGGTGCACGCAAGCTGATCCGGACAACGAGTTGCGCACAAGCTAAACTATCAAGGAGTTGGGGCAAGGTGTTTCTGTTCTTATTCACTGTTAAACACATCATTGTATTTCACACGTTTGGCCAAGAAGGTGGGAAAGTGGTTGAAAACAACAAAGATTGTTGGGCTAATGTGAAGGTCGGGCTCATGACTCCGTCCTACGTTGTGTCCGTAGGAAATTCCCTCTATGAAGAGAGAGGAACAGTTTTGAAGGGAAACCAATTTTTCGGGTGGCCATCACATTTCGGTGATGTCACCCAATTTTAGAAGAGACTAGCGAAGAAGAAGCTGATTAACTGCACATGTTCAAGAAAACCGTTGGATATATACAAGATAATATGAGAAAATGGAAATTGAAGAACGAAATGCTTGCGGGAAACCGGATTATTGAGTATTGGCATTGGCATGCTACTACCGACATTGTTTCGGAGTCTGTCGCTGGCAGAAAGGGTAGAGCGGGCTTGTTTAGCAAAGACGGCTAGATTTTCTATATCAATTCTGACCTCCTCCATGAGTCCTCTCTGGTTCCCACTAGTTGCATGCACCCTGCGTTGCGAAAGGGTTCTCTATCGTTTCTAAATGAAAATTAGACAAGAAAATATTGTTTTTTGTCATGTTTTTCACAAAGTAGATAATGCATTGAGAAAACCTTGAAATGGTAAGAAGCTTGTCGTTGTTGAGAGGATTATCATAATTGTTGCGGACAAAAAAGCTTCTTTATATCGAAATACTATCCATTGCTTTGTATATATCAATAAGGGATTTGAGCTGCTCATCCAACCGTTTCAAATGCACAGCAGGGACTGGAGTCTCCTCAGTTTGACAGTGGAGCTTATGAAGGACAATAGGATCGAAGCGACGACCAAGAAAGGTTGTACATCAGCTAGGAAGAGTTTAAACGGTAATGGAATTTTGGCCGCCACGCGCCCTCACCGTTGGGATTATTGTTGGGGTGCTTAGTTAGATTTGGAAGAATATTGGACAAGAGAAATGGAATTTTAAAGAAAGGAGGGATTGTTGTAGTAGGCACAAATGGTGACAAGGCTTTGTAGGAATGGCTTTCAATTCACACAAAAGTGAGTACAAGTTAGCTCTATTTATAGAGCCATTTTACACAATTCTAGAATAATCTAGTTAAAACCCATGTCATCTCTCACAACTTCTAGACTATTCCATGTGCCTAAATACAAAATACTTCTACACACTTCTAAGTGTAATCATTACTTCTACACACTTCTAAGTGTAATTATTACTTCTACACACTTCTAATTATTTTAAACTTAGATATTTAAATACTCATTCTACATTATTCTAGAAGATTACAAATTATACTTTCTAACACTCCTCCTTAATTTGTAATCTTCATGATCTCTTGAAACTGAACGAATTTTTCTGATGCTACTGATTTGGTCATGATATCTGCTAGCTGCTCCTTGGTGTTGACAAATTCGAGCTGAATTTCTCCTTTCTGCACCAAGTCTCTGATAAAGTGATGTCGGAGCTCAATGTGCTTTGTCCTGCCATGAAAGACTGGATTTTTGCTCATTGCTATGGCTGACATATTATCGCAGTAGATTATTGTAGGTCCTTCTTCTTTATGCTCCATATCAGACAGAATCCTTCTTAGCCATACTGCTTCACAGGTTGCATCTGTAGCTGCCATATATTCTGCTTCTGCCGATGACAGAGCAATTGTCCTTTGCTTTTTAGAACTCCAAGAAATTATTTTAGATCCCAAACAGAATACATAACCAGACGTGCTCTTTCGATCGTCGATTGATCCAGCCCAATCACTATCGGTATAGCCAATAAGCTTGCTGTCTTTCTCTTTTGTATACTTGATGCCAAGTTTCTTCGTTCCTTGAAGATAACGAAGAATTCGTTTTGCTGCTGTATAGTGTAGCTTGCTCGGCTCATGCATAAATCTGGAAATGAGATTCACTGAGTACTCGATATCTGGCCTTGTATGAGTGAGATAGTTTAGCGATCCAACCAATCTTCGGTAGGCCGTAGCATCGACCTTCTCCGCTCCATCATTTAACTGCAACTTTTCATTTACGGAGAGTGGAGTGCAGACTGGTTTGCAGTTGTTCATACGAAATTTCTTTAATAAATCTTCGAGATATTTTTCTTGAGAGATAAAAATCTCTCCTTTGGATTGCCTTACTTGAATGCCGAGAAAATATCTCATAAGGCCTAGATCCGTCATCTCATACTCCTTCATCATAGCTTTTTTAAATTCTTCGAGCATTGCTGTATTGGTGCCTGTGTAGATTAAATCATCAACATAAAGGCAAACAATGAGAAAATCTTGCGTACCTCCATTCTTGACATAAAGGGATGGTTCGCTTCGGCTTCTTTCAAAACCGCTTTGACAAAAGTACTTGTCAATATTGCTATTCCAAGCTCGCGGTGCTTGCTTCAAGCCGTAGAGGGCCTTCCGAAGTCGATACACCTTGCCTTCTTTTCCCTTGATTGTATAGCCTTGTGGTTGCTCCACATAAACTTCTTCTTCTAGTTCACCATTGAGAAAGGCGGATTTGACATCGAGCTGATATACGGGAAGCTCGTGCTGTGTTGCCAAGGCAAGAACTGTTCTGATGGTCTCCATGCGAGCGACAGGAGCGAATGTTTCATTGAAATCCACTCCAGGCTGCTGTGAGTAGCCTTTTGCTACTAAGCGTGCTTTGTGCTTCTGGATTGATCCATCTTCTTTGTATTTTGTCTTATAGACCCATTTGAGTCCGATTATGTCTTTTCCTTTGGGCAAGTCAACGAGCTCCCACGTGTGATTCTTCTCAATAGTTGCAATTTCTTCATTCATTGCTTTTAGCCAAATTTCTTCTTTTGCAGCTTCCTCAAAATTATGTGGTTCACAAGTGAAGAAGGCAAAATCACACGAGTCATATATATCGTGTAAGGAACGTGCCTTTCTTGTTGGATTGAGATCATCCGATGATGAGCTCTCTGGACTGGTCTGTGGGCTTTGATTTGGACTTGGATCTGGAGTCAAAGTTTCTCGCTCATGTTCTGCATCATCAGACTCAAAAAACTTTGGATCTTGGAAGGAATTATCCTCCCACTTCCACGCAGCTGTTTCATCAAATATCACATCTCGAGAAACCATGAATTTATTTGTGTTTGGATTATAGAGACGATAACCCTTGGACTCGTCACTATATCCGATGAAAATATATTTCTCCCCTTTTTCGTCAAATTTTTCCCTTTTTTCTGAGGGAACTAATGCATATGCAATGCATCCAAAAATCTTTAGAAAATTTACCTGTGGTTTCTCTTTGTTCCACGCCTCATATGGTGTCTTGTTTCGAACCGCCTTAGTGGGAGAACGGTTGAGGATGAAAACAGCAGTATTGACAGCTTCGGCCCAGAATGTGTTAGGAAGCCCTTTTCCTTTAAGCATGCTCCGTGCCATCTCTGCAATCGTCCGGTTCTTCCGTTCTGCCACTCCATTTTGTTGAGGTGTTTTCCGGATTGTAAGTTGCCTCTTGATTCCTTTTTCCTTGCAATAGTCCATGAATGGAGTGTAGATGAATTCACCACCACGATCTGTCCGAAGTGTCTTTATTTGTCTTCCGCTTTGTCTTTCCACCAAGGCTTGAAATTTGAGAAATACAGAGAAAGCTTCTGATTTTTTGTCAAGGATGTATAGCCACATCATCCTTGTATAGTCATCAACAAAAAGGAGAAAATATCTTTTTCCACCAAGAGATGGTGTTCTGGTAGGGCCAAAAATATCAGAATGCACCAATTCCAAAGGCGCTTTAGCTCTCCAAGCGAACTTTGGAAATGGGAGTCTATGCATTTTTCCATATATACAGCCCTCACAAACTTTATCAATTTTATCAATATTTGGTAGCCCTTTCACCATATTTTTCTCCTTTAGCAATCTCATGCCCTTGTAATTTAAGTGGCCATATCTTAGATGCCACAAATATGAGTCATCAATTTTTTCTCCTTTAAGGGCAAAATTTTCATTAAGTGACATTATTAACGGAAAAACTTTATTTGGAGTCATTTTGACTTTTGCCACTTTAAAATTTTTCTTTTTGTCAATGATGGTGCACTCATCATTATCAAAGTTAAGTGCATAGCCTTTTTGCAGTAATTGGCCCACGCTTAATAAGTTTTGAGTAAGCCCAGGAACATAAAGGACATCTGAAATTAATTTTTTGTTACCTCCCTTTGTGTAGACAGCGATAACTCCTTTTCCTTTCACATTTTGCAGCTTCCCATCTCCCAGCTTTACTTGTGAAGAGATTTTATCATCAAGCTGCACGAACTTTTTACGATTGCCTGTCATATGATTACTGCATCCACTATCTAGATACCAAACATTATCTGACTCTTGTTGAGCATTTATGCAAGAGAATAGGTGTTCAGCTTCATTTTCTTCTGAAAAATTAGCTTTGTTTTTTTCTTGATTGAACCAACAATCTCGATCAGAATGATTAGAAACCTTGCATCTCTTGCATTTAAATCTACAATCTTTGGATGCATGATTAGATTTTTTGCAAATAATGCAAGAAGAGTTAGAGTTACCGCCATTAGGATTCCTCTGATTGTCATATCCTTTTCCTTTGTTCCGGGCTTGAAATGCATTTTGGCCTCCACGTCTATTTTCGTTCATGCCTCCTCCTCGGGATGAGCCCTTCTCTTGAGCTTCTTGGATCTTTCCTCCAAAATTGATTTTGCTTTGAAATGCTTGCTCCAAGGATTGATTTGTGAACCTGTTCATTCTTTGTTCATGGGCCTCGAGAGAACTCATTAGTTCATGTCGAGTAAGTTTAGACAAATCCTTGGATTCTTCTATAGCGGCTGCAACATGATCAAACTTTGGAGGCAAACTCCTAAGAACCTTTTCAACGATTCTTTTATCTGGAAGGGTATCTCCATAACTTCGAATTTGATTGATAATTCCAGCAACTCGGGAAAAAAACGTTTGAACGGATTCATTTTCCTTCATTGCTAGATTATCAAAGTCTCTCCATAGTGTTTGAAGTTTAGCGGAGATAACCTTATCATAACCTTGATATTCAATTTTTAATGTGTCCCATGCTTCTTTTGAAGTTTTTGCACCCATAATTCTTGGAAAGATAGATTTGCTTACCCCACGTTGAATGTTGAGAAGCGCCAAAGCATCTCTCTTCTTGTTCTCCTTGAACTTCTTCTTCCTTGCTTCCGTCCAAGTTGCTTCTTCTTCGGCATTTGCCGGTGCCTCGTATCCGCTTTCAACAAGATCCCACAATTCTTGTGAGACAAATAAAGTTTGCATTTGGATTCTCCAATAGTCATAGTTCTCTCCCTCAAATATAGGGATGAGATTTTGTGCATAGTTGAAAGTGGAAGAGTTGGTCTCCATGGTGGATGAAGGAAGGACAAGGATGGATCGGTTATAGCTCTGATACCAAAATTGTTGGGGTGCTTAGTTAGATTTGGAAGAATATTGGACAAGAGAAATGGAATTTTAAAGAAAGGAGGGATTGTTGTAGTAGGCACAAATGGTGACAAGGCTTTGTAGGAATGGCTTTCAATTCACACAAAAGTGAGTACAAGTTAGCTCTATTTATAGAGCCATTTTACACAATTCTAGAATAATCTAGTTAAAACCCATGTCATCTCTCACAACTTCTAGACTATTCCATGTGCCTAAATACAAAATACTTCTACACACTTCTAAGTGTAATCATTACTTCTACACACTTCTAAGTGTAATTATTACTTCTACACACTTCTAATTATTTTAAACTTAGATATTTAAATACTCATTCTACATTATTCTAGAAGATTACAAATTATACTTTCTAACAATTATCACCAAAAGGATGTCCACTATAGTAGTTGAGCATGTCACAAGTTGGCTAAACCAGTTCCATGAAGGCTCAAACATCGCAAATTTTCCCTTGATCTAGTTCCGCTTTGCTTCTATCCAACTCCAAAATATTGCTCCTATCCAGCTCCACATTGTTTCTCCTCACTTTAGCGATGACGACAGTTTGGAGTAGATGTGGATGCATTTTACCCACATGCTATGTGGTTGAAGGGCCAAGATTTATTCAAATTTTTAGGTTTGTACACGGTAGCGGGATATATTTATTAGGCAAGTATGCTTCCATTATTCAGCCTTTATTATAAGTGTGTGGTATTGTTCGTTGTCTCTTGCGTATTGTTGGGTCTGATTTGACTGGTCAAGCTAAAGGGAAATGAAAGTGAAGTAGCACTGGAGGACCAAGATGTGGAGTTAGAATTGCTGATGAGCAGTACTTGCATATCCCGGCCAGGACAACTCAAGAGTGCCGGGAAGCACTAGTTGACCGAGACCATTGCAAGGAAACTCTTATCGACATGATAATTGACAACAAGAGAATCAACAAACGGCTGATTTTAAGATTACGAATTTCTAATGCGTTTGGTGGTTCGAGCAGAACGCAAGTAATTAAGAGACCCTTTAAAACTATGTACTTTGACTCTATTGTTTTTTCAATCTGACATCTATATTATAAAACAGAGCAGTTTTTTGTCTACCCATATAAACATTAGCATCTCTGAAACCGTCGGATCGCATTTTCAATAGATTACAGTCGTTGGATTGAATCATTGATTCCAACCTATTTCCAAGCCTCATGCCTATCTACCAAGCGTTTTCCTCTTTTCCATCGTGTTTCTCTTCTCTCAAATACCTCTTTTCCTCCATAGTTACTCTCTCTCTCTCTCTCTCTCTCTCTCTCTCTCTCTCTCTCTCTCTCTCTCTCTCTCTCTCTCTCTCTCTCTCTCTCTCTCTCTCTCTCTCTCTCTCTCTCTCTTTGCATAACCCACTGCTCAGCGCACGAAGAAGAGCTCAACGCCCACCAATCAGTAGGAGATTGATCGCCTCAATCTTTGTACGCATCTTCTCCATATCCACGAAATCAATTTGGTTCTCCCTCTCCGGTAACACTCCCCTCATCTTCAATTTCGCACTAGGATTTTCTGCTAATACACGGCCTTTGATTGGGAGTGTTATTTCTGCTAATACACAGCCTTTGATTGGGAGTTTGATTTCTGCCAATACACAGCCTATGAAGTTTTTCAACTTAGGTTTTCGTTCGGTTTCGAACTTCGAAAACTGTTGGCGGGTGTCGCTTCCAAATTCTATGGTTTAGTTTTTGGATACTTGATAAAAAATCTTGGTCATGTCATGGCCACAAGATGGTTTAGCTTGGTAGATTTTGTGCATAGTTAGGCTTGGTAGATTTTGAAGATTTTGTGCGTTAGTTAGGCTTGGTAGAATATGAGTCGTTCTTCATGTAATGAGGATGGCAATTTTTTTGATCTAAGTTAACTTTGTTATTTGTATTTCTACCCTTTATATTCTTTGTCCCCAGTTAACATGTGTATCTTTTGAAGATGTCCACTATGTGTTTGTTAAAATGCATGTTTGAGAGAGTGAAAATAGTGGGGAGTGAATTAAATCCTTATGATCCATTTTTAGGAGCAAATTTCGTAGCTCTCTTAATTTTTGTTTTCATTGACTTTGGATAGACTTTGTCTTCCGACACTACAAGGACACGCAACACGTGGGGTACACGTGGAGGCATGTATGGACACGCCACATAAGGTATCCATTAGGTTTAAATATTTTTACCAAGGGACATGCCAGGGACATGGCAAAGTGAAATTAAAAATTTTAAAAGCTTTACCAGGATAACATATGTATCTTAAAAAGCATGCCAATTGGGAGTTTATTTGTTGTGAACTTTGTTCCTCTTTCATTTGAAATGTATTGTTATTGATCAGATCACTACATGACCAGCACATCCCTTTTTTTTTTTTGCTCGGCAAACGAAACTTTTATAACACTCGAAAGGATACATCGAGCAGACTCGAACACAGTAAGATTACACACTCACTAGTTCAAGCAAGAAAAAAGAAACAACTACAACAATACCCTCCTACAGAAAGTTGGATAGCACACATCTCACCAGCACATCCCTTTCCCTAGGTAACAATGTGATCCGATCATTACACGACCAGCACATCCATTTTCCTTGCTCTCTCCCCTATTGCCAGGTGCATGACCAAAATGTGTTGCGTCGTGCCTTCAGGTACGGGACATGCACTAGTTTAGATATATATTGTTGTACTCCAGTAAACAATTGTCTCCTTATCTTGTTTCCATATATTGTATTTTCTTGTTCCAAAAAGTATATATACGTATGGTATTAATTTGCTTAGAACTCTCTCTCTCTCTCTCTCTCTCTCTCTCTCTCAAATAAGTGAAGTAAGCTTGAAAAATCTGAACAAACAGAATTCGATCACTAATATATCTTTTTATAGTTAGAAAGATCACACATGCATAATTGATGAGTCAGATTGATTTAACAAAAGTTCGAACTACTGTTCATATTGCCATCAATGATCTATAGAACTAAGGCACCAGTGATTATTGCATATTGTAACAGATATTTTGTCGAACAGGGGAATTTTGAATAATGAAGGTAGGCTTCTAAAAGAATCATGAAAGTTCTAGTGTCATTAAAGTTCGAGTGTTAACCCTTTTCATGAGGGATTTATTGAGATGAGCAAAATAGGATTCATTTAGTAACCAAATAACAAGTTCTGCATTTTTCTCAATGGGTACAAAGTTGGTGGGTTTGTCAAAATTAAATTCTATTGAGACTCATGACAGTGCATCTGCTTAAGGTGGAAACATCATTCTTCAATGATCAATTAGGCAGAAGGATCAGAGCAAAGATCTTATAGCAACCCGGAGAGCTATATTACAATAGTCAATTTACTTAATTAACATTCCTTTCATTGAAATTAACAGATATGCTTATTGCTGAAAATCACATTCTGGTTCAAACATATTTCCTTATAGCAGAAATCACATCGATCTTGAGAATTTAACGAGGATACAACTCTGTAATGGACCCGACACTGCCAATTCAGAACCATGCTCCTAAAGCAATGGTAGCTCTGAATTGGTGCTACCACTATGTAGAAAAAATATTGGCTCTGATGGTACCGGAAGGCTGAGGGAGGAGCTACTAAGCATGAGAAAAACTGAAGCCTTAGTCTGTCTTTCCTCAACATTTTCCTAGACACACAATAACCCAATGTGAATACATCCTATTACTTCCCTCATGGAACCCGAATTAGCCCTCAATATGGGGTCTTATGAGATTTGAAGTTGTTCCTTCCCTCCAAGTTTTCCAAGCCTACAAGATTTCACCATGTGACTTAGGTATCATGGAATACTACATTCTTTCATGACTTGTAAATGTCATGTGTTTTCTCTTTTTTCTGGTAAACAATGTTTGATGAAATTTTCATACTTAAGTAGCTTAAAAGGTCCTCTACGGTCTCCCCATTATGGAAAGAGTTGTTCTTCTGACCACTCAGAATTTCAAGAACTAAGACACCAAAGCTAAAGACATCTAATTTGGCCGAAAATTGCCCATGGATCGCATAATGTGGAGCCATATATCCACTGCAATGGTTATCATGTCGGTATCTGTACAAAAATTAATATGTTCAAATAACATGAAGTCCTTTCCTTGGAATTTATGTGGTCATGCTGTTGTGAGAAATTTTCACAATGCCTTATCCATAAACGCACCAAAACCATTCGGTAAGCAATAATGAAACATAGTGGATATAGATATAGGGTGGGGCAGAATCCAAAACTTACTAGGTTCCCACGATTCTACTTGTACTTCCTTGACTTTCATCCACCACAAAAATCTTGCCATGCCAAAATATTTTGGGATTCATGTCTTCATCTAAGAGAACGATATTGGTTTTGAGTTCAGGATGAATGATCCATAGTCGTGAATCTTCATGAAGATAGTGAAGTCCCCAAGAAATGCCTCCTATGATCTTGGAACATCTATCCCATCTCAATAGTTTGCGCCTATTTGGATCTGTATGTTTTTTTATACATATGGTTGAATCAAAGCTCAAATAAATTTCTAAAATAGTAAAAACATCAAAATCTTTTGCTTACAAGGGCTTTAGTTTAACTCTAAACTGTCGTACGCTGTAGTGCTATTTACACCAAAGATATACACTCAGATCTATATTAGTCTTATTGAATATTAAGTGATAATTAAAGGCTTGAGTTGGGCACAAACTCGTAGGTAAGAAGCCTTTTTGTTCCTTCCAAGCACCCTAACCAATTAAATTCCTGTGTTGAAGCTTGGCCACTAGCATAACCTCGTTCTTAAATTCTATTTCTCCTTGTCGAGATTCATTAGCCAGCCTCTTCATTGCAACTTCCCGCCATTCAAAAAGCCTACCTTGAAAGTATAACAGAAAATATGTAAACCAAACCAAACCACTTTGACCTAGCTAAAAGCAATTTTCGTTTGTTAACACACTACAACACGAAAGGCTTGTAGCGAGGATTTAGTTTCCTTGCAAAACAGCTGATTTCCTCGCAAAATATATTTGCGAGGAAAAAAAATTCCTCGCAAAAAGGCTGTCGCAAAAAGAATTTGCGAGGAAAAAAAATTCCTCGCTTATTCTAACACAATTAGCGAGGAATTTTTTCCTCGCTATAGTTTTTCCTCACCAGACTATTGCAATGTTTACAAAATAGGCGAGGAAATTTTTCCTCGCTAATTATAGTTTAGGCGAGGAAATTTTTCCTCGCTAAAACTCTTGAAACTAAAAACAAGATAATTCTCCAGCTCCTTTGCCCTTTGCTTCAGCGCGAATTCGAACCGTGGCCTCCTGTATGGAGGCATTCACTCCATCCATCACACCAACTTCCTTTCCAGTTCTAACCTTTGCCTTTTTTATATATAAACCTTTTGTACATCTTTTCACCTCTCTAAATTTGTTTCTTTAAACCTTTCTCTCTAATTTTTGTCCCTTCGCAGTGTTTATTTAAACTTGTTTTTTAAATCTTTAATATTATTCGCTTTTATTGAATTTTTTTATAATTTAATGTTTTGTTATATATCTTTAATAAATTGTTATACCTTTCTAAATTTGTTTATTTTATACTTAGTTTTAATTCTCTCTAAGTTTAGTAACCTTTTGTAGTGCCTAAATTAGTTTGAGCACTTTAAATTTCTGCAAATACGATATTTTTTTTTGGCGGGTTAATCTGTTCTTACTGTGTATATGCGTCCATAACAATTTTAACTCAACTACAATATTACAATAGTAATAATTTGTTATGTTTCTTTTTAAATGGAGTTAACCTTACATATTTTGAAAATAGATTAGTGTCGATCTAACTTTGAGATATTTTGAAAATACATTTCGCAATTATTAAGTACTTTTATCTTTTGTTTAGCTTTTCATTAAATTTTTATGTATGAATTAATAATCAGTTATCTCTATGAAAAGCAATCCATATATCTCATTCTTTTTCTGAAAAGCATATATCATTCATCCACAAACTTATAATCTCTATGTCCAGTCCTTTTTTGGGTTTATAATAGTCAAAAGAACAATACGATAGAATTGATGAATGCACTCTGTTACCTAGAGTGTTCTATTCCTTGGGTATTTATATACAAATACGGTTACAAGTGATAAGCTTTACAAAAGATAAACATACAAGTGATAAGCTTTACAAAAGATTTTGCAAATGATAAAATAAGATAACCACTGAAATGGCTAACATTATCAGTACTTCTTTTCTTGATCAACTGATTTGCACTGATTGGTTGACATCCCCCTGCAAGCTGATGGTCGAGGCATGACCTTCAGATTGAAACGCAGTGTCCGAAAGCGGGAAGACGCAAGTCCTTTTGTAAAAATATCGGCAATTTGATCATTGGTGCTAATATATTGGACAGTTAAATCACCCCGAGCGACTTTGTCAATAATGTTTGTATTCAAACAATAAATTTTAGTACAATTTGAACATACTGACATTGTTAACAATTAATTTCAGATGGGGAAAAGTGAATTCATATAATTCGTAAGAAAGATATTTTTTATTTCATCAATTCAATGCGATTGGCGAGGAAACAATTTTTTTCCGTTTATCACATTTTTATTTTAATAAATTTGCTAATGATATTGAACTATGTAGTTGATTATCCCTTACCATCGTGATATTAAAAATACATGAACATAATTAATAATGACTTACATATAAAAAATTTAATGAGTCCTAAAAAAGGTGACAAAATATTTCCTCGCAAAAGGGTTACATTTAGCGAGGAAAACAGATTTCCTCGCTAAATGTAACTTTTTAGCGACGAAATTGAATTTCCTCGCAGATTGTGTACTTTTAGCGACGAAATCTATTTTCCTCGCCATATTTCCTCGCAATAGGCCTTCCGTGTTGTAGTGACACGAGATTCAATTACCTTGTAAACGACACCAATTGATCCACCTTGTCCAAGCTTATTATTATTGGAGAAGTTATTCGTTGCAATACCAATAGTTTCAAAATTGTATTCCAACAATTCCACAATGCTAATTTGATCCCAAGCTTCAAAAACTAAACAAGTTTACAGTTGTGTCAATGTAAGTTACAAGTAGAATTACCAAGAAGATTATTACATTTGGCAACTTTCTTTAGAGATTCTATATCATAACATTCTCCAATTGATACAGACTGTTCGAGTTGTATTATCATCCTTTCCTGCAAAATGCAGAAATTCCTTCTTGTAAAAGCACTTTACATAAGCCGAATTTAAAATGTTTCCTTAAGGTTGTAAGTTGTAACATAGTCTATATAGACGTGAAGTTTTCTAGATCTATGAATTTAAAATGTTTCCTTAAGGTTGTAAGTTGTAACATAGTCTATATAGACGTGAAGTTTTCTAGATCTATGAAATGTAAAATGACCGTCATATTTCATGTGTTTCTCTTTCATGAATGCACAACAATCATATTCGTTTGATAATTATTGGTCCTGAAAACTAAAGTTGTTTGGAAGCTGATCCAACAGCGCACTATTCCTCATGTAAAACCTGGTCTTGCATGCCATGATGGTATGAAGAACCAACAGGCCTAACTGGTCGCGACTCGCCATATCTGTGTCAGACATGTATGGGAGAGTTGGTGCTCTTACATGGTACGTACCAAAGCTTAGGTTCTGGAGTTCAAGACCCTTCGTTAGTAATTTGTTCCGTGTTTGACTAATGTTTCTACCCTTTGCATTTTTCTTCGCTCAATGTACAAATGTTTGCTTCTCCATGTGCAAGACGGGGATGGATGCATGTGAGAGAGGGTGTTGAATAGCTTGATATATTGTCCAGCCTATTTCGTAACAATTTAAGCTTTCGGGAGAGTTGGTGTTCTAACAACACCGACCCGCCTCACAAATACATACATGTGTGATAGGGATGATAAGAATATGTCAACTCAACTTGAGATCCTCAGGTAATGAGCGCATATCAAGCTCCACGGGAATGCTGTAGTATTAGTAGGTCTATGAAAATTAAAATTAAAAGTTAGTAAGGCTCGATTGAGAGAGAGAGAGATAGAGAGTAATGTAGTCTTGGCAGCACTTTTTTGTAGGAACTTGGAGTCCGAGTCTTACGGGTCTGCTATTTGTCCTAGTATTAAGGATCCCAGATCCTTAATCCCGCCGGTTGGTATCATCTGGGCCGACTGGTTTCTGCGTCTAACGGCCGGGGGTTCTCCCGTTTCTGCTGATGAGCACTGCGGTTCATGATCTTGCCTCAGATCTGTGTTTTCGGCCTTACCTTGGTTTGCTTTGGCGGTTAGGAGCGTGCGTGCGGAACCGCTGGGTTTTCCCCAATCGGTGATGACGGTGGCGGCAGATGGCGGCGGGTGGTGGTTGGAGGTTATATGGGCGGCTGTGCTTGTGTTTGATTAGGGGCGGAACTGTGGACTGTTTGTGTTTTCTGTTTGGCAGATTGGCGGCGGAGTGTGGCGGCGGCGGTGGCGTTTGGGTGGCTGGGCGGTTGTGGTGTATGGTTTGGTTTGGGTGGCTGTTGGTGTTCGGCCCCATCCCGGTGGCAGATGTTGGTGATGGGCGGTGGTTGGGGCTCATTTTGGGCGGCTGTGATCTCTTGAGGTGTTTCTGAGGTGGGCGTGGGTGACGGCGGCGATGGGTGATTTTGCTGATGGCAGGAGGGTAGGGTTGTGTTTGGGCTTTAGGTTTTGGGCTTTGCCCAGTTTGGTGATGGGTTTCGGTTGGGCCAGTTTGTTTGGGCCCGGTGGCCCACCAGGGTCCTGCTAGGTTTAGATCTCGCCAGACGTAGGTGCTAATGCATTTATATTCCTGCTGGCCAATGGTTGGGTTTAGGGTTAGGTTTGTGCTGAATTGATTTGATTTGGGCTTTTAGGCCTTTTAGGTGTAGGTTTGTCCCAATTGGTGTTTTTCCTGATTTAGGCTCAGCCTGTTGGGCCTTTTTCAGTTCCTCCGTGTGGCTTGGAGAAGAGGGGTTTGGATGGTCAGGCCGGTGTATCCAAGCTCCTATTACCTCTGTAAACTTCGTGTTTATGAGTTAATAAAACTATCTTTTTGCTGATCAAAAAAAAAAAAAAATTAAGGATCCCAGATTTGCAGCTATTTCCCTATTTTTCGTAGTTAGTTTACAATCTCTATATAAGATATGGCAACTGATGAATAAAGCAAATCATCGTTTATCTTCAAACACTTGTGTTTTTTTGCTTCATATTTCTTTTTTACCTCTTTCCACTAAGGTTAATTCTCACGAACAATAGAAAAGTAAATCTTTAATTCGTTCCAGACATTTCAACCCCAGGCAGTTTATTCAAGTTGGTTGAAAAAGAAAATAAGTGATTGTCATTCATGAGATTGTATGTTCGAATTCCACCGAGGCCAAAATTTCAAATCTTGGGGCCACTAGAGAGTTTACCCTGTCGGTAGCTTCAGGATCCCAGAATTAATTGAGGTGTACACAAGCTGGTTTGGACAACGGAAGCTGAACTATCAAGCTGATCTGTCGGTTTTTTCAGTCCATTGGTTTTTCTTTAACCCATAGTCTGTAGGTAATTTCCTCTACCAAGAGAAGAAAATTTTTCAACTGGTACAAATTTTGATGTGGTCAATACTATTATTTGTTGATGTTCAACTCTATAGAGCCACGATCATGGTGTCAGGTGATCACATGCAGGGCCGGTCCCGGGATAAGCCCCGCAAGCCCTCAGTCTTGGGCAACCCCCGACTGCGGCAACCCCAAATTTTATTTTTTTAAAGTTTTATTATAAATTTTAAAAAGTTTCGTATAATTGCACAACTCTTAATTTGGTGCAGTGGTCACTGGCGTAATGTCAAAGCACAAGTGGTGTTGCGTTCGATTCCGGGCGCGCCCTCCTTTTCTTTTCTCTTTTTTTCCCTCCATTTTTTTTGTTCATCTTCTTCGTCTTTTGCTTTGCCTCCAATCCACAATTTTTATCCTACCTCTTTTTGTTTTCCTGCCAACAATAATCTATACGAGATATGTTCTTACATTTGATGAAAAAAAAGTCATAGTTAAAATAAATCGAGCAAGCTAACACAGTTTTTATTTTTATCTTCGAACTACTATTTTGCAAGAGAGATTCAAGAGATTGTCTATGATCTCAATTGAAAATGAGGCGCAATTAAAGAGATTGAGTACAATGACTCAATTGAGAAATTTGCTTCAAAAAATGTTAGGAGAAGTTGTTTTCTTTAATTCGGATCGTGCTAATCATAAAGCACTATAAACGGGATTACATTTTGATGTTGTTTTTTTTTTATGTTATATTATATTAAAGCTAAAAATAATTTGATTTTGATTTTTTTTGTACTTGTATATTTATTTTTTTAATCTTGTATGACTTAATTGTAAGTGGGCAACAAAACAGATGGTTGAGTTAGGGCAACCCAAATGTCAAAGCCGGCACTGATCACGTAGCAACAATGGCTAAAGAGTTTTTTTTGCTGATAAGTGTGTTATTGTTTGTTGTATCTTGCGTATTGACAAGCTAAAGGGAAATGAAAGTGAAGTTGCACTGGAGGTCCAAGATGTGGAGTTAGGATTGCTTAGTACTGTATATCCCAGTACGATGCAAGAGTACTGGAAAGCCCTAGCTGACCGAGACCACTGCAAGGAAACTCTCATCGAGAAAAGCCTGCATGAAGTACAAGAATTAATTTATTCCTGCTCTGGTAGTACGACTCCTTTTGTTGAGCTGTGAGTTTCGAACTCGCTAGGGGGAGGAACTGCTCGAAGGCTGCTGCCTCGAAACTAAGGACAATGACAGTCAGGTTGAAAGGCACCCATCTGAAGGAGAACTCTATTCCTGGCCATCTTGTCCATCACCCACTCTTAACAATCTTTCACCATTTGGGTGGCCTTGCAGATGCCTTCCTTCATTGTAGATGATCAGACTGAAATACTCGGGATACAAAACAACAATGCAAGCCGAACAATAGGTGGAAATTGGTTGATGCAACTAGGGTTTATATAGCCAAACCCATATGTTTCAGCGTGGGTTTATCAATTCTGCAAACTCAAAACCCCGGGTTAGGATAAAGCTCACAGGTAATTTTCCATCTCTCTTTGATGAGGCAATAGTTGCTCCTGATGCTAATTCATATGGAGCTGTAGCATTGAAGCTCACTATCTATATATGGAGTACTTCTCCTCAAATAGAATGAAAGGTTGCCATGAGGTTGCCCGCTCTCTATATGAGTCTCATTTTAAGCTTGCATCGGCATTTGGTGATGCATAAATTAGCCTAAAAAATAAATCATCCTGGGCCAGCACTACACAGACTTCAATGACAACATACCAATTCGGAGCTCCGTCAGACTCCTTCATAATGCCAAAAACGATCCCGAGATATTGATCACGATCAGGATTATTATCATCCATGAGTTGTAGCAGTTCCAAAAGCCATCATCACGTTGAGGCTTAAGTATTAGGTTTATTATAGACAAGATAAGCCATCATCACGATGAGGCTTCGGTATAATGTTTATCTTGTCTGTTGTAAACCTTATACTGAAGCCTCATCGTGATGATGACTTTTGCAACCTCTACAACTCATGGATGATAATAATCCTGATCATGATCAATGTATACTCAGGATCGCTTTTGGCGTTTTGAAAGAGTTTGACGGTGCTCCGGATTGATATATACTATCATTGAAGTCTGTGCAGTGCTGGACCACGACGGTTTATTTTTCAGGAAAATTTATGCCGCACCAGATACCGATGCGAACTTAGAATGAGACTCATATAGAGGGCAGGCATGGCAAGTGGCAACCTTTCATTCTATTTGAGGAGAAGTACTCCATATATACATAGATAGTGAGCTTCAATGCTACAGCTCCATATGAATTGCAACAGGAGCAACTAAATTTTTTTTTTCTAAGCAAAAAGGTTTTATTAATCTTTGGAAAGGAAACAAAGATTAAAAGGATTTCGGGTACACCGGCAAAAAGCCACCCAAGAACCAACCCAAAGAAAGGCATGAAACCAAAACCAAAACCCACAAACAAGACCGAAAACCGCTCACCCTAATCACAACCAACACCTACAACCGAAAACAAAGCCAAAACCTAAAACCAAAAGCCTAACCGCCACACTCAGTCTTACCCCAAGCTCCTTAATTAAGTAGCTTTTTCTTTTTAATTTTGTATAGCAGCAAGATTGTTACAACCACCCTTTTTCTGCTGGCCATCCATAAACAGGAGCAACTATTGCCCCACGAAAGAGGGAGGGAAAAGTACACGTGAGCTTTGTCCTCAATCCGGGATTTTGGGTTTTCTAAGGTTTTCAGACAGGGGATCGATGGATTGGCTTGAGGGGACTGCACAGTCAAGTTTTGGTACCGTATATTTTCCTTTGCTCATTTTGGCTATATTTTCTATTTTATTTTTATGATTTGTTGAAATCAATCAAACCACATTTATCAAATATATAGATAAACAGTAACAACATAATACACTATAATGTAGAAATAAACGGATTTGGATCTAATTAGTCAATCTATTTTTTTTTAAAGATATACATATACTTTGGAAATTCCACTTTTGCACTTTTATAAGTATGCCTTGTACGAGTCTATTTTTGACATGATTAATGTTATCAATAATTTTAAAAATACTTAAGATTCTTAATAATTAAACCTGCAATTTCTAAACTGGGTAATCTTTGAAGATCTTCTGCATATCTTGATTGACCAAATACTATCTCTTGTGAAAAACTTGAGTAATCTCCAACACTTCGTGGCACGGTGTAGCGGTGCCGGAGCTTTGAACAACTGCGACTTAGCGGCCGGTTTTAAAATCTATAGGTAAGTTGCTTGATTAGTCTTACTTAACAGAACCATAAGTCTATGATTTGTGAAACTAAGGAAAGAATGATCTTGTGTTTAACAATGCTACATGGCGAGTGGAGGATCTTGGGGAGTTAATTAAAACAAGAGTAGCAATGTGGATTAAGGTGAAATTTGATATTAAGGTGCACTCGGTGGAGGACTTTAAGGGCTATCTTGACGGTATGAGGAAGGTGACAGTTTAAGTTCTTTGGAGAGGGGTGGGGCGGTCCAACTCTCTGTTGGATGGTCCTCTTCTTCCTTTTTCTTGTTTTCTTTGCTCTTAAGTTTTTGTGCTTAGTGAGCCTATTCTCGATGTACCCCTTTCAAGCTAATAAAATTTCTTCGTTTTGCTGAGCAAAAAAAAAAGGATAAATGTTACAAAAGATATGCTAGGTGTATAAATGTTACAAAAGATACCATTAAAGTACTGCGGAATCTTTTCAGTAGCCCTATGGAGGCAATTGTAGCAATCCATTTCGGACAAATCAGGAGTGCGCACTGCATTAGTGCATATATAGTCTGAGAATCCAGACCAGACATGTTGACCGCCGCGAACTTGCGGCGGGCCCCACCCGACGCTGCCTGGATGCAGGGAATGTCCAACAAGCTTCTTAGCGTCTGATTATATATGCTCGACGCATTTATGGTGTTCCACATTATACAACTCGGATCAGTTGCTTCAATGCCATTTCTGAGTTGCTTTAATGCCATTTATGGACTTGTCCGAGTAACGCAGCATACAATTGTCATACCATCCTATCGCCCCCTTGTAATTAGGACAAGGAGGGTATTCCCCCGGATCAGCAGAGGTTGATCTTTGCTGGGAAGCAGCTTGAGGATGGAAGGACCTTGGCTGACTATAACATTCAGAAGGAGTCCACCCTGCATCTTGTCCTCCGTCTCCGTGGTGGGTTTTGAGCGGTTGTCTGGTGGTTTGGTTGCTGGTGTTGATTTAATTGGGTTCGTAGCATCTGTGTCTTGTGTGGTGGTTGGTTTATGGGCATGAGGAGTCGTATGTAGTTATGGACAATCTGTTTTTCTTTTCTTTTGGTTTTTGTGTTTGGGTACTATGGTGGTGTACTATGGCGGCGTGTGATCTTAGAGGCCAATGGCCATAAGATCTTGTTGGGTCTGGAACAATATCATCGAATAAAAGCTTAGTTTTTAAATAAATAAATAAATAAACTTATCAAAAAAAAAAAAACTACGACAGGTATCGAGGTCAACGTCTCCTCTGCAAAGCACAATTGCATTAACTCTGTCCGGAATTTCACCAACTGAGGAAGAGGAACTGTAAAACCCATATCTATCAATATTGGAGGAAAGGGAAGAGAGGAGGGTTTCGAGGTTCGTCTGGTATGTACTACTAGTTGAGTAATTGCCAAACTCAGATGTAAAGTAGCAGGCAGGGAAATCAAGCTGGGAAACGGTGAGACTAACAATGTTTACGAGAATGAGATAAAGGAAGAGGAGCTCTCTCCATGAACCCATATATATTCAGTTTCCAATTTGGTTGAGGCTCAATGGCAAAATTTGGCTGGTGAAGAGTAATGAAGTACTGGGTTGAGCACCAAATCTGGACCAACTTTAGTTTTGTGCTCTTGTTGGCACCTCTGGTCATCAACTAGCATGAGCTATAACTCCGATCCGTACCAATTTTTAGTACCCTCTTTGTTTACTTTGTCGTCGTGCATGAGAATATATTCGCGTGTGGACAAAACTGTATCTGTATTCGAACCGGTGATCATCGCCTTTTTCAGCGGAATCCTTTGTTTGTCTTTATTTGTATCTCTGCAATTTTAAAGCTCACAAGTGAACTTGATTTTTAAGGACTGAGACTTCTTCTAGTCTATGGTAGTCGGTGGATATCCATGGGATTGGGTCACCTGAGTTTTAAGAAATACTCTTTCTTTCTCCATGGTGTTTGCCCCTATTTTATGGTGATAAAAGCAGAGCATGACCATGCCAATGACCCCCTAAGATGGCTTTTACTTGGAGAGTGCAAGATAATTTATTATGAGAAAACTTCTTTAAAGATCAACCCGTAAATAAAGTTTATAGCGCTCAATTGCGCATGTCCAAAAGTGTTTTAGACAGTCCAGATTGAAAATCAATTTTGACCGGTAAAAATTAATTGTTACTTGTCAAAATTGAAAAGCAGATCTCATATATTATAATAAGTTATTTTCTCCCATATATTATAATAGGACGAATAATCATGTAAATTGATTTGAATCTTCTCTCTTTTTGAGCTTTCAAAGACTTAACAACTTACAAGATAATGTAGGGAAATATATAAGTTAGTATTTGTTTTCGCCCAATAATGAAAACTTGTTATGTTGGACTCAGACCGAGCATGGTTTTGCAAAAGCATTTGCTGATTCTTTCTTTCTTTATTTTGTGGCCTATTATTCCCTAGTTGAACCTGTCAAAGGTTTTCCAACATTATAGCAGAATAACCCCCTTAGCAGACTACACTTCCCAAGTCAAACGAAAACAAAAATAAATATCAAAAAGAAAGCAAGCAAGAAAGAAAGGATAACAAAACAATGATTTTTAACTCCAAAATTTTTCAAGATTTTCGATCATTTGCATAATGGGTAACGCGTCCTATGTGGAAATTTCGTTCCTCAGCTGACTATGTTTGCTTTGGTTTTCCAGAACCACCCCTCTCAACACCGTCCCCAATAAGTTTGACAGGGAAGGATCCAAACATTAAAGAGAAACCAACAAGAAGTGTTGAAGTAACCATTTTAGACAAACAGGAGAATCGATCGAACACAATAATCAATGGTAGGATCAATGAAGAATTGTTGTATATTCGAGTGTCAGACTTCGCCATGGCGATTTAGTGAGATTAAAAAATATGGATCCACTAATAACTATGTAAAAAGGAAGTTCAATTTTTCTAAACTACAAATACATTGGGACTTCACAGAGATCTCTAGTAATAAAACTAGGACAACCAGTTTCAATATTCCTGATTATAGTCATGGTATCCACAGCCTTTTGGAATATTTTCTCAACAATCACAAATAACGTTACTACTTTTTTTCTCCTCCAACTTATTAAAGGAAAAAAAAAAGATGTGAAGGCACAAATCTTTCTATGTTCAAAAATCCTACCAGTAGATCCACCTTCATTTTTCTGAGAGTCCCTTAGCTGGAGCCTTCAACGACCATCGATGGCACTAAGTGTAACATCATTAACGGAAGAAGCAGCTCCACCACTAGTTAATGATGAGGCTGGACCCTTTCTAACACCGTTCATTATGAATGCAGGTTGCTTAGGGGAAAGCAAGGCGATTTCATTGCATAGCATGAAATCCACTTTTGACATGGTTGGCCGATCAGTAGCAAATTCTTGCACGCACAAGAGACCAATCTGAATGCATCGCAGCACTTGAGGAGCTGGAAATGAGTCTTGATCTCTCAGAGATGGATGAACTATGTCCAAGGCTTTGCCTTCTCTCCATAAGTCCCACACCTTAATGAAAACGCAAAATGAAAAAAGAAGAAAGAAAAAAGCATTAAAATGGTGCCTTTCAACAAGGGAACATCTTATATCCGTGGAAAGAAGGCATCCTCCAAACAACAGGTAATAGTCTTGTTTCACAACGATAAGGCTTCTCTGCGGTTCAGTATTGGATCGTTCTCTCCAGGTCTGTGAGTCCCACTAGGATCCATCTTGAGGATCGATCTGATTTGTTTTTCTTGGTGTGCGGATCATCTAGGAATAAAATCAGATTGATCCAATATTGTAGCTACATGATTTCACTAATTGTCTTGCAAAAAAAAAAAACAAAGATGGCCTTCTATTGTCGTTCCTTTTTTTTTCCCCACACCCAAAACATATTTGACTTTCCTTTTTCAAGAAATTGTGTCGTAATCGTGTCACCAATGTTGGCCAGATAAATTTGTCTTTTTCACACTGAGGATCTACACTCCAAGGCCTACAAATGACTAGATGGTTAAAATGAAATTCGTCGTGGGCCCAACGTTCCTGAACAGCTAGCGAGAATACATAAATTTTTGCTTACATACCCAATCAAAGTCATGCAGTTGTCTTGATAATAGCTGCTATTCTTTGTGCCACTAACGATCTCTAGTAGTAGAACCCTGAAGCTAAAAACATCAGATTTTATGGAAAATAGGCCCTGCATTGCATACTCTGGAGACATATAACCACTGAAATAAACAAAATAACACGTCATTCAGTCAAAAATAAAAACAGAATTTTTTTTCTCCCCTATTAGTGCAAGGGACACTTACTATGTTCCAACCACTCTATTGGAGTTTGCTTCAATTTGGTCCCCTCCACATATTCTAGCCATACCAAAATCTGATATTTTTGGATTCATTTCAGCATCAAGTAAAATATTGCTTGCTTTCAAATCCTTGTGGATTACTCTCAATCTTGAGTCTTGATGAAGGTATAACATCCCACTAGCGATCCCCAAAACAATATCAAAGCGCTTTCTCCAGTCTAGGAGCGATCCTTTAAATTTATTAAAACAGAAAAGAATTTTGCAACATACATGGGTTAATGAAGGATTAATTATGTAAATGTACTTAATTGAAGTATTCGAAAAGAACCTGCCCTACCGAATATGAAAGAGTCCAAGCTTTTATTTGGCATATATTCATAGATTAAGATTTTCTCTTCTTCTTGAATACAACATCCCAACAGCCTCACAAGATTCCCGTGCTGGAGTTTGGCAATCAGGCTAACTTCATTCTTGAATTCCTCTACACCTTGTCCTGAGTATTTTGCAAGCCTTTTGACAGCTATTTCCTGTCCATCAAGTAGCCGACCCTAAACCAAGATAAGGATTAGCTTATTTCATTGTCAACTACACATAGTAACAAAGGCAGAGATTTATCTGCATGGGGAAGAAGACCCTACCTTGTACACTGGGCCAAAGCCTCCTTGACCTAGCTTGTTTGCAAGAGAAAAATTGTCCGTCGCTGCAACAATGGTGATCAAATCAAACAATGGTAAATCTGCATCCGTTCCTCTTTCAACCAATAGCTGCGATGTAATCCTCCCTTTTCCTGTCAACTGTAAATATTAGGCTAAGATTTTGAGGCACGTAGGCCTTGGAAAATAGTTTGGACTGCAATCTAGTCCTGGCATGCCCGCTACTCTAGCCAATTTGGTTTTGCAATTTTGTGGAGAAATAGACGGGCATGTAATGGAGATAACTGTTCATTATAGCCAACTTAGCCCAGTTTCAGATACAAATCATATCTATGGAATTTCATTCCAAAGTGAAAGCTGCGATGGCATTGCTATAGGATGCTCCGAGTTTATTGGCATGAGTTCCCATGGCAAAAAGACTCAAAAGGTTTGACCGTGACTGTCATGCACCCTCTTCAGATATCCTTGGAAATTCTCTTGAGAATTGAGATGGGTCAAAGCCGGCTGAGCATTTGTGGAGTAATAATTGTGATGTTTTGGTTCCAGAACCATCTAGCCAATTCAAGAGGTTTCGGTGCTCCATTTTTCCTTCCCGCCAATGACGTGTATTTAAGGGGTTTGTGTGGTGAAGTCAGTGTTTGCTCAGTGTGAGTTAAATGAATAGGGTGAGAGTGCAGTCCCTTCGGGGGTTGCCGGGTACACTGGCCATGAGGTGAGAGGAGAGTAGATGTGAGGAAAAATAGAGATGTAGGGGTGAGTGAAAAACATTGCATAAAGCCATGGTGTTAGGAGGTCGAGAAGGATTTTTCATCTTGCATTGTAATTTTCTATTTTTCATATAGTGGAATCTCTCTCTCCCGTGGAGTAGGCATTTGGACCATAATTTGTGTTCTTTTTGGTGCGCGTCTAATGTTGTTACACTTATGTTGCAGATGGTGTTGGGCCCGGAGTGCCCCCATGGATTTGGTTACACAATGTCACTTCCTGCGACCGCTCTAAAAATAGACTTGCGGGTGCAATGTCGAATGCCATAAAAGACTTAATTGAAACCCTTCCTACCACCAATTGGTTTTAGGAAAGATGGTGGAAAAGCGGTCCGACAAGTGGTATCAGAGCCAGGAAGTCATGGGTTCGAGTCGCGGGAGCGTCATCGTGAGGGAGGGATTGTTGGGTCCGGAGTGCCCCCATGGATTTGGTTATACAATGTCACTCCCTGCGACCGCTCTAAAAACAGACTTGTGGGTACTGTTAGCCCAAAGGTTTCTATAGAATACCTTATTGATTTTGATGATAACAAAACATATTGGAATTGAAATATAATTAATATTGTGATATTTGGTACTCATTTGAATTCATGTTTATTTTGTAGGAATTGGTTGAAGTTCTCATGGACACATTGCTACACCAAATCACTATCTTCAATAGCCAAGATAACTTGAAAGGAGGAAGATTAAGGACAAATCTTCTCCTAACTAAATTGGCTAGAGATTGATTCAAAAGGATGGAATTATTGGTTGCATGGTTTTGTTCTTTCCAACGGCTCTATTTAACTATGGAAAGATTCATTTTGCTTCAAGACAATTTGTGAAGGAATATGAAAGCAAACAAGAAAGGAAAGGATGAGGGAGCCTCTTGTGATTAACGGCTAATTGATTGATAATCTTCTACATGCTTATAAAGGGATCGACAACAAGAAGATTGCTAGAGAGAATTATTGAAGACAATATTCCTGCAGTGAGCTTGCTCCAAATAATCTGTGCACTCAACTCCATTATTACATCTTGAATATTTTCATAGTTTGAGTGTTGTTCTTGAGCCTTATTTGTAAAAGGGATTGTACACCCTTATTCCTACTCTCTTGAGAGTTTATCTTTTTGTGAGTGGTTTTGGAGAGAAAATCACTTGGAGTTAGGTGTTACTAGCACCGGAGTCAAAACTAGTTGGGTTAGGTGTGACTAGCACCGGAGTCAAAATTAGTCGGAGCGATTGGGGATAGATTGCTCGTTGTAAAGGTTGTCTAGCACCCGCGAAGCTAGAAGATTGTAACTATTGGAGATAGTGCAGCAAATCCCAAGTTGGACACTTGGGGAGTGGACTAGGCCGTGAAGTTGCGGACCGAACCACTATAAATCCTTGCGTTCAATTCTCTCTTCCCTACTCTCTTTACTTTCAGTTTTGCATATCTATAACGCATGAGTAGATTAATAGTATATCATTGAAATTGGAATTGTGGTTGAATAGATTGCAATCAAATTTAAATTCCGCATTATATTTGAGATACCCAATTCACCCCCCCTCTTGGGTTGCTATTTGGACCAACAATTGGTATCAGAGCAAGGCTCTAAATATATTTGACTTAATCGTCTTAGGGTAAGATCCATGGCAACCCCTTATGGCACCTTTCTTCCCGAGGGCCAATCGAGCCATCGACCTCCTTTATTTAGCGGGTCTAACTACAATTATTGGAAGGCTAGAATGCGTATTTATATTCAAACTAACTACAAGTTGTGGAGAGTTATTATTGATGGGCCGTACCGTCCTACCAAAACCGTTAATGGAGTAGTAGTGCCTAAAGAAGAAAAAGAATGGAATGCGAATGATATTACTGGAATTGAATTGAATGCTAAGGCTATGAATCTTTTATATTGTGCTTTAGATCCTAACGAGTTTAATAGAGTTTCTGCATGTGAATCGGCAAAAGAAATTTGGGATAAGTTAGAAGTTACGCATGAGGGTACTAGTCAGGTAAAAGAATCAAAAATTGACATGCTTGTTCATAAGAATGAATTGTTTAAAATGCAGCCTGATGAATCCATCTCTGACATGTTTACACGCTTTACTGATATTATTAATGGCTTGAAATCTCTTGGAAAGTCTTACTCTAATGTTGATCTTGTGAGAAAGATTCTTAGGTCATTATCAAAGCAATGGGAGCCAAAAGTGACTGCAATAATTGAGGCCAAACAAGATCTCACAAATTACAGTTTGGATGAGCTTTTGGGTTCTCTTATGACTCATGAAATCCAAATGAATTTGGAAGATAGTGGAAGCCGAAAGAAAAAGGACCTTGCTTTTAAAATTTCTACTTCGAGCACATCAAGTGAAAGTGGATATGACTCCGAATCAAGCGGTGATGAAGATCTAGAGGTAATCACAAGAAAGATCAAAAAGTCCATGAAAAGAAAAATAAGAAGGGCAAAAAGAACTTTAGAAAAAAATGGCTCAAAAGGAGAGAATAGCAAGAAAAGTGACATCATATGCTATGAGTGTAAGAGGCCGGGCCATTTGAAATCACAATGTCCTGAAATCAAGAGGTCAATGAAAAAGGAAAAACGAAGAGCAATGCTTGCAGCATTGAGAGAAATTGATCTGAATAGTTCCGAAGAAAATAGTGACCAAGAAGTTGCTAACCTATGCTTGATGGCACATGGTGAGGAAGAGGTAAACTCTAGTGATGATTTTGATGAGCAATTTACTTATGATGAATTGTTAGATGCTTTTGAAGAATTGTATTCTAAGTTTAAAAAGTTGAGTTCCAAATATAAGTCTCTCAAAAAGACTAATTTTTCTCTCTTAGCTGAAAAGGATTTTTTGAAAAAGGAGAATGATGTCTTAAAAGAAAAAATTGGACAAGTCTCTTTTCCAAAAGAGATTGCAAATGATTTAGTATTCGAAAATAATTTGAGACTTGAAAATGATGTTTTGAAAAATGAAGTTGAGGATTTGAAAACATCTCTTTCTAAGTTTGTTAAAGGAAAAGAAAATTTGGATATGCTTCTTGGAAAACAACGATGTGTTTTTGACAAAGCAGGCATCGGTTTTAATCCAACCAAAAAGCAAAAGTTTTATCAAAATTTGTTTGTGAAATCAACTTCTTCTATTCATCCTCACATTACTTGCAACTATTGTGAAATGATTGGTCATTTATCATATTCTTGTCCTATTCGTAAAAATATTTGTGTTGGAATGAAAAAGACATGGGTTCCTAAGCATCTTGTTTCTAATCCTCCCGGACCCAAGCAAAAGTGGGTACCAAAGAACTACATATGATTTATTTTTGTAGATTGACGTGCGCTCAAAGGTAAATGTTTAAAGATGGTTTTTTAGACAGCGAGAAAGGTGAGTTCTTGAAATGGAGTTAGCTCAATAGATTGGTAAAGTCACTTCGGATTCGTATGATATGATTATTAATTGTTAATTGCCCGAGGTTCGTTAATCAATTCTAAGGTATTGATTTTGATGAGTTATCTATTGTCTATTGACTCTGCAATTTTGAAATTTTTTAAACCTGCTCAAAGTTTTTTTTTTGTGAAATACTTTTCCAAGTGAACTTGTTTCTGAATGGATAATAGCTCTACGAGATTAAAAAAAGATAGACATATTTGATTCCTTTTATATGGATGAGTGCTTTACTGTTAGATGGCATATTTAATCCTCCTTAAGTTTATTGAATATTGTTAATATGCTTATATATCTAATGCGTTTTTCAAGTAGATATAGCTTATGAGTTATTCATGAAGCTTGAAGTTTTAAAGCAGCAAAGAAGGCTTAACAAAAGTGGATTGACATGTGCACCTTATCTGTTCAATACGCAATACATGCGATTCCGGACATGCAAATTCGAAGGGAGTTTCAAACTCTATGGGGATAACCAGAAACTTTGTGGAAATCTATGATCGAAGAATTCTCTACTTTTTGTTGATGACAAAGGGGGAGAAATATTGAGAAAGATAAAAGGAGAGGATCAAATCGATTCTTCCCGCACTCTTTTTGTTGATGACAAAGGGGGAGAAATATAGTGAAAGACAAAGGGGGAGAAAAAGCTCAAGCAAGGATGCATAAATTCAGGGGGAGTATCTTTATTCTTTTGTTATAATTATATTTCTGAATTTATCTGAATAAAATCATTAATGGTTTGTCATCATCAAAAAGGGGGAGATTGTTAGCCCAAAGGTTTCTAAAGAATACCTTATTGATTTTGATGATAACAAAACATATTGGAATTGAAATATAATTAATATTGTGATATTTGGTACTCATTTGAATTCATGTTTATTTTGTAGGAATTGGTTGAAGTTCTCATGGACACATTGCTACACCAAATCACTATCTTCAATAGCCAAGATAACTTGAAAGGAGGAAGATTAAGGACAAATCTTCTCCTAACTAAATTGGCTAGAGATTGATTCAAAAGGATGGAATTATTGGTTGCATGGTTTTGTTCTTTCCAACGGCTCTATTTAACTATGGAAAGATTCATCTTGCTTCAAGACAATTTGTGAAGGAATATGAAAGCAAACAAGAAAGGAAAGGATGAGGGAGCCTCTTGTGATTAACGGCTAATTGATTGATAATCTTCTACATGCTTATAGAGGGATCGACAACAAGAAGATTGCTAGAGAGAATTATTGAAGACAATATTCCTGCAGTGAGCTTGCTCCAAATAATCTGTGCACTCAACTCCATTATTACATCTTGAATATTTTCATAGTTTGAGTGTTGTTCTTGAGCCTTATTTGTAAAAGGGATTGTACACCCTTATTCCTACTCTCTTGAGAGTTTATCTTTTTGTGAGTGGTTTTGGAGAGAAAATCACTTGGAGTTAGGTGTTACTAGCACCGGAGTCAAAACTAGTTGGGTTAGGTGTGACTAGCACCGGAGTCAAAATTAGTCGGAGCGATTGGGGATAGATTGCTCGTTGTAAAGGTTGTCTAGCACCCGCGAAGCTAGAAGATTGTAACTATTGGAGATAGTGCAGCAAATCCCAAGTTGGACACTTGGGGAGTGGACTAGGTCGTGAAGTTGCGGACCGAACCACTATAAATCCTTGCATTCAATTCTCTCTTCCCTACTCTCTTTACTTTCAGTTTTGCATATCTATAACGCATGAGTAGATTAATAGTATATCATTGAAATTGGAATTGTGGTTGAATAGATTGCAATCAAATTTAAATTCCGCATTATATTTGAGATACCCAATTCACCCCCCTCTTGGGTTGCTATTTGGACCAACAGGTACGATATCGAATGCCATAAAACACTTAATTGAAACCCTTCCTACCACCAATTGGTTTTAGGAGAGATGGTGGAAAAGCGGTCCGACAGATGAGATCGAGAAAATTTCCCGAAGTTGGGATATCAAGTTCACTTTCTTAATAAAAACATCTGGCAATGACAAAAGCTAGCTCTAGGTAGTATGTAAAGCGAGATCAAATTATTAGGTGGAGAGGCCAACTTTAATTGTATTGGATCATAACAGTACATATCCACCCAACTAGCAAGTGAATGGTGACATAGCTTAATTGGTTGAATTCAGAGCCCAACATGAGAGAGAGAGAACTCTGATATACTGATCCCAATCGATGCACCACCACGAGTTTCGATCCGTGTTGCCAACTGATCAACCACCTTCGATATTTGTGTTACCAATCGATCGATCCACCACCTCCGGTATTCATGTTCACAATAGATCCACCACCTCCGACAGCTGTGTTCCCGATTGACGCACCACCTCGGGTTTTTGCCAACATCTGGTACACAAACACTACTACAATAATAGATAAAAGTCACATTAAGGAGGTTTACAAAGATCACGGTCTCAGTGAAAGTGTGATAAAAAGTGGTGTTTAATATTTTTTATCTTAGTTTTAGCCACGGAAAAGAGTGAGATAATAGATCTTACTCTTGGGGCGAGATAAAAGAAAAAAGACCTTACCCTTACAGTGTGATAAAAGACTTTAGCGCGGAATAGAGCAAGACAAAAGACCTCGCTTGTTTGGTGAGATAGAAGAATTTAGCGCGGAATAGAGCAAGACAAAAGATCTCACTCGTGCGGTGAGATAAAAAAAAAAAAAAAAAGACTTCACCCTTGCGGCGTGATCAAAGACTTTAGTGTGAAAAAGAGTGAGATAAAAGATCTCGCTCTTGCGGCGAGATAAAAGACAATGATAAAAAAACGGAAGCGTCTGAATTTTTGCGCGGGCGGGCTGCTTCTCATTTAGGCACGCTTTAAAAAGTAATTGAAAGGTTATGTGACACAAAACGACGTTGTTTCAAGAGATTGACTCTTGTGGCGAGATAAAAGACTAAGCCTAAAAATGACCTCACTCTTACGGCGTGATAAAAGACTGACTCTTGCGGCGAGATAAAAGATTGAAGCCTAAATTTTAGATACTTTGAATTTTCTAATTTTTTTAACTAGTCTAAGAGAGATATAAAACTACGATGAACATATACGTCTATTGCTTTACTCTCTCTTTTTCACGGGTCTATTGCTTTACTCACCTTTTAAGTTTCTTGGGAAAACTTACGTGTGTCCCCATTTGGTTGGGCTATTTGAATGATAGTACACAAATTACACTTGTCGGAAATCGGGGGTTAATTAAGTTGAAACCTAACTTTAGATATTGAATTCTGTGTTTAGATAGTAGAAATTCTTCTTGTGTATGATAGAAACTAAGTTATTTTGGATGTCTTCCAAGTGTTTGACACATTAGGTAAAAAAGTAATTATATTCTTATGGCTTAACCTTGCCTGAAAATGATTAAAATTCAATTGGGAAGCCACCATTGAAATTGAAATTCAATATAAACACAAAATCCATGTGAAATGGTTAGTTAATAAAAAAAAAATCTAAAGTTTGTCCTAATGTTACAATCTGCAGGTTGTGATAATTTTCATAAAAATATAAAGCACACACTACAACAAAAAACATTATTGTCTCCTAAATTTACTAGCTAAAACTAAATTTTAAGAAAAAAAAAAATTTCTCACTTTAGGAAGTAAGTATAAATATTTTTGTTTTTCTAATGTAACAGAAGTTCTTGGCTAGTTTAGTTGTAATGACTTGGGAAATCAACCAATGGTGCATAGGTTCAAAACTCGGCAATGACAAGAAAAGATGGTCTAGTAGATGCAAAGAAAAGATCATGTGCAATAGTTTTTTATCTTAGTTTATGGTGTGATCATTTTGAACCAAGATCTAAAGTAGGAGACTTACGATCTCACCCAGAAAGATCACGTTTTATGACTGTGATTAATGACATACGATCATATTTAACAAGTGTGATCATTTTGAACTTTTAATCACGGTTTATTACCGTGATCAAAAGTATTGGACTTTCAATCACATCTAGAAAGATCACGGTTTTAAAACCATGATTAAAAACATATGATCACAGTTTATCATTTATTGTAGTCAGAGAAGTAGCCATATGTGGGCCACGGCCCCCATGTTGTTTCGGATTTTTTTTATAAAAAAAATTAAATTTAATATTAGTCATTTTTATGGGAAAAAACCGAAATGGTCCCTGTAATTTAATGTTTGTGTCAACTTGGTCCGTACAGTTTGAATTGGCTCGATTTACACTCTGTAATTTTCATTTTTTTCCAACTTGGTCCAATTACTAACTGCCGTTAGCCTCCGTTAACCCTAGACACAAATGGGTCCCTTTTCTAGTGAATTACCCGACCCTTTCTTCTCGAACCTCGTAGACCTATAGCTTTTTCCTAAAAAGCAAAATTGAGTCATTTTTTTAAAAAAATCAGGTTCTCTGGCCCGTGTTCTTTTTCTAAAATACTTGAATTATTCTTCTGATATTCAAGAGGTGACCAGACACATCTAAACTCTATGCCCGGTGGAGATATGTTTTTTTTAAACCCCTTTTGTGGCCCGAACTATAGCCAGGCTTGATTCTCCTTTATCCGGAGATATATAGGCAGCTTGATGAAAGCTCGGTCCCTTTTGAAAATAAAACCCACTTCATTTTCTAAAATTCAAACATTTTTCAAAAATATCCAAACGCCTTTTATAGAACACAAAACTCCGCATTTTTCCTTTCTTTTCAAGAACCACGTCTCAATCCATAGAAATCAGATCACTTAATCAGGCCCTAATCCCTCTCACTCCTTCTCCCCGAAGGCGAATGAGACACATTTCGGTCGAAGAAAATCCCGGGCGTGACAAATGGAGAATAGAAGCTGTGAAAAAAATGGAGAATAGAACAATGAGGCTTTGTGTTTTGGTTCAGAGGTATATTAGGGTAAGTGGAAAATGGCATATTACAGTTTTAACCCTAGAAAAGGGACCCATTCGTGTATGAGGTTAACGGAGTCTAACGGCAGTTAGTAATTGGACCAAGTTGGAACAAAATGAAAATTACAGAGTATAAATCAAGCCAATTCAAACTGCAGGAACCAAGTTGACACAATACTAAATTACAAGGACCATTTCAGTTTTTTTCCCTTTTTTTATTTGTTAAGAATTATATTTTGTATTGGGTGTTATTTAGACATTTAAATGTTTCAGAATATGCATGTTCGTTTCAGGTCCCAAAACCCAATTTTCACTCTTTGCCTCATGGTCTTCCATAAGTTTTTTCTTCAATTATTAATCTTATTTCTCTTTCTATCCCCACTAATTATCCAAAAAATTTCCCTCAAAATCTAAACCAAACAAACTATTTGATTTCCTAATCTTGAAATTTCAAAAAAATCTTGTTGTTCATAATCCGGCCCCCGCATCTATGGAATCCTGGCTCCATCCTGAGGGCATGTTTGATAGCCAGTTAAGGCCTTGGGATAGGACTAATAAAGTGGTTTGGGATTGTCATTGCTTGTTTGGTTTGATTTTGGAGGGAGGGATTATGAGTCCCATGGGATTGTGAATCCTACAAATTGGCAGGATTACCCAACCCAAGGGCGGGGTGTTATTACCAATCCTATCTCCCTGGGATTGGTGTTGGAAGACTGATAAGCACCCAATATTGTAGATATTTGGTGCGCTTAGTCCCGTTTTATGTTGTATTAATCTGCGTTTATTTAGCTTTTATTATGATTTTGCGCGTAAGGTTCCTTTGAGGATGTTTCAGGTTTTACGCCCTATCAAGGGTGATTTTGACGCCATGGACATGCCTCGGGGGAGTCCAAGCTTCCAAGGTCAAGTGGTGAAGTGCCACCGTTCTCCAATGATCAAGATACGAAGCATCGGGTGAAGTTTGGAAGCGTCGGGTGCCAAGTTTTGAAGCTGAAGGCAAATTCTGGAGTTAGCAAGGCCGTATCCATACAACCGTTTTGGTTGTATGGATACAGTGGCCTTATCTTTTGGACAGGTTACAGCGTATCCATACACCATTTTGGTTGTATCCCTACAGCTCAGCTACGGAGAACTTCCAACACAAGCTTAACAGCTCGGTATCCATACAACCGTTTTGGTTGTATGGATACAGTTTGCTTACTGACAGCTTTTTCCAGTTTTTCAACTTTCCATTTATGGAATACTTGCCACTTTTGGCAAGTTTTGGGATATTTATTGTGAGAGAAGGGCTTGGTTGTATAAGTACCATGCACTCTCTCTCTCATTCTTTACCTAGATACAAACTACTTTAAGTCTTTTAGTTCTAAGAGTTCCTCCATAGCTTTTCAAGCTTTTCAAGTTGTAATTCCTCAAGAACACATTAAGGTCTTTACGTTACGTTAATTTCTCGAGTATTAAAGTTGTTTGTATGCTTTGGATCCTTTATAAAATCAAGTTTATTTTCACTTCTATCGGTTAAACATGATTTCAATCTCTAGCATAATTTCTAGCTTTTCCGTTATGAGTGAGTAGTCGTTAAGGCTTGGCCGTGGGACGAATATCGCCTCGCGACTTTTGCTTATCTTGCCTTTCTCAACTTTTGGCTCTAAGTTTAGTATGAAAAATAAGAAGGGTTCGCCTTTATGTAACAAAACTAGTTGATGTTAATCTCCGGTGATCATATGCTCGCTCATATGGTTCCGTGAGCGATGTCTCGGCTTGTGTTTGCCAAGAGTACAAAAAGAGCTCACTTGTTTTCCATATTTCATTTCTAGTCTTTCAATGTTTTCAAAGCTAAATCTTCCGGTTGATAGCCTAAGCCGTGCGATTCAACCGAGTTTTCGTTGAGATGGTTCGATGGCCTAAGTTGCGGGCGATAGTAGTTCCATTGCCATGCCGCTTGTTTAATCTTAATCAAACCTAGTTTCTAGTCTTTTCATTACTTTTCAAAGTAAACCGAAAGTTGGCCGTCTTAACGCCGGAAACACTTGCATCTACAAATCCTAATTAGCTATAGAGATTCTCTCTGTGGGAACGATCCCGGACTTTCCGGTATATATGCTGACAACGACCTAGCCCTACGCTCGGGGTAATTCAACCTCATTTCGGAGGCGAGGTTGTGGACGAAGCAAAGACTTTTATGCCCTCCCTTTTTACATAGATTGACACAATTACCCTCGTTGCTTAGATTGCTATTACAGTCCAGTAGTTGTGTTGTGTTGGTCCTATTACTGGACCTGCTATTCCAGGCGTTGGCCTGCAGGTTCCGAAAAAAAAAAAATCCCCCTGTATTTTTTTGTTGGATGGCAACTTCAAAAGATAAATACTAGATAGGAAAAAAGGATATCACGAGAAAATAGAACAAATATTGTAGTAATATTTTTATTTTTGTAATAGTTATATAACAGCCACAGGTAAAAATAGAAGAGTTAAATTTTGCTTCATTTTTTTTACTATTTTGCACAAGGGTAGAAATGAAAATAGACATTTTAATCCAATCATATCCCATGTAAAACAAACATGGTAGATAATATTCCTATCGTTTAATCCGGTGCAAAACAAACATACTCATTACCAATCTCATCTCCTTACCAATCTCTATCCTAATAATCTCACCTCATTACCAATCCCCTCTAAACAAAACTTGCTATCAAACGTGTCCTGATTGTAGTAGTGATTTATAGTCGTGTTGTTGTTGGTGTTGCCAATCGATAGAGGTGCATCAATATTCGAGCTCCCAACGTGTACACCGCCTCCAATAGTCGTGTCCCCAGTTGATACATGTACACCGCCTCCGGTATTCACGTTCTTGTCACCATCGGATGCTCCTTGCGGCTGATTGGGTAGCTGCGATTCCCCATCTGGATACACGGGAATAGAAGACAGCTTTTAATGTGATATTGTGATATCAGTTTTTTTTTTTTCCCTCTCTTCTCTGTTTACCACCATGATTAGATTAATACCAATAAACCTTGCCTGGTAACTCAGCTTGGTAATCAGTTGCCTTTGCAAGTGTGGGCAGCATGCCCTTGGAAAAAGGATTCCGTTCCTTTCGCCATTGCGGCCCTTTTTAGAAATCGAGGGAGCGCGAGCGCAGGTGGCAAGCGCTCAAAAATACAGAGTCGCCACTCGGGTTTTGAAGGTCCGACACCCAAGGAACCGTATTTCGACGCACCTGCCGCGCTGTTTGATTTGAAGAGGTTAAGGAACCAGTCCGTCATAACCATATCTGGGTTCGGGAGCCAGGTTATGAGAGGGGAAGGGTTTTATGGCACCCCTCTCGTCCAATCCGGAGATCGGTCTCTACTTAGGCATTTTGAAAACATTGCGATTCTTCTTTTATTAATCAATTTCAGCCAATTAGGGCGGGGGAACAGTTAATCGGGGATTAAAATTGTAACATGTTTGCAGGATGTGATAGATGGCATGGATGAGCAGTTAGTATAGGATGAGAACAGACTGCTGTGAGAGTTTAAACAGACTGGAAAGCTCCTGTTTTGGAGTGTCGCACGCAAGAGGTAACCAGTATGCACTGATCAAGTCAATGCATGCTGATCATACCTGCGCGCGCTACTACAAGACCTGCGCGGGCCAGTAAGCCTAAGCCCACAGCTCTTATTCTCAAACCCTCTGGGCTCTGGAAGGACCAGTGCACACCCAGGACAAACCAAGCAGTTTTATATGTACTGAATGTAAATAATTATTACAGACAGATTGGAATAAAAAGGAAATACACCCCTAAACAGTGGGGACAAAATAACCTAAACAGTGGGGACAAAATAAAGGCCTAATACCAAGTTAAACATGCAAGGCCGGCCACTGATCGGGTACAAACAATCGCGCGAGGGTTCCAAACCGTCGCGCGACAATGCGCCCGGGCGCGCGATGGTTGCGCCCTGGCGCGCGACGATTGCGCCCTGGCGCACTGGTCAAATGGAGCGTTGACCATCGCGCGATGGTTTGGGTGCAGCGCGCGCGGGTTCGAGCCAACTTTCCAGTGTCTGATTTTGCTCGTTCCAGGTTCTGGGACAGATCCAGAATGATCCCAGGGGTACTCCAACAGAACAGAACTAAATATTGAAATACAAGCGAGCAATTCTAACAAAGGAAAGCAGTAAATTGGTTGTTAACATGCTTCACAGTGATCTACATGCTAAGTAAAAATTACAACAGTCATGTACGTAGCTAAAATAAGAAATGACCAGCCTCCCTTCCCCACGTGGTCCATTCTCGTGCAAACAGAACTGTCGCGCGAGTGAGTGGGACCATCGCGCGAGGGTTTGCTTGATCCACGGTTTTTGAAACCTTGCTAGCTTTAGGGCCAGGACTGGTATTGATTACCAGCCTTGACCCTGCCAGCCCCCCTCAGGGATCATAACAGAGAGCAGAACAAAAGTAAGTTATACCTTTGATCTTTGAGGTTTGAAAAGTGTTTGAACTTTGAGTTGAGGTTGAGATTGAACAAGGTGATAGAACTTGTAAAAAGAGTGTATGAAAATGGTTTGAGTAGTGGAATATCAAGTGTATTTGAAAAGTTGGGACATTTGTAACTTCCTTCTTCTTCTTCTTTTTTTTTGAACCCTTTAATGGAAGAACCAAGGGGGGTATATATAGGAGGAGAGGTGGGAATGGTGTATGGAGGAGAAAGAACCAACTAAGAAGGGTTGGTTTTGCTTTGGTGGCCAAATTGCATCATTTGGAAAGGTAAGGTGAAGCAAACAGAGGAGTTCAGCCAGTCCACGAGGTCTGGCTGAGGGTGGCACTCGTGGCCAAGTTTCTGCCACTGGAAAAGTAGGTGGGGACTGAACCATCGCGCGATGGTTTCAGACTATCGCGCTGCGCCCTGGCGCGCGACGGTCAACGGTCAAACTTTGACTTTGACCATCGCGCGAGGGTTCCAAACTGTCGCGTGACGGTGCGCCCGGGCGCGCGATGGTTGCGCCCTGGCGCACAATGGTTGTGCCCTGGCGCACGTCAGTAGGGTTTTTGGCTTTTGGAAGTGGCTTAGGCTAGATTAGGTTCAAGGGTTTTTCAAACACTCAAAGCTCAAACACTCGATATTCCCGGGGTATTCTTGATCCATTTCATCATTGGGGAATCAAAAACCGTAAGTAAACTAATCTGGAAGCCCAGATTGGGGTGTCTACAGCAAGCTTTTCCCCTTGCTAAAAACACAAGCAAGGGGAAAACACATCAGTGTTGTTGACTAATTCATGTTTTGGGACATGAGAAGCTGAGGAATCATAGAAACTCCATATGAATATGCTTCAGCACATGAAAGAACATAAGATAACTTTAGCTCAGGAGAATTTCCCATCGACCAAATATTTTCGTGGCCCTACGAATACAGAGTAAAATGTTGCGTGCTTTAGAATCAAAGGGCACGATCGAGCAACTGTAATGACTTGCAGGTCATTACCTCTATATCGAAACTTTTCCTAGAGAGAGAGAGAGGGCGAAATGAGGTGATTTCTCCCCAAACCCTAGCCGCCGCTCCGATCGCTGACATTCCTCGCCGGCCGTGCCTCCCCACCTCCCCCGCCTCCTCTCTCCTCTCTTCCTCTTCTTCAGCTGTGGATTTCCTCTGGATACACGCTGATTCTCGAGGACTGGTCTGAGAGAGCTCGCTGGGGGGTTTGTGGGGCGTACGGCGGCGAACGGCGAAGGGAAGGAGGGGAAGTGAGGGATGTGCGCAGGTTAGCAGTGGAACAACCGGAAGGTCGACTCCACACAGGTCAGTCGTTCAGTCATTCAATCAAGGGGCCTCACCTAGGCCTCTCCGTTCTTCTCTAGTCAGAAAGGTAAGTACCCTCCCTGCTCTTGTTAGGGCTTAACGTTCGAGTCTTTGCAAATCATGGGTAAACTAAAATCGGCTCAGAAATTAACTCTACGGGACTTTCACAACCAAATTGATAATGGGCATGTTTTTTCTGATGTCGAAATTGTCTCTATTGATGAGGAAGATGATGATTTTCCAGTTGTGGCCACTGACAACATAGTCCAAGAAGTGGCTATTGCGTCGATGGTTACCATTGATGTTTGGCCGAAACTCGGCACAGTTGATCCTAGTCCGGGATTGAAATCCTCGGCCAAGGCAACTGAGTATGGTGGAGGAGTGATTAAGACACCTCCTCAGGGTCATCCTGTTCAAGGGGATAAATCAGACAGTCAAGCTAATGCTTGGACTAACCGGAATATTTTAGTAAAAAATGGAAAGCTAAGTAAACACCTTAAGAAGTTTCCAATTGTGTATGAGAATGGTCAAGTTATGATTCCGACTAAAATTTCTGAAAATGGAGCTTTGAAATGGAAAAATGCTATTGTGGGCTGCTTTGTAGACAAACGTTTATCCTACTTCCAAGTTAGATCATGGGCTCAACGGGTTTGGAAAATCGACGTTGAGGATGTCGTCACTCTAGACAATGGTTTTTTCGTGTTCAACTTTAAGGACGCAGCAGCTTTGGACTACATTATTGAGAACGGTCCATATTTCTGTGGGGGCAAACATATTGTGATTAAAAAGTGGCATCCTGGAATGCATCTTACTAAAGGCGCCTTCTCTAGTGTTCCGATATGGGTTAAACTCTACAATGTTCCCCTTGAATCGTGGACTGAAGATGGTTTGAGTTATATTGCTAGTTATATCGGTAACCCCCTATACCTAGACGAGTTCACACAAGATCATAGCCAGTTGACGTTTGCTCGTGTCTGTATTGAAGTGGATGCGGCAAAGGAGATTCCCAAGTCCTTTGTTGTCAACTTGGGTTACGGTGAGCCATATGAAATTAGAGTAGAGGTTCCTTAGAAACCTCAAGCTTGCCACTTTTGCAAAATTTTTGGCCATACTACTAATGCTTGTGGAGTCAAGCCCCAAGCTCCTTCTTCTCAAGTGTGGAAAGTTAAAGAGACGGTAGGACAGGAAGTCTCGGTCATTAAAGAGCGAATTGCCAATGAGCCAGTAGGACAAGTAGTCCCAGTTGTTCAAGAGCGAGCTGCTAAGGAGAGAGTAGATGGAGATAAAAATGAATGGGTCGAGGTGAAGAGGAAGAAAGCCAAAAGAACTCCTTTGGCCATCTCTTCTTCATTATGTGGTTCTTCTACAGCAAACGAAGTTGGGAATCTAGAGAGATGTGAGGATTCGGGTGCCTCTGCCGTGGTAAAAGTAACAAACAAAGATGATGCAGGGACTGTGCCTCAATCAACTGTGCTTTATCCTGTATCTTGTGACACTACTCCGGTTGTCCAAGTTCAGGGTAGCAATCAACAAGAGCTTCCCCCCGTGGCTCTCCGTCGATCAACACGTTTTCGAGAGCCTCCAAGGATCCCTTTGGAAGGCGATTTCATTGGACCTCATCCGAGCTTGAATAAGGTGGAGGGTGAAACAAGAAAGTAGCTTCGGGAGAAAATTAAGATGTTAGCGGCTTCAAGGAGTTAGGCTTGCTTGTCATTTGTGTTGCTTTCTTGTTGTGCTTTGAGCGTTTTTGGATATCTGCTTTGTGTTATTTAGGTTTTTGTTTTCTCTTTTCCTCCTGGGGTATGCCTCTTGTAGGCTGTATATTCGATTAGCCTTTTTTTTTCTATTTCAAGCTAAGTTACCCAAAAAAACTGTAATGACTTGCAACGTCTAACGCAAGTTTTTAAAACACCGATCAAGTTAGATATTCGGATAATATCAGCAAATGGGAAGATGAATAAACAATCAAGAAAGCCTGACAGAACCCATCAGGGTAGCCCAGTGGTTTAACACTGTCAATTGGATCAACGAAAACTCAATGGTCTTGTGTTGGACACACCTAAATACGCACTGAACATGAACACATTGACACAGCTTATCACCGTATCTGTGTCAGACACGCATAGTGCACTGATGCGTCTTGGACAATCCGGAATACATACAGGACACGAAATGTGGCTTGACAATTTTTTTTGGATAGAACATCTAGGACACTTGTCTTGCTTAGACATGGCATGGAACACGACAAAGCATGTATTAGAATCTGAAAAAGTTGTTGCATGGGTCAAATGATATCATTTACAAACTTAAGGTTGAAATTCGCAAGTAAAAAAATGAATCGTCTTGTGCTCTCCTGTCCTTTTACCTATCCCTTTCTCTCTCTCATGGTAACAGCATGATTAGAATGCCTAGATCAACATATATCAACCTCAATTAGCTCCGAACAAGTAGTTTGTGGACCATCCATCAGTAGTGTAAGATTTAGCTTAAGTTGTTATGTGGACATAATATTCATGTGCATAAGGAGTCTTAAAAATAGATTATGATTGCTTGGTACCCCTGCCATATCTGCATGCCTAAAATTTTGGAAGATCTTCTGTAACTATACAAGGGTCTTGCTATTTGATTCTCTCTACTATGGTTTTTCCATTAGCCGGTTCTCCAAGTATTTTTGTGTCCCTTGCTTTGATTCTTTGTTGATTTGGTTGATAATTGCTTAATCCAGAAACTGAATAGAGCTTGTTTGATGAATTGACGAGATTTGATGCAGTTGTTAGTTAGGAGTAATTAGTTTTTTAATGTTACGGCCTAGCATTTTTATTTATTTAATTAATTATATTGGCCGTTTACTAATTGGAGTTGTGGTTGGTTCCCAAGTAATTATTTTGTACGTGCTATGGATATTGTTGACACGATTGTAATATTTGGGGTATGAGATTGATGTTGGGTAAAATAGTGGAACCGAATGGTAATTTTATAAATTGTGTTACGTTCTATCTAATGCTAATTAGATATAATTTAGGGTACCACGTTATTAGGGTAGTTATATAAGAGTTGTACTTAGTCAGATATTCAGAAGGTTATTAGGGTTTTTGTTTGAGAGAACGTCTGAGATAAGAAGCATAAGAGAACTTCTGACATTCGAGAAGAGCAGCAGCCGTAGTACAGAGGAGATTATCTTTGGAGTCTTTCGAGGTAATATTTCACTTCATCTCTCTCGTTCTTTTGATCTACCATTTCACAAGCGATAGGCCCATGGATTGGGCACTGCCGCACAAGTGTCGAGTTAAATTATTGGGTTTGGAGGTTGTCCTTTTGTGAGGCATGGTGGGTTTGAGAGATGTGTGTGCCGTGTGGGTTTGTGTGTGCGACGTGGTGCGGTGTGAGGTGCGTGCATGGGTGTTGTTGATTATGATTAATCTCGGCAGATGGGTGTGCAATCTTGGCTTAATGCATGACTAGTTTATTATATTGGGAAGAGGAACATGTTTTGGTTTTATTGGCAAGAACATATTGGGTAAGTGAAGAACAGATCATGGTTTGGAGTTGGAATAAAATAAGGTTTAGAAGTTGGGTTTTATAGTTTCGGTTGGGTACTAAGAATTAGGAACTTAAATTGGAGATTGGGTAGTTAATTGATACATTGTTCCCTAGCTAGTTTTATGGTCAGCGTAATTCGCAGATTAGATGATCAGTTCATATTATTTTTTTGTTCAGGTTAACTTCATTTCGCGTTGTTCGGTATATTACCTTGGATTCAGGTGAGTAGTTAAGTATGTTACGTATTTTCGAAAGTTTCCTGTGTCCCTTAAAAGTATTTCCTACAGAAATTTATATGAATGTTATTCGGAGACTCAAAACTGTTTATAAGTTGTTCTATAAATTGGCATGCGATGAATTTTCTGAGATCAATTGTTAATATTCTTTTTGGTGAGAACTTGGTGGATATTAATGGGAACATTTATTTCGGAAGTCCAGGGAACTTATTCCTTCTCGTGTTGGTGACCCTGGCCATTGGGGAAAAGACCGTGTTAGGCCGGTGACCCTAATGCTCAACGGCTTTCTTTCGCCGGATCGTCTTAGGGAAAAGTACCACGGGCTGCCAACCCTGGTGACTCTAAGTTCGATATTGGATCCAATTTTGATGAGATTTATTTTGGCCATGGTACTGTTTGATTGTGGTTCCCCATTGTTGATGGAGTTATTGTTGTGATCACCACCAAGAATATTTATTTGGTTAAATGCTTCATTGATTAATTTATTATTCTATTAGACACCTCGTATGCCAAATTATGTTTTAATGATAAATTATTTTAATCCCCGCTTTCAACTTTATTTATTATACATATTTGCTATTCACTGAGCTCGTCAGCTAACGGATTTATTCCAACTTCTCTTTCAGGCTAGTTGGAGAGTTAGGCAAGGACTCTGGCGGTATCTCGGGAATTTATTTTGGTTGACCTTAGGGCGTCTCATTCTAATTTTATTTTAATAAACGCTTTCGCATTGTAAACAATTGTCAGATAATAAATTCTTTTTATTATTGTTGGATCATTGAATATTGTTTGGTTCATCGGATGGTTATGCCCTATGTTTATGATGAGACACATTTGGCTTTTGATTTGATTAATAACGAAAAAGCGATCATTTGATTTTCGGTTACTTTGATTTATTCAGGCTGCGTGTTCCATGGATTAGCCTCATGGTTCACGGCCGGTCACTTCTCATTTTTGGGGTGTGACATTTAAGCCTTTGGGTGTTTTGGATGGAGTCGAAATGCTAAACCGTCTACACGAAAACTAGTGTGTTATATGAAGCCAGTAAGCAAACAGCGACAATAATAACCGTACATAAAGCATAAGTCAACTTACTTCTGACATCCTTTCTCTTCCTTAATCGGAGCAACACACAGGTGAGGGTTGTGAGTACGAAAAAGATACTCACTGGAACAACCACCTTAACAATAGTTGGCCGCAACGTGCTACTCTTATTGTCTGCAATGGACAAAAAAAATGTAAAGCACATAATTGTTATGGTCATGTCAGCCATGTATTGGACACCGGCACGCCTCAAACATATATACATGTGTGACATGGATGATAAGAATCTTCCAACTTGATAAATTAAACCCCATCATTCAACTACCGTGTAGAGACCTGTCCCTAATTTTAATTTATTTTATTTAATAATGTGGTTAGGAGTACGTATTAATAATTTTGTGAGCCATGGGTATTTATTTTATGTATATAGGTGCATATACATGTGTAAGCGTACTCGATTGATTGTGTTCAAGTTCGTGGGCCGTGGACCGTGTGTGTAAGCTCCTTTGAAGTTGGTTATGTAATTAATTGGTGGTAATAGGGTCCTTAGTGTAATGATTATGCAACTTGTGAAAGATGGTGCAATAACTAGATACTTAGAAGGGTCCTAGCGTAATTTTTGCACTTAAAAAGTAAACAAAAATCAGAGAACCCGTTCTCTTTATTCCAACAGCCCATTTTCTTTCTTTTCTGCGTCCCTCTCTCTCTACATCTCCATACAAATTCCTATGCTTCAAATCCAAAATCGGAGACCAAAATTTGAGAATCTCGCAAAAAGGCAAGAAGAAAACGTGATCTACTGACAAAGAGCTACGCAGCAATCCGAACAAAATCTCGATCGGCCAACTTTGGAGTTCCTAGCTTTTTCGGGATTTGGCTCTTTTGAGGTAGGATACATGACTAATCCTCTTGATATGTTTATTTTTAGTATAAATGTTGTGAATTTGTTGTAGAACATGAATATTCCTTAGATTATGTGAAAATTTGTGTTAGGATTTTAAGATCTCACATAAAGATTAAAGAGTATGGGTTCTTGTTCATACTTGTTAAATTCTTGAAATTTATGTGTTATTGAAGTGTAGAGTTGTTTAGTGTTGGGAATATACGAAGTTTATTTGAGACCTTGTATCCATGCTATGTGTTTAACATCTAGAGAAAAAGGAAAATACTTACTTGAACAATTAAGTTTAATTTGAGATGCAAAAATTATGACTCTTGCACCTTGTGATTTATTTTTATGACTTGTGAAGGTTATTTGTGTTAATGAAAGAGTTTATGACTTTATGTGTGTTTAAGGTTTATTCGACGCTTAGTGCTTGGATACTCGGTAGGGAATTATGCGAACGATGTTTAGATATGAATTATCCCATTTTGTGAGATAGGTTGATATGATTGTGCTCGGATTATATTGGTCTAGATCTAGGTGATGCTCCTAGGAAAAGCAAGCTGGGCTTGGCGAGTTCCTCGGTGAAAGACCAGAAATTGTTGGGGTGGTACACCGTATCCGATTACCCCGGTACAAGGGTGGTGCTTGTACCTGATTATCTCGGTTCATGGGGTGGTACTTGTACCCGTCTACCCTTGGTTTGTGAGGGTGGTGCTTGTACCCAATTACCCCAGTTCATGGGGTGGTACTTGTGCCCGGCTACCCTCGGTTAGATATTAGGGTTAGCGTATGGCTATGAATTTGAGTTGAACCGAGGAATGATGGGCTAGGTTGATTAATTGGGGAACGTATGAGGTCATTAATATGGTAAATTTATGGACACTTGAGAGAATTATGTGTGGATTGTTACGGCCTAGCATTTTTATTTAATTAATTAATTATATTGGCCGTTTATTAATTGGAGTTGTGGTTGGGTCCTAATTAGCAATTTTCTTTTCTGCGCAATGTAGTTACTATGTGCGTTATTATTAGTTCGAGGGCACAAGTCTAATTATTAATTGCAGATTTGTCTATTTCAATTGGTTGCATTAACTAATTAGCTATAATTGTGGCTTTATGTGATTAGTGGGTAGTTTATTACGTGTACGGGTAGAGATGCAAATATAGAGGGTTTAGGGTTATATTAAGAGAACTTGGTTATATTAAAAGAACTTCTGACGTTTGAGAGAGAGAAACAACCGCACTTTGAAGGGGAGTTTTTCTTAGAGTTCTTTTGAGGTAATTGTACTTCATCTCTCCCGTTTCTGTTCATCTACCTTTTCTCATAGCAATTGGGTTCATGGATTGGGGACTATTATGGAGTTAATTTGTATTTTATAACGAGAGAGAGAGAGAGAGCCCGATGTGGGCAGATTGTCGTGTGGGTTTTGTGTGTGCGACGTGGTGCGGGGTGATGCGTGTGCATTGGTGCTGTGGATGGTGATTTTGGTGTGTGAGAGAGAGATCCTGGCAGTGGGGTGCATGTGCAATCTTGGCTTGATGCATGAAAAACTAGTATATTATATTGGAAGGAACATGTTTTGGTGTTATTGGCAGGAACATATTGGATACATGAAGAATAGATTATTGGGTTTGAAGTTTAAGTTGGGTTTTGTAGTTTCAACTGGTGGCTCACAGTTATCTTAGTTTCGGTTCTTTTCTTAGGTAGTCTTAGATTGTTATAGAATTATACTTGAAACTATAGTTAGTGATTATATGATTTTATTGTTCAGGTTAGGCTCGGTTTCTATTGTTCGAGTTGCATTACTTTTTGGACCCAGGTGAGTAGTTAAGCATATTACGTACTTTTGAACTTTCCCGTGTCCCTTAAATTGTTGTTATGGAAAACTTATGATTGAAATTGGAAACACATATTGTTTATATTTAATCATATTAAATTGGCATGCGGTATCGGTGAAATCATTTGTTGTTCAAATAATCTTTTGGTGAGAACTTTGTGGATATTAATGGGAACATATTTTGGAAGTCCAGGGAAATTAATCCTCTGTGTGCGGGTGACTCTGGCCATTAGGGAAGAGACCGGATTAGGCCGGTGACCCTAATGCTCAACGGTTGTTATTGACCGGATCGTTCTTAGGGAAAAGTTCCACGGGCTGCCTACTCGTGGTGACTCTAAGTTTTGATATTGGATCCAATTTTGAGACATTTATTCACTGGCACTTGGTACTATTGATTTTGGTTGTGGTTTCCCATTATTGTTGGAGATTGGATTGAGAACACCATTAAGACTTATCGAATGAATCGTTAATTGGATTAATGGATTATTTTGTTGTTCACCGCATATGCCAAATTATGTTGACATGGTAAATTATTTTGATCCTTATTTCAGAACCTTATTCTAATATACATGCTTCGCCATTCACTGAGCTCGTCAGCTGACGGATTTATTCCAACTTCTCTTTCAGGCAAGTTGGGGATTTAGGCAAGGACTCTGGCGGCATCTCGGGGATTTCTTTTGTTGACCTCCTTAGGGTGTCTCATACTAGTTTTATTTTCAAAATCGCTTCCGCATTTGAAACAATTGTTAGATAACAAATTCTTTTTATTATTGTTGGATCTCTGGATATTGTTTGGTTCATGGGATGGTTGTGCCCCATGATTATGATGAGACATATTTGGCTTAGGATCTGATTAATAACGAAAATTGATCATTTGAATTTTGGTTACTTTAATTTATTTAGGCTGCGTGTTCCATGGGTTAGCCTCATGGTTCATGACCGGTCACTTCTCATTTTTGGGGTGTGACATGGATTTTTAATTTATGCTTGTTTCACGGCATTTATGTTAAACTTGAACGTATTATTTGGTTAAGTCTTGTTTCCTACAGGCTTCGGCTCATGTTGTTTAACCATTTCAGGTGGCAAAGGGGCGTCGTGAACTTAGTGAAGTGATGCATCATGGAGTTCCTTATGTGCTATTATTTTGTCTAGCTTATGTAATTGAACCTGTAAGGCCATAAGGCTGGATTTGTTACAATGTCTTTTGTGGTATGAATTGTGAAACCGAAACCTTACTTTATTATTTTGAAACTGTAAAACTATGGATTATGTAATCATATTTTGGAAGCCCATTCTATGGCTTGTGAAACTTATTTTTTTATGGAAAAAAAAAATGTTGTTCTTGGGACTTATGGGAATGAAGCTAGATAGTTTGATCCTATAGAGTTAAAGATTGGTGAGGTATTTTTTTAAATGTACAGGAACCTTCTCAAACTTTTGTGAAGTACTTATTCGTTACAATTATTCTTTTTTTTTTTTTTAAAATGATAAATTGCTCCAAGGTTTTAAAGAAAGGAAAGTGTTTTATTTTGGTCAACCATTCCAATGTTTGACGTAAGCTTGACTTTTCAACATGATGTTTATGCTTTTCTTGCACGTGTTAAGGTTGAATTTTCCGGGGCTTTCATACCGACTCCTATCAAGTTGGAAGTTTTGCATTTATCTTGAGCCAATTAAGAAATGTTGGGTTTAATTTAGCATTAGGGAGAAGCCCGTTTAACTGAGATTACATTTCACTAATATACAAAGACACCTTGCAGCATGAACATACCTTGCTTTGGTGTCACGTTGGCTGATGGCGGAGGACGAGCAAAAGTGCGCGCCGGGGGAGGGGCTGGCGGGGGTGCTGCAGCACCAGCAAAAGATTCCGTAATCGGGGACAAATCATACTGAAAAAAACAGCTTGGTCTCATAATATTCAATGCTTTTTTCCTCAGACAAACAAGTTTGGTAATCATCTACCGCTTTCCTCAGACAGGGCATGCTTATAATTTAGTAAGTTTAACTGGATGGTCAAATGGTATTATGTGAAAGCATGATCGGTATTGGCTCCATAGGTCATCCTTCCCTTTGGTTGGCAATCCCATTTTACAAACCACATGCCCACGGAAGTGTTTGGGAGCGCCTTTTCTTACTTTTTTTTTTACTTTTTGCATTTTGTTTTTTTACATTTTTGGCTTTTTGAATTATGATCCAGTGTTCTAAATGGCGCTAGTCGGGCGGTGACCCACTGCCAAGCACCAAGCCCGCCTAGGTGGCCGCCAAGCTGTTTAGCGTTTTTTTTTTTTTTCCGGCCCTTATGGTAGCAATTAATTTTAAAGTACCCATAAAAAAAAAAGAGTACAGTTGTGCCTGCTAAAAAAAGATGTGCTTATTCACTTTTCTATGCTACACACTACTTTACGTCTTTACCTGCAAAACCCATGTGCATGCTAACACAAACCAAAACAAGACGTCTACTGAGTCAAAATAATGCTGGGAATATATATATATATATATATATATATGCTGCACTTCTCTCACAGTAATGCTGAGAAAGGAAGTATAGGTGTAGGTGTATTATTATATAATATATATAGAAAGAAAGAGAAAGGAAGTATAGGTTTATTATATATATATATATATATTAAAGGCTGCGTTTTTAATAGAAAAGTTGATCGCCTCTCTCTTTTTTTTTTTTAAAACAGCACGTGGTTCTCTCACAGCTTCTCTCTCTGTGAATCGACTGATCGCCTCCGACAAGCACACCCACCCAGATCGACCTCCGACTACTTTGACGACCATCGAACACCACCGGCGAGACCACCCAAACCACCGGCGAAGCTCTTCGACCTCCGGCGAACCTCCGATGATCAGTATACAGCCTCGGACGATACTCTATTTCTGTATACGAACCAGATCTGACTATTCCGGCGACCCCTAGCCGCCTAGCCTAGGCGCCGCCTAGATCCGCCTAGCTCCGCCAAAGCCTCCGTGGCCGCCGAATGAAACGCCAAGGGGTGTGGGCGTGGCGGTGACCCATCGCCGAGCGCCTATTTAGAACACTGTTATGACCACAGGCTAGTGTTCGAGAGATATATGCGAAATACATTATATAAATCTGTTATGTTAACCAAAATGGGAAAAACATTAGAATTTAGAAGTCAAAAAGCTCATCTCTCCTTGCTTTTTCCTTTTTTGTTTCCTAATATCAATAAATGATAACTCATTTTGTGAGAATTTACTATAAGAGAACTTATTACCGGATAAATGTTACGAAAGATATTCGATACCTGATGTGGCTGGTGGTGTATCATTATAGAAAAGACTGGTCTCGTACCGAAGAGTACAGCTAGGTGCCAAAATTCTCCATCCTGTCGGAGCACCTAACTGCGTAATCTGTCGTGCAGCCCATTGGAGGCAATTGTTGCAATCGATTTGGGACAAATCAGGTGTGCACTGCATTAGTCCATATATAGTCCCCAAATCCTGACCAGTACTCTGGTGCCCCGTCACGAACTTGCGGAGGGCCCCACCCGACGCTGCCTTGCCGCGGAGATCGTCCAACAAGCTTCCCAGTGCCTGCTTAAATTCTATCATGCTCGACGCATTTACGCCGCTATACAGTACTTTAGACGGATAAGTTGCTTTTATGCCATTCATGGACTTGTCCGAGTAACGCAGCATACAATGCTCATACCATCCAATCGCCCCCTTGGAATTAGGAAGCAGTTTTGGGAGCTTAATAGTGGAATTGTTGATACAACTACGACAGGTATCGAGGTCAACGTCTCCTCTGCAAAGCACAATTGCATAAACTTTGTCCGGATTGTCGCCAAATGAGGAACTGTAAAACCCATATCCATAGGTCCTGCTGGAAAGGGAAGAGAGGAGGGTGTTGAGGTTCGTCTGGTATGTACTATTAGATGAATAATTGCCAGATCCAGTATCGAAGTATGTGAGATCACTCCATGAACCTAATTCCAAAGTAGATTCTATGTTTAGGAGAATGAGATAAAGGAAGAGGAGCTCTCTCCATGAACCCATAGTAGCCATGGTCAGATTGTCACCAAGATAATGATCAAGTGTGTTCATGAAGGTAAAGAGGGGTTGGAGGAACAATGGATGCTTGTAATCCAAATTCCAAACTAGACTCTCAACTTCTTAAATAGATGCATAAGGAGCACTTAAAAATCCAATAATAATTATAAAAAAAAAAAAAAAAACACAAGAATGATGCTTTCTATAAAGGCTTTTCTTTTCTCTCAGGAGCAGCTGAAAAAGTAGGAGGAATCTCTAGCCTTATGTTCTTTTATCCCATTTTTTTGGGTTAAATATTAGAGCATTCGTGAATTAAAGGGAATCCGAATATTCCATTTCAGACACTAACTACTGCTATAAAGGAAACAACCACAGAAACCCACCCGAAAGCCCAAGGAAGCTTCTATGGTGCATGACATATTCTCGATCACTATGTCCGGGGACACCATAGAATCTCACAAAACTTAGCTACGGATTGACAATTCTGATCTTTTCTTTTTTGAAATTATGCGGAAGCGTTCAATCTACTCCTAGAGGGGGGTGAATAGGAGTTTCGATAAAAAATTACCAATTTTCTGATTTAAAAATTAATATAGATGAACGGGTTGATTATCTCGATTAAGCTAAACCAAAATTCAAGTACTGCAGTAGAATAAAAAATTGAGACAAGATACGCATGATTTACGTGGAAAAACTTAGGGTCCTAAATAACCCTAAGCCAAAACCACGGCCTAACACTACTGAATATTCTATTAATCAAAAAGAAGTACAGATTGCAAAATAGTAAATAACCCTAAGCCTTTACCTATTCTCGCCAATCTCCGATGCTCCCCGAGCTTCTTCAAGATCCAATAGATGTACCACGGACTTCACGCCCGATCTCCGGATTCAACCAGCTCCGAATCAATCTCCAAAAGATTCGGCCACAACAGCAAACGGCACAAAGAATCACGAACAATAAATGGATGAATGATATGATGTGAATGTGACCCAAAAATCAAACCAAACGTTCGAAGAAGAAGAACGAAGAAAAAGAAAGTGGGCTGCCAAAAAAACTATCCACTCGCCTATAACAAAAACAAAAACCGTGCAACCCTTCTTTTTCTTTTTGTAACTAAAAACTCTCGCCTCTGCCGAGAGAAAACAAATTAACCAGTGGTGCACTCCTTGTTTTTTTAAGAAAAAGAACTCTCACAGATAAAAAAACAGAGTGGTCGACCACCCCTTTTTATACAAAAAGGAATACTAGACAATCTTTCGATTTGGAGGAAAACGTGTTCTATTTTTCTGAGGAAAGTAAATCACCTAATCAACTTAAACGATTAAGATTAAGGTAATGTATATTATGTATATAAGAATATGAGTAAGGAAAGTCCCCAAATCAGTAACGGAGACTAAAATATTTTTGAACTCAATAATGCTATGCATGAGATGCCGTGCAATGCTTTTACCTCTCACGCAATTGGATCAATTTCGCAGCGGTCAACTTGGTGCAGAAAATGGGAGGAGCATCGTGCGAGAAACTACCCCCTAAGAACCTACCCATTATAATTAAATGGAGTCGATATAACAAAGACACCAATGAAGGTTTTGAACAACCCCGAAAAGTGCCAAAATATCTAACATTTTTGCTAATCTATAGGATTAGGAGGGAATAAAGGAAAGGGAAAGATATGATTCGCGTAATTGGAATTTGAACCCAATTAAGCATCACGCGTGAGCGAGAGTGCCTTGACCAGTAGGCCAACCTATTAGTCTTGACTGACAATTATGTCCGCTAGTTTTGCTTGTATAGTCAGAATTATCCTATGCAAACTTCTTATGTGGAACTCAGACCGGGTGGTTTTGCAAAAACATTTGGTGATTCATTCATTCTTTTACCTATTCCCTAGTTGACCCTGTCCAAGGTTTTCCATATTAGAACATAATCCCCCAGGCCCCAAGCAGACGACGACTTCCCAAGTCAAACGAAAACAAAAATAAATACTACCTCCGTCCCAAATTGTTTGTCTGGTCCGCAAAAAGAGGATTCAAGAATAATGCATTTCTTTCAAGAAAAAATTTAAATCTTTTTTCATAAATTAAAAAACTCATCAATATCTAGTGAATTGTTGAAAAAAATTTAAATTTTTCTGAAAAAAATTATATTATTTTTACGTTCTCGTTTTGCGGACCGGACAAACATTATGGGACGAAAGGAGTAGCAAAAAGAAAGAAAGGATTGAAAACAATGATTTTAACTCCAAAAGCTTTCAAGATTTTCAATCATTTGCCTACCTAGTTCTTTTAACGCGTCCTATATATGTGGAAATTCCGTTCCTCAGCTGCCATTACAGGGGAATCATCAAGAATTTAATAAGCCTTTCCAAAGCCAAACATGACTTTGTTTGCTTTGGTTTTCCAGAACCACCTATCTTTCTCAACACGGTCCCCAGTAAGTTTGACAGGGAAGGATCCAGACATTAAAGAGAAAACAACAATAAATTTCGATGTAACCATTTTTTGACAAACAGGAGAATCGAACACAATAATCAATGGTAGGATCAATGAATAATTGTTGTATATAGAGCGCCGACTTTTCCGTGGCGGTTTAGTGAGATTAATAAATATGGATCCACTAATAACTATGTAAAAAGGAAGTTCAATTCTTCTAAACTACAAATACATTCGGACTTCACAGAGATCTCTAGTAATAAAACCATGACAGCCAGTTTCAATTTTCCTGATTATAGTCCGCACCCTTTTGGAATATCTTCTCAAGAATCACAAATAACGTTACTACTTTTTTTCTCCTCCAACTTATTAAAGGGAAGAAAAAGATGTGAAAGGCACAAATCTTACTACATTCAAAAAACCGAAAGTGTAATAGAATTATTGTTAGAAAGATTACACATGGTCGGCGTCGTGTGGTGGTGTTGGCTGCCAGGGCGTCGGGTTTCTGGTCGGAGTTAGGCTGGTGCGGCGGCTAGTTCCGGATTGTTGCAGTTAGGGTTTTGTTGGTGCTTTGTCTGAGCTTGTCCCTTGTATATGGGTTTTTTGGTTTTTAGGTGTTTGAGCTTTATTGTTTCGAGGACCAAAAAAAAAAGCTTTATTGTTTGGGTTCATCCCATGTTAATTATGTGGTTTTTGAGGCCTTTAGATGTTTGAGCTGCGTCCCGTAGGTTGTATGGGCCTATTCATTTGGGTGTTTTTTTGGTTGGCATCTTGCCAATTAAGGGATTAGGTCTTGGACTTGGCATAATTTGTTGCCGTTCTCTTGTCCTTTTAGTCTTTGTTATCTTCAAAGATTAATAAAATTTCTTTTGCCGTTAAAAAAAATAAAATAATTACACATGATTGGTGAGTCTCATTGATTTATCAAAAGCTGAACTACTATTCTTATTGTCACCGATGGTCTCTGAAACTAAGGCACTAGTGATTATTGCGTATAGTAAGAGATCTTTCGTCAAGCAAGGAAATTCCTGATAATAAAGGTAGGCTCGGAAAACCCCCATCTCTCTCTCTCAAGAAAAAAACTCTCTCTCTAGAAACTTTCCAGCAGATAGGTTTTCTCGGGGGGGAGGCCCTGCCTCCGCCGCCTCTCTCTCGGGGGGGAGGCCCTGCCTCCGCCGCCTCTCCCCCTCCCTCTTTCCCCCCTCCTTCTCCTCCCCTCCCTCTACCCTCTCCTTCGGTTCTCTCCCTTCTATCCTCTGTTCCGGTTTTGGCTTCGTCTCACCCTCAGTCAGGATGGATTGCTGTGTGACTTAGCCCCCGTGATTCCTCTGATCTGGTTTGGCGAGGAAGCTCCGGTGATAGGCAGCTGGTGGTGGCGCTGTCCGGGGATTTTGGGTATGAATAATGGGGGTTAGAATGTTTGGGGTTGTTTTCTGTCTGTTTTTTTCAGTTTGCTTTCTATCGGCTGATTTGGGTTTCCCCCAAATCAATCCGGTTTGGTACCAGTTTGGTTTCCCCAAATCTGGTGTGGAAGAGGAGGTGGGCGAATAATCCGGTGCCTATTGAGGATCGTCCGAAGTTGGGGTTGTTTGTGGTTGTTGGTGGGTTGAGGTTCGTCCGGCTGCTGTTGTCGGTAACGGGGTCTGCTCGGTGAACGGCTTTGTTTACAGTGAATGACTTCTGCTCCGGTGAACGGCTCTTGCCGTCCAAATTTCATATGCGCTTCTCGGGTTTGAGCTGGGGTCCGGTCCGTTTGGGATTCTCTACTATCTAGGCCTTGATTGGTTCTCATCTGGCGAGTTCGCCGGTCTTGCTTCTGCAGGGGGTTCCTGTGTAGAAGTCTGGGTAGTTTTGGCTCATTCTTGTATTTTTTGATGAAATCTGTATTCCCTTCGGATTTTGTTATGAAATGAATTGAATGTGTTCAAAAAAAAAAAAGGTAGGCTCGGAAAAGAATCATGAGAATTCAAGTGTGAACCCTTTCCACGAGGGATTTAATGAGATGAGCATTTTTCGCAATGGGTACAAAGTTGGTGGGCTTTGTCAAAATTAACTTCTAGTGAGACTCATGACAGTGCATTTGCTCAAGGTGGAAACATCATTCTTCTATGATTAGCAGAAGAATCAAAGCAAAGAACTTCTAGCAACCAGGAGAGCTATTGTATTACAATAGTCAATTGGAAAAGTCTATAATACATGTCATTAAAAGGATGTACCATATGCACCTATTTTATTGTTCATTCATAATATTCTTCGTAACTTTTGTTCTAGAATTCATAATCTTTCAGCAGTACGATTCGTAACATTTTCATTATGATTTATAACATTTTGGTGTATCTCGTAACTTTTATACGATTCATAACTTTTTAGCAATACAATTCATAACATTTTCTCTATAATTCATAACATTTTGGAGGTACATATGATACACACCCAAATAAGGGGTGTGTATTGTAGTCTTTTCCTAATCAATTAGCATTCCTTTTCAAGAAATTAACTCACATCCGAACATATTTGCTGAGATAGCTGAAATCACAGATACAACTCAGTAATTAATACTCATTTATTGAATGACCCGACACGGCCAATACGAAACTATGCTCCTGAAGTAATAGTAGCTTTGTGAAAAATCCTAGCTCGTCTAGGAATAAAAATATTTGCTATTTTTAAATCTCTCCAATTAATTAACCCACCAACAGATAAGAAAAACAATCTCGCAAACGGAAAGCAATAAAAAGATGAACGCAAAGATATACGTGGAAAACCCTAAACGGGAAAAAACCACGGGAAGGAATCAAAACACTATACTCATTGTACGGTTACAAACAAACCTATACTTACAACCTAGAATCGCTCTCGGTTGACCAAGGTTGATTGCCGAATCGCTCGTTCACCGCACCCAGTGCTTGACTGCCGCTGCCTTGAATCCACAAGCCTTCCAATATCCTTCGGAAATCCACCGAAGGCCAACTCAAGTAAGTTGAATCAAAGATTGGAAAGAAACTCCATGAAGTTAACCTTATTGCTCGATGATCAATTGATCATGTTTGTACTTCAAGAAACAAAACCGAAACCCCTTGGATGTTTTCTTTAGGTTTGAAAGTTCTTGGGGGCGGCTCTCATATGTTCGGTCACCTCGAAATCCCAAGTGAGCCGCATATATATAGATGGATGAAATCTGTCAAGTTGCTCAAGCACCAGTATAGGCTTGTTCGGAGTTGCTCAAGCAATCACAACTGATGCACGTTGCCTTATTTTCAACCCACAGATTTTGAGATCCTCTTTCCTTATTCATCTGCCATGATCACGAATCTCCTTGATTCCTTCCATCCTTTTCCTTCTCTATCTCTCAATTACAAAATAATTGATTTAGTTCCTAAAAACGCATCCTCTCAATTACAAACGATTTGATTTCCTTCCACTTCCTAAACAGACATTCTAGAAATAAATGAAGAATAAATTGCAACTCAATAATAAAAGATACAAATCAATGTATTTTTGTCATGGGATTTGCCAAATAAAAACTTGACCTTACAATCTCCCCCTTTGGCACTTCCATGACAAAACATACATAACAACCTATCCCTTAACAGATTGATCATGACCTGAGAAGCTGCAAAAACAAATACTTAAAGACAACAATCTGTTAATCAATAAATTTCTCCCCCTTAGAAGAGGAAATCAAATGTCAACTAAAAAATATTGAAAGAATGAATAACCCATCAGCAGTTGAACTAAACTCATCATGAACCAAACATATCAATAGCCAAGTATATAGAACTATCAATGACATAACCAAACCATATTCATGTATTGCAAAAGCAAAGAATTGAGCTAGGAGAATGAAAAAATTATAAACTCATGAAACAATAGCCGGAAAAGAAGTGCCGCAATTATAGCCCATAAACCAAACAACCAATAGTACTACGAGAACCAAAAACCTACATAGATAAGCCAAAAAATAAATAATGACCAACAAAAATAATGCAACAAGGGAGCACACCAATGGAGGACAAGTTTTTGAATACGAGACTCAAGGAATATGAAATTTTTTTTTAAATGCATGAGCAAATTTTCATGAGAATCAATCATGGATTAATCTAGAAGTAATTGTAACATGCGACATGAGTTCGTGACAAGGTGAGTGTGTGACACATCTCAAGAAATTAAGATTATCAGTCAAGGATTTGAGAATTCTCATGTAAACTCTGGATTGTCAAACACTCTCCCCCTTATGAAGTCAAACCATGCATATCGATATAGATACAACTCCCCTTCAAAGAATGAATACTCTCCCCCTTAATCAATTAATCCTTTTTCTTTTTTATTGTTTCTCATGATAACAAGAATGTATTCTCTATTACCCCACTGTCGTTTGACGCGAATACTGAGAGTAAGAATACCTCATACCCAATACCCGGTTACTAGCAAGTGGTCCAACACGGATGCCTTCACAAGGTCTATCCACTATATGACGCGAACTCTCAGAGGGAGAATACCTCACTCCAATTGCCCGGTTACTCGGTGAACGCCCGGATAAGCATTATTATCTCTAGCAAACCATCCATGATCTCCTTTTTTTTTTTTTTTACGAAACTTTAGAAGGTAGAATCTCGTATCCATAAAAAATATACCTGAAATAGTCAATCGTCGAAGAAAAACATGTGACATACCCAAGTACATGAGAATCAACTAGCCTCAAAAAAAAAAACTCGCTAACTTTGACGTGTAGAGGTGGAGATCACATAATCATGAAACATGTCACATTTAACTTCCAAATACTTCGCATGAATGTTATCATGAAAAGATGTGCATGCATTACAAAAAAAACGCTCATATGAATGTATCTCATAGCCAACAACTTAAAACCTCAAAGGCATGCCCATAGCAAAAAAAATAAAAAAAAATCTTTTTTTTAAAGTAAATTCGCCAGACTAATAATTCCGGAAAAAAACAAAATTCTGTTTTTTTTAAAATAACTAAATGAAACATGCTAAGAATGTAATCAACACTAGTAAATAATCCAACAGAAACCATAGCTCTAGGTACAAGAATTGCAAGAAAACCAACCTAGACTATGGATGCAAGACCAAGCCTTTAAAAGATGAGGCCAACTCCTCCGAACGATCCAGTGGCATCAAGAGGATTGGAAGGAAAATCTACACAAGTTCTCAAGTCCATTTTCCTCACCCAAATAGATCTAACCTTGACCTTTTTAAAATTTTCAACAACTTTAGGCGCATGTTTAGGCATCACATTTGTATTCTTTTCATGAGAAATCACCCTACACCTAGGTTTTTGGGTTCTATCACAATCATAATCAAAATAATTTTCCCTACCCTCATTGTTATTAATACGACGATAATTGAGAGGAGCAATAGGATACCCATAGAGTTTAAAGCAATTTGGCCGAATGTGACCTTTCATCCCACAAAAATGACAAGTGGGAACAAATTGGGCATGTTTACGCAAATTCATTTTTTCAGGAGCATTTGAAATACAAGAAGCATGTAATTTCTTGCAATGTGGTCTTATATGTCCAATCATTCCACAATTATGACAAGTAGGCTTAAATTTAGAAGAGCTTACCTCACCACGCTTGGTGGTGGATTTACCATTGACGCCTCTTTGAATCCTCGCATCGGTGGGAGTGGGTTGTTTGAACACATTGGTATTACCAATTTTCTTGATGTTAGTTTTGGCTATATCTTTTGGCGAGGCAATTTGTTTTTCAGTGGGCTTTACAATCTTGCCTTCCGCCATTGACTTTGAAAATACTTTTACTTCATATCCAAGTCCACTTCTATCCGATGCCACCTTTTGAGATAACAAAATTTGATCTAAAACTTGTGAACCTGCATTTAATTTCTTAAAAGTAGCATTGGCCTTGTCAAGTTCAACTTGCAAATTTGCTACCTTTGATTCAAGAAGCTTGTTAGTCTTAATAAGGCTATCCATATCATTTTCAACATTCATATGTTTTCGCTTAAGCACATCAAGTTCATGCAACGCATCAATTTTCTCTTTCTCACATTGTTTTAGCTTTGTGGCTAACCCTAAATTAGGTTTTTCTTAAAAGAATGTTTAAAACTTTTCATAACCAAAGCCATAGCTTCCGTATCATAGTTATCTTCTCCATCGCTAGTTCGGTTAGTCTCAACCTCACAAAAAATATTACTGGTACTCTCACTGTCAGATAGAACACTATTACCACCAGGAAACATAGTTGTAGCACATGCTACATATTTGGAGCTGTCAAAAATCGGAGGTTTGATAATAAATTTTCTTTCTCTTGGTGAATCCATAATAGCAAATTAAAAAAAAATAAAGATCCGCTCTAGGAATAAACCTAATATTACGAGCGACCCGCTCTGATACCAATTGAAAAATCCTAGCTCGTCTAGGAATAAAAATATTTGCTATTTTTAAATCTCTCCAATTAATTAACCCACCAACAGATAAGAAAAACAATCTCGCAAACGGAAAGCAATAAAAAGATGAACGCAAAGATATACGTGGAAAACCCTAAACGGGAAAAAACCACGGGAAGGAATCAAAACACTATACTCATTGTACGGTTACAAACAAACCTATACTTACAACCTAGAATCGCTCTCGGTTGACCAAGGTTGATTGCCGAATCGCTCGTTCACCGCACCCAGTGCTTGACTGCCGCTGCCTTGAATCCACAAGCCTTCCACTATCCTTCGGAAATCCACCGAAGGCCAACTCAAGTAAGTTGAATCAAAGATTGGAAAGAAACTCCATGAAGTTAACCTTATTGCTCGATGATCAATTGATCATGTTTGTACTTCAAGAAACAAAACCGAAACCCCTTGGATGTTTTCTTTAGGTTTGAAAGTTCTTGGGGGCGGCTCTCATATGTTCGGTCACCTCGAAATCCCAAGTGAGCCGCATATATATAGATGGATGAAATCTGTCAAGTTGTTCAAGCACCAGTATAGGCTTGTTCGGAGTTGCTCAAGCAATCACAACTGATGCACGTTGCCTTATTTTCAACCCACAGATTTTGAGATCCTCTTTCCTTATTCATCTGCCATGATCACGAATCTCCTTGATTCCTTCCATCCTTTTCCTTCTCTATCTCTCAATTACAAAATAATTGATTTAGTTCCTAAAAACGCATCCTCTCAATTACAAACGATTTGATTTCCTTCCACTTCCTAAACAGACATTCTAGAAATAAATGAAGAATAAATTGCAACTCAATAATAAAAGATACAAATCAATGTATTTTTGTCATGGGATTTGCCAAATAAAAACTTGACCTTACACTTTGATTTGGTGCTACCATGCACTATGCAGAAAAAATGTATGCTCTGACGGTACCGGAAGGCTGAGGGAGGAGCTACTAAGCATGAGAACAATTGAAGCCATAGTCGATCTTTCCGTAACATTTTTCTTGACGCACAGTAACCCAATGTGAATACATCTTATCATTTCCCGCATGAAACCCAAATTAGCCCTCAATGTGGGGTCTATGAAATTTGAAGTTATTCCTTCCCCCAAGTTTTCATGGAATACTACAGTCTTTCATGACTTGTAGGTGTCATTCGTTTTTCTTTTTGTGGTAAACAATGCTTCAAGAAATTTTCGTTCATACTTATGTAGCTTAAAAGGTCTTCTATGTTTTCCCCAGTACGGAAGAGTTGTTCTTCTATGTTTCTTGATCAGTAGGCCAACCAGTTAGTCTTGACTGACAATTATGTTCGCTAGTTTTACTTGTATAGTCAGAATTCCTTTGGAAACTTCTTATATATGTGGAACTCAAACTGGGTGGTTTTGCAAAAACATTTGGTGATTTAGGCTCCGTTTATTTTAATGTAAAATGTTTTACAATGTAAAATATTTTTTCAGAAACAAACTTCAAACTTTTATTTTTCGGTGTTTGGTTGGCACTTGAAAATATTTTCAAAAATCAACAAAATAGTGTAGAGAGAGAGATGGGGAGCTTAAATGGTGGAGAGATCTGAGAATATTGGAATTGGTCAGGACTGATGATCGAGGAAGAATTGCAGTAGAAGGCAGCGGGTTCATTTCGGAAAATAACTTACGTACGGAAGATTTAAAAGTAAGTCATTTTCATTCAATTAATGGAAAATCTTTTACATGTAAAATGTTTTCCTCATTATTTACACAATCAAACACCGAAAAATAAGTAAAACATTTTACGCCCAAACAAACGGAGCCTTAATTCATTCTTTCTTTCTTTTTGTGGCCAATTCCCTAGTTGAACCTGTCAAAGGTTTTCAAAATTAAAACATCCCCTAACCAGACTACCACTTCCCTAGTCAACCGAAAACAAAAATAAATAGCAAAAAGACAAAGAAAACAAGAAAGAAAGGAAAAAAAACATCGGTTTTCAACTCCAAAAGTTTTCTAGATTTTCACTAATTTGCCTAACTGGTAGTCATCAAGAATTTAATAAGACCTTCCAAAGCCAAACATGACTTTGTTTGCTGTGCTTTTCTAGAAGCACCACTCTCTCTCATCACGGTTCCCAATAAGTTTGGCAAATTGTTTAATTTCAATTTGCCTGATTATAGTCACGATATCCACAGCCTTTTGGAATATTTCCTCAACAATCACAAATAAAGTTACTACTTTTGTTCTCCTCCAACTTAATAAAGGGAAGAAAAAGATGTGAAGGCACAAATCTTATTATGTTCAAAAATCCTAAAGTGTAATAGAATTATTGTTAGAAAGGTTATACATGATTGGTGAGTCTGATTGATTTATCAAAAGCTAGAACTACTATTCTTATTGCCACCGATGATGGCACTAGTGATTATTGCGTATAGTAACAGGTCTTTAATCGAACAGAGGAATTCCAGATAATTAAGGTAGGCTCGTGAAAGAATCATGAAAATTCGAGTGTTAAAAATATAGCAACACACATATACTGAGAAGATCATAGATGACTTTACCATATATATAGTTGTGTCAAATTTGATTTGAAAAATGATTTTGTCATTTTTTAACCTGAGAAATCACGGAAGACAAATGTCACACCCCAAAAATGAGAAGTGACCGGCCATGAATCACAAGACCAAAGCTTGTAGAACATGCAGCCTAAAAAATATTTTATAAAAACTCCCAAGTAAAGATCCACCAAACAGTCAACCATTTTTTATTTATTTATTCAGAACATCCACAACCAATAAATTCCACAAAAAGAATGGGGCACAAACATCCCATGAACCAAATAATATCCAGTGATCCAACAGTAATAAAAGAATCCGGATGTCTGACAAAATGTTTCAATGCGGAAGTGATGAAATAAACACTAAGCTAGGATGAGACACCCTAAGGAGGTCAACAACAAAATCCCCAAGATGCCGCCAGAGTCCTTTCCTAACTCCCCAACTTGCCTGAAAAAGAAGTTGGAATAAATCCGTCAGCTGACGAGCTCAGTGAATGGCGAAGCATGTATATTAGAATAAGGTTCTGAAATAAGGATCAAAATAATTTACCATGTCAACATAATTTGGCATATGCGGTGAACAACAAAATAATCCATTAATCCAATTAACGATTCATCCGATAAGTCTTAATGGTACAATCCAATCTCCAACAACAATGGGGAACCACAACCAATACCAAATAGTACCAAGTGCCAGTGAATAAATCTCTCAAAATTGGATCCAATATCAAATCTTAGAGTCACCACGAGTAGGCAGCCCGTGGAACTTTTCCCTAAGAACGATCCGGTCAATAACAACCGTTGAGCATTAGGGTCACCGGCCTAATCCGGTTTCTTCCCTAATGGCCAGAGTCACCCGCACACAGAGGATTAATTTCCCTGGACTTCCAAAATATGTTCCCATCAATATCCACAAAGTTCTCACCAAAAGGTTATCCAAACAATAAATAGTTTCACCAATCCGCATGCCAATTTCAAGAACCAAATAAAACAAATACATGTTCCCAATTTCAATCATTAATTTTCTAAAACAATAATTTAAGGAATATGGGGAAGTTCGAAAATACGTAACATGCTTAACCACTCACCTGAATCCCAATTGCAATGTAATCGAACAAGGCAAAACGAGTCTAACCTGAACAAAGAGTAATATAACAGTATTATCACTAACTGAACCATGTATAATATTGTCTATAACAGTGAAGGACTGCCTAAAAGAATATTTAATTAACCTAGACTAATCCTAACTTCTACCACCAGAAATCAATCGTCTACCCCTAAACTATGCATATGCCACATGTACGCACAAACACAAAATCAAAGCACAAGGCCATTTGATTCCTTCTAGGCTTCAACCACTGTTATTATCAAATCAACAGTCCCACACTTGGCCAATATTCCACGCCATACCGCCATGCACAATGCCCACATCACACAAAACACCTTCACTACCCCATTTTTCAATAGCATAAAAAGAAGACAATTGGTGCCAAAATAACAGAACTCAATTAATCTTTCATAACTCCATTGTTCTATACCTTAATTTCAAAAGACAAACCCATGAACGACAAAGAATGGAAAAGAACAAGAATTCCTTACCCAATCGATCACCAACGAACCGAACCGAACCCTCGATCGACTACGGCTTCTCTTTCTCACGCAGAGTTCTTTACTCAGACTTTCTATCTCAAACGTTCTCTCCAAATACACTTTCTATCTCAAACGTTCTCTCCAAATATAACCCTACTGAGTGTATATATCTCCTTAAAGTACGTTTGTAAAACTACCCACTTCTATCGCTGTATCCTAAATTATAGCTAAGCAGTTAATTAGAATTTAGATGGATAAATAGCAAAACAAAATTTATTTATAATCCAATTCATCCTAATACAAAAATTTAGAATTACCAGCTAGTACCACTATTTTACCCACAATCAATTTCATACCCCAAATATTACAATCGTGTCAATAATATCCATAGCGCGCACAAAATAATTAGTTGGGACCCAATCATAACACCAATTAATAATGGCAATATAACTAATTAAATAAATGAAAAAGGCTAGGCCGTAACATTCTTCCCCCCTAAAAATAAATTTCGTCCTCGAAATTGCATACTAACCTCAATTTTACAAATGCGGTACTTCTCGCGCATCTCCTCATCACGCTCCCAAGTGGCTTCCTCAACCGCATGATTGTGCCACAGAACTTTGACCAGTAGAATCGTTTTGTTGCGAAGGACCATCTCCTTCATATCTAAAATATCTACAGGTTGCTCATCATAGGTTAAATTGTCCCGAACATGAAGTGACTCATAATCAATAACATGGGATGGACTATGCACATACCTCCTCAACATCAACACATGAAAAACATTATGAACCTTAGCCAAATTAGGTGGCAACACCAAACGATAGGTCACCTCAACTATCATTTCCAAAACCTCAAATGGCCCAATATAGGGAGGACTCAACTTTTTTTTTTCTTTTTGCCTAACCAAATAACATCTTTCTATGGGGACATCTGAAGAAGTACATTAATATCTCTAGTTACAAACTCCAAATCTCTTCAATGACTGTTTGAAAAAGTATCTCTTACAATATGACCAGAAATTGAACTAGCTCAAATCCATCAAAGAAGTTAATCAACCAACCCCGTCAATCAAATTAAGACTACCAAAATTGTAAAAGAATGTCAAAATAATAGTCACTAGATTTCCATCATTTCAAAAATATTCATAGGGCCATCTAATTACTCCAAATCCCTCCTATGATTATCTGCATAACTTTTCTATCTATTCCGAGTGGTTGTCACAAACCTTTCCCCAATAGTTTTTTTTTTTTTTTTGCATCCTCCACCAAGTCAGGACTTAAAAGTCGCCTTTCTCCAACCTTAACCTCATACCAACAGATAGGAGATCTACACTTCCGTCCACACAAAACCTCATATGGAACAACTCCCAAACTCGAATGATAACTGTTATTGTACGCAAATTCCATTAACGGCAATTGATCATCCCAATTTTCTTTTCACTCTAAAGTACAAGGTCTCAATAAATCCTTCAAAGTCTGTATAGTTCTCTCACTTTGATCATCGTTAAGCAAAACTAAAATAGAATTTGTGAGTATCCATCGCTATCTTTAAGGCACCCAAAATTTAGATACACAATGGGGACACGATCTAACACCATTGATACAGGTGCACCATGGAGTCTAACAATCTCTCTAAAATACAACTGTGCCAACGATCCAACTTATACATCATGTTAATAGCAATAAAATGTACTGACTTAGTGAGCCGATCAACTACAACCCCCCAACAAGACATTCATGTGACCGTTCCAATCTTTTTACAACTCCATATCACTCACATCAAGATAAAAAAAAAAATGTATGTAGTTATTTGGAACTCCGAAAAGAATTATGTCTCCATAAGATCGATCATATCGAATGTCCAAGAACTCCAAAAATTCCAACCATTTAATAGTTACCGCCTCATTATGTCTGATATTAGTCCATCAAAGAGCACCAAATCTTGTTCCAAGTGGGCCACTGATACATAAAACCCGACATCGATTTAACAATTCAAACAAAAGGATTTTTGTAACCGAAGGCATCATGTCTTCTCTAAAAATCCAAAACCTCATTGGTTCATCCCATCAATCCTCTTCATTACATATCAACACAGTTTTCAGTAGGCACTCAAAGTATAACACAAAACACCAATGAAATATTTGAATAAGACCATCATAACCAATTCTATCATTTTCTCCAAACTCCAAAATTAATATTTCAAACCATAGTGCATCCTCCAATAAACCTAATCAAAGACGGTTCCAAATCACTTACAAGAATCCAATTCTTAGTTTTACAAGACACTAACCACACTCAAGCTGAGCATACTCATTAAACTTAAAATGACCAATGAGTAAATATCTGTTGCAACAAACTTTTATGGCTATCACAAAAACTACTAACCCAAACAGACTAAATCTATAAACTGCCTACATCATCGATCCCCAAATCTTCTCTCTCTCTTCTTTTCTTTTCTTTTTTTAACTCAAGTGATACATCAAGGTTGAATATTCCATTTCTAGCTATCAAAATTTTCTTTCCCATCCAACTCCATAACAGTCAAGTTTTCAAAATCCATATTAGTCTTCATGACGTCTTACTACCATCCATAGCTACAAACCAACAGGAATACTTCAACAAAAATCTCCCTGAAATAATACTCTCACTTCATCTAAAAGGAACTAACTTAAAACTAACAAATAAGATATTCTACCAACTAATCAATCATGGTTAGAATTAGTAGCCGAGGGAAGAATCAAAATAATCACAGCTTAAACCAAGTAAGCCAAGCTCTAACGATTGATCCTCAACAATAAACCACTTCAATCCCATTACTCACAAAAAACTCAAAGTCTACTAATGAACTCCTTAGACCTCAAAGCTTTTGATATTTACTACAGTATCACAAGTTCTATAGCCTACTAGATCACCTCTTGTTATCGATTGGTTTACCAATTAGCTACACATCTTACACCGATACCCTCCAAACCGTATTATTGAATCATACTCAAATCAGTCTTCATTAGAGTCCAACAAATCATCAAATCCAAAACTAATCTTAGTTAACAACTCGCCTCGCAAATATCATTGTCTATTCTACATATTCAAAAAGAGCTGTAAGACCATAATTGTTCATTAATTGCAATCTAATCTTGTCACCTCAACCAAAGTTCAAGACGAATACCTATAATATTGCTGAAGTATAACCAAGATTTTACTCCACTGAATCATCCAAAAATTTCAAGGGTCATTATACACATATCCATAGCCTTTATCAATTACCCAAACTCAATGGTGTCTTCAAAACTAATAATCGAACAAATTAGCCACTAGTCTCATTTCCCAAAATAACATATAATACACATCACCACCTAAAGATCCTATAATTCAACTTGCAACTTGAAAACCAACTCCATGTACTAACCCAAAATTTAGCACCACAGAATATTCCTTTGTCATTTCAAACCACGTCTTTAAATTATCCCCAAAAGTAAGAGTTTTAACCTTTCGCAACAATTAAACTAAGAACCCCAAAGCTACTAATGATCAAGTTGGTAACACTCCATATTTACTTCAAATGGCACGATATCAACTCTAATCACATAAGTTTACCCACACAAATTTTCTCTTTCCAAAACTTCCCATAATTCCACAATAGTGATACTGTAATGCATTAACTCTCAAATCACCACCGGTGCACTCCATAACTTTACTCAATGACAATCAACCTTCCACATAATTTTACAAACCCAAGTACTCACATTTTGATATAGCCATAGCCAATTGCATGCCAATACCAATCAAACGATCGTACCCTTGCCAAAACCTATCTGTTTATTGTCAAATCCTCAAAACCGAACAGCTACTACTATGTTTAGAAAACCCACTTTCAACTACTCCCACTTTATATCCACCTGGTCGTCTAAAGTCTTTCTTTCTTTTTTTCTTGGGATTAAGGCAACGAAACACAGGAATCCTAACCATCAACGAGTTCATAGGGTATTCACCTAATAAACATCAAGGAATTCATGGGGTAGTTCCTCAGGCAAGCATAATTATTGACATTTCCTAGTAGAACATAACCAAATATCTACTAGAATCACAAGCATAGGAACGAAGGACCGATCAATCAACAACAATTCAAGACTATCTGGGATGTAGTGAGTATTACAAGTAAGAAACTCTAAGCACCCTCACACAGTTAAACTAGCCCATCGTCAATACCAACTTGTACTAGTCCTATAAGTTATACACTTAAGTCAACCTCCAAGTATACTACCACCAATACTAGTACTTCATATTCAATAACACCATACTCCAACTACATCACACCACCAACGTACTTGTAAAACAAGCTTGACGATCCAAATAACGAATAAAATCATGTATGCCACATTCTCCTCCAATACCCTATCCAAAGTCTACAGAGAAATAAAGTTCCCAGTGAATGACTACTATCTCCATAATATATGCGGGTACTGATACACATCAAATAACAAACACTCTCACAAATGGCAGTAGGACTCTGGGGACTCGGACCTCCACTAAATGAACACGATAAAAATGAATGCAAAAGTAGTTTTTTTTTTTTTAAACTTCAGCTCTGATACCACAATTGTCACACCCCAAAAATGAGAAGTGACCGGCCATGAATCACAAGACCAAAGCTTGTAGAACATGCAGCCTAAAAAATATTTTATAAAAACTCCCAAGTAAAGATCCACCAAACAGTCAACCATTTTTTATTTATTTATTCAGAACATCCACAACCAATAAATTCCACAAAAAGAATGGGGCACAAACATCCCATGAACCAAATAATATCCAGTGATCCAACAGTAATAAAAGAATCCGGATGTCTGACAAAATGTTTCAATGCGGAAGTGATGAAATAAACACTAAGCTAGGATGAGACACCCTAAGGAGGTCAACAACAAAATCCCCAAGATGCCGCCAGAGTCCTTTCCTAACTCCCCAACTTGCCTGAAAAAGAAGTTGGAATAAATCCGTCAGCTGACGAGCTCAGTGAATGGCGAAGCATGTATATTAGAATAAGGTTCTGAAATAAGGATCAAAATAATTTACCATGTCAACATAATTTGGCATATGCGGTGAACAACAAAATAATCCATTAATCCAATTAACGATTCATCCGATAAGTCTTAATGGTACAATCCAATCTCCAACAACAATGGGGAACCACAACCAATACCAAATAGTACCAAGTGCCAGTGAATAAATCTCTCAAAATTGGATCCAATATCAAATCTTAGAGTCACCACGAGTAGGCAGCCCGTGGAACTTTTCCCTAAGAACGATCCGGTCAATAACAACCGTTGAGCATTAGGGTCACCGGCCTAATCCGGTTTCTTCCCTAATGGCCAGAGTCACCCGCACACAGAGGATTAATTTCCCTGGACTTCCAAAATATGTTCCCATCAATATCCACAAAGTTCTCACCAAAAGGTTATCCAAACAATAAATAGTTTCACCAATCCGCATGCCAATTTCAAGAACCAAATAAAACAAATACATGTTCCCAATTTCAATCATTAATTTTCTAAAACAATAATTTAAGGAATATGGGGAAGTTCGAAAATACGTAACATGCTTAACCACTCACCTGAATCCCAATTGCAATGTAATCGAACAAGGCAAAACGAGTCTAACCTGAACAAAGAGTAATATAACAGTATTATCACTAACTGAACCATGTATAATATTGTCTATAACAGTGAAGGACTGCCTAAAAGAATATTTAATTAACCTAGACTAATCCTAACTTCTACCACCAGAAATCAATCGTCTACCCCTAAACTATGCATATGCCACATGTACGCACAAACACAAAATCAAAGCACAAGGCCATTTGATTCCTTCTAGGCTTCAACCACTGTTATTATCAAATCAACAGTCCCACACTTGGCCAATATTCCACGCCATACCGCCATGCACAATGCCCACATCACACAAAACACCTTCACTACCCCATTTTTCAATAGCATAAAAAGAAGACAATTGGTGCCAAAATAACAGAACTCAATTAATCTTTCATAACTCCATTGTTCTATACCTTAATTTCAAAAGACAAACCCATGAACGACAAAGAATGGAAAAGAACAAGAATTCCTTACCCAATCGATCACCAACGAACCGAACCGAACCCTCGATCGACTACGGCTTCTCTTTCTCACGCAGAGTTCTTTACTCAGACTTTCTATCTCAAACGTTCTCTCCAAATACACTTTCTATCTCAAACGTTCTCTCCAAATATAACCCTACTGAGTGTATATATCTCCTTAAAGTACGTTTGTAAAACTACCCACTTCTATCGCTGTATCCTAAATTATAGCTAAGCAGTTAATTAGAATTTAGATGGATAAATAGCAAAACAAAATTTATTTATAATCCAATTCATCCTAATACAAAAATTTAGAATTACCAGCTAGTACCACTATTTTACCCACAATCAATTTCATACCCCAAATATTACAATCGTGTCAATAATATCCATAGCGCGCACAAAATAATTAGTTGGGACCCAATCATAACACCAATTAATAATGGCAATATAACTAATTAAATAAATGAAAAAGGCTAGGCCGTAACAACAAATGTTTAAGGTCTCATGCTGAATAATACACTATAGTCATGTACAATTATGCACACACACTTATAATGGGTATAAAAGCTCATACAGTCAGACAATATATTGTAGAGATAATGTTACGAGCCTAAAAGTCCTCAGTTTTTTTTATTTTATGCTTTGTTATCTTTTATTTTCCAAATAATAGATTAATCTGTTAGTGGTCCTAGCATTTAAGTAGTTTTTGTAGGAACTGGGAGTCCGAGTCTGATGGGTCTCCTATTTTGTGGTTGGTTCGCTGTAGCTATTTGTCCTAGTCTTAAGGATCAATAATAATTTAAAAAAACTAAAAAATGATGCTTTCTATAAAGGCCTTTCTTTTCTCCAGGACCAGCTGAAAAAGAACGAGGAATCTCTAGCTTTATGTTCTTTTATTCAATTTTTTTGGTTAAAGATTAGGGCATTCATGACTTCAAAAGTCTATCTTTGAGCCAAAAGCAGAGGGGTCAATGAGTATAACTTGAGGAGGGGATTGCATTTCAGACACTAACAATAATGGAAGGAAACAACCACAGAAACCCACCCAAAAGCCTAAGGAAGCTTCTATGGTGCATAACATGTTCTCACTAGGCATCCGGGGAAACCATAGAATCTCACGAAGCTTAGCCAAGGATTTAGAATTACTACGATCTTTTCTTTTTGCTAATCTATAGGAGTGAATAAGGAAAGGGATTGAAAGAAACAATTCGCGGAGTTAAAATTTGAACCCAATTAAGCATCATGCCTGAACGATAGTGCATGCCTTGATGAGTAGGCCGACCTGTTAGTCTCAACTGACAATTATGTCTGCTAGTTCTACTTGTATAGTTAGAATTCCTATGCAAACTTCTTATGTGGAACTCAGACCGGGTGGTTTTGCAAAAGCATTTAGTGATTCATTCATTCTTTCTTTTGTGGCCTATACCCTAGTTGAACTTGTCAAAGGTTTTGCAATATTATTGCAAGACCGATAACACAACAATCCCCTTAGCAAACTACGACTTCACAAGTCAAACGAAAACAAAAATAAATGGCAAAACGAAAAAAGAAAGCAAGGAAGAAAGAAATGATAGAAAACAATGATTTTTAACTCCAAAAGTTTTCAAGATTTTCGCTCATTTGCCTAATTGGTTCTTTCAGCGCGGCCTATGTGGAAATTTCGCTACTCAGCTGCCATTACAAGGGAATCATCAAGAATTTAATAAGTCTTTCCAAAGCCAAATAAAAATACAATAGACTTGTACAAATATGCACACACACTTATATTATGCGCAGAAAAATCATACGGACAATATTGAGTAGAGATAATGTTAGTAACTTTTGTAGGGATTTGGAGTCCAAGTCTTACGGTCTCCTATTTTGTGGTCCAAGTCTTAAGGATCTCCTAATTTGTAGCTATTTTTCTTTTTTTCCAAGTTAGTTTACAATCTCTATATAAGATAAGGCAAATGATGAATAAAGGAAATTATTGTTTATCTTCGAACACTTGTATTTAATCGGAGGCCTGGGTTTCTCAATCATCCTAAATTACCTTGTTGCTTCATTTTTTTAAGAGTGATGCTATATGTACCGACCGGGGGGGGGTTGTAAATCGTACCGACCGGCCGCGTCGGGCCGTCTCAGGCCACTGGACGGCCAATCCGAGCCGTCCAAAAATTTAAAAAAAAAAACCGAGGGGGCCCACGCGAAAATCAGCGGCATCCAATGTGTGTAGGGTGCTTGATCTAAACATCTCTTTTTTCGTGTATTCGGTTTTTTTTTTTTTTTGGACTGCTCGAATCGGCCGTCCGGTGGCCGGAGACGGCCCGGCGCGGCTGTCGGTACGGTTTCCCTATGGAAACCTTCGGTACCTATATCATTTTCGTTTTTTTTAACCTCTTTTCACAGGGTTCCCATGAACAATACAAAATGCTTATTTCATACCAGACAATTCAACCCCTAGCAGTTTAGTCAAGATGGATGAGAAAGAAAATAAGTGATTGTCTTTCATGAGGTCGCATGTTCGAATTACACGGAGGCCAAAAATTTCAAACCTTGGGGCCACTAGAGAGTTTGCCCGGTCAGGAACTTCAGGATCATGGAATTAGTCGAGGTGCATGCAATTTGGCCCGAACAACGAGGTGCACGCAAGCTGAACTATCAAGGAGTTGGGGCAAGGTGTTTGTGTTCTTATTCACTGTTGTTGTGAACATAGCATTGCATTTGACCCGTTTGGCCAAGAAGGGTGACAGAGTGGTTTAAAAAGCGAAAGATTTGTAGGCTAATGTGAAGGTCGGGCTCATGATTCTGTCCAACGTTGAGTCTGTAGGAAATTCCCTCTACGAAGAGAGGAAAAGTTTTGAACTTGTACGAATTTGTGTTGTTGTCAATACTAGTAGTCTCTAAAGAGTTTTTTTGCTGATAAGTGCGTGGTATTGTTCGTTGTCTCTTGCTCTTTGTGGTTGAATGGCCCAGGATTTATTCAAATTTTGAGGTTTGTCCACGGTAGCGGGATATCTTTATTAGGCTGGGCAGGTATGCTTCCATTATTTGACCTTTATGAAAAGTGTGTGGTATTGTGCGTTATCTCTTGCATATTGTTGGGTCTTACTTCACTGGTCAAACTAAAGGGAAATGAAAGTGAAGTACCACTGGAGGACCAAGATGTGGAGTTAGGATTGCTTTCGAACAATACTGCATATTAGGACGACTCGAGTTCATTTAGTAGCGAAATAACAAGTTCTGCATTTTTCCAAATAGGTACAAAGTTGGTGGGTTTTTGTCAAAATTAATTAATTTCTAGAAAGGTACCTTGTGTTTGTCACTTTCCCATACATCATCAATCAAGTGACGCCAATCCTCCAAATCGAACACATCATACGGATGACTATACGCGTCCAAAACCTTGCTCCAGAATAAGATTTTCGCACCGGTTCAAATGAATTAAAAATTAAAGCATTTAATTTTTTTAATAGATCGCTATAGAGTATGTATTACGTTTAAGAAGAAATAAAAAATAAATAACATTTCAATATTATTTTTTGGAAGAAGAAGGAAATAATATATTAATAGACCATAAGTTAGAATAGTGAGTCTGATGCAGTATGTATTTTAAAAGTGACTAACTAAAGTAATAAAGTTGCATTTTAAGGTGTAATTTGGTCTAAAATTTAAAGAGGCTGATGCGGATGCCCCAAGAACTTGATATCCTAATTCCCAATTATAGCTTATATTGGGGACAGGTGCCAAAAGCCCTAAATTAATTGGAGTTATTGACATTTAGGTTTTTCGATTGCTAAGTGGGTTCATCTTTTTCCTGGAGCTTTCAACAGTAAATTTTTTATTTTTTATTTATTTTTTTTTTGCTCGGCAAATGAAAGATTTTTATTAGCTCGAAATGGGTACATCGAGTAGAAGAAAACAACAGTGAGTCAAACGTGCTCACCACACCTCAAAAACAAAACAAGAAAGAAGAAAAATCATCCAACCGAAAGTTGGATGAGATAACACCTCAACACAAACTTAAAGTTTCAACTTACGGATTCCATCTAGAAAGCTCCTAAAATCCTCCACCGAATAAACCCGGATGTCATACTTTGCTTTTATCCACATCGCCACCCTTGTCTTGACGAGTTCCCCAACCTCACTTGCAGACCTTATAACATTGTTGAATACGAGGTCATTCCTCGCAAGCCATATAGACCACAAAGTAGCAAAGAACGTCACCTCCCAAATGTGTCTTTCCAAATTTCGAAAACTACTGCCAAACCACCAATTTGCTAGTCCTGCCAAGGAAAAAGGACAAACCCATACAATCTGCCACCATTGCATGATGATCGACCATATGTGCCAGGAAGAGAGACAAATCAAAAACAAGTGCTCGGGGGTTTCCTCACAGAGGGCACAATGAGGGCAAAGAGGCAATTGACCCTCTTGGATCATATTCCTGCGAGCAAGAACAGATCTAGTAGCCACTTTACCTTGCAGAGCCATCCATGAGAAAATTTCCACCTTTGGTGGGCTTAGGTTCTTCCATAGTGACCCCAACACCTCATCACCAACATGTACTCCTTGCTCCCACTGACCATACACAGATTTTACCGAGAAGCTTTTATCGGCTGTCCATTTCCACTGTATCGAGTCTTGTTTAGACGGGTCCAAAACTATATCATGCAGTCTTTGGAGCAACTCCTCCTTCTGGAGTTTTTCCCAATCATACAAACGTCTACCAAAAATTAAATTCCATCTGCCAACTCCACCTTCTACCATCATATTTCTGACCACTTGCCCTTTTTGAGTAGAAATCAAATATAGCCTGGGATATACTTCCTTGAGTGCTACATCTCCAAGCCAACCGACTTCCCAAAATAACGTTTCCTGTCCGGAGCCCACTTGAACTTTAAATCCCTCTTGAATTATTGGACCAATAGACGAAGATGCATTCCCAATGGAACAAATATCAGTCCATATACTCGAAATCTGTCCAGAAGCAGGGAGATGAGGAAGCCAACGCCCCTGGTCCAGATTGTACTTCCTGCGAATAACCCTCACCCATAATGAGTCCTTGTCGTTACTGAACCTCCACCACCACTTTGCAAGCAATGCGAGGTTTTGAATCTTCAGATTCTTCACCCCCAATCCTCCATTCTCTTTCCTCTTGGCTATAACCTCCCATTTCACCAAATGCAACTTCCTTTTGTCAACCGAATCCCCCCAGAAAAATCTCCTTTGTAATTTCTCAATTGCCTTAGCTACTGCCACAGGCATCTTGAATATAGACATAAAATAGATGGGGAGATGACCAAAATTAGAATTTAACAAAGTGAGACGACCTCCCGATGAATTAAATCTCCTGCTCCATACATTCAACTTTTTGGCCATCCTATCCAACATTGGTTCCCAAGTTTTAATCCTTTTCGGATTAGCACCCAAAGGCAACCCCAAGTATTTGATTGGCAATTTCTCAACTTTACACCCCATTACAAGTGCAAGATTTTCAACAGTAAAAAATTGAAAAGAACTCTACCAAACCAATTACAGTTCTCAATACCCAGCAACATATATGTAGAAATCTTGAGCGGAAGCATAAAAACTGAAAATAACTTTACCAACCAAGTAGAGTTCCCTTTCCCCAATAACCAGCACCATAAACGTGAGAGAGATAGATCTAAACTAAGAAATCAAAGTCTATATGCAAAATCAGAACACTAACCTTATGAGAGGGCGAGAGATCAGAGTCGGGGAGAAAAGGAGCGGCTTCAGTGGTGGCGTCCGTGGTGCTTTGTCCGACAACGGTGGCTTCGCTGGTAGAAGGAAGAGGAAGTGAGAGGGGGGAAGGCGGTGGAAGAGAGAAGGAAACCGCCGACAAATATAGTAGCGGAAGATTACGCAAGTCCCCGCCAACATTTTCGTAAAAATTTTAAAGTTTCGTTCGCCGAGCATAAAAAAAAAAACACATTTTCGTAAAAATTTTAAATTGGTGAAAAAAAAAAAGTTTAACGCCCTGTATCACGTAGTACGAACAAATTCTAAACGTAATCAACCAATTATATTTTAATAATGGTCGATCTGAATTATTAGAATTTCACGTCTCACTAATTCCATCATTATATCCAAAATCAAATATCATCGTATATCGACGACCATCTGGTCGGACATCATTTGCTGCATCTTGAGGCATTAAAGTATTACTCCTTCCGTCCCATTTTCATTGTCTATTTTCGTTTTTCGTGCCGTTCTTTCAACACTTATATCTTCCAATATGAATCTTCAAAAATATGCAATATGAATTTTGTTTGATAGTTCCCGATTAGATCTATAATACAAAATTTTCAATATTATGAAAAACATTGTAGATTGAGAGATATAAGCGTTGAAAGAACGGAACGAAAAACGAAAATGGACAATGAAAATGGGACGGAGGGAGTACTAGATTGTAATACTCGACCCCCAACTGAGTCCTTTTTTTCGATCGGAACCGTCCATATTTTACATATTATGGAGCGCATCATTCGTACCAAAAAATGAAGTTATTCGGGTATCTACACACTTGATAAGACGGGGAAAACCCATTTTGTTAATGAAATTGTGTCTCGATCAAAAAACTTTCTAAACCTGATCAAGACAATTTTTTACGAGAACGACGTATTCAACAAGGAAAACAAAATCAACGGTCTGGATCCTTGTAATTGTGTCGTGGTCGAATAACTACCATACATTCAAGCACCGCACAAGATTTTGTTTGTTAACAATTACATTGAACATATAAAATTTAAACGTCATCACCAACTTAATTTTTACAGTGGTAATTAATCTGAACCGTTAAGATTTCACATCTCACTGATTCTTTCATTGTCACAAAAATCGGAGATCATCGGATATCAATGTCCGCCTGCATCCAGAGTCATTATTTTTCGATCTGAGCCGTCTATCTTGTACATGTTATGGAGTTAATCAATCGTATCAAGAATGAAGTTGATCGGGTATTGCTGCTCATTTGATCGGATGATTAATATCATCCAATAAACAAATTGCGTCCCAATTAAAAAACTTTCTAAACACGGCTAAGTCAAAATTTGAAGATAATGATTTAATCAACAAGTACAATGAAATTAACGACTTCGATTGTTAAAATAGTTTTGACTTACTGAGATACGCAAAATAATTGTATCGAAGATAATAAGACATGTTCTATTATTAACTCCCTTTCCGTGACCAAGAAATTCGTCTCCAAAACTTAGCTACCTTTCGGTGATCACAAAATTGGTCACAAAAAGATTTGAACAGGCGCCTTTTTTCCTTAAAAATTTCGTGCACCATTTTGAAATCACTTTCGGTGACTAGCATATTTTGGTCTCTAAATATATGTTTTTAGTGACCATATTACCACCTCGAACGCACCAATTTGAAATCACTTTTAGTGACTAAAACATTTTGGTCACTGAAGCTATATTTTTAGTGACCAAATTTTAGTCACCCGATCATATTACCGCCTCCTGCCGCCAGAAAAGGGGTTAAAAAGGGGTTGGCGCCCAACATTCAGCGACAACCATCTGTTTTAGTCACTGAATATTGTACCATTGGTAACTAAAAAAACTCTAGTCACAGATTGGTTAGCTATCTGTGACAAAATACATAATTGGTCACCAAAAGTTAGTTTTCTATGACCAAATGCACTATTGGTCACCAAAAGTGGTCACTAAATGTGTATTTTCCTGTAGTCAAGCCGGTCACTCCCAGAAGTAGAGATCGGCGACAGGAAAGAACCCAACAGTCCCACGAAGATGATGCAACAGCCTACGACGACAGAGAGAAGGCAGAGAGAAAATAGTGGGTAAGGAGAAAACTGCCGCCATCAAAACCACCTCTCCACGGACAGCACCAAGATCGCAGTAGAAGCCAAAAGCTTGAAACACCCCGTCAAGTCGACCCTCGTCCGATCTGAACCTCTGAGCGGTCAGCGGCCGAAAACTGCACACAAAGACGACTAGAAATTGCAAACCATTGGGATCGCATACGGCCTTCACGACCATGCCACCAAACCGCCGCCAACAACCGCGAAACAAAATTTGTCACGCCCTCGATTTTCAACATAAATAATAAACCATTTCGATAAAAGATCCTCGCATATCATAAGAAATACCCCAAAAGAATTTTCCACCAAATTAATTTACAAACAAAGTCTCCAAGTTTAGTGAAATACAACCCTGGCACCACGGCCCAAATTAACAAATTGTACAAGTACGAACAAGTTTTCTTTAATACAAACGGTTTAGACAAAAGAAATTTCAAAGTTATTAGTTACATAGCCATCTTTAACCAAAGGGTAATCATTACAAGAAGATTAAGTGACTAATGAAGTTAGTTTCCAAAATGTCTTCCACATTGAGCACACGATGGTATGCAAGCTATTGCCCCGCATTTGAACCTGAAAAGAAAGATTTTGTTAAGCTACACTAGCCCAGTAGAGAAATCTTTACACAAGCTATATGAAAATGTGATGAGGTATGCAACTAGAATGAGTGAGTTTCAAAAAACGGATATGAGATACAAAGGGCACCACAATAACTGACAAACTATGACAACGAAACTCTTTACGTCTTAAAGAAATCCCTAACCACTCGTACAACAAACTAGAAGCAGCAATAAACCCACATCAATCTAAATAACTTACGACAATTTCTCAAACCATATAAAGACTCCTCAATGAACTCCGCAATCAACTTCCTCATGTCTTACCATTCGATATTGAGCCCCTTTTTATAAGAGAAAAATATTCCTTTTTGATTACCAAAACAATTTCGAGAAAACTCTCGACCTTTACGGGTCAAGCTCCGTTGATTCGAGCTTGAATAGCCGGAGTCCGTTGATTTGTGCCCAAATACCGAAAACCGTTGATTCGCTCAAGAATAGCCGGAGGATTTTCATAAAAATCCTTTTCCAAAACCAAATTCATTCCTTTTCAAAAACTTGATGAAATCAATCGTTTATTCCCTTTTCAACAGTTACAAACTCAGGCATATCGCAACCCAAACAACAACAAGAACTTCCATAATCAATCATAACTTATTTCATCAGGAGAGACATTCAACTGTACTACCTCCCTTCGCTTCACATTGAATTCTCTCCACCTGGGTTTCCGCACTTCCACACCTTGCATTGCAGGCCCTCTAGAGTCTCCGCATTACCACACCTTGCGTTGCAGGACCCTCAATTCAAAATTCACAACTCACATACACACGTGCAATACCAATCCATATTCAAAAGACAACGTTTCTCAATTTTCACATGCTATCATTTATTAACGTTCAAAGGATTTCAAACTAATAAAACACGCTCCATAGTACATAGACACATAGCTTAAGTTCGCGTTATCCCTCTAGGTCTATCACGACGCCCTATGCCACGTACCGGATCCACAAAGACTCCACGATACACCACCGCATTACCCCTTGTTATCCATGGTATTCCTATCAACCCCGTGGTATGTTCTCTAGCCAACGATCCTAATATTATACTTAAACGAGTGCTAAAAGATACGATCGAACAACGAGCCAACAGGTCACAAGCAAACATACTCGAGAGTGACTTAAACATATTCTAATCATGTAGGGAGTCATAGCACGGAACGAAAACAACTTAGAATAGCCGACAGACATTGGTAGACTGACACACCTCTACTCGAATGGCCATAACTTTCAGTGTACTAAGAGTCAGTGGCGGACCCAGGAATTTGGCATAGCGGGGGCACCAATTTTCTTTGTAACGCCTTAATATGTGAGTTATAGTTAAACACATTCACACCAAAATAATTTTAGCATTCATGATAATGTAATAATTTAAAAGTATATATGCATTTTAATAACAAGCTATTTGGGCAAATTTGCGCACCTCGATTATATGCGTTAAAAAAAATTATTATCACATGTTCATCATCTATTTTTCTATTATTAACTCTACAAGTACAAGTTTCAGGAACAAAAAATGTACAAATATAATGTGCGGGTTCATATTGAGTATTACACAAATGATTGGAGACGTTGGGGAGTAGGGGAAACCTTAGTTGTTAACAGTTTTAGTGGATTTAGCAAAAAGAATCAAAAAAAGCCACGTAGTGCAGATTTTGGGAAAAAAAAAAAAAGCCACAGAATCAAAAAAAAGACCACGGAGTGCAGATTTTGAAAAATAAAATAAAATAAAGCCACAAAGTGCGGGGGTTTGGGGAGTCGAACTCTTTCCAAGTGTTCCTTATAGAGGGTTAGCTACCATTGCACCAACCTGCCTCTTATTACAAATGTTAGCATATATAATGTATATATAAACAAAAAATCGGGAAATTTTTTTTAAAAAAAAAGGCGTGGGGGCACATGACCCCACATGCCCTATGGTGGGTCCGCCCCTGCTAAGAGTTCTAAGGTGATTCCGGCGGCAAACGAAAGCTAACTTCAAGACCTTCGAATCGACACAAAATTTGCATAAAACGGACATCGGATGAAGGAATTATGGCCGTTCAAAGTTGGACTGAAACCCAAAAACGGGAAGAAATTTCCAGAGTCGATAGAAGCACAAAACCCAACATCAAGCACGAAACAAAGCACGATCTAAGTACATAAACATCACACAAACGCATAACGAGAGTAAGAAATCCCTACCACAATGGGTTTTGAGCAAAACCCTAAGTAACCCAAGCTTGAAACACCAAGATCTAGCTTCTCCCGAGTTATAATACGAGACCTAGGTCCAAGATTTCCCAAGATCAAGAGAAATAAGTGAGATTCAACAAGTGATTGAGAGGAGAGAGAGAGAAATCCGAAAATGATGGAGTTCTTACCTCTTTGAGTGCAATAACCTTGATTCCAGATGAAATTAGGATGAACAATCCATAGATTTTGAAGATTTTGAGGTGTTTAATGTGCAAAACCAAGGATTTGAGTGAGAGATTGAAGAGAGAAGGGAGAGGGGCGATTTTAGGGCTTGGTTCGAAGTTTAGGAGTGAGAAAATAACAAAAGGGATCTATTTATAGTGTCTGAACCGCGTGCTGAAAATATCAGAAATTTTACTTAATGTACCGGTATCGAGTAATTACAGTACCTGTACATCTACCCAGAAATTTCAACATTACACAGTTTATGGTCGCGATGTACCTGTACCGAAAAAAGCTGTACCTGTACATCACGGACAGATCTGAAATTTTTGCCAACGTTCATCGAATCAAACCCCGATTACTACCAACACTTCCACACCACTTCCACACGTCATTTCAACCCCAAAACTCAAAGTTCAACTATTGACCGACTGTCTAATACACAACGGTAGGCATATTCGTATAATCTCATTAATAAACATCGTATTTCATATAAATGCGATCTTTTACATATTAAACGACTAAAGAAAATAGAAAAATTTTACGGGTCTATACAAAATTGCTGATCGATTTTGAAAAAACCTGCAAAAAAGTAAAAGTTAGAAAGCCCTAATCTACACCACCACCTCCGCCACACCATCGCCACAACCACCATGACAGATCAGAGTCACCCAACGCCACTAAGTATACCAAAGGAGCCAAGGAACCTCCAGCCAGTGACAATGAGACAGAAAATCGAACGCCACGCCCTCCCATACGGGTGAGGACGGTGACCCAACCAAGCCGAAAAACAGTGAAACGATGTGGGGGGGGGGGGGGGGGGGTCCCTAGAAGGGAAGGCTGATGAGAGAGAGAGAGAGAGATATATATATATATGTTGAAATCTAACTGGTTCTTTTCATTAACGCATCCTATCTTCTCAAGAATCACAAATAACCATTACTACCTTTTTTCTCCCCCAACTTATTAAAGGGAAGAAAAAGATGTGAAAGGCAAAAATCTTACTACGTTCAAAAACCCTTAAGTGTAATATAATTATTGTTAGAAAGATTACACATGATTGGTGAGTCTCATTGATTTATCAAAGTTGAACTACTATTCTTATTATCACCGATGATTAATATAGCTAAGGCATCAGTGATTATTGCATATAGTAACAGATCTTTTGTCAAACAGGCCAGGGAATTCCCGATAATGAAGGTAGGCTCGGAAAATAATCATAAAAATTCAAGTGTTAATTAACCCTTTTCATGAGGGATTTAATGAGATGAGCAAAATAGGATTCATTTAGTAACCAAATAACAAGTTCTGCATTTTTCCCAATAGGTAAGAAGCTGGTAGGTTTTTGTCAAAATTAACTTCTAATGAGACTAGTGACAGTGCATCAGCTAAAGGTGGAAACATCATTCTTCTATGATTAGGCAGAAGGATCATCAAAGCAAAGCAACAACCAGGAGAGCTATATTACAATAGTCAATTTACTCAATTAACATTCCTCTTATAGAAATTAACAGATATGCTTATTGCTGAAAATCACATCCTGGTTCAAACAAATTTGCTTATAGCCAATATCACATCTTGAGAATTTAACGAGGATGCAACTCACTGATACTTTATTTATTGAATGACCCAACATGGCCAATTCAGAACTATGCTCCTGAAGCAATGGTACAACTCTGAATTGGTGCTACCATTGTGCAGAAAAAATGCTGGCTCTGACGGTACCGGAAGGCTAGGAGGAGCCTACGTACTGAGCATGAGAACAACTAAAGTCATAGTCGGTCTTTCCGCAACATTCTCCTGGACGCACAATAACCCAATATGAATACATGTTATCATTTCCCGCATGGAACCCAATTTAACCCTCAACGCAGGGTCTATGAGATTTGAAGTCGTTCGTTCCCTCCAAGTTTTCCAAGCCTGCAGGATTTCAACATGTGACTTATGGTTTCATGGAATGCTAAATTCTTTCATGACTTGTAAGTGTCATGAACTTTTCTTCTTGTGGTAAACAATACTTCAAGAAATTTTCATACTTACGTAGCTTAAAAGGTCCTTTATGTTCTCCCCAGTACGGGAAGAGTTCTTCTAGCCACTCAGAATTTCAAGAACTAAGACACCAAAGCTAAAGACATCTGATTTGATTGAGAATTGCCCATGCATCGCATACTTTGGAGCCATATATCCACTGGAGTGGTAAATGGGTTGGTATCAGTAAAAAAATCCAATAGTACACATATACGTACTGAGATGATCATAGATGATTTTACCATTTGTTGTGTCAAATTTGACTGAAATGATTTGTCATTTTCTAAGTTGAGAAATCACGGAATATTGTTGTTCATAAGGTCTCATGCCGAATAAAAATACCATAGACACGTACAAATATGCACGCACACTTACAACGGATAAAGCTCATACAGTGGATATTATGTAGAGATAATGTTACAAGCCTAAAAGTCATGTGTTTTTTTATTTTATGCTTTGTTATCTTTTATTTTTCTAAACAATGGATTAATCTGTTTTTGGTCCTATCTTTTAAGTAAATTTTTGTAGGAACTTGGAGTCCAAGTCTCACGGGTCTCCTATTTTTTGTGGTTGGTCGTTGTAGCTATACGTCTTAGTCTTGAGGATCTCCTAATTTGTAGCTATTTTCCTAGTTAGTTTACGACCTCTATATTGGTTGATCGTTGTAGCTATTTGTCCTAGTCTTAATGATCTCCTAATTTGTAGTTATTTCCCCATTTTTCATAGTTAGTTTACGACCTCTATTTAAGATACGGCAACTGATGAATAAAGGAAATTATCGTTTTTCTCCAAACACTTGTGTTTCATCGGAGGCCTAGGCTTCTCAGTCAACCTAAATTACCTTCTTGCTTCATTTATTAACCTCAATTTACTACGGTTCCCACGAACAATAGAAAAGTAAATCCTTAAGTTCGAACTAGACAATTCAACCCCAAGCGGTTTAGTCAAGTTTGATGAGAAAGCAAAAAAAATATATGATTGTCCTTTATGAGAGATCGCATGTTCGAATTTTACAGAAGTCAAAAATTTCAAACTTTGGGGCCACTAGAGGTTTGCTCGGTCATTACCTTCAGGATCCCGGGAATAGTCAAGGTGCACGCAAGCTAGTCTGGACAACGAGGTGCGCACAAGCTGAACTATCAAGGAGTTGGGGCAAGGTGTTCGTGTTCTTATTCACTGCTATTGTGAACACAGCATTGTATTTAACCCGTTTGGCCAAGAAGGGTGGCAAAGTGGGTTGAAAGCGACAAAGATTTGTGGGCTAATGTGAAGGCCGGTCTCATGATTCCGTCTTACGTTGTGTCCGTAGGAAATTCTCTCTACGAAGAGAGAGGAACAGTTTTGAAGGAAAGCCAATTTTTCAGGTGGCCATCACATTTCGGTGATGTCACCCAATTTTTGAAGAGACCAGCGAAGAAGAAGCTGATTAACTGCACATGTTCAAGAAAATTAGACAAGAAAACCATTGGATATATACAAGATATAATATGAGAAACTGTAAATTGAAGAACGAAATGCTTGCGGGAAACGGGATTAGTGAGTATTGGCATTCGCATGCTACTACCGACATTGTTTCGGAGTCCGTCGCTGATAGAAAGGGTAGAGCAGGATTGCTTAGCAGAGACGGCTAGATTTTCTATATCAATTCTGACCTCCTCCCTGAGTCCTCTCTAGTTCCCACTAGTTGCTTGCACCCGGTGTTGCGAAAGGGTTCTCCATCGTTTCTAAATGAAAATTAGACAAGAAAAATATTGTTTTTTGTCATGTTTTCACAAAGTAGATAATGCATTGAGATTACCTTGAAATGGTAAGAAGCTTGCCGTTGTTGAGAGGATTATCATAATTGTTGCGGACAAAAAAGCTTCTTTATACCGAAATACTATCCATTGCTTTGTATATATCAATAAGCGGAAGGGGTTTGAGCTGCTCATCCAACCGTTTCAAATGCACAGCAGGGACTGGAGTCTCCTCAGTTTGACAGTGGAGCTTATGAAGGACAATAGGATCGAAGCGACGACCAAGAAAGGTTGTACATCAGCCAGGAAGAGTTTAAACGGTAATGGAATTTTGGCCGCCGCGCGCCCTCACCGTTGGGATTATCACCAAAAGGATGTCCACTATAGTAGTTGATCGAGCACGTCAGAAGTTGGCTAAATCAGTTCCATGTAGGCTCAAACATCGCAAATTTTCCCTTGATCTAGTTCCGCTTTGCTTCTATCCAACTCCAAATTGTTCCTATCCAGCTCCACATTGTTTCTCCTCACTTTAGCGATGACGACAGTTTGGAGTAGATGTGGATGCATTTTACCTAGGGGTGACAAATTGAACCCAGACTCACTAAGAAACCCAAACCCATCTATTAAAAAATAGACCCAACCCAACCCATTTATTAGTTGGGTTAGAATGGGCCAAACCCATCTAACCCATTTATTATTGGATTTCAATTGGATCAACTTAAATGCCCAATGGATAATGAACATTACCCAACAAAAAAAATCAATATCAATAAAATCGACACCAGACGAAACCGACGCCTCATTAATTCGAGCATCCACCTTTGTTTCATTACCCATGTAAGAGAAATTTTTTAGTACATCGGGATACCAACACTCTTGGTACCCCTTCCGGTTCGTTTTTAATTTTTTGGCCATTTTTCGATCACACTTGGATGATCGACTCCGTTTATTTTGTAGAGTTCAATGAGAACCATAACCATACCAAAAATCGTGTTTATTGGACTTTAATAGATATATGATCGGCACACGTGAAAATTGTAAAAAAAAATAAAACTGTGTTCCGATTCAGTGAGGTTTTGGATTCAGTTTTGATTTTTTTTCAATTTTTACGTGTGCCGATCATATATCTATTAAAATCTGATTAACATGATTTTTGGTATGATTATGATTCTCGCCAAAATCTACAAAATGAACGGAGTCGATCATCCAAGTGTGATCAGAAAATAGCCGGAAAAATAAAACTGTTTTCGCTCTTCGATTTCTCTTTCCCACGTTTGAGGTCAATTTGCTGTTTTCCTCTCTCCTTAATTCCTAGTTCCCCACTAAAGGCTGTTCGAATCGAATTTCGACTAGTTTCCATCGAATTTGTCGATTTCGCTGAATTGGCTTCGGCTTCATTCACGGGTAAATTGTGAACCCCCATTTCTAGGGGTCGAAATCCGAAACAAGAACGGCGATTCACGAAACATGTAAAATAGATATGTAAAATCGGGTCCAATTTATCGTAATTAATTAGTTAATATGCTGGTTGTCTTTTCAATTTATTTTTGTCTTTATTCAAAAAATTATGAGTTTCGATAAAAAAAAATTTACTTCTTCGATTCTTCTTATCAAGACGAATTAATAAGTCACAAAAGTTTGACATAAATAAACAAATACAAAAAAATAAGTGAACTTTTCAATCCAAACTCACCCTAGTAAAAAAAGAAAGAAAGAACATCGAAGAAAAGAGATGGGAAACGACGTACTTTCACTTTTTTTTTCTTACACTTTCTTTCCTTGAAATCAATTTTGCAAGCATTGAATATTGATTGTTAAAGGTACATTACTGTTATAAGAGAGATTGGGGGTGGAGATAGCCCACAGGTTTGGCCCAATCTGATAGAAGGTTTAAAGAAGCTAATTTGGACATAATAATCACTAACAATTTAGAAGAGAAAATCAAGTAAAAAAACCCCCAAAACTCTGAACTGCTAAGTCTAAAAATACCTAAATTTTAGCAGAATCTCCATTCGGTTCAATAATTTTAGTATACAAGGGTAATTTGGTCATTTTAGTATATAGGGGTATTATGGTAATTTTAGTATACAATGGTAATTTGGTCATTTAAATGTACTAGGGTGATATGGTCATTTTAGTGTATATGGGTATTTTTGTCATTTTTAATTTTAATTGGGTTAATGGCCGGGTTGGGTTTGATTTCAAATAAATGGGTTGGGTTGGGTATGGGTATGGGTAATTGGGCTCCTAACTAATTGGGTCTAAACGGGTCAATGACCCATTAAAGACCTAACCCACTAACAACTAACCGAATTTGGCCCAAACCCGTCTATTTGACACCCCTAATTTTACCCACATGCTATGTGGTTGAAGGGCCAAGGATTTATTCAAATTTTTAGGTTTGTCCACGGTAGCGGGATATATTTATTAGGCAAGTATGCTTCCATTATTCAACCTTTATTATAAGTGTGTGGTATTGTTCATTGTCTCTTGCGTATTGTTAGGTCTGATTTCACTGGTCAAGCTAAAGAGAAATGAAAGTGAAGTAGCACTGGAGGACCAAGATGTGGAGTTAGAATCGCTTATGAGCAGTACTGCATATCCCAAGACAACTCAAGAGTGCTGGGAAGCACTAGTTGACCAGACCATTGCAAGGAAACTCTTATCGACATGATAATTGACAACAAGAGAATCAACAAACGGCTGATTTTAAGATTACGAATTTCTAGTGCGTTTGGTGATTCGAGCAGAATGCAAGTAATTAAGAGACCCTTTAAAACTACGTACTTTGACTCTATTGTTTTTTCAATGCGACATCTATATTATAAAACAGAGCGGGTTTTTTGTCTACCCATACAAACATGAGCATCTCTGAAACCATCGGATCGCATTTTCAATAGATTACAGTCGTTGGATTGAATCATTGATTCCAACCTATTTCCAAGCCTCACGCTTATCTACCAAGCGTTTTCCTCTTCTCCATTGTGTTTCTCTTCTCTAAAATATCTCTTTTCCTCCATAGTTACTCTCTCTCTCTCTCTGCAGAACCCACTGCTCGGCGCACGAAGAAGAGCGCGCTCAATGCCCACCAATCAGCACGAGATTGATCGCGCCTCAATCTTTGTACGCATCTTCTACATATCCACGAAATCAATTTGGCTCTCCCTCTCCGGTAACACTCCCCTCATCTTCAATTTCGCACTAGGATTTTCTGAAATTGGAAATTTGTTGAAGTTATGTGACATTGGGAATTTGATTTCTCAATGCTAATACACGGCCTTTGATTAGGAGTGTTATTTCTGCTAATACACAACCTTTGATTGGGAGTTTGATATCTGCTAATACACAGCCTATGAAGTTTTTCAACTTGGATTTTCGTTCGGTTTCGAACTTCGAAAACTGTTGGCGGGTGTCGCTTCCAAATTCTATGGTTTAGTTTTTGGATACCTGACAAAAAATCTTAGTCATGTCATGGCAACAAGATGGGTTAGCTTGGTAGATTTTGTGCATAGTTAGGCTTGGTAGATTTTGAAGATTTTGTGCGATAGTTAGGCTTGGTAGAATATGAGTTCTTCACGTAATGAGGATGGCAATTTTTTTTTTATCTAAGTTAACTTTGTTATTTGTATTTCTACCCTTTATATTTTTTGCCCCAGTTAACATGTGTGTCTTTCAAAGATGTCCACGTGTTTGTTAAAATGCATGTTGAGATAGTGAAAATAGTGGGGAGTGAATTAAATCTTTATGATCCATTTTTAGGAGCAAATTTCGTAGCTCTCTTAATTTTTTGTTTTCATTGACTTTGGATAGATTTTGTCTTCCGACACTACAAGGACACGCGACACGTGGGGAACACGTGGAGGCATGTATGGACACGCCACATAAGGTATCCACTAGGTTTAAATATTTTTACCAAGGGACATGGCAAAGTGAATTTAAAAATTTTAAATGCTTTACTAGGATAACATATGTATCTTAAAAAGCATTCCAATTGGGAGTTTATTTGTTGTGAACATTGTTCCTCTTTCATTTGAAATGTATTAATTGTTTGATCAGATCACTACATGACCAGCACATCCCTTTCCTTAGGTAACAATGTAATCAGATCATTACAGGACCAGCACATCCCTTTCCCTTGCTCTCTCCCCTATTGCCAAGCGCATGACCAAAATGTGTTGCGCCGTGCCTTCAGGCACGGACATGCACTAGTTTAGATATATATTGTTGTACTCCAGTAAACAATTGTCTCCTTATCTTGTTTTCATATATTGTATTTTCTTGTACCAAAAAGTATATACACGTACCATATTTGCTTAGAACTCTCTCTCTCTCTCTCTATCTCTCTCTCAAATAAGTGAAGTAAGCTTGAAAAATCTGATCGAACAAACAGAATTCGATCACTAATATATCTTTTTATAGTTAGAAAGATCACACATAATGCATAATTGATGAGTCTGATTGATTTAACAAAAATTAGAACTGCTGTTCATATTGCCATCAATGATCTATAGAACTAAGGCACCAGTAACTATTGCATATTGTAACAGATATTTCGTCGAACAGGGGAATTTTGAATAATGAAGGTAGGCTTCTAAAAGAATCATGAAAGTTCTAGTGTCATTAAAGTTCGAGTGTTAACCATTTTCATGAGGGATTTAATGAGATGAGCAAAATAGGATTCATTTAGTAACCAAATAACAAGTTCTGCATTTTTCTCAATGGGTACAAAGTTGGTGGGTTTGTCAAAAATAAATTCTAATGAGACTCATGACAGTGCATATGCTTAAGGTGGAAACATCATTCTTCAATGATCGATTAGACAGAAGGATCAAAGCGAAGATCTTATAGCAACCCGGAGAGCTATATTACAACAGTCAATTTACTTAATTAGCATTCCTTTCATTGAAATTAACCGATATGCTTATTGCTGAAAATCACATTCTAGTTCAAACATATTTCCTTATTGCAAAAATCACATTTTGAGAATTTAACGAGGATACAACTCTGTAATTGACCCGACACCGCCAATTCAGAACCATGCTCCTAAAGCAATGGTAGCTTTGAATTGGTGCTACCACTATGCAGAAAAAATAGTGGCTCTGATGGTACCGGAAGGTTGAGGGAGGAGCTGCTAAGCATGAGAAAAACTGAAGCCTTAATCAGTCTTTCCGCAACATTTTCCTAGACGCACAATTACCCAACGTGAATACATCCTATTACTTCCCTCATGGAACCCGAATTAGCCCTCAAAACGGGGTCTTATGAGATTTGAAGTTGTTCCTTCCCTCCAAGTTTTCCAAGAATGCAAGATTTCACCATGGAATACTACATTCTTTCATGACTTGTAAATGTCATGTGTTTTTCTTTTTCTGGTAAACAATGTTTGATGAAATTTTCATACTTAAGTAGCTTACAAGGTCCTCTACGGTCTCCCCATTATGGAAAGAGTTGTTCTTCTGACCACTCAGAATTTCAAGAACTAAGACGCCAAAGTTAAAGACATCTAATATGGCTGAAAATTGCCCATGCATCGCATAATCTGGAGCCATATATCCACTGCTATGGTTAACGGGTCAGTATCTATACAAAAATTAATATGTTCAAACAACATGAAGTCCTTTCCTTGGAATTTATGTGGTCATGTTGCGAGAAATTTTCACAATGCCTTATCCATAAACGCACCAAAACCATTCGGTAAGCAATAATGAAACATAGTGGATATAGATATAGGGTGGGGCAGAATCCAAAACTTACTAGGTTCCCACGATTCTACTTGTACTCCCTTGACTTTCATCTACCACAAAAATCTTGCCATGCTAAAATATGATATTTTGGGATTCATGTCTTCATCTAAGAGAACGATATTGGCTATGAGATTAGGATGAATGATTCATAGTCGTGAATCTTCATGAAGATAGTGAAGTCCCCAAGAAACGCCTCCTATGATCTTGGAACATCTATCCCATCTCAATAGTTGGCACCTGTTTGGATTTGTACGTTTTTTCATATATATGGTTGAATCAAAGCTCAAATAAATTTCTAAAATAGTAAAAACATCAAAATCTTTTGCTTACAAGGACTTCAGTTTAACTCTAAACTGTCATATGCTGTAATGCTATTTGCACCAAAGATATACACTCAGATCTATATTAGTCTTACTGAATATTAAGTGATAAAGGCTTGAGTTGGGCACAAACTCGTACGTAAGAAGCCTTTTTGTTCCTTCCAAGCACCCTAGCTAACCAATTAAATTCCTGTGTTGAAGCTTGGCCACTAGCATAACCTCGTTCTTAAACTCTATTTCTTCTTGTCGAGATTCGTTAGCCAGCCTCTTCATTGCAACTTCCCGTCCATTCAAAAAGCCTACCTTGAAAGTATAACTGAAAATATGTAAACCAAACCAAACCACTTAATTTGTCCTAGCTAAAAGCAATTTTCGTTTGTTAACACGAGATTCAATTACCTTGTAACGACACCAATTAATCCACCTTGTCCAAGCTTATTATTATTGGAGAAGTTATTCGTTGCAACACTAATAGTTTCAAAGTCGTATTCCAACAATTCCACAATGCTAATTTGATCCCAAGCTTCAAAAACTAAACAAGTTAACAGTTGTGTCAAGTATGTTACAAGTAAAATTACCAAGAAGATTATTACATTTGGCAACTTTCTTTAGAGATTCTATATCATAACATTCACCAATTGATACAGATTGTCACCTTGTCTCAGTATGCCAAAATTTTCACCTGTTTTTCTCTATCTACCTTTTGTTTTCAAGGAGCAAGCTAGTGATTTCAATGGTAGTAAATGGAGGCCAAACTCTGCTAAGGGTCAAGATAAACCATTTTAAGCTTACCTTCAACTTTTTGTTTTGGATTCTTCTTCTGCTTCCTCTTTCTTAGAAAGATGCAAACGCAGACAATGAATCCTATCACAGAACCTATTGTCAAAACAGCAGTAATGATGACTGTTCGAATTGTATTATCATCCTTTCCTACAAAATGCAGAAATTCCTTCTTGTAAAAGCACTTTACATAAGCTGAATTTAAAATGTTTCCATAAGGTTGTAAGTTGTAACATAGTCTATAACATAGTCTATATAGACGTGAAGTTTTCTAGATCTATGAAATGTAAAATGACCGTCACATTTCATGTGTTTCTCTTCCATGAATGCAAAACAATCATATTCGTTTGATAATTATTTGTCCTGAAAACTAAAGTTGTTTGGAAGCTGATCCAACAGCGCACTATTCCTCATGTAAAACCTAGTCTTGCATGCCATGATGGTATGAAGAACCAACAGGCCTAAATGGTCGCGACAGCGCACTATTCCTCATGTAAAACCTAGTCTTGCATGCCATGATGGTATGAAGAACCAACAGGCCTAAATGGTCGCGACTCGCCATATATGTGTCAGACATGTATGGGAGAGTTGGTGCTCTTACATGGTACGTACCAAAGCTTAGGTTCTGGAGTTCAAGACCATTCGTTAGTAATTTGTTCCCCGTTTGACTAATGTTTCTACCCTTTGCATTTCTCTTCGCTCAATGTACAAATCTTTGCTTCTCCATGTGCAAGACGGGGATGGATGTGAGAGAGGGTATTGAATAGTTTGATATATTGTCCAGCCTATTTCGTAACAACTTAAGCTTTCGGGAGAGTTGGTGTTCTAACAACACTGACCCGCCTCACAAATACATACATGTGTGATAGGGATGATAAGAATATGTCAACTCAACTTGAGATCCTGATCAGGTAATAAGCGCATATCAAGCTCCACGGGAATGCTGTAGTATTAGTAGGTCTATGAAAACGGAAAATTAAAAGAAAACGAACCACGTAATGTAGTCTTGGCAGCACTTTTTTGTAGGAACTTGGAGTCCGAGTCTTACGGGTCTGCTATTTGTCCTAGTATTAAGGATCCCAGATTTGCAGCTATTTCCCTATTTTTCGTAGTTAGTTTACAATCTCTATATAAGATATGGCAACTGATGAATAAAGCAAATTATTGTTAATCTTCAAACACTTGTGTTTATTGCTTCATTTTTTTTTTTTTTTACCTCTTTCCACTAGGGTTCCCACGAACAATAGAAAAGTAAATCTTTAATTCCTTCCAGACATTTCAACCCCAGGCAGTTTATTCAAGTTGGTTGAAAAAGAAAATAAGTGATTGTCATTCATGAGATTGTATGTTCGAATTTCACCGAGGCCAAAATTCCAAATCTTGGGGCCACTTGAGAGTTTACCCGGTCGGTAGCTTCAAGATCCCAGAATTAGTCGAGATGCATACAAGCTGGCTTGGACAACGGAAGCTAAACTATCAAGCCGATCTGTCGGTTTTTTCAGTCCATTGGTTTTTCTTTAACCCATAGTCTGTAGGTAATTCCCTCTACAAAGAGACGAAAAATTTTCAACTGGTACAAATTTTTGATGAGGTCAATACTATTCTTTGTTGATGTTCAACTCTACAGAGCCACGATCATGGTGTCAGGTGATCACATGCAGGGCCAGCCCGCAAGCCCTCGGTCTTGGGCAACCCCCCGACTGGAGCAACCCCAAATTTTTATTTTTTTTAAAGTTATATTATAAATTTTAAAAAGTTTCCTATAATTGCACAACTCTTAATTTGGTGCAGTGGTCATTGGCGTAATGTCAAAGCACAAGTGGTGCTGCGTTCGATTCCGGGCGCGCCCTCCTTTTCTTCTTTTTTTTCCCCTCCATTTTTTTTGTTCATCTTCTTCGTCTTTTGCTTTGCCTCCAATCCACAATTTTTATCCTACCTCTTTTTGTTTTCCTGCCAACAATAATCTATACGAGATATGTTCTTACATTTGATGAAAAAAAAGTCATAGTTAAAATAAATCGAGCAAGCTAACACGGTTTTTATTTTTATCTTCGAACTACTATTTTGCAAGAGAGATTCAAGAGATTGTCTATGATCTCAATTGAAAATGAGGCGCAATTAAAGAGATTGAGTACAATGACTAAATTGAGAAATTTGCTTCAAAAAATGTTAGGAAAATTTGTTTTCTTTAATTCGGATCGTGCTAATCATAAAGCACTATAAACGGGATTACATTTTGATGTTGGTTTTTTTTTTATGTTATATTATATTAAAGCTAAAAATAAATTGATTTTGATTATTTTTGTACTTGTATATTTATTTTTTAATCTTGTATGACTTAATTGTAAGTGGGCAACAAAGCAGATGGTTGGGTTAGGGCAACCCAAATGTCGAAGCCGGCACTAATCACGTAGCAACAACGGCTAAAGAGTTTTTTTGCTGATAAGTGTGTTATTGTTTGTTGTATATTGCATATTGTCAAGTCTGAGTTCACTAGTCAAGCTAAAGGGAAATGAAAGTGAAGTTGCACTGGAGGTCCAAGATGTGGAGTTAGGATTGCTTAGTACTGTATATCCCAGGACGATGCAAGAGTACTGGGAAGTCCTAGCTGACCGAGACCACTGCAAGGAAACTATCATCGAGAAAAGCGTGCATGAAGTACAAGAATTAATTTATTCCTGCTCTGGTAGTACGACTCCTTTTGTTGAGCTGTGAGTTTCGAACTCGCTAGGGGGAGGGACTGCTCGAAGGCTGCTGCCTCGAAACTAAGGACAATGACAGTCAGGTTGAAAGGCACCCATCTGAAGGAGAACTCTATTCCTGGCCATCTTGTCCATCACCCACTCTTAACAATCTTTCACCATTTGGGTGGCCTTGCAGAGGCCTTCCTTCATTGTAGATCAGACTGAAATACTCGGGATACAAAACAACAATGCAAGCCGAACAATAGGTGGAAATTGGTTGAGGCAACTAGGGGTTATATAGCCAAACCCATATGTTTCAGCGTGGGTTTATCAATTCTGCAAACTCAAAACCCCAGGTTGAGGATAAAGCTCACAGGTAATTTTCCCTCTCTCTTCGATGAGGCAATAGTTGCTCCTGATGCTAATTCTTATGGAGCTGTAGCATTGAAGCTCACTATCTATATATGGAGTACTTCTCCTCAAATAGAATGAAAGGTTGCCATGAGGTTGCCCGCTCTCTATATGAGTCTCATTTTAAGCTTGCATCGGCATTTGGTGACGCATAAATTTGCCACAAAAATAAATCGTCCTGGGCCAGCACTACACAGACTTCAATGACAGCATACCAATTCGGAGCTCCGTCAGACTCCTTTATAATGCCAAAAATGATCCCGAGATATTGATCACGATCAGGATTATTATCATCCATGAATTATAACAGTTCCAGAACCCATCATCACGATGAGGCTTGAGTATAAGGTTTACAACAGACAAGATAAGCCATCATCACGATGAGGCTTTGGTATAATGTTTATCTTGTCTGTTGTAAACCTTACACTGAAGCCTCATCGTGATGAAGGTTTTTGGAACTGCTATAACTCATGGATGATAATAATCCTGATCATGATCAATGTATACTCGGGATCGCTTTTGGCGTTTTGAAAGAGTGACGGTGCTCCGGATTGATATATACTACCATTGAAGTCTGTGCAGTGCTGGACCACAACGGTTTATTTTTCAAAAAAATTTATGCCACACCAGATGCCAATGCGAACTTAGAATGAGACTCATATAGAGGGCGGGCATGGCAAGTGGCAACCTTTCATTCTATTTGAGGAGAAGTACTCCATATATAGATAGTGAGCTTCAATGCTACAGCTCCATATGAATTGCAACAGGAGCAACTAAATTATTTTTTTTCTAAGCAAAAAGGTTTTAATAATCTTTGGAAAGGAAACAAAGATTAAAAGGATTTCGGGCACACCGGCAAAAAGCCACCCAAGAACCAACCCAAAGAAAGGCAAGAAACCAAAACCAAAACCCACAAACAAGACCGAAAACCGCTCACCCTAAGCACAACCAACACCTACAACCGAAAACAAAGCCAAAACCTAAAACCAAAAGCCTAACCGCCACACTCAGTCTTACCCCAAGCTCCTTAATTAAGTAGCTTTTTCTTTTTAATTTTGTATAGCAGCAAGATTGTTACAACCACCCTTTTTCTGCTGGCCATCCATAAACAGGAGCAACTATTGCCCCACGAAAGAGGGAGGGAAAAGTACATGTGAGCTTTGTCCTCAATCCGGGGTTTTGGGTTTTCTAAGGTTTTCAGACAGGGGGTCGATGGATTGGCTAGAGGGGACTGGACAGTCAAGTTTTGGTACCGTATATTTTCCTTTGCTCATTTTGACTTAGCGGCCGGTTTTAAAATCTATAGGTAAGTTGCTTGATTAGTCTTACTTAACAGAACCATAAGTCTATGATTTGTGAAACTAAGGAAAGAAATAATTCGAAGGATAAATGTTACAAAAGATACCATTAAAGTACTGCGGAATCTTTTCAGTAGCCCTATGGAGGCAATTGTTGCAATCCATTTCGGACAAATCAGGAGTGCGCACTGCATTAGTGCATATATAGTCTGAGAATCCAGACCAGACACGTTGACCGCCGCAAACTTGCGGCGGGCCCCACCCGACGCTGCCTGGATGCAGGGAATGTCCAACAAGCTTCTTAGCGTCTGATTATACGGAGTATATGCTCAACGCATTTATGGTGTTCCACAATATACAACTCGGATCAGTTGCTTCAATGCCATTTCCGAGTTGCTTTAATGCCATTTATGGACTTGTCCGAGTAACGCAGCATACAATTGTCATACCATCCTATCGCCCCCTTGTAATTAGGAAGCAGTTGTGGGATCTGAATAGTGGATTTGTTGATACAACTACGACAGGTATCGAGGTCAACATCTCCTCTGCAAAGCACAATTGCATTAACTCTGTCCGGAATTTCGCCAACTTAGGAACTGTAAAACCCATATCTATCGATACTGGAGGAAAGGGAAGAGAGGAGGGTTTCGAGGTTCGTCTGGTATGTACTACTAGTTGAGTAATTGCCAAATTCAGATTTAAAGTAGCAGGCAGGGAAATCAAGCTGGGAAACGGTGAGACTAACAATGTTTACGAGAATGAGATAAAGGAAGAGGAGCCCTCTCCATGAACCCGTATATATTCAGTTTCCAATTTGGTTGAGGCTCAATGGCAAAATTTGACTGGTGAAGAGTAATGAAGTACTGGGTTGAGCACCAAATCTGGACCAACTTTAGTTTTGTGCTCTTGCTGGCACCTCTGGTCATCAACTAGCATGAGCTATAACTCCGATCCGTACCAATTTTTAGTACCCTCTTTGTTTACTTTGTCGTCGTGCATGAGAATATATTCGCGTGTGGACAAAACTGTTTCTGTATTCGAACCGGTGAATATCATCGCCTTTTTCAGCGAAATCCTTTGTTTGTCTTTATTTGTATCTCTGCAATTTTGAAGCTCACAAGTGAACTTGATTTTTAAGGACTGAGACTTCTTCTAGTCTATGGTAGTCGGTGGATATCCATGGGATTGGGTCACCTGAGTTTTAAGAAATAGAATCTTTCTTTCTCCATGGTGTTTGCCCCTATTTTATGGTGATAAAAGCAGAGCTTGACCATGCCAATGACTCCCTAAGATGGCTTTTACTTGGACAGTGCAAGATAATTTATTATGAGAAAACTTCTTTAAAGATCAACCCGTAAATAAAGTTTACAGCGCTCAATAGTCCAGATTGAAAATCAATTTTGACCGGTAAAAATTAATTGTTATCCGTCAAAATTGAAAAGCAGATCTCAACCAATATTGATTGCCGAAATAGACGGCCGAGATTGTGCGGAGCCGTGAATAAGTTAATTTCTCTCATATATTATAATAGGACGAATAATCATGTAAATTGATTTGAATCTTCTCTCTTTTTGAGCTTTCAAAGACTTAACAACTTACAAGATATTGTAGGGAAATATATAAGTTATTTGTTTTCGCCCTATAATGAAAACTTCTTATGTTGGACTCAGACCGAGCATGGTTTTGCAAAAGCATTTGCTGATTCTTTCTTTCTTTATTTTGTGGCCTATTCCCTAGTTGAACCTGTCAAAGGTTTTCCAACATTATAGCAGAATAACCCCCTTAGCAGACTACACTTCCCAAGTCAAACGAAAACAAAAATAAATAGCAAAAAGAAAGCAAGAAAGAAAGAAAGGATAACAAAACAATGATTTTTAACTCCAAAATTTTTCAAGATTTTCGATCATTTGTCTAACGGGTAACGCGTCCTATGTGGAAATTTCGTTCCTCAGCTGCCATTGCAGGGGAATCATCAAGAATTTAATAAGCCTTTCCCAAGCCAAACATGACTTTGTTTACTTTGGCTTTCCAGAACCACCCCTCTCTCTCAACACTGTCCCCAATAAGTTTGACAGGGAAGGATCCAAACATTAAAGAGAAACCAACAAGAAGTGTTGAAGTAACCATTTTAGACAAACAGGAGAATCGATCGAACACAATAATCAATGGTAGGATCAATGAAGAATTGTTGTATATTCGAGTGTCAGACTTTGCCATGGCGATTTAGTGAGATTAAAAAATTAGGATCCACTAATAAATATGTAAAACTAGGACAACCAGTTTCAATATTCCTGATTATAGTCATGGTATCCACTGCCTTTTGGAATATTTTCTCAACAATCACAAATAACGTTACTACTTTTTTCTCCTCCAACTTATTAAAGGGAAAAAAAAAAGATGTGAAGGCACAAATCTTTCTATGTTCAAAAATCCTACCAGTAGATCCACCTTCATTTTTCTGAGAGTCCCTTAGCTGGAGCCTTCAACGACCATCAATGGCACTAAGTGTAACATCATTAACGGAAGAAGCAGCTCCACCACTAGTTAATGATGAGTCTGGACCCTTTCTAACACCGTTCATTATGAATGCAGGTTGCTTAGGGGAAAGCAAGGCGGTTTCATTGCATAGCATGAAATCCACTTTTGACATGGTTGGCCGATCAGTAGCTAATTCTTGCACGCACAAGAGACCAATCTGAATGCATCGCAGCACTTGAGGAGCTGAAAATGAGTCTTGATCTCTCAGAAATGGATGAACTATGTCCAAGGCTTTGTCTTCTCTCCATAAGTCCCATGCCTTGATGAAAACGCAAAATGAAAAAAGAAGAAAGAAAAAAGCATTAAAATGGTGCCTTTCAACAAGGGAACATCTTATATCCGTGGAAAGAAGGCATCCTCCAAACAACAGATAATAGCCTTGTTTCACAAGGATAAGGCTTCTCTGCGGTTCAGTATTGGATCGTTCTCTCCAGGTCCGTGAGTCCCACTAGGATCCATCTTGAGGATCAGATTTGTTTTTCTTGGTGTGCAGATCATCTAAGAATAAAATCAGATTGATCCAATATTGTAGCTACATGATTTCACTAATCGTCTTGCAAAAAAAAAACAGATGGCCTTCTGTCGTCGTTCCTTTTTTTTTTCCCCACACCCAAAACATATTTGACTTTCCTTAAATTTTTCAAGAAAGTGTGTTGTAATCGTGTGGCTACTAATGGCCAGATAAATTTGTCTTTTTCACACTGAGGATCTACACTCCAAGGCCTACAAATGATTATATGGTTAAAATGAAATTCGTCGTGGGCCCAACGTTCCCGGACAGCTAGCGATAATACATAAATTTTTGCTTACATGCCCAATCAAAGTCATGCAGTTGTCTCGATAATAGCTGGTGTTCTTTGTGCCACTAACGATCTCTAGTAGTAGAACCCCAAAGCTAAAAACATCTGATTTTATGGAAAATAGGCCCTGCATTGCGTACTCTGGAGACATATAACCACTGAAATAAAACAAAATAACACGTCATTCAGTCAAAAATAAAAACAGTTTTTTTTCTCCCCGATTAGTGCAAGGGACACTTACTATGTTCCAACCACTCTATGGGTGTTTGCTTCAATTTGGTCCCCTCCACATATTCTAGCCATACCAAAATCTGATATTTTTGGATTCATTTCAGCATCAAGTAAAACATTGCTTGCTTTCAAATCCCTGTGGATTACTCTCAATCTTGAGTCTTGATGAAGATATAACATCCCTCGAGCAATCCCCAAAACAATATCAAAGCGCTTTCTCCAGTCTAGGAGCGATCCTTTAAATTTATTAAAACAGCAAAGAATTATGCAACTTTTATGGGTTAATGAAGGATTAGTTATGTAAATGTACTTGATTGAAGTAGTAAAAAAGAACCTGCCCTACCGAATATGAAGGAGTCCAAGCTTTTATTTGGCAAATATTCATAGATTAAGATTTTCTCTTCTTCTTGAATACAACATCCCAACAGCCTCACAAGATTCCTATGCTGGAGTTTGGCAATCAGGCTAACTTCATTCTTGAATTCCTCTACACCTTGTCCTGAGTTTTTTGCTAGCCTTTTGACAGCTATTTCCTGTCCATCAAGTAGCCGACCCTGAACCAAGATAAGGATTAGCTTATTTCATTGTCAACTACACATAGTAACAAAGGCAGAGATTTATCTCCATGGGGAAGAAGACCCTACCATGTACACTGGGCCAAAGCCTCCTTGACCTAGCTTGTTTGCAAGAGAAAAATTGTCCGTCGCTGTTACAATGGTGATCAAATCAAACAATGGAAAATCTGCATCCGCTCCTCTTTCATCAAATAGCTGCAATGTAGTCCTCCCTTTTCCTGTCAACTGTGAATATTAGGCTAACGCAATTTTTTTAAAAAGCCTATCAAGTTAAGTATTCAGTTAATATTAGCAAATGGGAAGATGAACAAACAATCAAGAAAGCATGACAGAACCCATCAGGGTAGCCCAGTGGTTTAACATTGTCAATTGGATCAACATAAACTCCATGGTCTTGTGTTGGACACACCTAAATACACACTGAACATGAACACTTTGACACAGCTTATCACCGTATCCGTGTCGGACAAACATAGGGCACCGATGCGTCTTGGACAATCTGGAATACATACAGGACACGAAATGTGGCATGACAATTTTTTTTGGATAGAACATCTAGGACACTTGTCTTGCTTAGACATGGCATGGAACACGACAAAGCATATATTAGAATCTGAAAAAGTTGTTGCATGGGTCAAATGATATCATTTAAAAACTTAAGGTTGAAATTTGCAAGTAAAAAAATGAATCGTCTTGTGCTCTCTCTGTCCTTTTACCTTTCCCTTTCTCTATTTCATGTTAACAGCATGGTTAGATTTACCTCAATTAGCTCCGAACAAGTACTTTGTGGACCATCTATCAGTAGTGTAAGATTTAGCTTAAGTTGTTATGTGGACGTAACATTCATGTGCATAAGGAGTCTTAAAAATAGATTATGATTGCTTGGTACCCCTGCCATATCTGCATACCTAATATTTTGGAAGATCTTCTGTAACTACACATGGGTCTTGCTATTTGATTCTCTCTACTATGGTTTTTCCATTAGCCGGTTCTCCAAGTATTTCTGTGTCCCTTGCTTTGATTCTTTGTTGATTTGGTTGGTAATTGCTTAATCCAGTTACTGAATTGACGAGATTTGATGCAGTTGTTAGTTAGGAGTACTAAATAGTTTTTTGAGCCGTTGGATATTTTGGATGGAGTCGAAATGCTAAACCGTCTACACGAAAACTAGTGTTTTATATGAAGTCAGTAAGCAAACAGCGACAATAATAACAGTACATAAAGCATAAGTCAACTTACTTCTGACATCCTTTCTCTTCCTTAATTGGAGCAACACACAGGTGAGGGCTGTGAGTACCAAAGAGATGCTCACTGCAACCACAACAATAACAATAGTTGGCCGCAACATGCTACTCTTATTGTCTGCAATGGACAAAAAAAATGTAAAGCACATAATTGTTATGGTCATATCAGCCATGTATTGGACACCGGCATGCCTCAAACATATATACATGTGTAACATGGATGATAAGAATCTTCCAACTTGATAAATTAAACCCCATCATTCAACTACCGACTCCTATCAAGTTGGAAGATTTGCATTTATCTTGAGACAATTAAGAAATGTTGGGTTTAATTTAGCACTAGGGAGAAGCCCGTTTAACTGAGATTACATTTCACTAAAATACAAAGACACCTTGCAACATGAACATACCTTGCTTTGTTGTCATGTTGGCTGATGGCGGAGGAGGAGCAAAAGTGCGCGCCGGGGGAGGGGCTGGCGGGGGTGCTGCTGCACCAGCAAAAGATTCCGTAATCGGGGACTGAAAAAACACAGCTTGGTCTCATAATATTCACTGCTTTTTTCCTCAGACAAACAAGTTTGGTAATCACGCTTTCCTCAGACAGGGCATGCTTAGAATTTAGTAAGTTTAACTGGATGGTCAAATGGTATAATGTGAAAGCATGATCGGTATTGGCTCCATAGGTCATCCTTCCCTTTGGTTGGCAATCCCATTGTACAAACCACATGCCCACGGAAGTGTTTGGGAGCCTTTTCTTACTTCTGTTTTTTTTACTTTTTGCATGTTTTTTTACATTTTTGGCTTTTTTGGCTTTTTGGATTATGACCTAGTGTTCTAAATTGCGTTTGGCGTTAATCGGGCGGCCGCCGCCAAGCAGTTTGGAGTTTTTTTTTTATTTTTGGGCCCATATGGTAGCCATTAGTTTTAAAGTACCCATGAAAAAAAAAAGAGTACAGTTGTGCCAACTAAAAAAAGAGATGCTTATTCACTTTTCTATGCTTCACACACTACTTTACCTGCAAAACCCATGTTCACGCTGACACAAACCAAAACAAGACGTCAACTGAGTCAAAATAATGCTGAGAATATATATATATATATATATATATATATATATATATATATACACACACAAAACTTCAGGTAAGGATGCCTTTACCTTGTTAAGGTAAGGACCTTCCATTTTCCGATCGAATTTCGATGATCTGAACCGCTCAATATGTTCAGAATGTGATTTTAAGGGTACTCGCGAGAAATCGGCAAAAAAAAATGACCGGGAAGGGTTTCATCCGAACAGCTTTTATATATTTTTTATCGAACGGTTCAAATAAAAACTGTTCGGATGATGCCCTTCCCGATCTTTTTTTTTGTTGATTTCTAGGTAATGTCCTTAAAATCACGTTCTGAACACATTGAGCGGCTCGGATCATCGAAATTCGATCGAAAAAGGAGAGAAA